>LR880966.1:728766754-728785646 GCA_904067115.1 Aegilops sharonensis
CCCCCTCTAGTCCGAATAGGACAAGGAGAGGGGGGGGGGGGGGGGCGGCGCCCCCCTTCCTCTTCCCCCTCCCCCCAAGTCCTAATCCAACTAGGAAAAGGGGGGGAGTCCTACTCCCGCTGAGAGTAGGACTCCTCCGGCGCGCCTCCTCCTAGGGCCGGCCGCACCCCCCCCCTTGCTCCTTTATATACGGGGGCAGGGGGGCACCCCATGACACAAGTTGATCTACGGATCGTTCCTTAGCCGTGTGCGGTGCCCCCCTCCACCATATTCCACTTCGGTCATATCGTCGTGGAGCTTAGGCGAAGCCCTGCGCCGGTGGAGCATCATCATCGTCACCACGCCGTCGTGCTGACGGAACTCATCCCCGACGCTTTGCTGGATCGGAGCCCGGGGATCGTCATCGAGCTGAACGTGTGCTGAACTCGGAGGTGCCGTATGTTCGGTACATGGATCGGTCGGATCGTGAAGACGTACGACTACATCAACCGCGTTGTCATAACGCTTCCGCTTACGGTCTACGAGGGTACGTGGACATATACTCTCCCCTCTCGTTGCTATGCCATCACCATGATCTTGCGTGTGCGTAGGAATTTTTTTGAAATTACTACGTTCCCCAACAAGATCCGCAAGCGGTGTGCTCTCCTCACGCTGGAGCAATGCCATGACCCGATGTACGCGGCCAGCTCCCCCAACTGGGACGTCTGGTTCGCCACGGAGCACGACGTGCGTCACCGCGTCCCCGTCCAGCTCGAGGCCCGCCCTACACCGCTGCCGCCAGTGGTTAAGAAGGAGGAGGTAGAGATGGGGTACCAGACCGAGGCGGCGTTCCAGCGCGCGCTCGACGAATCAAAGCACGAGGAGGACGCCCGCTGGCCTAGCCTCGAGGAGGCGCTCCAGCTCTGGGCGGACGATGACTGCGTCTACCCGCCGCCAACACCCCGTCCCGGCACCTGATGGTGTCCTGAAGACGTATCAATGGACACACGTCGTGCGGGTTGGTCAGCGCATAAGTTGTGTGGATGCACACGACACCGGAGGAGGAGGCGCAACACCTTGAAGTCAGGAAGGCGCACTGGATGGCGGGAGAACGGGCCAATGCCAAGCGCCAGATGCAGCGGGAGCGCAAGGAGGAGGAGCGCCGACAGTGTTGGGCGCCCGAGGAGGAGCAGTAGCGGGAGCAGGAAGAGGAGGTGCACGCGTTGAGCCAGGCAGCGGCGCCGCAGCAGCAGACGCCGGAGGAGGAGGCATTGTCGTCCTACCGACAGGCCTTCCATTGGGTTGAGGAGTCGATGTACTTTGACCTCACCCGCTCGGAAACCGAGGATGATGCCTAGGGCAGTGGGCTGTGGGGCGTGATGTCTGTTTTTAGTTATTATTTATGTTTTATGTTTAATTATGTTTGAAGTGGACTTTGGCCGGCGATTTTAATATTTAATTATATTTTATTAATTTGCGTGTTTTAAATTTAAATATTGTGTATGCCTTTTAGCTTTTTACGACCACGCGGACTAATGCGCTGGCTAACCCAATTTCAAAACCGTACAAGTGCGTCTGCTTGGCCGACCCAAAGGGACTAAAAGCGGACAAAAAACTGCGCCCGTTTGCGTCGGCCGGTTGGAGTTTCCCTTAAACCACCCGTAACCGTCGGACCGTGCAGTCTGGACGTGTTTTTCCATCCAACACAGTATTGCACCGGTCCGCTCAGCGGTCCAGACCTATATTTCCTGCAAATGGGAAACAAAGTGGGAGGGGCTTTGCGGGCGTCCAGACCGCTATCACACCCGTGGCCCAGCAACACCCCCCCGGCCCGTGCGCTTTCCCGCCCGAATCCAGCTGCCCAGCTCCACACCGCATCCATGTCAGCCTAGAGTGGATGCGACCTCTCACTGGAGCCGACATTGAAGCGACGCGGCGGAGAGAGCACCGCCCGCTGCACACGCATCCTAGCCGCATTGAAATGGCTTTTGACTGCCCGCCTACCTCTATTAAACCCGCTCGTGTGCCGAGAAACATACTCTAGTCACACACACACGTCCATGATCCGGTCGGCATTAAGCACACGCTAGTTGTCTCTTTGTGTCCGCCCGCTATTTAAACGAGGCTATATAACGCACAAGGACCACACCACACCTTCGCTCTCCATCTCCTCCTAGCACCACACTCTCCATGGCATCCGGTGAGCAGGAAGAGGAGTTTTCCAGCTGGGTGGCCCGCCGAGCACACTGGATATGCTACAGCAACTCATTGCTCCACCTCCCTTGCCGCTACAAGCCGTTATCACAATGGGCGAGGCTCTAGGCCGGTGCGAGGAAGAGCAACTCACTGCTCCAAGCTCGCACATGGTACAGCAAATCGCGGCTCCAAGCCAGCGCGCCTAGGAGTGACGAGTTGCTCCAGGCCGGCATGCGGAGGAGAATGGAGGCACAGGCATCATGGCGTACATGGACGGGGCCGTGTCGTAGCACTCCTCCCGCGCATACGACCACGACAACCGCTGCGAATGTTGGCGGAACCGCACCCTACCGGCGAGAAAGAAGTCGCCTACAACACGGAGATCAACCAGGCAGCCAGCACGTCCGCGGTCTCTGCCGACAACGAGGAAAAGTAGACCATGGGAGACCGCTGCTGCTTGGGTCCCATGAAGACCACCGCCACTGCGTCGCCGGGTTACATAGCCAGTGACTGGGGGAGGGGGTGCTCATGGTGAACGTCTTCCCCCGCCCCCCAAAACTAACTCTCATCCGTACTTCAGAGAAGCGGAGGCTACTCTTCGCCTCCTTCTGAAGAATATCCCTCCGGGTCTCATGACACTCCGATAAGCCGCGCTGCGGGAAGACATGTCATGGGAATGGGGCTCCGCAATGCCAGCAATAGACTATGTTAGAATAGAATAGACTAGTCCGCTATAATTTAGTTGAAATGTGTCTGAAATTTAAATGCCTTTGTCCGGTTTATATGAAAACCAGACGGGTTGCATGAATTTCATCCGATGTGTCGAAATACAGTTTGAAATATATGCGAATAGTTTTGGATGGCCACCTCTTTGCATCCGTGTCTGCGGACTGGTCCTCTAGTCCATGTAAAGATGATGTGTCCATTTTGCGGGTCAGTGTTGGAAATGTCCTAATGACTCCATATTGCAACTTGACCTATACACTTACCTATCTAGCTAATGGCTCCCTATAGGATGATCAGCTTGGCTTAGTATCATCATCACTAATCACACTACAACTAATGAAAGGTATACACTTACCATTACTAAGTACTACCTTCGTCTCAAAATGTAAGACTTTTTTAGACTAGCTTAGCCTAAAAGGTTGGCTTACATTTTGAGACGAAGGTAGCACTTTTTAGGAAGTCGATAGCTAGATAGCTATTTCCTTCGATCCATAGTATATGTTTTTGACACTATCTTAATGTAAAAAATGCTCTTGTGTTATAAGACGGAGGGAGTAATTAATTTTGGAAGCCATATGAGCTAGTACTAGTAACCGCGGCAGCTAGTAGTCATGTCATGTGACAGAGTCCATCCATGTGAAACACATTAAAGAAGTACATGCCTACTCCCTCCCTTTCTAAATATAAGGCAAAATGAGTGAATCTGCACTCTAAAGTATGTCTATATGTATCTGTATGTAGTTTGTATTCAAATCTCTAAAAAGATATATATTTAGGAGTGGAAGGAGTACAGAAAAAGTGAAATTCCTGTTTCCATCCATGAGTACCAAACTAGCATGTATGCTGCGTTGCAATAGGAGAAAAAAAGTGTATATTTAATTTAGTGAGAATTATATATGCAAGCAAAACCTTGTGTGGACGCCGAGAAGAAACATCTAGGTTCTGGGTTTCGCCGCGTGTGAAGTAATCAATATGCTATTTTTATGTTCACTGATCGAGGCGATTCAAGGGTTTTGTTGTACGCCAGAGAAGGTCTGTGAATTATTTAATCTATTTTTTCATTCATCCGAGGAGATTTTAACGTATGAAATTTCATAATATGGAAGCAAGGCGGGTCTTCTCTTTTTCATGTACAAGCCACCAATATAGTAAAACCGGAATTAATTGTACTTTACTTTTTTCCGTTCATTGATCATGGAGATTTAAGGTGTGAAGTTCCATAATATGGGAGTGAGCCAGATCTTCTCTTCTCTTTTCCATGCATCCATCTAGTTCCCGTACCAAACCATCCATCCTTCATCCAGCTTAATTCATCCAACTTACTACATGTAGTTTCACACACATACATAAATTATGATTGTATGTAAAAGAGTAATATGGGACTATTTAAAATATTTTTGTCTTATTTCCCAGCTAGTTGAGCTGGCTAAGTTGCGTGGGCTCTGAAAGGCGCACACATTAAAACGACCTGTCTTTGTAAGGCGGGTGTGAAAATCCAAAAATATACGAGTTGAAGGATCGAACTCACAACAACTCAAATATCCGACAAAATGCTGCCAGCCACTCGAACTAACACGTTCTGCGAACCAATGTTCAACGTTAATATTTAAGAAAATACAACAACGTTAGATTCCAATTTTTTTTTGAACTTATAAAAAAATGAACTGCCAAATATTCTTGAAAATATGAACAATTTTGAAATCACAAACAGTTTTAACAAATGCGAATAGATTTTTTTAGAAATTCCATACAATATTGCAAAAAACACTAAAAAAATTGAAACGAGAATATTTTTTCAAATTCACAAACATTTTCGAAAATACGAAACTTTTGTAAAAAAAGAACATTATTTGAATTTTTGAACAATTTTTGAAAACAGAAACATGTTTTGAACCTTCAGAACAATTTTAGAAGTGTGTATTTTTCAAACGCAGATATTATTTTGAATTTGCAAATATTTCATTAAAACAAGAATATTTTACAGTTTGGATCATTTTGAAATGCATATTTTCTATTGAAAATCTCAAATATTTTTGGAAAACACAAATATTTTAAAAAAAGTAACATTAAAAAAAAGAAATTTAGGGTCCTTTTCCAGCTAGCTCATGTACTCATTCTTAATCCAGAATATTACTACATGTAGCTTTGCACACGTATATAAATAGGCACAACTGTATATAAATGAGCAATGCGAGACTATATAAAATATTTTGCCTTATATTCGTCAATATTTCACTAAACATGAATATTTTTTGAATATGGAATATTTTTTAAAATCTCAGACAATTTTCGAAAACACAAAAAACTTTGAAATTTGAACAAATTTTGGTATGAGAACAAAAATTTAAAGCTGCAGAGATTTATCAAAAATGGAACACAATTTTAGAATTCAGAATATTTCTCTAAAATTTGAACAAAACATGAAATTCTGAAAGTTTTCTAAAATTTTATTTTGAAAAAATATAAAAAGGTGAATAAATTGTAAAGGAAAAACAAATAAAAACTGGAAATAAAAATGGAAAGGAACAGCTAAACAAAAATAGAAACAAAACGCAGAAAAATAGGAAAACGGGCTGGGCCAGTCTTGGGTGCCTTGTGCGAAGCGCAGATTATTTGCCACAAGGTGCGGCAGATAGGGTTTTCCTCGCTGCATGGTCAGAAAAATAACGGAGCTGGTTTCACTGGGCCGGATCTTGCGCGGCCCACATACGAAATTCGGGTACTGTTTTTTCTTTTCTAGCAGCCCGATGCATAAATTTTGGTACCACTTCAAATAGAAATTTTTTCCTAAAATAAATCAAATAGAAAAATAACTTGTCGGCGGTGAAAGGATGATTTTTTTGGAGAAACGTACCTTGCTTTATTATTAAGTAGTTATATAACCAGAGAGTAATTGTCATCTTAATTATCAAGCTGTACATGATCATTTTCGTATTCTTTCCCATGCATTATGCTGCCAAAATTTCCAGTGAAAATTCTTATACATTTATCAATTATCAAATATATAAGTAACATTCTTTCCAAATATATATTTTGATTTCTTATTTTTCATGTACGTTATACATTTTTTGTATACATCACTATTTTTATACACATTTAACATTTTCCAATACATAATTGACATGTGTTACAAAGTTACATAATTAATTTTTTTTCTTGCAAATATACGTTTTGATATTTACACTTTCTGTTAACGTTGTTCCTTTCTGTATACATCATGATTTATATACACAATTAACATTTTAAATAACATGATTAACATTTAATCTGGTATAGCTTTAATGTTCACTTTTTAAGTACATGTTGCATCGTATACATTAGGAAGGTTTTTTTTTACAGATGTTTAACATTTTCTCTTTTTTGCTAGCACTTTGGGCTGAACAACATCCTTAACTGATTCTATCGTGCTAGTGAGTAATGCTTCCACCTTAGCACTACTTGGTGCTTTGTATTGAAGAAACCTTGGTAGATCGTCTTTCATTTTGTTAGTGAGTAGTTTTCTTATTAATAAGTCAAGTCAAGAGTAATAAGAGAACTATAGGAGCTTGCCAAGACGGTTTGATAAGCAAGCTACCTGTTATGTAGGCGCCAACTCCGAGTTCTTTCTCTTCTTTCTTTTTGATTTTTTATTCTCTTTTTTTTACTAAACGTATAACTCCTTTCCGGGGAAGGGGTAATATAGACGGAGGCACATGTAGACAGATACATAATTTTTCAATCTTTTGCCTATGCGAAGTAGTTGATCCCTCCAAGGTAAGGGTGAATCGAGACAGAAAGCTACTAATAAAACATCATAATCTGAACACATAGCATGAACAGATAGTTTTAGTAGAACTTGTTAAAGCTCCCTGGTCTCGAAATGGCCGGCTTTGGTTCAGCTCTCGGGGCCACCTTACACACTGATAAAATTGTTAGCTTCCTCCCCCACTCATCGCCCTCACTTCAAAGCAAAAAAAAAAAAAAATCAATTACAGCTCCGATCGAAGATGGAAGGGATCAAGGTCCAGTGCCAGTTGAATCACTTGTTTGATCTGATCAACTAATTTGGGCAGCAGGCAAAGAAGAGTGGGTAGTCGCGTGCAATTGCCAAATAAAGAATCGATTCGAGGAACATTAGGTCCATGATAGAAGACAGGCTGGTAAAAAAAATAAAGTAAGCATAGTCTTCATTGAACCAGAAGAACAATTCGATTTTGCGTCAACAAAGTAACATAGTTTGAATTAACTTGAATTTGCGTGACGTGTGCTACTAGTAGTAAATAATCGAGTGGATGATGTGTGTTATATTTGTCAGATTCTTGGAGGGGATCAAAGGATTCCAGTCACGAATCACGCTCGGGATCTAGGTATAGGGTCAATCGAAGAGGCCATGTATTTCTATAGAGAGTATAGATGAGTATATGTTCTTTTGCCGTAAGGCAAGAATTTAAGAATCATATATACTTAAGAGAGTAATCCCCACTAACTTATTCATCTCAACATGTAAGTATGTCACATCATCATATAATTATATGAATGGGGCAAGACCCACCTCAAAATGCAGTCATCCATGGGTAAAAGACCGACCACCACATGCAACTATGCAAGGAAAAATACTTCTCATTGTACTTAATAATAAGCAATAAATATATTACAACTACACATAATAAAATATAATAAATTGTATACATTTTTAATTTTAATTCACATGTTATTAGTATAAATATTTATATTCCACACAATCAAATCTCATCAATATTTATTACAACGATCCCTGCAACAACGCGTCGGGTAAGCATAGAAACCTAAGCCACGACAAATAGGGGATTTATAGATAGCTCACTCACTATAAGGTAACCACCACCAGCTCTTTTCCAAGAAAAATAGTACTAGGTCTGTTCCTAAATGTAAACATCTTTTCCTAGCTCTGTTCCTAAACAGTACTAGCACGTGCATTGGAAATGGTTGGTTGCTTACCAAAACTTAAGCTTTGCCCTCAAGCAATCACTATGTGTGAACATGTCGACAGGCTACTCTGTCTTGTTCTTTGATCTGCATATATACATAGTCCTCTAACGGAGGTTCCTAAGAAGAATGAGTGAGGTGAGATAGAGCTGTTGGAGAGGCTCGTTAAACAGAGGACATTTTGTTCCGTAGCCCAGTATTGTACTTGTTGAACTCTGTAGTTTACAACCAAGAGTAGGCTTCAAGTTCACATTGGTACACCTATATTGATACAAATTAATATCCTATTGTTTGTCCTGAAAACTCATACTCCCTTCATTCCACAATGTAGTGCATATAAATTATTTCGAAAGTCAAACTTATCAAAATTTGACCAATTTTATAGAGAAAGCTATCTATATTTACAATACCAAACATGTACATTATGAAAATATTACTCATGACGTATCCAACGATATGTGTTTGGTTCTTAGATGTACCTATTTTTCTCTATAAATACAATCAAAGTTTGTAAATTTTGATTTTTGGTAAAGTTTATATGCACTACATTGTGGAACGGAGGGAGTACTATTTTGTATTCCTGCAAATGTAGTGCTTTGTTGACATGTAGGAGTACCATTTTTGTTATTGACTTGCTAATTAGTTTCCTTCCATGTGGATGCATTCTTTTTCATATTCAACTCGTTGTTTAAATTATCCCATTTAATTTAATTAATTCAATCGTGTAAGTAAATGATGCAATGATTTCATACAATTCAGTACTGAATGAGCTTGCCATTGTGCTGGGTGGATTTTCTATAGTGTTGTAGACAAGGTTAACGAGTAGTGTGAGCGGTTGTTGATAATTCAAACACCATTGAGTGTGTATATATGTGTCTCCTTTCCATTCTCCATATTATAAATTCCTATAATCTATTTTGGAAAAGCACAACTAACTGCAAATGTAGTGGTTAGTTTCCATCTAGCCTATGAATCTTTGAATCCCTTGTAACTTCTTTGTAATCGCTTGTGATGTGCCGATTCGGTCAGCGTGTATAATGAACCATGCATGATCCTGTCAAGTGCTTGTGTGTGCAAAGCAATCTTGCTCTTGTCTGCACTCTCAAGTCAATCAAAGTTCAAACAAACTTGTTACCAACTTAGATGTTGATCTGCTCATTTTATTTATGCTCTTTATATGTGTGACGGCTCCCGGGCTGCCTCCTACATCTCCACTTAAATTGGAGACATATACCGAGGATGCTACTGTTCAGATTTTATTTACGTTCTACATATGGAAGGCCAGGTTGCTTGGGTGTTTTCGTGAATCCTGATGCTTCTGATGGGTTGGTGGTACAGATAGGGAATGTATCCGGTGCACCAAGGCAATTGGTGCTACCGGTGCACTGAACCCCATTGGACATCCAAAAATGTTCATTAAAATCCGAAAATAATTTTGTGTATCGATACAACATCAATGTATGTTGTCACAAAAATTCAAATCAAAATTCAAAACAATGATCAAGATACAAAAATGAAAAATTTGACGTCAATGTGCTAATGGGCCAAAACTGAAGCCCAACTTGTTTCAGGTACTATTCAGTGTCAAATTTGTTATTTTTGTATCTCGAGGAATGTTTCGAATATTGATTTAAAATTTTGTGACAATGTACATTGATATCGTGTCCATGCACTAATTTTTTCGGATTTTACCGAACATTTTTTAATGGGCAATGGCGACCGGTGCACCGGTAGCACAAATTGCCCCGGTGCACTAGATACATCCCCGGTACAGATAGACACTGGATCTTAATTCTTGGTGCTACTGTATCTGTGCATGTAGTGAAGGAAATATGCCCTAGAGGCAACAATAAAGTTGTTATTTTATATTTCCTTATGTCATGATAAATATTTATTATTCATTCTAGAATTATACTAACCGGAAACTTGCTATATCTGTGGATACATAGACAAAACAACGTGTCCCTAGTAAGCCTCTACTAGACTAGCTCGTTAACCAAAGATGGTTAAGTTTCCTAAACATAGACATGTGTTGTCATTTCATGAACGGGATCACATCATTAGGAGAATGATGTGATGGAAAAAACCCATTCGTTAGCTTAGCATAATGATCGTTCAGTTTTATTGCAATTGCTTTCTTCATGTCAAATACATATTCCTTCGACTATGAGATTATGCAACTCCCGGATACTGGAGGAATACCTTGTGTGCTATCGAACGTCACAACGTAACTGGGTGATTATAAAGATGCTCTATGGGTATCTCCGAAGGTGTTTGTTGGGTTGGCATAGATCGAGATTAGGATTTGTCACTCCGAGTATCAGAGAGGTATCTCTGGGCCCTCTCGGTAATACACATCATCAGAGGCCTTGCAAGCAAAGTGATTAATGAGTTAGTTGCATGATGCTGTATTACGGAACAAGTAAAGAGACTTGCAGGTAATGAGAGTGACCTAGGTATGAAGATACCGGCGATTGAATCTCGGGTAAGTAACATACCGATGGACAAAGGGAATAACGTATGTTGTCATAACGGTTCGACCGATAAAGATCTTCGTAGAATATGTGGGAGCCAATATGAGCATCCAGGTTCCGCTATTGGTTATTGACCAGAGAGGTGTCTCGGTCATGTCTACATAGTTCTCAAACCCGTAGGGTCCGCACGCTTAACGTTTGATGAATAGTATTATATGAGTTATTTGATTTGGTGACCAAATGTTGTTCGGAGTCCCGAATGAGATCAGGGACATGACGAGGAGTCTCAAAATGATTAAGAGGTAAAGATTGATATAGACGATGGTATTCGGACACCGAAAGTGTTCCGGAGGGTACTGGGTACATATCAGGTCACCAGAAGGGGTTCCGGGCACCCCTGGCAAAAGATATGGGCCTTATGGGCCAAGAGGGTAAACACACCAGCCACCAGGGGCTGGTGCGCCTTCATATGGGCCGAACCAGGAGGAGAAGGAAAGAGGGGAAGGGAAAGGAAAGGTGGGAATTCGTCCTCCCCCTTCGTTCCCTCCCTCCTCCAACAAATATGGCAGGGGGGCGGCCAAGGGGAGACCCCAAGTTGGNAGATTGAACTAGGTACGAAGATACCGACGATCTAATCTCGGGCAAGTAACATACCGTTGGACAAAGGGAATTACGTATGTTGTCATAACGGTTCGACCAATAAAGATCTTTGTAGAATATGTAGGAGCCAATATGGGCGTCTAGGTTCCGCTATTGGTTATTGACTGGAGAGGCGTCTCGGTCATGTCTACATAGTTCTCAAACCCGTAGGGTCCGCACGCTTAACATTCGATGACGTATAATATTATATGAGTTATGTGATATGGTGACCGAATGTTGTTCAGAGTCCCGGATGAGATCACGGACATGACAAGGAGTCTCGAAATGGTCGAGAGGTAAATATTCATATATAGGACAATGGTATTCGGACACCGGAAGTGTTTTGGGGGGTACCGAGTACTTATCGGGTCACCGATAGGGGTTTCAGACACCCCCGGCAAAAGATATGGGCCAAGAGGAGAAATGCACTAGCCACAAGGGGCTGGTGTGCCCCCATAGCAGGCCGGACTAAGGAGGGGAAGGAAAGGAGGAAGGGAAAGGAAAGTGTGGATTCGGATTCCTACTTCCTTCCCTCTCCTCCCTCTTTCCTCCCTCCTTGGGAAAACATGGCAGGGGGGCGCAGGTCAAGGCAGGGCCCCTAAGGGGCCGACGGCCAGCCCTAGGGCGCGCCCTGGCTTCTCCCCTCCCCCTCCCACCTATATATATGTGGGAGGGGGGTGCCTAGCACACACCAGATCAATTGTTAGCCATGTGCAGCAGCGCCCCTCCACCATTTACTCCCATGGTCATATCTTCGTAGTGCTTAGGCGAAGCCCTGTGCGAATCACTTCACCATCACCATCACCACGAAGTCGTGCTGATAGAACTCGTCTACTACCTCGACATCTTGTTGGATCAAGAAGGTGAGGGACGTTACCGAGCTGAACGTGTGCAAAACTCGGAGGTGCCGTATGTTCGGTACTCGATTGGTGGATCGCGAAAAAAGTTCGACTACATCATCCGCGTTGTCAAACGCTTCCACTTACGGTCTACGAGGGTACATAGACACACTCTCCCCCTCGTTGCTATGCTTCTCCAAGATAGATCTTGCGTGAGCGTAGGATTTTTTTTTAAATTGCATGCTAGTTCCCCAACAGTGGCATCCGAGCTAGGTCTATGCGTAGATGATATGCACAAGTAGAATACAAAAGAGTTGTGGGCGGTGATCGTCATACTGCTTACCACTAATGTCTTATTTTGATTCGACGGTATTGTTAGATGAAGCGGCCCGGACCAACCTTACATGACCAATTTTCACGAGACCGGTTCCACCTACAGACGTGCAACTAGTTTTGCATAAAGGTGGCTGGCAGGTGTCTGTTTCTCCTACTTTAGTTGAATCGAATTTGACTGCGGCCGGTCCTTGTTGAAGGTTAAAACAACAAACTTGATAAATCACCGTTGTGGTTTTTGTGCCGTAGGTAAGAACGGTTCTTGCTAGAAGCCCGTAGCAGCCACGTAAAACTTGCAACAACAAAGTAGAGGACGTCTAACTTGTTTTTGCAGGGCATGTTGTGATGTGATATGGTTAAGACATGATGTGATATACATTATTGTATGAGATGATCATGTTTTGTAAAAGTTATCGGCAACCGGCAGGAGCCTTATGGTTGTCTCTTTATATGAAATGCAAACGCCATGTAATTGTTTTACTTTATCACTATGCATTAGCGATAGTTGGCGAGACAACCACGATGCAACGATGGAGATCAAGGTGTCGAGACGGTGACCGTGGAGATCATGACGACGCTTTGAAGATGGAGATCAAAGGCACAAGATGATGATGGCCATATCATGTCACATATTTTGATTGCATGTGATTCTTATCTTTCATGCATCTTATTTTGCTTAGTACGGTGGTAGCATTATAAGATAATCCCTTAAATAAATTTCAAGGTATAAGTGTTTTCCCTGAGTATGCACTGTTGCGACAGTTCGTCGTGTTGAGACACCACGAGATGATCAGGTATGATGGACTCTACGTTCACATACAACGGGCACAAGACAGTTTTGCACATGCGGAATACTAGGTTTAAACTTGACGAGCCAAGCATGTACAGACATGGCCTCGAAAAACTTGAGACCGAAAGTTCGAACGTGAATCATATAGTAGATATGATCAACATAGAGATGTTCACCATTGATGACTACCCCATCTCACGTGATGATCGGACATGGGTTAGTTGGTTTGGATCACGTTACACTTAGATGACTTGAGGGATGTCAGTTTAAGTGGGAGTTCTTGCTACCTCTTGAGCTTGCGTTGGTTTTTCCCTTGAAGTGGAAAGGGTGATGCAGCAAAGTAGAGTAAGTATTTCCCCCAGTTTGAGAACCAAGGTATCAATCCAGTAGGAGACAACGCACAAGTCACTAAATACCTGCACAAACAATCAAACAAACTTGCACCCAACGCGATAAAGGGGTTGTCAATCCCTTCACGGTTACTTGCAAAAGTGAGACTGATAGAGATAGATAAACGGTAAAGTAAATATTTTTGGTATTTTTGTTTATAGATCGGAAAGTAAAAGATTGCAAAATAGTAGATCGGAAACTTATATGATGAAAAACAGAACTTATATTATGGAAAAGAGACACGGGGGCCATAGGTTTCAGTAGTGGCTTCTCTCAAGGTAGTAAATAATACGGTGGGTGAACAAATTACTGTCGAGCAATTGATAGAAGAGCGCATAATTATGATGATATCTAAGGCAATGATCATGAACATAGGCATCACGTCCATGTCAAGTAGACCGAAACGATTCTGCATCTACTACTATTACTCCACACATTGACCGCTATCCATCATGCATTTAGAGTATTAAGTTCATAAAGAACGGAGTAATGCATGATGTAGAGGAATTAACTCAAGCAATATGATGAAAACCCCATTATTGTATCCTCGATGGCAACAATACAATACATTCCTTGCTGCCCCTACGGTCACTGGGAAAGACACCGCAAGATTGAACCCAAAGCTAAGCACTTTTACCATTGCAAGAAAAACAGATCTAGTAGGCCAAACTAAACCGATAATTCGAAGAGACTTGCAAAGATATCAAATCATGCATATAAGAATTCAGAGAAGATTCAAATAATATTCATAGATAATCTGATCATAAATCCACAATTCATCAAATCTCGGCAAACACACCGCAAAACAATATTACATCGAATAGATCTCCAAGAATATCGAGGAGAACATGGTCTTGAGAATCAAAGAGAGAGAATATGCCATCTAGCTATGGACCCGTAGGTCTGTGGTAAACTACTCACGCTTCATCGGAAGGGCAATAGTGTTGATGTAGAAGCCCTCCGTGATCAAATCCCCCTCCGGCCGGACGCCAAAAAAGGTCCCTAGATGGGATCTCACGGGTACAGAATGTTGCGGCGGTGGAAAAGTGTTTTCGTGGCTCCCCTTGATGGTTTTGGGGTATAAGAGTATATATGGGCGAAAGAATTAGGTCAGGCGACCCATGAGGGGCCCACAAGACAGGGAGCTCGTCCTACCCCCCTGGGCGCGCCCTCCACCTTTGTGGCCGCCTCGTGACTCCTTCGACTTCATCTCCAAGTCTCCTGGTTTGTATCCAAGAAAGATCATCGCGAAAGTTTTATTCCGTTTGGACTCCGTTTGGTATTCCTTTTCTGCGAAACTCAAAAGCAGGCAAAAACAGAAACAGAAACTCGGCTCTAGGTTAATAAGTTAGTCCCAAAAAATAATATAAACTAGCATATTAATGCATATAAAACATCCAAAACAGATAATATAATAGCATGGAACAACCAAAAATTATAGATACGTTGGAGACGTATCAAGCATCCCCAAGCTTAATTCATGCTCGTTCTCGAGTAGGTAAATGATAAAAACAGAATTTTTGATGTGGAATGCTACCTAACATATTTATCAATGTAATCTTCTTTATTGTGGCATTAATGTTCAGATCTGTAAGATTCAAAACAAAAGTTTAATATTGACATAAAAACAATAATACTTCAAGCATACTAATAAAGCAATCATGTCTTCTCAAAATAACACTACAAAGTCATATAGTTTGACTATGCTCCATCTTCATCACACAAAATATTTAAATCATGCACAACCCCGGTGACAAGCCAAGCAATTGTTTCATACTTTTCATGTTCTCAAACTTTTTCAACTTTCACGCAATACATGAGCGTGAGCCATGGATATATCACTATGGTGGAAGAGAATATGGTGGTTGTGGACAAGACAAAAAGAGGGAGATAGTCTCACATCAACTAGGCGTATCAACGGGCTATGGAGATGCCCATCAATAGATATCAATGTGAGTGAGTAGGGATTGCCATGCAACGGATGTACTAGGGCTATAAGTGTATGGAAGCTCAAAAAGAAACTAAGTGGGTGTGCATCCAAGTCGCTTGCTCATGAAGACCTAGGGCAATTTGAGAAAGCACATCATTGGAATATACAAGTCAAGTTCTATAATGAAAAATTCCCACTAGTATATGAAAGTGATATATCATAGTAGACTCTCTATCATGAAGATCATGGTGCTACTTTGAAGCACAAGTGTGGAAAAAGGATAGTAACATTGCCCCTTCTCTCTTTTTCTCTCATTTTTTATTTTCTGTTTTTGGGCCTTTCTCATTTTTTTTCATTTTTTTCGTTCGGATTCTCATCCCGACTTAAGGGGGAATCATAGTCTCCGTCATCCTTTCCTCACTGGGACAATGCTCTAATAATGAAGATCGTCACACTTTTATTTACTTACAGCTCAAGAATTACAAATCGATATTTAGAAAAAAAAAACTCTATATCAATGCCTCCGGCAGTGTTCCGGGATGTGCAATGAATCAAGAGCGACATGTATGAAAGAATTCTGAAAGGTGGCTTTGCCACAAATACAATGTCAACTACATGATCATGCAAAGCAATATGACAATGATGAAGCGTGTCATAATAAACAAAAGGTGGAAAGTTGCATGGCAATATATCTCGGAATTCCTATGGAATGTCATAATGGTAGGTATGGTGGCTGTTTTGAGGAAGGTATATGGTGGGTGTATGGTACCGGCGAAAGTTGTGCGACACAAGAGAGGCTGGCAATGGTGGAAGGGTGAGAGTGCGTATAATCCATGGACTCAACATTAGTCATAAAGAAGTCACATACTTATTGGAAAAATCTATTAGTTATCGAAAATAAGTACTACACGCATGCTCCTAGGGGGATAGATTTTTAGGAAAACACCATCGCTTGTCCCCGACCTCCAGTCATAAGGAAGACAATCAAAAAATAAATCATGCTCCGACTTCATCACATAACGGTTCACCATACGTGCATGCTACGGGAATCACAAACTTTAACACAAGTACATCTCAAATTCACAACTAATCACTAGCATGACTCTAATATCACCATCTTCATATCTCAAAACAATCATAAAGGACCAAACTTCTCATAGTATTCAATGCACTTTATATGAAAGTTTTTATTATAACCTTCTTCGATGCCTATCATATTAGGACTAAATTTATAACCAGAGGAAATTACCATGCTATTATAAAGACTCTAAAAAATTATATAAGTGAATCATGAGAGTTCATCAATTTCTATAAAATAAAACCACCTTAGTGCTCTAAAAATATATAAGTGAAGCACTAGAGCAAAATTGCCTAGCTCAGAAGATATAATTAAGTGAAGCACATAGTGTATTCTAATAAATCATGACATGCGTGTCTCTTTCAAAAGGTGTGTACATCAAGGATGATTATTGAAAACTAAAAAGAAAAGACTCAAATCATACAAGACGCTCCAACCAAAACACATATCATGTGGTGAATAAAAATATAGCCTCAAGTAAAGTTACCGATAGACGAAGACGAAAGAGAGGATGCCTTCCGGGGCATCCCCAAGCTTAGACTCTTGGTTGTCCTTGAATATTACCTTGGGGGTGCCTTGGGCATCCCCAAGCTTAGGCTCTTGTCACTCCTTATTCCATAGTCCATCAAATCCTTACCCAAAATTTGGAAACTTCACAACACAAAACTCAACAGAAAATCTTATAAGCTCCGTTAGTATAAGAAAATAAATCACCACTTTAAGGTACTGTTGCAAACTCATTCTTTATTTATATTGGTGTAATATCTACTGTTTTCCAACTTTTCCATGGTTCATACCCCCCGATACTACCCATAGATTCATCAAAATATGCAAACAACACATAGAAAACATAACCTATCAAAAATAGAACAGTCTGTAGCAATCTGTAACTCTCGAATACTTATGTAACTCCACAAATTCTGTAAAATTAGGAAGACCTGAGCAATTTGTGCACCAATCCAGAACAAAAAGAATCAGATCAAAAGCATTTTTCAATAAAATCTAGGAAATTATTTACTTGGCGGCAAAGTTTCTGTTTTTCAGCAGGATCAACACAACTATCACCGTAAGCTATCCTAAAGGTTTAACTTGGCACAAACACTAACTAAAACACAAAACCACATCTAATCAGAGGCTAGATGAATTATTTATACTAAATAGGAACAAAAATAAAATAAAAAATAAATTGGGTTGCCTCCCAACAAGCGCTATTGTTTAACGCCCTTAGCTAGGCATAAAACAGGAATAGATCTAGGTATTGTCGTCTTTGGTATGCAATCCATAAGTGGCTCTCATGATAGATTCATATAAAAATTTAATTTTCATTCTAGGAAAGTGTTCCATGCCCTTCCTTAACAGAATTTGGAATCAAATGTTTCCTTCTTTCATATCAATAATTTCACCAATTGTTCTAAGGAAAGGTCTACCAAGAATAATAGGACATGTAGTATTGCAATCTATATCAAGAACAATGAAATCTATGGGCACATAATTCCTATTTGCAACAATAAGAACATCATTAATCCTTCCCATATGTTTCTTAATAGTGGAATCCGCAAGATGCAAATTTAAGGAACAATCATAAAACTCACGGAAACCTAACACATCACATAATGTTTTTGGAATCATGGAAATGCTAGCACCCAAATCACACACAGCATGGCACTCATAATATTTGATCTTAATCTTAATGGTAGTTTCTCACTCGTCATAAATTTTTCTAGGGATAGAAACTTCCAATTCAAGATTTTCTTCAAAAGATTGCATCATAGCATCAATGATATGTTTAGTAAAAGCTTTGTTTTGATTATAAGCATGAGGAGAATTCAACATGGATTGCAACAAGGAAATACAATCTATTAAAGAACAGTTATAGTAATTAAATTCCTTGAAATCCAAAAGAGTGGGTTCATTGCTACTTAAAGTCTTGACCTCTCCAATCCCACTTTTATCAATTTTAGCATCTAGATCTAAAAACTCCGAATCATTGGGACAACTTTTAACTAAAGTTGACTCATCTCCAGTCCCATTTTTAATTCTTTATGAAGATTTATATTGGAAAACTAATTTTTAATAGGAGTCACATCAATCACTTTTATATCTTCATCATTATTTTCATGAAAACTAGAAGAACATGCTTTTATAAACCGATCCTTTTTAGCACGCATCTTAGCGGTTCTTTCTTTGCACTCAACAATGGAAATTCTCATGGCTTTGAGAGACTCATTGATATCATGTTTAGGTGGAATAGATCTAAGTTTCAAAGAATCAACATCAAGACAAATTCTATCCACGTTCCTAGCCAAATCATCAATCTTGAGAAATTTTTCTTCAGTCAAAGCATTGAAATTCTTTTGTGAACTCATGCATTCTTTAACACTAATATCAAAATAAGTGGGCATCTTATTAAAATTTCCATAAGAATTGTTGTAGGAATTACATAATTATTAGGGGAATTATTAGGAAACGGCCTAGGATTAAAATTACCTCTATACGCGTTATTACCAAAATTGTTCCTACCAACAAAATTCACATCCATAGATTCATTATTATTATCAATCAAAGTGGACAAAG
>LR880966.1:728785770-728805663 GCA_904067115.1 Aegilops sharonensis
AAATTCTATCCACGTTCCTAGCCAAATCATCAATCTTGAGAAATTTTTCTTCAGTCAAAGCATTGAAATTCTTTTGTGAACTCATGCATTCTTTAACACTAATATCAAAATAAGTGGGCATCTTATTAAAATTTCCATAAGAATTGTTGTAGGAATTACATAATTATTAGGGGAATTATTAGGAAACGGCCTAGGATTAAAATTACCTCTATACGCGTTATTACCAAAATTGTTCCTACCAACAAAATTCACATCCATAGATTCATTATTATTATCAATCAAAGTGGACAAAGACATATCATTAGGATAAAAAGAAGCACTCTTACTAGCAAATAATTTCATAAGTTTATCCATCTTTCCACTCAAAACATTAATCTCTGCAATCGCATACACTTTTTTACTAGTGGATCTTTCGGTGTGCCATTGAGATTAATTAGCTATAATATTATCTAGGAGTTTAGTAGCTTCTCCTAAAGTGATTTCCATAAAAGTACCTCCCGCGGCCGAATCTAAAAGATTTCTAGAAGCAAAATTCAATCCGGCATAATTTTTTTGTATAATCATCCACAAGTTCAAACCATGAGTATGGCAATTTCTTATCATCAATTTCATCCTCTCCCAAGATTGCGCAACATGCTCATGATCAAGTTGCTTAAAATTCATAATATCATTCCTAAGGGAGATGATCTTGGCGGGAGGAAAATACTTAGAGATGAAAGCATCTTTACACTTGTTCCACGAAATAATACTAATTTTAGGCAAAGATGAAAACCAAGTTTTAGCACGATCTCTAAGTGAAAACGGAAATAGCTTCAATTTAACAATATCATTATCCATATCTTTCTTCTTTTGCATATCACACAAATCAACGAAATTGTTTAGATGGGATGCGACATCTTCACTAGGGAGGCCAGAATATTGATCTTTCATAACAAGATTCAGCAAAGCGGCATTAATTTCACAAGATTCCGCATTAGTAGCGGGAGCAATCGGAGTACTAATAAAATCATTGTTATTAGTGTTCGAACAGTCACACAATTTGGTATTATCTTGAGCCATCGTGACAAAGCAAGCAATCCAACACATGAGCACACAAAAAACAAGCGAATAAGATGAATGAAAGAGTCGCGAAGAAAATGCGAATCTTTTTGAAAATCGTTTTAGAAGTGGGGGAGAGGAAAATGAGAGGAGAATGGTGAATAATGTAATGCAAGAGATGAGAGTTTATGATGGGTACTTGGTATGGCTTGACTTGGCGTAGATCTCCCCGGCAATGGCGCCAGAAATTCTTCCTGCTACCTCTTGAGCTTGTGTTGGTTTTCCCTTGAAGAGGAAAGGGTGATGCGGCAAAGTAGAGTAAGTATTTCCCTTAGTTTAAGAACCAAGGTATCAATCCAGTAGGAGACAACACACAAGTCACCAGATACCTGCACAAACAATCAAACAAACTTGCACCCAATGCGATAAAGGGGTTGTCAATCCCTTCATGGTTACTTGCAAAAGTGAGATCTCGTAGAGATAGATAAACGGTAAAGTGAATATTTTTTGGTATTTTTGGTTTATAGATCGGATAGTAAAAGATTGCAAAATAGTAGATCGGAAACTTATATGATGAAAAAGAGAACCTATAAGATGGAAAAGAGAACCAGGGGCCATAGGTTTCACTAGTGGCTTCTCTCAAGATAGCAAATAATACGGTGGGTGAACAAATTACTGCCGAGCAATTGATAGAAGAGCGCATAATTATGACGATATCTAAGGCAATGATCATGAACATAGGCATCACGTCCGTGTCAAGTAGACCGAAACGATTCTGCATCTACTGCTATTACTCCACACATCGACCGCTATCCAACATGCATCTAGAGTATTAAGTTCATAAAGAATGGAGTAACACATTAAGTAAGATGACATGATGTAGAGGAATTAACTCAAGCAATATGATGAAAACCCCGTCTTCTTATCCTCGATGGAAACAATACAATACGTGCCTTGCCGCCCTACTGTCACTAGGAAAGGACACCGCAAGATTGAACCCAAACTAAGCACTTCTCCAATTGCAAGAAAAACCAATCTAGTAGGCCAAACTAAACCGATAATTCGAAGAGACTTGCAAAGATATCAAATCATGCATATAAGAATTCAGAGATGATTCAAATAATATTCATGGATAATCTGATCATAAATCCACAATTCATCAGATCTCGGCAAACACACCGCAAAAGAATATTACATCGAATAGATCTCCAAGAACATTGAGGAAAACATGGTATTGAGAATCAAAGAGAGAGAAGAAGCCATCTAGTTACTAGTTATGGACCTGTAGGTCTGTGGTAAACTACTCACACTTCATCAAAGGGCAATGGTGTTGATGTAGAAGCCCTCTGTGATCGAATCCCCGTCCGGCAGGACGCCGGAAAAGGTCCCTAGATGGGATCTCACAGGTACAGAAGGTTGCGGTGGTGGAAAAGTGTTTTCGTGGCTCCCCTAATGGTTTTGGGGTATAAGAGAATATATGGGCGAAAGAATTAGGTCAGGAGACCCACGAGGGGCCCACAAGACAGGGGGTGTTGGGGAAACGAACACCAATGGGATCACAGGAATCCCTTTTATGTTGGGTGGGGAGAGTAGCTACATGAAGAGCAGGTCTAGCTCTCAGCACAAGGGGATTTTTACCCAGGTTCAGGCCGCAAGGATGCGTAATACCCTAGTCCTGCTTGTCTGTATATATATGTGTTGGAAATATGCCCTAGAGGCAATAATTAATTAGTTATTATTATATTTACTTGTTCATGATAATCGTTTATTACCCATGCTATAATTGTATTGATAGGAAACTCAGATACATGTGTGGGTACATAAACAACACCATGTCCCTAGTAAGCCTCTAGTTTACTAGCTCGTTGATCAAGAGATGGTTACGGTTTCCTGATCATGGACATTGGATGTCGTTGATAACGGGATCACATCATTTGGAGAATGATGTGATGGACAAGACCCAATCCTAAGCCTAGCACAAAGATCATAGTTCGTATGCTAAAGCTTTTCTAATGTCAAGTATCATTTCCTTAGACCATGAGATTGTGAACCTCCCGGATGCCGTAGGAATGATTTGGGTGTACCAAACGTCACAACGTAACTGGGTGGGTATAAAGGTGCACTACAGGTATCTCCGAAAGTGTCTGTTGGGTTGGCACGAATCGAGACTGGGATTTGTCAGTCCGTATGACGGAGAGGTATCTCTGGGCCCACTCGGTAGGACATCATCATAATGTGCACAATGCGACCAAGGGGTTGATCATGGGATGATGTGTTATGGAACGAGTAAAGAGACTTGCCGGTAACAAGATTGAACAAGGTACCGGTATACCGACGATCGAATCTCGGGCAAGTACAATACCGTTAGACAAAGGGAATTGTATACGGGATTGATCGAATCCTCGACATCGTGGTTCATCCGATGAGATCATCGTGGAACATGTGGGAGCCAACATGGGTATCCAGATCCCGCTGTTGGTTATTGACCGGAGAACATCTCGGTCATGTCTGCATGGTTCCCGAACCCGCATGGTCTACACACTTAAGGTTCGATGACGCTAGGGTTATAAAGGAAGTTTGTATGTGGTTACCGAATGTTGTCCGGAGTCCCGCATGAGATCCCAGACGTCACGAGGAGTTCCGGAATGGTCCGGAGGTAAAGATTTATATATGGGAAGTCCTGTTTTGGTCACCAGAAAAGTTTTGGGTTTTATCGGTAACGTACCGGGACCACCGGGAGGGTCCCGGGGGTCCACCAAGTGGGGCCACCATCCCCGGAGGGCTGCATGGGCCAAGTGTGGGAGGGGACCAGCCCCAGGTGGGCTGGTGCGCCCCCCACAAGGGCCCAAGGCGCCTAGGGTTTGGGGAGGGGGCGCCCCACCTAGCTTTGGGGGCAAGTTTCCCCCTCTTCCTCCCCCTTGGCCGCCACCCTAGATGGGTTTGGGGCTGCCGCACCACTTGGGGTGGAAACCCTAGAGGGGGCGCACCCTCCTCCCTCTCCCCTATATATACTTGAGGACTATGGGGCTGCCAACACATGAGTTTTGTCCTCTCCATGGCGCAGCCCTGCCTCTCTCCCTCCTCCTCTCCCGCGGTGCTTGGCGAAGCCCTGCAGGATTGCCACGCTCCTCCACCACCACCACGCCGTTGTGCTGCTGCTGGATGGAGTCTTTCTCAACCTCTCCCTCTCTCCTTGCTGGATCAAGGCATGGGAGACGTCACCGGGCTGCACGTGTGTTGAACGCGGAGGTGCCGTCCGTTCGGCACTAGGATCTCTGGTGATTTGGATCACGACGAGTACGACTCCTTCAACCCCGTTCTCTTGAACGCTTCCGCTTAGCGATCTACAAGGGTATGTAGATGCACTCTCCTTCCCTCGTTGCTGGTTTCTCCTTAGATAGATCTTGGTGACACGTAGGAAAATTTTGAATTTCTGCTACGTTCCCCAACAGTGGCATCATGAGCTAGGTCTATTGCGTAGATTCTTTGCATGAGTAGAACACAAAGTAGTTGTGGGCGTTGATTTTGCTCAATATGCTTACCGTTACTAGTCCAATCTTGTTTCGACGGTATTGTGGGATGAAGCGGCCCGGACCGACCTTACACGTACACTTACGCGAGACAGGTTCCATCGACTGACATGCACTTGGTGCATAAGGTGGCTAGCGGGTGCCAGTCTCTCCCACTTTAGTCGGAACGGATTCGATGAAAAGGGTCCTTATGAAGGGTAAATAGCAATTGGCATATCACATTGTGGTTTTGCGTAGGTAAGAAACGTTCTTGTGAGAAACCCATAGCAGCCACGTAAAACATGCAAACAACAATTAGAGGACGTCTAACTTGTTTTTGCAGGGTATGCTATGTGATGTGATATGTCCAAGAATAATGTGATGAATGATATGTGATGTATGAGATTGATCATGTTCTTGTAATAGGAATCACGACTTGCATGTCGATGAGTAGACAACCGGCAGGAGCCATAGGAGTTGTCTTTATTTATTGTATGACCTGCGTGTCACTGAATAACGCCATGTAATTACTTTACTTCATTGCTAAACCGTTAGCCATATTAGTAGAAGTAATATTTGGCGAGACAACTTCATGGAGACACGATGATGGAGATCATGATGATGGAGATCATGGTGTCATGCCGGTGACGATGATGATCATGGAGCCCCAAAGATGGAGATCAAAAGGAGCAAAATGATATTGGCCATATCATGTGACTTTTTGATTGCATGTGATGTTTATCATGTTTATGCATCTTATTTGCTTAGAACGACGGTAGTAAATAAGATGATCCCTCATTAAAATTTCAAGAAAGTGTTCCCCCTAACTGTGCACCGTTGCGAAAGTTCGTTGTTTCGAAGCACCACGTGATGATCGGGTGTGATAGATTCTAACGTTCACATACAACGGGTGTAAGCCAGATTTACACACGCGAAACACTTAGGTTGACTTGACGAGCCTAGCATGTACAGACATGGCCTCGAAACACAAGAGACCGAAAGGTCGAGCATGAGTCGTATGGTAGATACGATCAACATGAAGATGTTCATCGATGATAACTAGTCCGTCTCACGTGATGATCGGACACGGCCTAGTTGACTCGGATCATGTAATCACTTAGATGACTAGAGGGATGTCTATCTGAGTGGGAGTTCATTAGATGAACTTAATTATCATGAACATAGTCAAAAGCCCTTTGCAAATTATGTCATAGCTCGCGCTATAGTTCTACTGTTTTAGATATGTTCCTAGAGAAAATATGGTTGAAAGTTGACAGTAGCGATTATGCGATCATTAGAAAGCTTATGTCCTTAATGCACCGCTCAGTGTGCAGAACCCCAAACGCCGTCTGTGGATGTTGCGAACATCAGACATACACGTTTTGTTGACTACATGATAGTTCGGTAATGTTAAATGGTTTAGAATTGGGGCACCAAAGACATTTTTGAAATGTCGCAGAACATATGAGATGTTCCAAGAGCTGAAATTGGGATTTCAGGCTCGTGCCCACGTCAAGAGGTATGAGACCTCCGATGAGTTTTTTAGCCTACAAACTAAGGGAGAAGATCTCAATCGTTGAGCTTGTGCTCAGATTGTCTGAGTGCAACAATCACTTGAATCGAGTGGGAGTTGATCTTCCAGATGAGATAGTGATGTTTCTCCAAAGTCATTACCACCAAGCTGCTAGAGCTTCGTGATGAGCTATAACATATAAGGGATAGATATGATGATCCTTGAGCTATTTGCAATGTTCGACACTGGGAATGTAGAAATCAAGAAGGAGCATCAATTGTTGATGGTTAGTGAAACTACTAGTTTCAAGAAGGGCAAGGGCAAGAAGGGGTACTTCATGAAACAGCAAATCAGTTGCTGCTCCAGTGAAGAAACCCAGGGTTGAACCCAAACCCGAGACTAAGTGCTTCTGTAATAAGAGGAACGGACACTGAAGCAGAACCACCCTGGATACTTGGTAGATAAGAAGGGAGGCAAGGTCGATAGAAGTATATTGGATATACATTATGTTAATGTGTACTTTACTAGTACTCCTAGTAGCACCAGGGTATTAGATACCGGTTCGGTTGCTAAGTGTTAGTAACTCGAAATAACAGCTATGGAATAAACGGAGACTAGCTAAAGGCGAGCTGTCGATAAGTGTTGGAAGTGTTTCCAAGGTTGATGTGATCAAGCATCGCACGCTCCCTCTACCATCGAGATTGGTGCTAAACCTGAATATTGTTATTTGGTGTTTGCGTTGAGCATAGACATGATTGGATTATGTCTATTGCAATACGGTTATTCGTTTAAGGACAATAATGGTTACTCTAATTATTTGAATAATACCTTCAATGGTCTTACACCTAAAAGAATGGTTTATTGAATCTCGATCGTAGTGATACACATTTTCATGCCAAAAGAAATAAGATAGTAATGATAGTACCACTTACTTGTGGCACTGCCATGTAAGTCATATTGGTGTCAAATGCATGAAGAAGCTCCATGTTGATGGATCTTTGGACTCACTCATTTTTGAAAAGTTTGAGACATGCGAACCATGTCTATTGGTGTATACGCATGAAGAAACTCCATGCAGATGGATCGTTTGGACTCACTTGATTTTGAATCACTTGAGATATGCAAATCATACCACATGGGCAAGATGACTGAAAAGCCTCGTTTTCAGTAAGATAGAACAAGATAACAACTTGTTGGAAGTAACACATTTTGATGTGTGCAGTCCAATGAGTGCTGAGGCATGCAGTGAATATCGTTATGTTCTTACTTCACGGATGATTTAAGTAGATACTGAGTGTATTTACTTGATGAAACACAAGTCTGAATTATTGAATGGTTCAAGTAATTTCAGAGTGAAGTTGAAGATCATCGTGACAAGAGGATAAAATGTCTATGATATGATCATAGAGATGAGTATCTGAGTTACGAGCTTTGGCACGCAATTAAGACATTGTGGAAATTGTTTCACAATAAATACCGCCTGGAACACCATAGTGTGATGGTGTGTCCGAACATCATAGTTGCACCCTATTGGATATAGTGCGTACCATGATGTCTCTTATCGAATTACCACTATCGTTCACGGGTTAGGCATTTGAGACAACCACACTCACTTTAAATAGGGCACCACGTAATTCCGTTGAGATGACACCGTATGAACTATGGTTTGGAGAAACCTAAGCTGTCGTTTCTTAAAAGTTTGGGGTTGCGATGCTTATGTGAAAAAGTTTCAGGCTGATGAGCTCGAACCCAAAGCGGATAAAAATGCATCTTCATAGGACACCCAAAACAGTTGGTACACCTCCTATCTCAGACCCAGAAGCAAAAGTGATTGTTTCTAGAAACAGATCCTTTCTCGAGAAAAAGTTTCTCTCGAAAGAATTGAGTGGGAGGATGGTGGAGACTTGATGAGGTTATTGAACCATCACTTCAACCAGTATGTAGCAGGGCACAAGAAGTTGTTCCTGTGGCACCTACATCAATTGAAGTGGAAGTTGATGATGGTGATCATGAAACTTCGGATCAAGTCACTACCGAACCTCGTAGGTTGACAAGGATGCATACTACTTCAGAGTGGTACTGTAATCCTGTCTTGAAGGTCATGTTGCTAGACAACAATGAACCTACGAGCTATGGAGAAGCGATGGTGGGCCCGGATTCCGACAAATGGCTTGAGGCCATAAAATCCGAGAGAGGATCCATGTATGAAAACAAAGTGTAGACTTTGGAAGAACTGCTCGATGGTCGTAAGGCTATTGGGTACAGATGGATTTTAAAAGGAAGACAGACAATGATGGTAAGTATCACCATTAAGAAAGCTCGACTTGTCGTTAAGATGTTTTCCGACAAGATTCAAGGAGTTGACTACGGTGAGGCTTTCTCACTCATAGCAATGCTAAGAGTCTGTTGGAATTGGATTAGCAGTTACTGCATTATTTATGAAATCTTGCAGATAGGATGTCAAAACATTGTTTCCTCGACAATTTTCTTGAGGAAAGGTTGTATGTGATACAACCAGAAAGGTTTTGACAATCCTGAAAGACGCTAACAAGTATGCAAAGCTCCAGCAATCCTTCTAAGGACTAGAGTAAGCATCTCGGAGTTGGAATGTACGCTTTGATGAGATGATCAAAGATTTTGGTTTTATACAAAGTTTATGAGAAACTTGTATTTACAAAGAAGTGAGTGGGAGCACTATAGAATTTCTGATGAGTATATGTTGTTGACATATTGTTGATCAGAAATGATGTAGAATTTCTAGAAAGCATGTAGGGTTGTTTGAAAAGTGTTTTTCAATGGAAAACCTGGATTAGGCTACTTGAACAATAAGCATCAAGATCTATAAGATAGATCAAAATGTTTAATAATACTTTCAAATGAGCACATACCTTGACATAATCTTGAAGGTGTTCAAGATGGATCAGTCAAAGAAGGAGTTCTTGCCTGAGTTGTAAGGTATGGAGTTAAGAGTTAAAGCTCGACCACTACAGAAGAGGGAGAAAGGACGAAGGTCGTCCCCTATGCTCCAGACGTAGGCTCTATAGTATGCTATGCTGTGTACCGCACCAGGAAGTGTGCCTTGCCATGAGTCAGTCAAGGGGTACAAGAATGATCCAGGAATGGGGATCATTGGACAGCGGTCAAAAATTGTCCTTGGAGTAAATAAGGACATGTTTCTCAATTATTGAGGTGATAAAGAGTTCGGCGTAAAGGGTTACGTCGATGCAAGCTTTAACACCTATCCGAGTGAATCTGAGTAGCAAACCGGATACGTATAGTGGAGCAACCATTTGGAATAGCTCCAAGTGGAGCGTGGAAGCAGCATTTACAATATGACATAGAGAATTGCGAAGTACATACGGACCTGAATGTTGCAGACCCTTGACTAAAACCTCTCTCACAAGCAAACATGAACAAACCCCAGAACTCATTGAGTCTTAATCACATGGTGATGTGAACTAGTTTAGTGACACTAGTAAATTCTTTGGATGTTGGTCACATGGCAATGTGACCTATCAGTGTTAATCACATGGCGATGTGAACTAGATTATTGACTCTAGTGCAAGTGGGAGACTGTTGGAAATATGCCCTAGAGGCAATAATAAATTAGTTATTATTATATTTCCTTGTTCATGATAATAGTTTATTACCCATGCTATAATTGTATTGATAGGAAACTCAGATACATGTGTGGGTACATAAACAACACCATGTCCCTAGTAAGCCTCTAGTTGACTAGCTCGTTGATCAACAGATGGTTACGGTTTCCTGACCATGGACATTGGATGTCGTTGATAACGGGATCACATCATTTGGAGAATGATGTGATGGACAAGACCCAATCCTAAGCCTAGCACAAAGATCGTAGTTCGTATGCTAAAGATTTTCTAATGTCAAGTATCATTTCCTTAGACCATGAGATTGTGCAACTCCCGGATGCCGTAGGAATGCTTTGGGTGTACCAAACGTCACAACGTAACTGGGTGGCTATAAAGGTGCACTACAGGTATCTCCCAAAGTGTCTGTTGGGTTGGCACGAATCGAGACTGGGATTTGTCACTCCGTATGACGGAGAGGTATCTCTGGGCCCACTCGGTAGGACATCATCATAATGTGCAGAATGTGACCAAGGGGTTGATCATGGGATGATGTGTTACGGAACGAGTAAAGAGACTTGCCGGTAACGAGATTGAACAAGGTATCGGTATACCGGCGATCGAATCTCGGGCAAGTACAATACCGTTAGACAAAGGGAATTGTATATGGGATTGATCGAATCCTCGACATCGTGGTTCATCCGACGAGATCATCGTGGAACATGTGGGAGCCAACATGGGTATCCAGATCCCGCTGTTGGTTATTGACCGGAGAACGTCTCGGTCATGTCTGCATGGTTCCCGAACCCGTAGGGTCTACACACTTAAGGTTCGATGACGCTAGGGTTATAAAGGAAGTTTGTATGTGGTTACCGAATGTTGTTCGGAGTCCCGGATGAGATCCCAGACGTCACGAGGAGTCCCGGAATGGTCCGTAGGTAAATATTTATATATGGGAAGTCCTGTTTTGGTCACCAGAAAAGTTTCGGGTTTTATCGGTAACGTACCGGGACCACCGGGAGGGTCCCGGGGGTCCACCAAGTGGAGCCGGAGGGCTGCATGGGCCAAGTGTGGGAGGGGACCAGCCCCAGGTGGGCTGGTGCGCCCCCCCACAAGGGCCCAAGGCGCCTAGGGTTTGGGGAGGGGGCGCCCCACCTAGCTTGGGGGCAAGTTTCCCCCTCTTCCCCCCTTGGCCGGCACCCTAGATGGGTTTGGGGCTGCCGCACCCCTTGGGGTGGAAACCATAGAGGGGGTGCACCCCCTCTCTCTCCCCTATATATACTTGAGGACTATGGGGCTGCCAACACATGAGTTTTGTCCTCTCCATGGCGCAGCCCTGCCTCTCTCCCTCCTCCTCTCCCGCGGTGCTTGGCGAAGCCCTGCAGGATTGCCACGCTCCTCCACCACCACCACGCCGTTGTGCTGCTGCTGGATGGAGTCTTCCTCAACCTCTCCCTCTCTCCTTGCTGGATCAAGGCATGGGAGACGTCACCGGGCTGCACGTGTGTTGAACGCGGAGGTGCCGTCCGTTCGGCACTAGGATCTCCGGTGATTTGGATCACGACGAGTACGACTCCTTCAACCCCGTTCTCTTGAACGCTTACGCTTAGCGATCTACAAGGGTATGTAGATGCACTCTCCTTCCCTCGTTGCTGGTTTCTCCTTAGATAGATCTTGGTGACACATAGGAAAATTTTGAATTTCTGCTACGTTCCCCAACAATGTGTTCTTGAGCTTTTGAACTAGCTGTGGTGCATGCACAGTCCAAAAAGTCTGAATCCTCTCTCTGTACGCCTTGGGCCTCCTTTTATACGTAAAGGGGTTGCCACAGTGGCACACAGGAGGCAGAAAGCAAGCTACAATGTATGAGCTTATCACTCGACACCATAGGACAAACGCATTTAATGCGTTGCCTACGTGCCCTCTTACTTTATCGGGGACGGCAACTGAAGCTATCTCGTTCGTCGCCGCTCCTCCTGGCTTCGACACGCGTCCAGGCTGACGAGGCATGCAGTGCCACACTGGCTAACTAGATGCTGTGTTGGCGCGGTGGTAGAGCCTCCACGAAGATCTGCATGCCGCCACACAGGCACCTGCNTCCTTGCTGGATCAAGGCATGGGAGACGTCACCGGGCTGCACGTGTGTTGAACGCGGAGGTGCCGTCCGTTCGGCACTAGGATCTCCGGTGATTTGGATCACGACGAGTACGACTCCTTCAACCCCGTTCTCTTGAACGCTTACGCTTAGCGATCTACAAGGGTATGTAGATGCACTCTCCTTCCCTCGTTGCTGGTTTCTCCTTAGATAGATCTTGGTGACACATAGGAAAATTTTGAATTTCTGCTACGTTCCCCAACAATGTGTTCTTGAGCTTTTGAACTAGCTGTGGTGCATGCACAGTCCAAAAAGTCTGAATCCTCTCTCTGTACGCCTTGGGCCTCCTTTTATACGTAAAGGGGTTGCCACAGTGGCACACAGGAGGCAGAAAGCAAGCTACAATGTATGAGCTTATCACTCGACACCATAGGACAAACGCATTTAATGCGTTGCCTACGTGCCCTCTTACTTTATCGGGGACGGCAACTGAAGCTATCTCGTTCGTCGCCGCTCCTCCTGGCTTCGACACGCGTCCAGGCTGACGAGGCATGCAGTGCCACACTGGCTAACTAGATGCTGTGTTGGCGCGGTGGTAGAGCCTCCACGAAGATCTGCATGCCGCCACACAGGCACCTGCTTAGTTGGCAAGTTGGTCACCGCACTGGAGTGGTGGTGAGTTAGCGAATCCTTGCCGGGCGCGGGCCTGTCCGTGGCCCGGCAATCGTCCTCGGCAAGGCTTGCCGGGGGCCTCGGAGTCGTCCCCGACAAGGGTCCTGCCGGGGGTCTTCGCCTTCTGGTCCCACGTGGACCCGTAGGTTATCAATCTCTATGAATATTTGCATGCCACAACACATGCGCTCCCAAATCTTGGTCTTAACGTTGTCAATGGTGTCAGAACTCTCAGCCTCAGGGGTGATGGGCTTGCTGGTGCTGCGTAGGCTGCCCCGGCAAAGATGTTGCAGAAAAAGGTCTTGATGACCCGCAAGTATACGGGATAGTTGTAGCCTCTTTCGATAAGTAATAGTGTCGAACCCAAAGTGGAGCTAAAGGTAGAACAAATATTCTCTCAAGTCCTATCTGCCACTGATACGACTCTACGCACGCTTGACGTTCGCTTTACCTAGAACAAGTATGAAACTAGAGGTACTTTGTAGGTGTTGTTGGATAGGGTTGCAAGATAATAAAGAACACGTAAATAAAAAGTAGGGGCTGTTTAGATAAATAAACAATAAAGTAAATATAGCGAGTGTGGAAAAGTGGTGGTAGGAGTTGCAGAATTGTCCCTAAGCAATTGACTACTTTACTAGACCGATAGCAAGTTTTATGTGGGAGAGGCCACTGCTAGCATGTCATCCCTGACTTGGAATTCTATGCACTTATGATTGGAACTATTAGCACGCATCCGCAACTACTAACGTTCATTAAGGTAAAACCCAACCATAGCATTAAGATATATTGGTCCCCCTTCAATCCCGTATGCATCAATTTCTATGCTAGGTTGAAGCTTCTGTCACTCTTGCCCTCCAATACATAGTCCTATCAACATACAACTAACCCTATGGTGTGATCCACGCGCGCGCTCATATGATGGGCACCAAAGGACAGCAACATAACCACAAGCAAATTAAATCAATCATAGCAATTCATCAACCACCAATGGGACAACGAAAATCTACTCAGACATCATAGGATGGCAACACATCATTGGATAATAATATGAAGCATAAAGCACCATGTTCAAGTAGAGGGTACAACGGGTTGCGGGAGAGTGGGCCGCTGTAGATAGAGGGGGGAAGGTGATGGAGATGTTGGTGAAGATGGCGTGGGTGTTGGTGTAGATCGCGGTGATGATGATGGCCCCCGGTGGCATCCCGGCGCCACTGGAAGCAAGGGGGAGAGAGCCCCCCTTCTTCTTGTTGTTCCTTGACCTCCTCCCTAGATGGGAGAAGGGTTTCCCCTCTGGTCCTTGGCTCCCATGGCGTGGGTGGGGCGAGAGCCCCTCCGAGATTGGATCTATCTCTCTGTCTCTCTCTGTTTCTGCGTTCTGGGATTCTGCCCTGGCACCGTTTCTTTTATATCTGGAGATCTGTAACTCCGATTGGATTGAAACCTTCGCCCAGATCTTTTTCCAAAAATTAGCTTTCTTGCGGCCAAATAAGGGCATCAACCGCCTTATGAGTGGCCCAGGAGGATGGGGGTGTGCCCACCTGGAGTGGGCATGGGCCCCTATCTCGTGCCCACCTCGGGCACCGTCTCGCGTTAATTTTACTTCCCAAAAGTCACAAATATTCCAAAACAATTCTCCGTCCGTTTTTATCCTGTTTGGACTCCGTTTGATATGGGGTTTCTGCGAAACATAAAACATGCAACAGACAGGAACTGACACTGGGCACTGGATCAATATGTTAGTCCCAAAAATAGTATAAAAAGTTGCCAAAAGTATATGAAAGTTGAATAATATTGGCATGGAACAATAAAAAATTATAGATACGACGGAGACGTATCAAGGTCCAGCTTGCCTTCTGCTTCTTGTCCCTTGACTTGAGTATCTGCCTCGGTAGTCTTCGTGTTTTATCTTCTGCTGCCCTGCCGAGCCCGACCACGGGTGTGGCTACGACTGCCCGTGCACAAGTAAGGGGTACAGAAAGAAACCATATTTTTGTGCAACGACAGGAGCCCGCAGGCCTGGGTCACACGTGAGCGCAAGGCGTAGTTGGGCCAGGCCTAAAGCAGTGCGCGGGCACGCGCGGCAGAGATTTTTAACTTCCATGATCTCTTTGCCAATTGCGCTTCCCCACGATCCGCGTTGAGTGCGTGACGTGGGGTTCGTGCATGGGATGGCCTCGGCACGTTTGCGTCATCCCGTAGTCAATAGTAAAGAGGCAGCCCATGTTTCTCTTATTAAAAAAGAGGGATTTGCAGGGGCTCTACTCATTTACTAAGTGGACTCGGGTCGTAGCTTGCATGGCGCCCCACCCGTCGATCACGGGGTGAAAAACGGTCGCTCCACTTATCGTCACCCCTCCTTTCGCTCGCCACGTGTCTCCCATGCCTTGGGAAGGGCAGGCAGTGGATGCGGAGGACGTGGGCATTAACACTGAGGCAGGAAACCAGACGTCGCTGATTGGGGCAGCGGGTCGGTCCTGATTCCCCGTGCTTCAGGAGGCCGCATTGGTCGTGCGGGGCGGCCGCCCCTTGGGCTGGGAGGCTAGGCTCCGGCCCTACCCTTCTAAGAAGGGGGAGGGACCGTGCCTTTCCGCACTCACCTTCTCCTCCTCCTTCTGCTTGGTATCTTTTTACACTCGCCATGGTGAGGGGGCGTGCTGGAGCTTCGACGGCGGTGTTCCTCCTCCTCCGGAGCTCTCAGCGGCTGAGCCCGTCATGAGGGGGAGAGGAAGGGGGCGAGGCTGAGGTTGCCGCAGTACTTGGGGAAGAGGATGACGGGGCGGCGCGCCGACTGCGCTTCCGCTGGCGGCCCCTCCTCCAGTAGATGGCCATGTTGGTGACCAGCCTTACGAGTTCTTCATCAGGTTGTACAAGAGCGTGTGCGGCCATCTCCGCCTCCCTACTCCGTTTGCTTGGGTTATGGAGCAGGATCCACAGCAGGCTTTTAGGCTACACATGAGGGGCTGCGGGAATGACAGCACATGGGTCGATGTCGTCTTCCCCCGCCCTCACGCCGTGTACCTTCGCCGCGGGTGGAAAATTTTTGCACGCGCCAACAGCTTGTCGGAGGGGCACGTTCTCCATTTCAAGTTAATGGAGAACAACCTGCTCTTTGTGAAGGTCTTCGGGAGCTCAGGAATCCGCTTAGGGTGCTGCATGGAGAGTTCCACCAACGACGAAAGCTCCTCCTCGAGCGACGGTGATGAGGAGGACAGCGCCAGCGACAACGGCGGCGGCGGGCGGGAGGACGACGAATCCGACTCCAGCTGACCATCAGTGGTAGCACCATCATCTGCTCCGCCTCCTTCCCTGGCAACACGCCTTGCCGGGGGTTGCGTCCTGCTGGCTCTGGCATCGGTGGTCGACGGTCTTCCCCTTCAAGATCTCCATCGACGCGTTCCCCATGCCTGCCCCTATCTTCACCTGCTGTGCCTGGGAGGAAAGGGGTAAGAACAGGGATTACGGGGCACTTTTTTTTCAATCTGTAGGCACTTGCCAAATCTTAACTTTCTAGAAAATGTAATCTCGCGAGCCCATGCTCATGTTCTGTAACATTTGTACTTGTATCAGCATGTCAATGAAAAAGATGAGCCTTCTGCCGAGAACCCATGCACGTGTGCGCCCATGCAGAGGCGAACGCCTCCTTAATAAAAATAAATAAGTTTTCCCGGCAAGCTATCTTGCCGGTCCCCTCTGTGCCTGCCGGAGAATCACATCTGCTGGGTTACACACAGAGGGCCAGCCCCCTGCCAATCTCTTTTTATCGGAGGCTGCTGCGACCATTCTGACCGAAGCAGCGTTCAGGTCAAATATGAGAGCACCTAAGTCTAGAAAGAGTGGCGGGGTCTTCTAATGCACAAGTCACAAGTTACGAACATGGATGGGCAGGAGGTGAACTTTATCTGGTTGGGTTGTCGGGGATGACGTGTCGGGCGGTCTTCTCAACTTCTTGCCGGAGCGTTGTCACTGCGGCTAAAACGAGGAGAGGGCAGGAGCACGGTATCTTGGTGGTTCCCCAGTACCTGCTAAGATCTAAGGTAGCACAATATCCTGGACAAGCATGCATGCATACATATATGTACATAAACATGGAAAGTAGCAGAAAACTGTACATACTAAAAGTTATCAGGCTGCGCACAGGGGCTGTGCCTGACTCTGTACGTAGGGTTACAGAAAATTAAGAATGCGATAAAATGCAGAAACTTTTTGCAAAATAAGCTCTGATAAATTTTCTAAAGTGTGGTAACTTTTTCAGAATTTTTGGAGTTAGGGAAGTATGATGAAGATTGCATTCTTTACAGACTATACTATTTTGGCAGATTTCTGTTATGTTTGCATTGTTTGCATATGTTTTCTTGTTTAATGATTCTATTTGAGGAGAGGAGTATTAAATATGAGAGGAATTAAGGAGACACAAAAGCTCAAACTTGGGGATGCCCAAGGCATCCCAAGCTAATATTCCAAGAAGTCTCAAGCATCTAAGCTTGGGGATGCCCCGGTAGGCATCCCACCTTTCTTCTTCAATAATTATCGGTTAGTATCGGTTGAGCCTAAGTTTTTGCTTCTTCACATGAGTTGTTCTATGCTTGGAATGTCATTTTGTTTTGTTTTGCTTGTTGTTTTAATAAGATACTTAGACATGAAAGTTTTAAATAAGAGAGAGTCCTCAATTAGCTACCCTTTTACTTAACTACTCGCTTGATCTTCACTTATATCTTTTTGGAGTAGTTTGTCATTTACTCTCGTGCTTCACTTATATCCTATGAGTAAATTGTTGAATGAATTGAATATCATGAAGTTGAAATTATATGTTCATATCATGCCTAGTGGTAGCTTAACATTGGGTTTAGAAAGTGAAATCTTTTGAAGCTTGAAAATCACAATATTGGTCATACAAGCAATTCATGAATGATTAGTAGAAGGAAGAGAACTTTCAAATGCAAATACACTATCCTGGAAATCTTTTGTGACTGTGAGGCCCCATCAAAATATTATATGCCAAAATTGTTGACATTGGACAAGTAAGACAACGTAATGATTTATGTTTGTTCATATTCACATAGAAGTTATATTGTCATAGATCCTTCAACATGTGGTGCTTGCCCCCCATCTTTGCTAACCAATAATTCCGCAACAAGTAGAGATACTACTTGTGCATCCAAAAAACACTTAAACCCAAATCTTATTTTCAAGAGTCCACCATACCTACCTAAGGATTGAGTAAGATCCTTCAAGTAAGTTGTCATAGGTGCAATAAGGAAATAAAAATTGCTTCTAAAAGTGTTAGATCATTTAGTGTAAGAGAAAATTGAGCGTTGTACGAACTTGTGATGGCAAAGAATAAAAGCAACAGACTGCATAATAAAGGTTGCTATCATAAGGGGCAATATAACGTGACGTTCTTTTGCACTAAGGGATTGAGCATACAAAGAAATAAGCGCATGGCAACCTCTGCTTCCCTCTTTGAAGGGCCTATCTTTTACTTTTCAGTATTTACTTTTATGCAAAGAGTCAAAGTTTTTCTCTCTATTCCTTTTTATTTTTCTCTTTTGGCAAGCATCATGTGGTGAGGAAAGATCTAGGCACATATGTCCAGTTGGATATGGGTAGCATGAGTTATAATTGTTAACATCACCCTTGAGGTGAATACGTTGGGAGGCGAAATGATAAGCCCCTATCTTTCTATGTGTTTGGTTGAAACTTTTTTCTCATGGGTACGCGGTGAGTGTTAGCAATCATAGAAGACTATATGATGGTTGAGTATGTGGAGCTCTTACTTAGACTCTGTTGAATAAGTTGAATTGCAATTGCTTGGTGACTGAGAACATAGGTTGTTGAGTATCAAGAGAATTCATCGTTTGAACCTTAACATGTGAATTGGTTGCTACTTTAACATGATGAGTTTTTATGAGAAAAGGTTGCTCTTATGATGCTAGGAAAAGTGATTGAAATTGTCATTGATTAAACTGGTGCACTTTGCTAGCATTCACACTTCATAAATTATTTGTTTTATCATTTACCTACTCGACGACGAGTAGGAATTAAGCTTGGGGATGCTGATACGTCTCCAACATATCTATAATGTATGAAGTATTCATGCCATGTTTACAATAACTTTATATGGCTTTGGTATGATTTGCATGGAACTAACCTGGACTGACGTTGTTTTCAGCAGAACTATCGTGGTGTTGTTTTTTGTGCAGAAATGAAAGTTCTCCAAATAAGCTGAAACTTTTTGACGATTTTTTTTGGAATAAAAGAGACCAACGAAGCTTCGTGTGAGGGCCAAAAGAGCCACGAGGAGGGCACAACCCACCGGGGCGCCCCTTGGCCCTTGCCCATGCCCCAGTGTATCGTGCTCACCTCGAGGCCCATCTGGACGTGAGACCGACGCCAAATATTCCAATAAATAGAGAAACCATCAGAAATAACCCTAGATCAGAAGTTCCGCCGCCGCAAGCCTCTGTAGCCACCGAAAACCAATCGGGAGTAGTCCATCCTCGGGGCTGAGGGTTTGTACCAGTAGCTATGTGTTTAATCTATCTCTCTCGCGCGATCTTGAGATGTCACGATCTGGATATATCATGGGCTTTGTTAACATAGATGGATCATATGATGTTTCTCCCCTCTCTACCACTACTAGGTAAAACCTTATACACCGAATCTTACCAGCAGCGCGGCCTAAAATAGGGCGCTACTGCTACTTAGTAGTAGCGTGGCAGAAAAAATGCGCTACTGGTATGACATAGTAGTAGCGCGTGAACAAAAAACCTGCGCTGCTACTAAATGATTTCCACCCTGCCCCCTCAACAGACAATCTTATATTTACTAATTGGAGGCACCATACGAGGCTCCACGTTAATCCACATCATCAAGATTATATTAGCCATTTGATCTAAATTTTAATGGTCAAGATCTATTAGAAGGACATATAACTAATTAAAAGAAAAAACAGAACATGCGTAAAGGAATAGGCACGTACATAAAAGAATTTTTTTTGAACACCCGTAGATAAAGGATTAACCGGTACCATGAGAAAAAGGGGATTTTTACCACGTACGTAAGGGACTAAACTACCACCTCCCTATTGATTCTCAAAAAAAAAAAACTATCACGTCCATAAAGGAGTCCTCAACTCCCATGTATGTGACCCTAAAAAAAACTCCCACGTATGTGTCTTCTCCTTGCGAAAGGGAAAGAAAGACACGTAAACAAACTTGACGCCCCACGCTCAAAAAACACATCTTAATTCTCAGGGAAAAAACATGTGCATGCCTATTTGATTAAAAGAAGACCCGTACAAATTAGGAATACTTAAATGTCACGTAAAATAAATGAGTCTATATGTCTGATCAAAAAAATTAAAAGCCGAGAATCTAAAAAAATAATGCCCCAGTAGCACGTGTCTTTTGTTTTCGTTTTTCTTTGCAAAACCTTTTCCTTACAAAGGAGGGGGAAATGCAACGAAAATAA
>LR880966.1:728807887-728831460 GCA_904067115.1 Aegilops sharonensis
GAAACATTGTTATTTCTATATGATGATACATTACACTTGAATACTGGAAAGTTTTGTCATTCTATCTACTTCAAAGGATTAGTGAAACCAATAAATTGTACCTCAGATTAAATTGTAACTTCCTTTATAGCATTACGTTCTTATGTTTTATGTGCTTAGAAGTTTGGAGAAGCTGGCATAAATCTTCAATATAAACGATTTATGCACCTTCATAGTTATTACACCAATGTGCAGTCTTGACAATTAGTATGTTACTGTAGTATCGCCAAGGTTTTTATTAAAAAAATCAATCAAAGTCTTATGTTACTCATACAGAAAATGTTGTTTAATAAGATTCACTATCATGTTTTACTAATGCTAGCCCGTGCGAATGCACGGGTTGACGACTAGTAGTAATAGCGTGGGTATAAAATCTGTGCTACTACTAGATGGATAGTTGTAGCGCAGGGTGGGACACATCGCGCTGCTGTTATGCCACCAACCGTCAACTCCACGTTCTCACACACCCGAGCCAGATAGATCTAGATCGAGACTGCTAACTCCACTCCCCACCAGCCCGTCCATCATCGTCCTCTGCCGGAGATGCTTCGCCGACTGGCCGCACAGCGGCCCCATCCACACAGCACCCGGGCCGCCGCCGCCGCAGCCTACACCTCCTCGGTCCTGCCCCGACGTGCTCGACCGGACATCCGACGCCTACGCCCGCAACGACGCCGCTGTCGGTGGCCTTGATACGTCCATTTAGCATCATGCTTTTATATCGATATTTATTGCATTATGGGTTGTTATTACACATTATGTCTCAATACTTATGGCCATTCTCTCTTATTTCACAAGGTTTACCATGAAGAGGGGGAATGCCGGCAGCTGGGATTCTAGCTGGAAAAAGAGCAAATATTGGAAAACTATTCTGCACAGCTCCAAAAATCTTGAAACTCCACGGAAGCTAATTTTGGAATTAATAAGAATTATTGAGTGAAGAAAACACCAGAGGGGGCCCACACCCTGGCCAGGAGGGTGGGGGGCGCGCCCACCCCTACTGGGCGCGCCCCCTGTCTCCTGGGCCCCCTGGTGGCCCTCCGGTGCCCATCTTCTGCTATATGAAGGCTTTTACCCTGGAAAAAAGCAGAAGCAAGCTTACGGGACGAAACTCCGCCACCACGAGGCGGAACCTTGGCGAAACCAATCTAGGGCTCCGGCGGAGCTGTTCTGCACGGGAAACTTCCCTCCGGGAGGGGGAAATCATCACCATCGTCATCACCAACGATCCTGTCATCGGGAGGGGGTCAATCTCCATCAACATCTTCACCAGCACCATCTCCTCTCAAAACCCTAGTTCATCTCTTGTTTTCAATCTTGTATCAAAACCACAAATTGGTACCTGTGGGTTGCTAGTAGTGTTGATTACTCCTTGTATTTGATGTTAATTGGTTTACTTGGTGGAAGATCATATGTTCAGATCCTTAATGCATATTAATAATCCTCTGATTATGAACATGAATATGCTTTGTGAGTAGTTACGTTTGTTCCTGAGGACATGGGTGAAGTCTTGCTATTAGTAGTCATGTGAATTTGGTATTCGTTCGATATTTTGATGAGATGTATGTTGTCTCTCCTCTAGTGGTGTTATGTGAACGTCGACTACATGACACTTCACCATTATTTGGGCCTATAGGAAGGCATTGGGAAGTAATAAGTAGATGATGGGTTGCTAGAGTGACAGAAGCTTAAACCCTAGTTTATGCATTGCTTCGTAAGGGGCTGATTTGGATCCATACGTCTAATGCCGTGGTTAGGTTTACCTGAATACTTCTTTTCTAGTTGCGGATGCTTGCAATAGGGGTTAATCATAAGTGGGATGCTTGTCCAAGTAAGGACAGTACCCAAGCACCGGTCCACCCACATATCAAATTATCAAAGTACCGAACGCGAATCATACGAGCGTGATGAAAACTAGCTTGACGATAATTCCCATGTGTCCTCGGGAGCGCTTTTCTCATTATAAGAAATTGTCCAGGCTTGTCCTTTGCTACAAAAAGGATTGGGCCACCTTGCTGCACTTTATTTACTTTCATTGCTTGTTACCCGTTACAAATTATCTTATCACAAAACTATCTGTTACCTACAATTTCAGTGATTGCAGAGAATACCTTACTGAAAACCGCTTGTCATTTCCTTCTGCTCCTCGTTGGGTTCGACACGCTTATTTATCGAAAGGACTGTGATAGATCCCCTATACTTGTGGGTCATCAAGACTCTTTTCTGGCGCCGTTGCCGGGGAGTGAAGCGCCTTTGGTGAGTGGAACTTGGTAAGGAAACATTTATATAGTGTGCTGATATTTTCTGTCACTTGTTACTATGAAAACTAATCCTTTAAGGGGCTTGTTCAGGGTATCTTCACCCTGACCATAGAGCAAAGAGTTGCTCCTCAACCTACTGAACCTACTGAAAATATTTACTTTGAGATTCCTTCGGGTATGATAGAGAAACTGCTAGCTAATCCCTTTGCAGGAGATGGAACATTGCATCCCGATTTACACCTTATCTTTGTGGATGAAGTTTGTGGATTATTTAAGCTTGCAGGTATTCCCGATGATGTTGTTGAAAGGAAGGTCTTCCCTTTATCTTTTAAGGGATATGCATTGACATGGTATAGGCTATGTGATGATACGGGATCTTGGAATTATAAGCGATTGAAGTTGGAATTCCACCAGAGGTTCTATCCTATGCATCTTGTTCATCGTGATCGTAATTACATATATAATTTCTGGCCTCGCGAAGGAGAAAGCATCGCTCAAGCTTGGGGGAGGCTTAAGTCAATGTTATATTCATGCCCCAATCATGAGCTCTCAAGAGAAATGATTATTCAAAACTTTTATGCTCGGCTTTCTCTCAATGATTGCATCATGCTTGATACTTCCTGTGCTGGTTCTTATATGCTGAAGACTACTGAATTCAAGTGGGATTTATTGGAAAGAATTAAACGCAACTCTGAAGATTGGGGTTCCGACGATGGTAAGGAGTCAGGTATAACTCCTAAGTTTGATTGTGTTAAATCTTTTATTGATACCGATGCTTTTCGTGGATTTAGCGCTAAGTATGGACTTGACTCTGAGATAGTAGCTACTTTTTGTGAATCTTTTGCTGCTCACGTTGATCTCCCTAAGGAGAAGTGGTTTAAATATAATCCTCCCATTGAAGTAAAAGTAGTTGCACCTATTACAGTTGAAGAAAATACTATCAGTTATGATGATCCTACAGTTCCTACTAGTTATGTTGAGAGACCACCTTTTCCTGTTAGGATAAAGGATCATGCTAAAACTTCAACTGTTGTTCGTAAGAGTAGTACTAGAACTTATACACCTCCTGAGCAAATCAAAGTTGAACCTAGTATTGCTATGGTTAAAGATCTCTTGGATGATAATTTAGATGGGCATGTTATTTACTTCTGTGAATAGGCTGCTAATATTGCTAGACCAGATGCTAAGATACATAGACCTGTTGTAGGCATGCCTGTTATTTCTGTTCAAATAGGGGATCATTGTTATCATGGCTTATGTGATATGCGTGCTAGTGCTAGTGCAATACCCTATGACTTATATAAAGAAATTATGCATGATATTGCACCCGCTGAAATAGATGATATTGATGTTACTATTAAGCTTGCCAATAGGGACACCATTAAGCCAGTAGGGATAGTTAGAGATGTTGAGGTCTTGTGTGGGAAGGTTAAATATCCTGCTGATTTTCTTGTTCTTGGTTCCCCACAAGATGACTTTTTTCCCATTATTTTTGGTAGACCCTTCTTGAATACTATTAATGCTAGGATTGATTGCAAAAAGGATGTTGTTATAATTGGCTTAGGGATATGTCTCATGAGTTTAATTTTGCTAAATTTCGTAGACAACCCCATGATAAAGAATCACCTAGTAAGGATGAGATTATTGGTCTTGCTTCTATTGCCGTGCCTCCTACTGATCCGTTAGAACAATATTTGCTAGACCATGAAAACGATATGTTTATGAATGAAAGAAGGGAAATAGTTGAAGTGTTCCTTCAACAGGGTCCTATTCTGAAACACAACTTGCCTGTTGAAATACTAGGGGATCTGTCGTGGAATTAACACGTCAGATGTCCTCATGAAAGGACTTAGTCATAGAGCCATCGCAACGGGTTAGCTTGAAGGGGTTAAACTGAACAAGGGACACGGGAGTTTATACTAGTTCGGCCCCTTCGATGAAGGTAAAAGCCTACGTCTAGTTGTGATGGGATTGATTGGGTTTCGATGACCAGGGAGCAAAATACGCTTGCCTGAGTCTCGAGTTGTTGTCTGTTGTCCCTGAACCGCCGCCGGGTCATCCCCTTATATACATGGGTTGATGCCCGGACGGTCTACAGAGTCCCGAGGCCGACTCATACAAGTGTTCGGCTCGGTCTCTCCTTTCCTTATCTTACAACACAAGTTACATGACTATGGCGGTTTACCACTACGGGCCCTAATCCGCCTTTGGGCTCCGGGCCTCTAAGCTTCATAGTAAAGCGCCATCTTCTGGATCTTGTGGGCTTCAATATAGTCGAGGGTGAACCGGCCCCTCCTGGGCGGTTTACACTCAGTAGTTATATCCCCAACATTAGGCCTCAGATTGATTTGAACCTGTTCATGTCAATCTTCAACACTTAGAAAAACCCTGTAGATATCTTCCTTCACTTCTCATAAACCGCCATGATATTTTCCCTTTTATAAATATTGTTAAACCGCCGTGACGTCATCCTCTGGACACAGCAACAGATCATCATGACGTCATCTCTGTAAAAAAACGAATAAAAAGATTCCCTTCATTTAGTGTCATCCCGGAAATCGAGGCGACAGCTACGTCACTTGCCGCTTTTGTCTCCTTGATTCTCGCGCCTGTCACTTATCCTCTGCCTTATTATAAATAAGCTTGACGATCCTTTTCATTTTTCTCCCGTTTCTTCTCATCTTCCTCCTCGCGACCCGAAGGACCTCCGCGCCGCCGCCGCCGTCGCTCTTCGGATCTGCACCGACCAAGGCCGTTGCATCAACCTGTTTGCTCCAGAGACCTTGCCGCGCTCCTCCGTCGGCGAGTGGCCCTGGTAAGTTCATGTCTCATAGCCCTAGATCTTCATTAAAGTTTTTCGAGTTCATCCATGTTCGCCACTGTTCATCAGTTCTTCCGTGTTCCTCCTTGTAGTTCTTTGTACTAAGGGTATATAGATGTGCTTGATAGGTTTGAACTGCAGCTAGATCTATTCCGTTAGTTCACCGTACTGTAGCATCTTACTGTTTCTGAATAAACTCCGCCTGGTTCGTCTTTGTTCCTCTTTAGCGCCATTGTAGGGCTCAGAAACTTTTTCTTCAGTTATCCACGGTAGATCTGAGATTACACTGTCATACTGTGAAACTTGTTTTTTGCAACACTTAGTAAAAATTATGAATCTTGTCCCTTCTGCCTCTGGGCGGTTTAACTTTTGATAGCCAATCCGCCATATATCATTAGACCTCTCTTAAACCGCCAATTGAACCTTACATAGTATTTTTCTCCGGTTTAACACTGAATTGTTCACTTTAAACCGTAAATTCTTAAACCGGCACTTGTTTTTCCTTTCAGTTCCCCCTTCCGGAATGACGAAACAATTCTATGCTTGCAATTGGGTTCCGTCCCGAATCACAGAAACACAAATCAACGGTTATGTCACCACTGGTGTTTTAGCCTCAAAAAGTGTTCTCCACTGGCGTGTTCCGGAATCGGAATGTCCACCTGAACCTCAAGAAGGAGAGGTGATTGTTTTTATGCAACACTTAGACCGGGGATTCAGTCCGCCCAGATCAAAAAAATTCCGGGATGTCCTCGCAAGCTTCCAACTCCATCCACAAGATATTGGTCCGAATTCTGTGTCCAATATATGCAACTTCTAAGTATTCTGCGAAGTCTATCTTCAAGAGGAGCCAACCATGGAGCTATTTCGGGACTTCTTTCATTTGAACCGCCGTACGGAATTCTCAGATGGTCCCAACACAGAGCTTGGTGGCGTTTCAATTCAGAAAAGGAAAGAAGCTGACTTCCCTCATGCAAAACATCACAACCATCCCAAAGATTGGAATCAAACCTGGTTTTACTGTCGGAACACTGCCCCTGATGGAGAAAATCCTTTGCCGGGTTACCGCCCTCACCGGCTTAGCAACGGCCACCCATTACCTTTACGCTTGACCGCCGCGGAACGGAAGAATTTTGCACCTCAACTCACCAAGCTCCGGGCTCTGATGGCCAACGGTTTAACTGGCATTGATCTTGTCCGCTGCTGGGTTTCTTGGGCCATTTTACCTTTAAGCCGCCGCCCCGGATTGATGCATGAATATACTGGTGATGTCAAAGCCCCTCAACGATATCACGACATAGTAATAACCGAGCTTGAAGTTACTGAATCGGTGAAGAAGATGCTTGATGAACCGATCTCTGCATGTAGCCAAACCGGGTTGGCTGTGTTTTACGTCTCCAATAAACCGCCAGCGGTAAAGTTCATCTCAATACTTTGCTGATTTGCTTCCGTATTGACTGTGTACTAACCTTTCCTTGTCTTAATTTCAGGCTAACAGCTCCTTTTGGAAACGGACTAAACCGGCCCGGGCTCCTCGTGTAAAGACCAAGGCCACCAAGAAAGCTGGCAAGAATAAAACCGCCGAGTCTTCTGATCCGCCAGAAGAGGAAGAATCCGACGCTGAGGTAGAACTTGACTCACTTGGTTCCTTTTTCATCCATCTTATTGACAATTACTATTCCCAGGATGATGCTGAGGCCAGCCGTGCAGAACATGTTGAGGTAATTCTTCTTTCTTCCGACTCAGATCTTGTACCGGTTCAAAGAATTCGCCGCACAGTCCGGAAAGTAAAACAATCTCACCCCCTTGCTCATTTGGATCCAAAATTTTCTTTGGAGACACAGCAAGTTGAAGAACGTCGCACAACCCGGCATAGCGGTCAACAAATCACATCTTCCGGTTTAGCTGATACGCCAACCCGGAGACGTCGTCCAGAGGTGACTTGTTCTCTTGAAAAGCGTTATCCTTTGAAAGGTTTCTTCCGATGCCCTCTCAATCCGTCTGACCCGAATTACCAGGCTTCTTCCAACTCGTCTCGCGGTTCATCAACCACTCAGCTGCCTCCTCTCAAACTCGTCGCTGGGTAAGTATATTACTCCTTAATTTGTTTCTTTTATTTGTTGGTTTACCATGTTCTAACCTTTGATGTTGTAGTGCCAAGGCTCGATTAAGTAAGAAAGCCAAGACCAGCGACCCTATTGTTGATGTTGATCCAGAGAAGACTCCAGAGCATCATGGCAAAGACCCTGAAGCTGCTATAGACAGCTCTGCTGGGAAAGAGCAAGATGCTGATGCTAACCCGCCAGAAGTTGAACCGAATGTAGAAGCTGATACTTCACATCCTCCTGCTCCTCCAAGTCCAACAGTGGAACAGCAGGGCTCAACTGCTGATCCGCCAAGCCCTGGTACCAAAGCGCCAAGCGCTGTGAAGAATGTCAATTCATCCAGTCCGTCCAAAGATGATGACGTTGTTGTTACTGGTACTGCGTATACCGCCCCTGGTAATCCGGTTATTCTATCAAAGCACACTGCCATGGATGAGTTTGCTGCTATGAGCAAGGGGAAGGAGAAAACTGATTGGTCAGCTTATGTCGACCTTTCTGCTCAAGAGCTTCACTCCGGCCTCTTGAACCGGCTTTACACAAGCCGTGATTATGAAGCCGGTTTAGTAAACCTGATGAAGGAGCGCTATGAGGTAAACAGTGTTGCTCTTTGCCCTGTACCTTCATTGCATTGTAGCCCCCAAGGGCCGGTTTGTCTTTATAAAGTGAAACTGGGACTTTGTATATTCCATACCGTACTTTATGAGATTTCCTTTTGTATTTATGATCAAACACACATTAGCCCCCAAGTGCCATGATTAAAACTTGTATTAATCCTTGGGACTTCAATAATCAGCATAAAAATGATCCGCATTAGCCCCCAAGTGCCAAGTGTATAACTGGTTAGATGCTTGGGACTTTGACAAAGATATTAACATGCTCTCTTACTGCTGCAGAGTGAGATAAACTAACAAGTCTCACAGATTGCTGACCTTCAAGAAAATCTGAAATCCCAACAAGCATAAACCACCAAGGACAAGGATGAATTGAAAACCGCCTTAACCACCATGGAGCAGCTCAAGGAATGGTACAAGTCTGAACAGGCCAACTGGGATGCTGAAAAGGCTTGATTGCTGAAGCGGGCGGAAAACGCTGAATCAGCTCTTAAACCGGTGACAGAAGAGCTTACTGGATTAAAGCGCCAAGTCCATGCCATGACCTCTGCAATATTTGGTAAGCACTGTTTACCAAGGCTTTATGAATATTCCGCTTTGAAATTTTCTCCGGTTTAACATGAACTTCTTGAACCGCTATAGGCAGGCGCATTGCTCATCTGGGTTCTGATGTACGGAAGAAACTCAAGGCCGCGTATACACTGATTGAACAGTTATATACCAGCGTACAACGGGTTATCTGCGCCACTTCGTATCACAATGCGGCTCCAACACTGATCAAGGACACGCTGGACCGGCTATCCATGACGCCAGCGCAGATAGAAGAGTTGAAGCGATCCGCTGCCCGAGCTGGCGCTTTACTAGCACTGACTAGAGCCAAGGCATGGATAGCTGATCTTGATCCGGCTGATATAGCCAAGGGCTTCCCCAGTGCACAGGAAAACGGCGAAGTATTTGACAACGACGCCCTCAAACAGGTAACAAGGGAGATGCGTCCTCTGGCGAGTCAGTTGGCAGAAGAGGCTAACCTGACGGTTCACCGATCTTTCTATGATGCAAACAACAAACGGGTTGAAGCTGCTATTCCTGAAGTGCAGAACTTGGTTCCACCAATCCGTAAGCACACTTACGCCCCTGACGTTGATCCAGCTGAGCTTATAAATGAAGAGGCTGTCTTTCAGGCTTTAAACCGGATTGACTGGACCACCAATGACTTCCAGCCATTGGATGGGGAAGAGGAGGCTGAACCGATGCCAGATGACCCATCTACTTCACATCAACCCGGCGATGAAGCTTAATCCGTCAAGTCAGTTGATACATCAGAAATTGTCCGTTGTGAAACAATTCCATATTTTGGGCCTCTTAATGCCTTGTAATAGGATAGCAAAAACTATTTTGATCTGCTGCCATCGTGCAGAAGGAGATACTTTATGTGATCCGCCATGTCAATGCCAATTTTGGTTCAGATATGCTGCCATCATAATATGCAATTCCTGTGTGTGCATTAAAAGAAAACAAGGTCCTGGCGGTTTACCGCCGGACGGGTCACAATGCCCAAGAAAAGGGCTGATTGATAATCAAACCGTAAAAATATGAAATTATGCATACCTGTGATGCAATATCCCTGTTCAGTTGGCTGGTTAACTTTGATTGTAGTAAGGGTGAAAACCCAAATCTGAAGTTCTCTGTACAACCCCATCATGTACTGATGTTGTATAATAAGTCATACCGGGTGATGATACACACCAGATGATCAAAGCTGATGACTGGTATTCAACGCTAGTCCGGGTTAACAAACTCCAGTTTTAAGAATAAGGTCTGTCAACGTGTAGATGCAAACCAAGCCTGTTTAGAGAATACTGGGCTAATAAAATAACTGACCAGGCCAAGAAAATCGGTTTAACATAAAATTCAGCAACACGCAAATAAAACCGTGTAGTCAAGGCTTTTTGAGGGCTGCCCGGCCCAAATTCGAGGCTTTTTGTGGGCTGCCAGGCCGCTGAGTTGAACCATTTAACAAAGCCTTTTAAGATGGACCTCCAACTAACCAATCACCGTTTTAACTTTGACAAGTTCAGGGTCTCAATGAGAGTGACTGCCAAACGTTCGGAGGGTCGTGCTAGGATGACCTGGATAGGAGTGTCTTACTTGATGAAGGCAGGTTAGCCCGGGGTTTTAGGTAAATATACCAGGCTTCCAAGCCGTGGGTCGATACCCAGCTACAAGGGTCCACTCAAACTCCTTGGTATTTGACACAAGAAGCCCCCAAGTAACATGATGGGCTGAGATCATTGGGTGCCTATGTTTGAGTTGTGCATAGCATCCAGACTCTCTTTGGCCCCTTGGGTGTGAAGCTCCCAAGCTTTGTGGCTTGATAGCCGGTTTTTAACAGGTAGTATTCCGCTTTGTCGGCTGAAGCCCCCATGTAACTCAAAGGATATTTGAGAAAAAATAGCAGAAGCCCCGCTTAAAGCAAGGATGCTAATTTATTTATTGATCATAATATATACATTATTGAAATATATACATAAGAGGAGCCTATGGCTCAAGTGTAATAAGGCCGGAGGAGAGCTATGTTCCATGGCCGCCGGGTCTCCTCCTCAGAGTTGCGTGAGTTGTCTCGAACGTCAATGAGGTAGTATGATCCGTTATGCAGATTCTTGCTGACCACAAAGGGTCCTTCCCAAGGCGGGGATAACTTGTGCATGTCGGTCTGATCCTGGATGAGCCGGAGCACCAAGTCACCTTCTTGAAAGGTTCTTGTCCTAACCTGGCGGCTGTGATAACGCCGTAGATCTTGTTGATAAACCGCCGATCGAGCCAGAGCCATATCCCGTTTTTCATCTAACAGGTCCAGTGCCTCTTGGCGAGCTTGCTCGTTGTCCGCTTCAACATAATTAGCCACCCGGGGCGAGTCATGATGTATATCACTTGGGAGAACCGCCTCTGCCCCGTATACCATAAAGAAAGGCGTGTAACCTGTTGATCGATTGGGGGTGGTGTTGATACTCCACAACACAGAAGGTAATTCTTCCACCCAACAACCCGGCGTCCGCTGCAAGGGAATCATGAGCCGGGGGTTTAAGACCCTTTAGAATTTCCTGATTAGCTCGCTCCGCTTGACCGTTGGATTGAGGGTGTGCCACAGATGCTAGGTCAAGCCGGATGTGCTCTCTCTGACAGAAATCCTCCATCTCACCTTTGGAAAGGTTGGTACCATTATCCGTGATGATACTGTGTGGAAAACCAAAACGGAAGATAATCTTTTTGATGAATTGAACCGCCGTAGCTGCATCACACTTGCTAACAGGCTCCGCTTCAACCCACTTGATGAATTTATCAACTGCCACCAACAGGTGGGTCTTCTTGTCCTGGGAACGTTTAAAGGGTCCCACCATATCAAGCCCCCAAGTAGTAAAAGGCCAAGCAATGGGAATCATCCGTAGTTCCTGCGCCGGAATATGAGCTCTGCGTGAAATTTTTTGGCAAGCATCACATCGCTTTACCAGATCCTCCGCATCAACATGAGCTGTCAACCAGTAAAACCCATGACGGAAAGCTTTTGCAACCAGGGACTTTGAACCGACATGATGACCACAATCCCCTTCATGAATTTCCCGTAGGATCTCTTGGCCTTCTTCCGGAGAAACACAACGCTGAAATACGCCCGAAACGCTACAGCGGTGTAACTCGCCATTGTGAATAACCATTGACTTGGACCGCCGGACTATCTGTCGAGCCAGGACTTTATCATTTGGTAACTCGCCCTGGCTCATATACGCCAGATATGGAACCGTCCAATCTGGTATAACGTGTAAAGCGGCCACCAACTGAGCCTCCTGATCCGGGACAGCCAAATCTTCTTCTATAGGCACCTTAACAGACGGTTTATGCAAGATATCTAAAAAGGCGTTAGGAGGTACCGGTTTACGTTGAGATCCAAGCCGGCTCAAAGCGTCTGCTGCTTCGTTTTTGCGCAGATCGATATGCTCAACTTGATACCCTTTGAAATGTCCCGCCACAATATCTACCTCACGCCTGTAAGCTGCCATGAGTGGATCCTTAGAATACCAAGTACCAGAAACTTGCTGAGCCACCAGACCAGAATCTCCGAAACAACGAACTCGACTTAAGTTCATCTCTTTGGCCACACGGAGACCATGGAGTAAAGCTTCGTACTCAGCTGCATTGTTAGTATAAGGAAACATCAAGCGGAGGACATAGCAAATTTTATCCCCTCGAGGGGAAGTAAGAACAACTCCAGCCCCCGAGCCTTCCAACTGCCTGGATCCATCAAAATGAATGGTCCAGTACGTATTATCCGGTTTATCTTCCGGTGCTTGCAGCTCGGTCCAGTCGTTGATAAAATCCACAATAGCCTGAGACTTGATGGCTGTTCAAGGTACATACTGTAAACCATATGGTCCAAGCTCGATTGCCCACTTTGCAACCCGGCCAGTTGCTTCCCTGTTTTGAATTATATCGCCCAAAGGAGCAGAACTAACCACTGTGACAGGATGGCCTTGAAAATATTGCTTGAGTTTTTGACTGGCCATAAAAACCCCGTACACCAACTTCTGCCAATGTGGATAACGTTGTTTTGACTCGATCAGGACTTCGCTGATGTAGTATACAGGTCGTTGAACCGGATATTCCTTCCCAGCTTCTTTACGCTCAACCACAATTGCCACACTGACCGCTCGGGCATTGGCAGCCACGTATAACAGTAAAGGCTCATGATCAACTAGGGCTGCAAGAACCGGCGGTTCAACCAACTGCCACTTTAGCTCCTCAAAGGCCGCATTGGCTGCGTCACTCCAGACGAAATCATCTGTATTTTTCAACATCTGATACAAAGGAATTGCCTTCTCTCCCAAACGACTGATAAACCGGCTAAGGGCTGCAATCCGACCTGCGAGACGTTGAACATTATTGATACACTTCGGTTTAGCCAGGGATGTGATTGCCTTAATTTTTTCTGGGTTGGCCTCAATGCCCCTGTTGGATACCAAAAACCCGAGAAGCTTGCCTGCCGGAACACCAAAAACACATTTAACCGGATTAAGAATCATCCTGTAAACCCGAAGATTGTCAAACGTCTCCTTGAGGTCATCGATCAGTGTTTCCTTCTTCCTGGATTTGACCACAATGTCATCCACATAAGCATGAACATTACGCCCGATCTGCGTGTGAAGACAATTTTGCACACAACGCTGATAAGTTGCCTGAGCACTCTTGAGCCCAAAGGGCATAGAAACATAGCAGAAGGCTCCAAAAGGAGTGATGAAGGCTGTCTTCTCCTGGTCCTTAACTGCCATCTTGATCTGATGATATCCTGAATAAGCATCCAAAAAACTCAGGCGCTCACAACCCGCCGTCGCATCAATGATCTGATCAATACGTGGGAGAGCAAAGGGATCAGCCGGGCAAGCCTTATTCAAGTCCGTGTAATCCACACACATACGCCAAGTGCCGTTTTTCTTAAGAACCAGCACCGGATTAGCCAACCATTCAGGATGAAACACTTTGACGATAAAACCAGCAGCCAACAGCCGGGCTACCTCTTCACCAATTACCTTGCGTCTTTCTTCATTAAAGCGACGAAGAAATTGCTTGACTGGTTTAAACTTTGGATCAATATTAAGAGTGTGATCAGCGAGTTCCCTCGGTACACCTGGCATGTCAGAAGGCTTCCATGCAAAAATGTCCCAGTTCTCACGGATGAACTCGATGAGCGTGCTTTCCTATTTTGGATCCAAATTGGTGCTGATGCTGAACTGCTTGGACGAATCGCCAGGTACAAAGTCAACAAGCTTAGTCTCGTCAGCCGGTTTGAAATGCAGGGTTGGGTCATGCTCAGTGGTGGGCTTCTTCGGAGGGGTCATATATGCCAGATCAACATTCTCCTTATAAAACTTTAGCTCTTCTGTAGCACAAACCGCCTCAGCATAAGCCGCATCACCCTCCTCACAATCCAACGCGATTTTTCGACTCCCATGAACCGTGATAGTCCCTTTATGACCCGGCATCTTGAGCTGCAAATAGATATAAAAAGGCCTTGCCATGAATTTTGCATAAGCCGGCCGCCCAAACAGCACATGATACGGGCTCTGGATTCTCACTACCTCGAAGGTCAATGTCTCAGACCTAGAGTCATGCTCATCACCAAACACAACTTCCAAAGCGACCTTACCTACAGGATACGCCGATTTACCTGGTACCACACCATGAAAGACAGTGTTGGACGGTTTAAGATTCTTATCTGTCAACCCCATGTGACGGAATGTCTCATAATACAGAATATTGATACTGCTTCCTCCATCCATGAGTACTTTGGTTAACTTATAACCTCCCACCTGAGGTGCCACCACCAGACCTAGTTGACCCGGATTGTCAACCCGGGGCGGATGATCACATTATGTCTCAATACTTATGGCTATTCTCTCTTATTGTACAAGGTTTACCATGAAGAGGGGGAATGCCGACAGCTGGGATTCTGGCTGGAAAAGGAGCAAATATAGGAAACCTATTCTGCACAGCTCCAAAAATCATGAAACTCCCCGGAAGCTATTTTTGGAATCAATAAGAACTATTGAGCGAAGAAAACACCAGAGGGGGCCCACACCCTGGCCAGGAGGGTGGGGGGCACGCCCACCCCTACTGGGCGCGCCCCTGTCTCCTGGGCCCCCTGGTGGCCCTCCGGTGCCCATCTTCTGCTATATGAGGGCTTTTACTCTGGAAAAAAGCAGAAGCAAGCTTACGGGACGAAACTCCGCCGCCACAAGGCGGAACCTTGGCGGAACCAATCTAGGGCTCCGGCGGAGCTGTTCTGCCGGGGAAACTTCCCTTCGGGAGGGGGAAATCATCACCATCGTCATCACCGACGATCCTCTCATCGGGAGGGGGTCAATCTCCATCAACATCTTCACCAGCACCAGATCCTCTCAAAACCCTAGTTCATCTCTTGTGTCCAATCTTGTATCAAAACCACAAATTGGTACCTGTGGGTTGCTAGTAGTGTTGATTACTCCTTGTAGTTGATGTTAATTGGTTTACTTGGTGGAAGATCATATGTTCAGATCCTTAATGCATATTAATACTCCTCTGATTATGAACATGAATATGCTTTGTGAGTAGTTACGTTTGTTCCTGAGGACATGGGTGAAGTCTTGCTATTAGTAGTCATGTGAATTTGGTATTCGTTTGATATTTTGATGAGATGTATGCTGTCTCTCCTCTAGTGGTGTTATGTGAACGTCGACAACATGACACTTCACCATTATTTGGGCCTAGAGGAAGGCATTGGGAAATAATAAGTAGATGATGGGTTGCTAGAGTGACAGAAGCTTAAACCCTAGTTTATCCGTTGCTTCGTAAGGGGCTGATTTGGATCCATACGTCTAATGCTGTGGTTAGGTTTACCTTAATACTTATTTTGTAGTTGGGGATGCTTGCAATAGGGGTTAATCATAAGTGGGATGCTTGTCCAAGTAAGGATAGTACCCAAGCACCGGTCTACCCACATATCAAATTATCAAAGTACCGAACGCGAGTCATATGAGCGTGATGAAAACTAGCTTGACGATAATTCCCATGTGTCCTCGGGAGCGCTTTTCTCATTATAAGAAATTGTCCAGGCTTGTCCTTTGCTACAAAAAGGATTGGGCCACCTTGCTGCACTTTATTTACTTTCATTGCTTGTTACCCGTTACAAATTATCTTATCACAAAACTATCTGTTACCTACAATTTCAGTGCTTGCAGAGAATACCTTACTGAAAACTGCTTGTCATTTCCTTGTGCTCCTCGTTGGGTTCGACACTCTTACTTATCGAAAGGACTACGATAGATCCCCTATACTTGTGGGTCATCAGGCCTCCTCTCCGACCCGCGCTCCCGCGTCTCCCAGGTGCGAGCGTGCCGCCGGTCTCTTTCCCCTTCCTCGACCCGACCCCTTCATCTCTCTGCCACCTGACGGAACAGAGATCGCTGGGCAGCGGAGGCGCGGGGGTGGTGAAGCGGAACAAAGGGCGGGGGAAGCTGCTCCCACAGGACCGCATCAATCGCCTAGTCGACCCGGGGGCCCCCTTCCTCGAGATCTCTCACGTCAGCCATCGATGTCACACAGACCCCTTCTCCTTCAGGTGACCAGTTTTATCAAGCGACGGCGTGAAGTAAAATCTGTAATAGTGTGTTCACCTGCTTATCCTAGGTGACCTGCGTAGATGCATGATTTACTGCTGACCTGCATGTGAAATCCATGTTTGTGACCCACTAATAGGTCTGATTTTTGTTGGCCAATGTTTATATTCTACACGTGTAAGAGGATCTGGTTCATGTGAAGGGCTTCAGATGGATGTATTCTTTTCTTCCTGCATTACATTTCTTGCTCATTGGTTGTTAGTGCTTAGCTTGTACTAGTAGCAGCGGCAAAAGTACAAGAAGGGCTTTAGATTTCTCATTTGTGCAAATAATAAGTTCAGTCAATCTAATAAGTGATTACGCTACCAGGTTTACTTTACTCAAGTTCAGTTTTTGTCGTGATGCCGCACCGAGATTTCCCCTTGACAATTATTTGCTGTATCCCTGATTAATGTTGCAGGGATTAATTCCCACATATGTCTGAAGGTGTCCACCAACGTACTTAGGTGAAAAGATTGAGTATTTTTTGCGCCGGTGATGAGCTTCTATGCGACGGAGGCGTGCGCCCGTGCTGTATGTGAGCGATGGAGGCGTTGGATGTGGAGCAGCGGACCTGGAGTGCGGCCCAAGCGGTGGATCTAGAGTGACACCGGAGCAGCAGAGCGCCGGACCAGCGGAGCGGTGGCGTCGTCCTGATGGTGCCCCCACCTTGGTAGCGCGCGCTCTGCCCCGCCACGCCATGGCGCCACGGCGCCGTCGTCCTCATGGTAATCTCCTTGTCGTCCATCCATCCATCCAACACCGTAGTTGATTTGTTAATCTTGCATGTCTTTGTTAATCTTCTCATGAAGCTTATGTAGCCTCTGTTACTCCAACTTCTGTAGCTTAGTCATGAATGTGCAGCATCGCCAAGGCCAACCTTTGTTAGTCATGAATCGTCCTTTGAAGTAGCTTGCTTGTTGATTTTCTGTAGCTTTGTTAATCTTGCAGTTCCCTTGCTACTACTGCTAACCTGTAACACTGGATTTAGTGAAATCAAGTTGTACTCCTAATTCTGAATGAAGTTATTAATTTGTCTGAAATGAAGTTGTAAATTTGAAGCTACTGCTACTAGCCTGTAATAACTTCTACTCCCAATTCTGTAACTACGCTACTGCTGCTAGCCTGTAACATTGGATTTGACAAAATTTGACCGAAATGAAGTTGTCACACTGGATTTGTCAAAATTTATCTGAAACGAAGCATATTTTACGACCTCTATTAAGTTTCAGTAATATTTAGTGGAGTATGTACTGTAATATTTGGACATTACAGTAATTTCAGTTATTGTTAACTGCTGTAGCATTAGGAGTAGTTTTACTGTAGCACAAGCATTAGGAGTACTGTAAATGGATTAAATGGAACCTCTCTTCAGTTAACTGAAACCTTTTTCAGTCAATTTAACTGAAACCTTATTCAGTTACTTCAAATAAAACCTTTTTCTGTTAACTGTTTCTGTTACATTTGCAGTTACTTTAATTAAACATGCAGTATAGAGCTACTCATTTTGATTCATTTGAAGCGAGGAGTAATTATTTTTCGTTAACAAAAACTTCTCATCTCTTTTCTTCTCATCTCCTCTTTTCTCTTCTTCTCTTCTTCTCTTTGCTACTGTTAAGTTAGGACTTGCTGATGATGATTGTTGTTGTAGAAACCATGATTTCTTAGTTTAGTGTAGGACTTGCAAGCAGTAGTGCTTGCTTAGTTTAATTTCCGTTAGAGTAAAATAGGATAGTTAGAGTAGCTTCAGTAGCTTAAAATGGAGTACTCCAGTAGGTAATGGAGATCAATGAACTTGCAGTAGATCAAAATGTTCAATTAACTTGCATTTGCTGTAATTTTAGTAGTTTAGTTTTTGTTGTCAAACTGCTACTGCTCTTGTCGTATTCATACTGTACTTTCCAAAGTTCGATAGCACGTCGTCCTTACAATAAGTTGTTGATCAAAGAAATGGACTTAAATTGAAGCATTCCTAGGAGTTGCTGTTGTTGTTATTGACCTGCTGCTGTTTTCATTGACCTGTTGTTGTTGTTGTAGGAGAAGAAGGAGCACGCCCAGGAGAAGAACGAGTAGGAGAAGAAGGCCCTAGATCGCTGCTGCTGGAGTGCTGAGGACCTCGGATCGGTGACCTGGGCGTGCTGCTGGATCCGCCTCCGGATCGCTGCTGCTGGAGACGAGGAGAAGCAGGGGACCTGGGCCTGGGAGCGCTGAGGAGAAGTAGGGTACCTGGGCGAGTGGAGGAGAAGCAGGGCCGGGTGACGGCAGTGGTGGACGACGGAGGATTTCAAATCATTGGGTGGAGGAAGACGATGATGGGATACCGATTCAAAAGTAGGGGCAGTGACGTAAAATCCACCGTTTTCACCTGGTCGGAAGGATATCTTCAGTGACCTATATTTTGAAACAGAGGGAGTATGTTACAGGTACTCCTCCATCCATACGCCACTACTAGGAAAAGGGCTATAGATGGGATGAACACTAATGGCGCACTGTACATGTGGTGCGCCATTACTAAATACTAATGGCGCACCATGTGTTGGTGCGCCATTAGTGTGCAAATACTAATGGCGCACCACATCCCACGGTGCGCCATTAGTAAAAAAAAAATTTAAATTTTTTTCAAAACTACTAATAGCGCACCATGGGAGTGGTGCGCCATTACTACTTTCACGGTGCGCCATTAGTGTTTTGGCCCAAACATTGCCTCGAATGCACCCCCCCGGACCGCCTTTTCAGTTTCAAAAAAATAAAAGAAAATGATAGAAATGTCAAAAAAATAAAATAAAAAAAAGATTCCCATGTGATATGTAGTCTAGTTGTTAGCAAAATTTACAAACATGAATTTTCTCCTTTTTTGCAAAATCTCTCGAGAATTTGTAAAAATGGGCATAACTTTTGCATACGAACTCGGATGAAAATGTTTTTTATATGAAAATCATGTACTCGAAAAGTTACATCCAAATTTAACCGGGGGAACCTCGTTAAACATTTTCAAAATCCTCAAAAACCTAACAGAAAAAAGATACGGGGCTTTTAAGATCTAGAAAGGCAAAAAAATTCAAAAAAAATTCAAACTTACTAATGGCGCACCTACCCATGGTGCGCCATTAGTATCTTCCCGCCTTCAAAATTCAAAATAAATTAAAAAAATAAACAAAAAGTTACTAATGGCGCACCTGCCCATGGTGCGCCATTAGTATCTTCCCGGCTTCAAAATTCAAAATAAATCAAAAAATAAAAAAAGTTACTAATGGCGCACCTGCCCATGGTGCGCCATTAGTATCTTCCCGCCTTTAAAATTCAAAAAATTCAAAAAAATAAAAAAAACATAGTAATGGCGCACCTGCCCACGGTGCGCCATTACTATGCTGTATATATGGCTGGGCGTGTCCTCTCCTCCTTACCTCTTCATTCTTCTCCTCCACTGCACCTCTCCTCCACTCCACCTCTTCTCCACTCCTCCACTCCATCTTTCCTTCTCTCCTCCACCATACTACCCTCCTCCTCTCCGGCGACCTCCTCCTCCTCCTCTCCGGCGACCCCCTCCTCCTCTCCGGCGACCTCCTGCTCCCTCCTCTCCTCTCCTCCCCTCCCATCCCCTCACGGTTTCTCCTCCCTCCTCTCTGGTGAGCTCCTCCTCCCTCATATCCGGTGAGCTCCTCCTCCCTCCTCTCCGGTGAGCTCCTCCTCCCTCATCTCCGGTGAGCTCCTCCTCCCTCCTCTCCGGTGAGCTCCTCCTCCCTCCTCTCCTCCTATCCCCTCATGGTTTCTCCTTCCTCCTCTCTGATGCTCCGGTGAACTCCTCTCTAGCGACCTCCTCCACCTCTCCGGCAAAAGAACACGACAAAAGAACGTACAAGATCCAAAAACGGGAACAAAATTTGAAATAATATCGTGCAAAAAAACGAGCAAAAAATGGGCAAAAATATTCAAAATTCAAAATTAAAAATTCAAAAATAGCAATGGTGCACGGTGGGGGTTAGACGGTGCGCCACTACTATTTTCCGGCTTCAAAATTCAAAAATACTAATGGCGCACCGTGGCCAATACTAATGGCGCACCAGTGGCCTATACTAATGGCGCACCGTGGCCTATACTAATGGCGCACCACTGGTGCACCGGTGGCCTACCAGTGGTGCGCCATTAGTATACTAGATACTAATGGCGCACCACTGGTGCGCCATTAGTAAAAAATACTAGTGGCGTGATACTAATGGCACACCAGTAGTGCGCCATTAGTAGGCAAAACTGGTGTGCCATTAGGAGGCCTTTTCCTAGTAGTGCGCTTACTCACAGTGCAAGCAAGTGTAAATGTGTTTCATTAATTTCGCTTTAACAATTACTTATATACAATATTAGTGCATCCAGTGTTGGCATTCTAAGTCATCTACTTTATTATATTCATGTGTGCTCCAGGAAAGACATATGCACATGTAAAATTTGTAGCACATTGGCATCGACATGTACCACATTGTTTTCCATGTCATTCTTCCGAAGAATCTAAAATTTCTGAACCTCTGTTGGTAATGTTGCAGGGTTCTGGTGGCGACGCTGACGGTCGTCAAGAGGCTCGTGGACTAGATGGTGGCGTGGCTGCCGATGCACGGCGAGGCGAAGCTACTCCTCCTCCTCTACCTCTGGCACCCAGCACACGGGTAAGCAGTCGACCAGACACCGCGAGCCCGAGAGATGATCAACATTCACATACACTTGATTTGGTATGTGGCCAATTCTGAATCTGAATCTTAATGGTGTTCAGGTTTCAAGGTGCGGGGCATGTGTACATGGCTTCATCCGCCCGCTAGTGGAAAGGCACGAGGACGACATCGACCGGGGCCAGCTGGAACCGAGGGCCACGGAGAGGGACGTGATGGTGTCGCAAGTCACGACGACGGCTGCCGTCGGTCAGGTGCGGCTCGTTGAGGCTGCCCGATGTGTAATAGCAGTAGAGCTTACTTAGGTAGTTGCTTACCAAGTTGCTACGCACAACACTGCGTGATTTGAATTATACATGAGTTGCCGCTACAGTGAGGAACTATGTGATGGAATGGAATTGGTTGATTTTATTTTTTTAATTCCTAATAGGTTAGTAGTAGCGTGGGAAAAAACTGGCTCTACTAGGATATAGGATACTAGTAGTGTTGGTTGTGTACCCACGCTACTACTATTTCATTAGTAGTAGCGCGTGTACGTAATAGCAGTAGCGTGGGTGGCACACTGATACGTCTCCGTCGTATCTACTTTTCCAAACACTTTTGCCCTTGTTTTGGACTCTAACTTGTATGATTTGAAAGGAACTAACCCGAACTGACGCTGTTTTCAGCAGAATTGCCATGATGTTGTTATATGTGCAGAAAACAAAAGTTCTCGGAATGACCTGAAACTCCACGGGATGTCTTATAAAAAATAATAAAAATCCTTACCAAAGATGAAAACCAGGGGGCCCAAACCCTGTCCACGAGGGTGCCCCCCCCCTAGGGCGCGCCCCCCTACCTCGTGGGCCCCCTGGAGCCCCTCCGACGCCAACTCCAACTCCATATATTGGCTTTCGGGGAGAAAAAAATGAGAGAGAAAGTTTCATCTCGTTTTACGATACGGAGCCGCCACCAAGCCCTGATCTCTCTCGGGAGGGCTGATCTGGAGTCCGTTCGGGGCTCCGGAGAGGGGGATTCGTCGCGTCGTCATCATTAACCATCCTCCATCACCAATTTCATGATGCTCACCGCCGTGCGTGTGTAATTCCATCGTAGGCTTGCTGGACGGTGATGGGTTGGATGAGATTTATCATGTAATCGAGTTATTTTTGTTAGGGTTTGATCCCTAGTATCCACTATGTTCTAAGATTGATGTTGCTATGACTTTGCTATGCTTAATGCTTGTCACTAGGGCCCGAGTGCCATGATTTCAGAAATGAACCTATTATGTTTTCATGAATATATGTGTGTTCTTGATCCTATCTTGCAAGTCTATAGTCACCTACTATGTGTTATGATCCGGCAACCCCGAAGTGACAATAATCGGGACCACTCCCGGTGATGACCATAGTTTGAGGAGTTCATGTATTCACTATCTGCTAATGCTTTGTTCCGGTTCTCTATTAAAAGGAGGCCTTAGTTTCCAATAGGACCCCGCTGCCACGGGAGGGTAGGACAAAAGATGTCATGCAAGTTCTTTTCCATAAGCACGTATGACTATATTCAGAATACATGCCTACATTACATTGATGAATTGGAGCTAGTTCTGTGTCACCCTATGTTATGACTGTTACATGACGAACTGCATGCGGCATAATTATCCTTCACTGATCCGGTGCCTACGAGCTTTCCATATACTGGTTTACGCTTATTTATTTTTCCGTTGCTACTGTTACAATCACTACAAAAATACCAAAAACATTACTTTTGCTGTCTTTACTTTTGTTACCGTTACCACCAGTATCATATTACTTTGCTACTAAACACTTTGTTGCAGATACTAAGTTTCCAGGTGTGGTTGAATTGACAACTCAGCTGGTAATACTTGGCTCCCCTTGTGTCGAATCAATAAATTTGGGTTGAATACTCTACCCTCGAAAACTGTTGCGATCCCCTATACTTGTGGGTTATCAAGACCTTTTTCTGGCGCCGTTGCCGGGGAGCATAGCTCTATTCTTTGAGTCACTTGGGATTTATATCTGCTGGACACTATGAAGAACTTGAAAGATGCTAAGACAACAATTTATCCCTCAACTACGAGGGGAGGTAAGGAACTATCATCTAGCTCTGCACTTGATTCACCTTCTGTTATGAGTAAGCTAGCGACACCTAAACCTGCTTCTGCTATTCGTTCCAATATGTCGCATATTATTGATGATGCCACTTCTGCTATTCATGATAATTATGATGAAACTACTTCTATGCTTGATACTACTGTGCCCCTTGGTGAATTTCTAGATGAACAAATTTCTAGGTCTAGAGAAAGAGAAATTATTGAAACTGAATATAATGATGAAAGTGATGATGAAAATATGCCTGCTACTCCTGAGGGTTATCTTTTTGATGCTGAATCTTCTGCAACTATTTTTGCTTGTAAGGATAGATATGAACTTAAGAGGCTGCTAGTTAAATGGAGTAAGGAATCTCTTAGAGATAGGATGAGACCTAACCCTGCTTTTGCTACTTCACCTATCTGTGTTCCTGATAAGGATTATGAATTCTCTATCGATCCTGATATAATTACTTTGGTTGAATCTGATCCATTTTATGGCTATGAATCTGAAACTGTTGTGGCACATCTTACTAAGTTAAATGATATAGCTGCCATGTTTACTAATGATGAAAGATCGCGCAACTTTTATATACTCAAAATATTTCCGTTCTCATTAAAGGGTGATGCTAAGATATGGTTTAATTCTCTTGATCCTGGTTGTGTGCGTAGTCCCCAGGATATGATTTATTACTTCTCTTCTAAATATTTCCTTGCTCATAAGAAACAAGCTGCTTTGAGGGATATATATAATTTTGTGCAAATTGAAGAAGAGAGTCTCCCACAAGATTGGGGGAGGCTTCTCCAATTACTTA
>LR880966.1:728877831-728893209 GCA_904067115.1 Aegilops sharonensis
ATGTGCTTATCTATGGTGACAATGGGATATTCACGTGATCTACTTGATGTATGTTTTGGTGATCAACTTGCGGGTTCAGTGACCTTGTGAACTTATGCATAGGGGTTGGCACACGTTTTCGTCTTGACTCTCTGGTAGAAACTTTGGGGCACCCTTTGAAGTTCTTTGTGTTGGTTTGAATAGATGAATCTGAGATTGTGTGATGCATATCATATAATCAAACTCGCGGATACTTGTGGTGACATTGGAGTATCTAGGTGACATTAGGGTTTTGGTTGATTTGTGTCTTAAGGTGTTATTTTAGTACAAACTGTAGGGTTGTTTGTGACACTTATAGGAATAGCCCAATGGATTGATCGAAAAGAATAACTTTGAGGTGGTTTCGTACCCTACAATAGTCTCTTCGTTTGTTCTCCGCTATTAGTGACTTTGGAGTGACTCTTTGTTGCACGTTGAGGGATTATTATATGATCTAATTATATTATCATTGTTGAGAGAACTTGCATTAGTGAAAGTATGAACCCTAGGCCTTGTTTCTAAGCATTGCAATACCGTTTTTGCTCACTTTTACCACTTGCTACCTTGCTGTTTTTATACTCTCATATTACGAAAACCCATATGTGCTATCCATATTGCACTTGTATCACCATCTCTTCGTCGAACTAGTGCACCTATACAATTTACCACTGTATTGGGTGTGTTGTGGACATAAGAGACTCTTTGTTATTTGGTCACAGGGTTGTTTGAGAGAGACCATCTTCATCCTACGCCTCCCACGGATTGATAAACCTTAGGTCATACACTTGAGGGAAATTTTCTACTGTCCTCCAAACCTCTGCACTTGGAGGCCCAACAACGCCTACAAGAAGAAGGTTGCGTAGTAGACATCAGGGATGCCCCGGTAGACATCCCACCTTTCTTCTTCAACAATTATCTGTTAGTATCGGTTGAGCCTAAGTTTTTGCTTCTTCACATGAGTTGTGCTATGCTTTGAATGTCGTTTTATTTTGTTTTGCTTGCTGTTTATATAAAATACTTAGGTTTGAAAGTTTTTAAATAAGAGAGAATGCACAATTGGCTACCCATTTGCTTAACTAATCGCTTGATCTTCACTTATATCTTTTTAGAGTAGCTGGTCATTTACTTTTGTGCTTCACTTATATCCGATGAGTAAATTGTTTAATGAATTGAATATCATGAAGTTGAAATTGTATGTTCATATCATGCCTAGTGGTAGCTTCACACTGGGTTTAGAAAGTGAAATCTTTTGAAGCTTGACAATCACAATATTGGTCATACAAGCAATTCATGAATGATTAGTAGAAGGAAGAGAACTTTCACATGCAAATACACTATCTTGGAAATCTTTCGTGATTGTTAGCCCCCATCAAAATACTATATGCCAAAATTGTTGACGTTGGACAAGGAAGACAATGTAGTGATTTATGTTTGTTCATATTCACATAGAAGTTATATTGTCATAGATCCTTCAACATGTGGTGCTTGCCCCCCATCTTTGCTAGCCAAAATTTCCGCAACAAGTAGAGATACTACTTGTGCATCCAAAAACCCTTAAACCCAAATCTTATTCTCAAGAGTCCACCATACGTACCTAAGGATTGAGTAAGATCCTTCAAATAAGTTGTCATAGGTGCAATAAGGCAATTAAAATTGCTTCTAAAAGTGTTAGATCATTTAGTGTAAGGGAAAATTGAGCGTTGTACAAACTTGTGATGGCAAAGAATAAAAGCGACAGACTACATAATAAAGGTTGCTATCATAAGGGGCAATATAACGTGATGTNTCCAAAAACCCTTAAACCCAAATCTTATTCTCAAGAGTCCACCATACGTACCTAAGGATTGAGTAAGATCCTTCAAATAAGTTGTCATAGGTGCAATAAGGCAATTAAAATTGCTTCTAAAAGTGTTAGATCATTTAGTGTAAGGGAAAATTGAGCGTTGTACAAACTTGTGATGGCAAAGAATAAAAGCGACAGACTACATAATAAAGGTTGCTATCATAAGGGGCAATATAACGTGATGTTCTTTTACACTAAGGGATTGAGCATACAAACAAAAAGCGCATGGCAATGATACGTCTCCGTCGTATCTACTTTTCCAAACACGTTTGCCCTTGTTTTCAGCAGAACTGCCATGGTGTTATTTTTGTGCAGAAATAAAAGTTCTCGGAATGACTTGAAAATCCACGGAGCAACTTTTTGGAATTAATAAAAAATACTGGCGGAAGAATCAGCACCAGGGGGCCCACACCCTGTCCACGAGGGTGGGGGCGCCCCCCCCCCCCCCTAGGGCGCGCCCCCTGCCTCATGGGCCCCCTGGACCTCTCCACCGACCTCAACTCCANCAGCACCAGGGGGCCCACACCCTGTCCACGAGGGTGGGGGCGCCCCCCCCCCCCCCTAGGGCGCGCCCCCTGCCTCATGGGCCCCCTGGACCTCTCCACCGACCTCAACTCCAACTCCATATATTCGTGTTCGCGGAAAAAAATCAGAGAAAAAGATTCATCACGTTTTACGATACGGAGCCGCCGCCAATCCCTAAACTCTCTCGGGAGGGCTGATCTGGAGTCCGCTCGGGTCTCCGGAGAGGGGGATTCGTCGCTATCGTCATCATCAACCGTCCTCCATCACCAATTTCATGATGCTCACCTCCGTGCGTGAGTAATTCCATCATTGGCTTGCTGGACCGTGATGTGTTGGATGAGGTTTACCATGTAATCAAGTTAGTTTTGTTAGGGTTTGATCCCTAGTATCCACTATGTTTGAGATTGATGTTGCTATGACTTTGCTATGCTTAATGCTTGTCACTAGGGCCCGACTGCCATCATTTAAGATCTGAACCTATTATGTTTTCATGAATATATGTGAGTTCTTGATCCTATCTTGCAAGTCTACAGTCACCTATTATGTGTTATGATCCGTTAACCCCGAAGTGACAATAATCGGGATACTTACCGGTGATGACCGTAGTTTGAGGAGTTCATGTATTCACTAAGTGCTAATGCTTTGGTCTCGTACTCTATTAAAAGGAGGCCTTAATATCCCTTAGTTTCCATTAGGACCCTGCTGCCACGGGAGAGTAGGACAAAAGATGTCATGCAAGTTCTTTTCCATAAGCACGTATGACTATATTCGGAATACATTCCTACATTACATTGATGAGCTAGAGCTAGTTCTGTATCACCCTATGTTATAACTATTAGATGAGTAATCGCATCCGACATAATTATCCATCACTGATCCAATGCCTACGAGCTTTTCACATATTGCCCTTTGCTTATTTACTTTACCATTGATGTTGCTACAATTACTACAAAGCTGCTACTGTCACTTTTGCCACTGTTACTGTTACTTCCTTACTACTTTGCAGCACATACTAAGTTATCCAGGTGTGGTTGAATTGACAACTCTACTGCTAATACTTGGGAATATTCTTTGGCTCCCCTTATGTCGAATCAATAAATTTGGGTTGAATACTCTTCCCTCGAAAAGTGTTGCGATCCCCTATACTTGTGGGTTATCAAGACTATTTTCTGGCGCCATTTCCGGGGAGCATAGCTCTATTCTTTGATTCAATTGGGATTTATATCTGTTGGTCACTATGAGGAACTTGAAACACGAAAGAACTAAGATTTATCCCTCAACTACGAGGGGAGCTAAGGAACTGCCATCTAGCTCTGCACTTGATTCTCCTTCTGTTATGAGTAAGCTTGCGACACCTAAACCTGCTTCTGCTATGAATTCTGATATGTCACATGTTATTGATGATGCCACTTCTACAATGCATGATACTTATGACGAAACTACTTCTATGCTTGATACTACTGTGCCATTAGGTGAATATCTTGATGAACAACTTGCTAGGGTTTGAGAGAATGAAATTCTTGAAACTTATATTATTAATGATAGTGATGATGAAGGTTCTGCCCCTAAATATGAATTGCATGTTGTTTCCTGAGGGTTATGNTGAGTTCTTGATCCTATCTTGCAAGTCTACAGTCACCTATTATGTGTTATGATCCGTTAACCCCGAAGTGACAATAATCGGGATACTTACCGGTGATGACCGTAGTTTGAGGAGTTCATGTATTCACTAAGTGCTAATGCTTTGGTCTCGTACTCTATTAAAAGGAGGCCTTAATATCCCTTAGTTTCCATTAGGACCCTGCTGCCACGGGAGAGTAGGACAAAAGATGTCATGCAAGTTCTTTTCCATAAGCACGTATGACTATATTCGGAATACATTCCTACATTACATTGATGAGCTAGAGCTAGTTCTGTATCACCCTATGTTATAACTATTAGATGAGTAATCGCATCCGACATAATTATCCATCACTGATCCAATGCCTACGAGCTTTTCACATATTGCCCTTTGCTTATTTACTTTACCATTGATGTTGCTACAATTACTACAAAGCTGCTACTGTCACTTTTGCCACTGTTACTGTTACTTCCTTACTACTTTGCAGCACATACTAAGTTATCCAGGTGTGGTTGAATTGACAACTCTACTGCTAATACTTGGGAATATTCTTTGGCTCCCCTTATGTCGAATCAATAAATTTGGGTTGAATACTCTTCCCTCGAAAAGTGTTGCGATCCCCTATACTTGTGGGTTATCAAGACTATTTTCTGGCGCCATTTCCGGGGAGCATAGCTCTATTCTTTGATTCAATTGGGATTTATATCTGTTGGTCACTATGAGGAACTTGAAACACGAAAGAACTAAGATTTATCCCTCAACTACGAGGGGAGCTAAGGAACTGCCATCTAGCTCTGCACTTGATTCTCCTTCTGTTATGAGTAAGCTTGCGACACCTAAACCTGCTTCTGCTATGAATTCTGATATGTCACATGTTATTGATGATGCCACTTCTACAATGCATGATACTTATGACGAAACTACTTCTATGCTTGATACTACTGTGCCATTAGGTGAATATCTTGATGAACAACTTGCTAGGGTTTGAGAGAATGAAATTCTTGAAACTTATATTATTAATGATAGTGATGATGAAGGTTCTGCCCCTAAATATGAATTGCATGTTGTTTCCTGAGGGTTATGTTATGGATGAAGAAACTGCTAGAGATTTTCTTGCTTGCAATGATAGATCTGATCTTAAGAAGTTATTAGCTAAACTGAAACAGAAGTCTTTGAATACTAGAATGAAATATGACCCTACTTTTGCTACGTCACCTATCTTCGTTACTAATAAGGATTATGAATTCTCTATCGATCCTGAAATAATTACTTTGGTTGAATCTGATCCTTTTTATGGCTATGAATCTGAAACTGTTGTGGCACATCTTACTAAGTTAAATGATATAGCCACCCTGTTCACTAATGATGAGAAATCTCGCTACTATTATATCCTTAAAATATTTCCGTTCTCATTAAAGGGTGATGCTAAAACTTGGTTTAATTCTCTTGATCCTGGTTGTGTCCGTAGTGCCCGGGATATAATTTATTACTTCTCTACTAGATATTTTCCTGCTCATAAGAAACAAGTTGCCTTAAGGGAAATATATAATTTTGTGCAAATTGAAGAAGAGAGTCTCCCACAAGCTTGGGGAGGCTTCTCCGATTACTTAATGCTTTGCCTGATCATCCTCTTAAGAAAAATGAAATACTTGATATCTTTTATAATGGACTAACAGATGCTTCCAAAGACCACTTGGATAGTTGTGCTGGTTGTGTTTTCAGGGAAAGAACAGTCGATCAAGATGAATTGCTATTGAATAATATGTTGACTAATGAAAATAATTGGACACTTCCTGGGCCAACTCCTGAGCCAATTCCTGAGCCAACTCCTAAACCAACTCCGAAGAAAAGGGGTGTTCTATTTCTCAGTCCTGAAGATATTCAAGAGGCAAAGTAATCTATGAAAGAAAAGGGTATTAAAGATGAAGATGTTAAGAATTTACCTCCTGTTGAGGAAATACATGGTCTTAATATACCACCTATCGAAGAAACACATGGTCTTGATAACCCGACACAGGTAGTAAAGGTAAATTCTCTCTATAGATATGATAATTTGAAATCATGTCTACTAAGTTTGCTAGCCAATGCTTGGATGAATTTTATGACTTTATGGCTAGAAAAGAAAACTTCAATCTTATGTTGGTAGACAATTAAAACAAAATGCTTATATGATTGGACACTTGAGTGATTATATGGCTAGAGTTAAAGGTGAACTTAAACTCATTAGAAAACATGCTTCTATGGTTAACACTCAAGCAGAACAAGTACTTAAAGCTCAAAATGATTTGCTTGATGAATTAAATAATAAACATGACTTTGCTGTTAGAGTGGCTACTAGAACGGGTAAAATGACTCAGGAACCTTTGTATCCTGAAGGCCACCCTAAGAGAATTGAGCAAGATTCTCAGAGGAATAATGTAGATGCACCTAGTCCTTCTAAAACGAAGAAAAAGAAAAATGATAGGACTATGCATGCTCCTAGTGAACCTGTTGTAGACACACCTGAGAATCCCAATGATATTTCTATTTCTGATGCTGAAACACAATCTGGAGATGAACATGAACCTAGTGATAATGTTAATGATAATGTTCATGTTGAGGCTCAACCTAGTAATTATAATGATGTAGAGATTGAACCTGTTGTTGATCTTGATAACCCACAATCAAAGAATCAACGTTATGATAAGAGAGATTTTGTTGCTAGGAAGCACGGTAAAGAAAGAGAACCATGGGTTCAGAAACCCATGCCTTTTCCTCCTAAGCCATCAAAGAAAAAGTATGATGAGGATTTTGAGCGCTTTGTTGAAATGATTAGACCTATCTTTTTGCGTACGTCCTTAAAGTGAATCCTTATGCTAAATACATGAAAGATATTATTACAAATAAAAGAAAGATATCGGAAGCTGAAATTTCCACCATGCTTGCTAATTATACTTTTAAAGGTGGAATACCTAAGAAACTAGGAGACCCAGGAATACCAACTATACCATGCTCCATTAAAAGAAACTATGTTAAAACTGCTTTATGTGATCTTGGAGTCGGTGTTAGTGTTATGCCTCTCTCTTTATATCGTAGACTTGAATTGAATAAGTTGACACCTACTGAAATATCTTTGCAGATGGCTGATAAATCAACTTCTATATCTGTCGGTATTTGTGAGGATGTGCCTGTTGTGGTTGCAAATGTTACTATCTTAACGGACTTTGTTATTCTTGATATTCCCGAGGAAGATAGTATATCGATTATACTTGGTAGACCCTTTTTAAATACTGCAGGGTCTGTTATTGATTGCAACAAAGGCAATGTCACTTTTCATGTTAATGGTAATGATCATACGACACACTTTCCGAGGAAACAACCTCAAGTTCATAGTATCAATTCTATTGGAAATTTTTCAACTATTATTATTGGAGGTTTTGAATTCCCTCTTCCTACTGTCAAGAAAAAATATGATATTCTTTTTATTGGGGATTTCCATATCCCCGTTGAGGTAACCTAGTGTTATTTGAAATTTCTCCGATTTCATGCGATTCGGAATGAGTTTGTTAACAAGACTTGATCAACCTTGTTAGTGGATTCCTTTTGATGAGCATGAGATGGATGAAATTAGAAGGCACAACCTTCCGTACCCTCTTTTTACTTTCTGTTACTTATATTAAATAAAGCAAAGATAGTATTTTCTGTCTGTTTTCTGAATTATCCATGCAATAAAAAATACCCCGAAAATAAAAGTTCTCCAAATGCCCTAAAAATTTAGTATGATTTTTTCTGGAATATTTGAGAATATCTGGCACTGAGAACACAGCAGGGGGAGCCAGCACCTGGCCACGAGGGTCCAGGGCGAGCCCACCCCCAGGGGGCGCGCCCCCCTGCCTCGTGTGCCCATGGTGGCCTCCCTCCACTTATTCCTACACCCATGCTCTTCTTCTTCCTCCCAAAAAATTCACTATCCACCTCAAGCATGAGTTCTAGCTCATTTTGCTGCCATTTTCGATCTCCTTGCTCAAAGCTCCATTCACAAAACTGCTTTGGGGGATTGTTCTTTGGTATGTGACTCTTCCAATGGTCCAATTAGTTTTTGTTCTAGTGCTTTATTCACTGTAAATTTTGCTGCTAAGGTGACCATGTTCTTGAGCTTGCATGTCAAATTTATATGGTCCTAAGTAGTTCTAATGCATGATATAGTCTCTAGGCACTTGTGGGAGTAGTTGCTATCAATTTTATTGAGTTTGGTTCACTTTTATTTTGAGTTACTAAAAATTTCAGAAAATGATGAAGATATTTTTGAGGGGTTTCTAGCCAAANTTGGAAATTTTTCAACTATTATTATTGGAGGTTTTGAATTCCCTCTTCCTACTGTCAAGAAAAAATATGATATTCTTTTTATTGGGGATTTCCATATCCCCGTTGAGGTAACCTAGTGTTATTTGAAATTTCTCCGATTTCATGCGATTCGGAATGAGTTTGTTAACAAGACTTGATCAACCTTGTTAGTGGATTCCTTTTGATGAGCATGAGATGGATGAAATTAGAAGGCACAACCTTCCGTACCCTCTTTTTACTTTCTGTTACTTATATTAAATAAAGCAAAGATAGTATTTTCTGTCTGTTTTCTGAATTATCCATGCAATAAAAAATACCCCGAAAATAAAAGTTCTCCAAATGCCCTAAAAATTTAGTATGATTTTTTCTGGAATATTTGAGAATATCTGGCACTGAGAACACAGCAGGGGGAGCCAGCACCTGGCCACGAGGGTCCAGGGCGAGCCCACCCCCAGGGGGCGCGCCCCCCTGCCTCGTGTGCCCATGGTGGCCTCCCTCCACTTATTCCTACACCCATGCTCTTCTTCTTCCTCCCAAAAAATTCACTATCCACCTCAAGCATGAGTTCTAGCTCATTTTGCTGCCATTTTCGATCTCCTTGCTCAAAGCTCCATTCACAAAACTGCTTTGGGGGATTGTTCTTTGGTATGTGACTCTTCCAATGGTCCAATTAGTTTTTGTTCTAGTGCTTTATTCACTGTAAATTTTGCTGCTAAGGTGACCATGTTCTTGAGCTTGCATGTCAAATTTATATGGTCCTAAGTAGTTCTAATGCATGATATAGTCTCTAGGCACTTGTGGGAGTAGTTGCTATCAATTTTATTGAGTTTGGTTCACTTTTATTTTGAGTTACTAAAAATTTCAGAAAATGATGAAGATATTTTTGAGGGGTTTCTAGCCAAAGCTCGAAGGAGAAACAAGCCAAGGAGAATAAAAGGCCCAAGTATAATCTCCCCTGCGTCGCGGAAGTTCGGCCGTGTGAATGGCGTTGTGATCATTTCTTGAGAGTAGCCGGGATTCATGACGATTTTTATTCTTTGGCTGATAATGCGGGCCTCACCAACTTCCTCCACGACCAGCTCGATCAGTATCTCTTACTCACCAATACTTTCGTGCAAAAAATTTTACTTTCATCCTAAGAAATCACCTCCTTAAGTAGATTTTCATTTATATGATGAGGCTAGGGAGATGTCACTATGTGCATTTTTTGCGGTTTGCAAGATACCCTTCGAAGGCAGTTTAGAGGAACCACATCGTAAAGATGTGGATGGATTTATTGATACGATTACTGTAGGGGAAACGAGGAAGGTTTTCAATGCAAGAATTACTAGCATACACTTTCCTGTTCTATGTTACTTTGCAATATTTGCTAGTAGATGCTTAATTGGTCGCGAAAACTGTGGAAACCTTAGTGTTCCTGATATTATTATTCCATGCTTTATTTCATGATAACTCTGTTAGTATGGGCACTATTATTGCTAAACGATTAAGTCTGAACCGTACAAAGGGCCCCATCTTTGGAGGTATCTATGCTTCACGCCTTGGTAAACACTTCAGGATACCTATTAGGCATTATGAGAAAGAGAAAAAGCTGCTGCCTCCTACCTTTCTAGATTATAAGAGCATGGTAGCACATGAGTTTATTGTTAAAAATGATGAGAAGATGCTTAAGTATAATTTGAGATTTCATAAGAAACACAGTGAGACTATTATCCTGCCTGCACCCTCTTTGTTTGATTTAACTGCAGGCACATACCACGTCTTGCCGGAGGCCGTTTACGCGTACCGGGGCCAGACATCAGCTCCAGAGCCTAAGCTGGAACCACCACTTGATCCTTATCGTCCGTCCTTTTATCAGTGGGATCCGGAGGAGATCGCCAGACAGTGGTAGTATGATGACACTCCTCTGTACACCGGAGAGAGTAGCCGCGATCCATGGGCATATACCAACTTAGGCCAAAAGCCTAAGCTTGGGGGAGTACGTATTTCTCACCGACGTTACATTCATGTTCACACACTCATTCTAGTTGTCCATGCTCATACTTTTTCATTGTAATATCCATGCAAGTTTATTTTCTTTTCTTGCTTTCTTCTTGTGTGTTTGAATAACCTTAATAAAAACCAAAACAAATAGTTGTAGCTTTTAGCTAGTTTACTTTCCATGCTTGTAGTAGTAGTAATTAAAAGAAACCCCAAAAATATTTCTCGTTCTTCTTTTGCTTGTTGGGATCTTTCCCGTGTAAATAGTTTTATTTCTTTTCTTTGGGGGTCGAGAGGAGAAGACCATAATGAAAATGTTGAGTGGCTCTTATATGCATTATTGTTGATTTAACAAAGAGCCCATATTACCTTGTCTTCTCCTCCGAATTGAATGCTTGCAGATTCCAGCTTAGTCCAATTCACGTGCACTATCATTATTATCCACACCGTTCGGTCGTGCAAGTGAAAGGCAATAATGATTATATATGATGGACTGATTTAGATGAGAGAAGCTGGTATGAACTCGACCTCTCTTGTTTTTGTAAATATGATTAGTTCATCATTCCTGATTCAGCCTACTAGGAATAAACATGTTTGCANTTGTTAGGGTTTGATCCCTAGTATCCACTATGTTCTGAGATTGATGTTGCTATGACTTTGCTATGCTTAATGCTTGTCACGAGGGCCCGAGTGCCATGATTTCAGATCTGAACCTATTATGTTTTCATGAATATATGTGAGTTCTTGATCCTATCTTGCTAGTCTAGAGTCACCTATTATGTTTTATGATCCGTTAACCCTGAAGTGACAACAATTGGGATACTTACCGGTGATGAACGTAGTTTGAGGATTTCATGTATTCACTAAGTGCGAATGCTTTGGTCTGGTAATCTATTAAAAGGAGGCCTTAATATCTCTTAGTTTCCATTAGGACCCCGTTGCCACGGAAGGGTAGGACAAAAGATGTCATGCAAGTTATTTTCCATCAGCACGTATGGCTATATTCGGAATACATGCCTACATTACATTGATGAACTGGAGCTAGTTCTGTGTCACCCTATATTATAACTATTACATGAGGAATCACATCCAACATAATTATCCATCACTGATCCAATGCCTACGATCTTTTCACATATTGCTCTTTTCTACTACTTTTCTACTAAATACTTTGCTGCACATACTAAGTTATCCAGGTGTGGTTGAATTGACAACTCAATTGCTAATACTTGAGAATATTCTTGGGCTCCCCTTGTGTCGAATCAATAAATTTGGGTTGAATACTCTACCCTCGAAAACTGTTGCGATCCCCTATACTTGTGGGTTATCAGGCAACCTCTGCGAAGGGCCTACCTTTTACTTTTACGTTTTCACTTTCATGCAAGAGTCAAAGTTTTTGTCTCTATTCCTTTTTATTTTTGTCTTTTGGCAAGCATCATGTGGTGAGAAAAGATCTAGGAACATATATCAAGTTGGATATGGGTAGCATGAGTTATTATTGTTGACATCACGCTTGAGGTGAATATGATGGGAGGTGAAATTATAAGCCCCTATNCTACCCTCGAAAACTGTTGCGATCCCCTATACTTGTGGGTTATCAGGCAACCTCTGCGAAGGGCCTACCTTTTACTTTTACGTTTTCACTTTCATGCAAGAGTCAAAGTTTTTGTCTCTATTCCTTTTTATTTTTGTCTTTTGGCAAGCATCATGTGGTGAGAAAAGATCTAGGAACATATATCAAGTTGGATATGGGTAGCATGAGTTATTATTGTTGACATCACGCTTGAGGTGAATATGATGGGAGGTGAAATTATAAGCCCCTATCTTTCTATGTGTCATGTTGAAACGTTTTGCTCATCTATATGCGGTGAGTGTTAGCAATCATAGAAGATTATATGATGGTTGAGTATGTGTGGAGATCTTACTTAGACTCTATTGGATAAGTTGAATTGCAATCGTTTGGTGACTAAGAATATAGGTTGCTGAGTTTCAAGAAAATTCATTGTTTGAACCTTAACATGTGAATTGGTTGCTACTTTGTCATGATGAGTTTTATGAGAAAGAGTTGATGTTATGATGCTAGGGAAAGTGATTAAAATTAAAATTGATCAAACTTATGCACTTTGCTAGCATTCACACTTCATAAATTATTTATTTTATCATTTACCTACTCGGGGACGAGTAGGAATTAAGCTTGGGGATGTTGATATGTCTCCAACGTATCTATCACTTATGAAGTATTCATGCTGTTATATTATCATTCTTGGATGCACAATCATTTTATAGCAACTTTATATCATTATTGGGGACTAACCTATTAACCCAGTGCCCAGTGTCAGTTGTTGTTTTTTGCTTGTTTTTTACATCGCAGGAAATCAATATCAAACGGAGTCCAAATACCACGAAACTTTTTGTGGATTTTTTATGGACCATAAGAAATCCAGTGGGCCAGAGCAGCACCTGGGGGTGCCCCAAGGGGGGCACAACCCACCAGGGAGCGCATAGGCCCCCAGGCGCGCCCCGGTGGGTTGTGCTCACCTCGGTGGCCTCCCGCACCCCCTCTTCGCCCTATAAATCGTCAAATATTCCAAAACCCCTCAAGGAGACCCTAGATCAGAAGTTCCGCCATCGTAAGCCTCTCTAGCCATGAAAAACCAATCTAGAGCCCTTCTCAGGCACTCCGTCGAAGGGGGAAATCATCACCAGTGGCCAACTTCATCATCTCGGNCTTATATGCATTATTGTTGATTTAACAAAGAGCCCATATTACCTTGTCTTCTCCTCCGAATTGAATGCTTGCAGATTCCAGCTTAGTCCAATTCACGTGCACTATCATTATTATCCACACCGTTCGGTCGTGCAAGTGAAAGGCAATAATGATTATATATGATGGACTGATTTAGATGAGAGAAGCTGGTATGAACTCGACCTCTCTTGTTTTTGTAAATATGATTAGTTCATCATTCCTGATTCAGCCTACTAGGAATAAACATGTTTGCAATGACAATTAGAGATTATATTTGCTTATGCCATGCTTAATTAGCTAGGAGTTTATAATGGTTTACCTTGCGTGCCAACATGGTATTAAAATGGTTGTGATGTGGTATGATAGGGTGGTATCCTCCTTTGAATGATTCGAGTGACTTGACTTGGCACATGTTCATGCATGTAGTTGAAACAAAATCAACATAGCCTTCACAATATTTATGTTCATGGTGGATTATATCCTACTCATGCTTGCACTCAGTGTTGATTAATTTTAATGCATGTTCATGACTGTTGTCGCTCTCTAGTTGGTCGCTTCCCAGTCTCTTTCTAGCCTTCACTTATACTAAGCAGGAATACTGCTTGTGCATCCAAACTCCATAAACCCCAAAGTTATTCCATATGATTCCACCATACCTTCATATAGGCGGTATTTGCCTGCCGTTCCAAGTAAATTTGTATGTGCCAACCTCCAAACCTTCAAATGAAATTCTGTTTTGTATGCTCGAACAGCTCATGTATCAACTAGGGTTGTCTGTATCTTCCATGTTAGGCGGGTTATTCTCAAGAGGAGTGGACTCCGCTCCTCATTCACGAGAAAATGGCTGGTCACCGGATGCCCAGTCCCATGCTCAAATCAAATCAAAATAATTACAAACAAAACTCCCCCGGGATTGTTGTTAGTTGGAGGCACCCGTTGTTTCGGGAAAGCCATGGATTGATGCTTGTTGGTGGTGGGGGAGTATAAACTTTACCATTCTGTTTGGGAACCGCCTATAATGTGTGTAGCATAGAAGATATCGAGATGCCTCAGTTGTTATGTTGACAATGAAAGTATACCACTCAAAATGTTATTTATCTCTATTTCAAAATCTAGCTCTGGCACCTCTACAAATCCCTGCTTCCCTCTACGAAGGACCTATCTATTTACTTTTATGTTGAGTCATCACCCTCTTATTAAAAGCACCCGCTTGAGAGCATCGCTGTCATTTGCATGCATTACTATTAATTTATATTGGGTATGACTATGACAGGATCTCTTTTACCATGAACTACAATGTTTAGTCAGTTCTTGATCTTCAGAGGTGCTCTGCGTTTATGTTTTGCGGTCTCAGAAAGGGCTAGAGAGATACCATCTTGTTATATCATATTATGATTGTTTTGAGAAAGTGTTGTCATCCGAGATATATTATTATTGCTCGCTAGTTGATTATGCCATTGATATGAGTAAACATGAGACCTAAGTGTTATTGTGAATATGGTTAGCTCATAATCTTTGCTGAAAACTTGAATGCTGGCTTTACATATTTACAACAACAAGAGCAAACAGAGTTTGAAAAGCTTTTATTTATCACTTTTAGTTTGTCGACTGAATTGCTTGACGACAAGCAAAGGTTTAAGCTGGGGGGAGTTGATACGTCTCCGTCATATCTACTTTTCCAAACACTTTTGCCCTTGTTTTGGACTCTAACTTGCATGATTTGAATGGAACTAACCCGGACTGACGCTGTTTTCAGGAGAACTGCCATGGTGTTATTTTTGTGAAGAAATAAAAGTTCTCGGAATGACCTGAAAATCCATGGTGCAACTTTTTTATAATTAATAAAAAATACTAGCGAAAGAATCAACACCAGGGGGCCCACACCCTGTCCACGAGGGTGGGGGAGCCCCCCTAGGACGCGCCCCCTGCCTCGTGGGCCCCCCTGGACCTCCACCGACCTCAACTCCAACTCCATATATTCGCGTTCACGTATAAAAAAATTAGAGAAAAAGATTCATCGTGTTTTATGATACGGAGCTGCCGAGCCCTAAACTCTCTCGGGAGGGCTCATCTGGAGTCTGTCCGGGTCTTCGGAGAGGGGGATTCGTCGCCGTCATCATCATCAACCATCCTCCATCACCAATTTCATGATGCTCACCACCGTGCGTGACTAATTCCATCGTAGGCTTGCTGGACGGTGATGGGTTGGATGAGATTTACCATGTAATCAAGTTAGTTTTGTTAGGGTTTGATCCCTAGTATCCACTATGTTCTGAGATTGATGTTGCTATGACTTTGCTATGCTTAATGCTTGTCACGAGG
>LR880966.1:728907559-728921874 GCA_904067115.1 Aegilops sharonensis
ATATATAGGTGGACACCCCCAAAGAAACCAATGGCAATGAGGCAACGGACGATAACCCCTTGGAGAAGCAATCTGAGCACCGGCGTCATAGGCGCCGCTCCAAGCCCCGCCATAGCAAAAATAGCGATACTGGCACAAGAGATAACAATCCGTATGGTGCCGAAGACGAAAACAATCCTGCCCAGCAGGCTTCGAGCAGGCCAAGCAAGAGGATGGGCAAGCTAGCCCTAAGGAACAGGCGACAGATGGAGAATCAGAGGACGACAATTACATGCCTCTCTTCGAGGATGAAGTGAGCCTTGGCGATGAAGAATTCATCGTGCCTGAGGATCCCGTCGAGCAGGAGCGCTTCAAAGCCGGCTTATAGCCACTGCAAAAAGCCTGAAGAAAAAGTAGCAACAGCTTCAAGCCGATCAAGATCTGCTAACTGATAGATGGACCGAGGTCCTAGCTGCCGACGAATACGAACTCGAGCGCCCTAGCAAAAGCTACCCAAAACGCAGGTTGCTACCTCAACTCGAGGAGGAGGCTTTAACGCGCACGCTACCAGCGCATGATGCGGCTGACCGGCCTCCCCGTGGCCATGACAAAGCGGCATACCAGCCCGAAGTCCAAACCGCACTCCGTCGCCAATCAAACGATAATACTAAGGCCCGGGGCTACACGAAGGACCTGCGAGATGTATTGGAAAACAAAGCAGGACAGTCAAGATCGATCTATGGTCACGGGGGCGTGCCACAAGACGTGACGATGACCGTCACGCCGGATATAATAAACCAAAGTCCGGCCGGGCCGAATACAACAAACTAGATTCATTTGACCTACGTTGGGATGTAGCCCGGCATAGAGGCGCCGCACACCCCCTATGCTTCACTGATGAAGTCATGGATCACGAATTCCCAGAAGGGTTTAAACCCGTAAACATTGAACCATATGATGGCACAATTGACCCCGCGGTATGGATCGAAGATTTTCTCCTCCACATTCACATGGCCCGCGGCGATGACTTACATGCCATAAAGTATCTACCACTTAATCTCAAAGGACCAGCTCAGCATTGGCTGAATAGCCTGCCAGCAAGCTCCATTGGCAGTTGGGAAGACTTGGAAGACGCATTTCTCGAACACTTCCAGGGCACTTATGTGCGACCACCGAACGCTGATGACTTAAGCCACATAACCCAACAGCCCGGAGAGTCAGCCAGGAAATTCTGGACTCGGTTCTTAACTAAAAAGAACCAAATTGTAGACTGTCCGGATGCTGAAGCCTTAGCAGCCTTCAAGCATAACATCTGTGACGAATGGCTCGCCCGACACCTCGGCCAAGAGAAGCCAAAATCCATGGCAGCCCTCACGACACTCATGACCCGCTTTTGCACGGGCGAGGATAGCTGGCTGGCTCGTAGCAACATCACACCAAAAAACTCAGGCGATTCAGATGCCAGGGACAGCAACGGCAAGCCACGACAAAATAGACACAAGCGTCGCAACAACGGCGACAACGCCGAAGCCATGGCAGTCAACGCCGGATTCAGAGGCTTTAAATCCGGACAGCGGAAAAAGCCATTCAAAAGAAACAGTCCGGGCTCGTCCAGTTTGGACCGCATACTCGATCGCTCATGTCAAATTCACGGCACCCCCGATAAACCAGCCAACCACACCAACAGGGAATGCTGGGTGTTCAAACAGGCCGGCAAGTTGAATACCGAAAACAAGGAAAAGGGGCTGCATAGCAACGATGAGGAGGAGCCCCGACCGCTGAACAAAGGAGGACAGAAGAAATTCCCTCCCCAGGTGAAAACAGTAAATATGATATACGCAACCCATATTCCCAAGCGGGAATGGAAGCGTGCACTAAGGGACGTCTATGCGATGGAGCCAGTCGCCCCAAAATTCAACCCATGGTCCTCTTGTCCGATCACCTTCGATCGCAGGGACCATCCTACCAGTATCCGTCATGGCAGTTCGGCCGCATTGGTCCTTGACCCCATCATCGATGGATTCCATCTCAGACGAGTCCTCATGGATGGTGGCAGCAGCCTGAACCTGCTCTATCAGGATATTGTGCGCAAAATGGGCATCGACCCCTCAAGGATCAAGCCCACAAAAACCACCTTCAAGGATGTCATACCCGGTGTGGAGGCCTGTTGTACGAGCTCAGTCACACTGGAAGTGGTCTTCAGATCTCCGGACAATTTCCGAAGCGAGGAGTTGATCTTCGACATCGTCCCCTTCCGCAGTGGCTATCATGCNGATTCAGAGGCTTTAAATCCGGACAGCGGAAAAAGCCATTCAAAAGAAACAGTCCGGGCTCGTCCAGTTTGGACCGCATACTCGATCGCTCATGTCAAATTCACGGCACCCCCGATAAACCAGCCAACCACACCAACAGGGAATGCTGGGTGTTCAAACAGGCCGGCAAGTTGAATACCGAAAACAAGGAAAAGGGGCTGCATAGCAACGATGAGGAGGAGCCCCGACCGCTGAACAAAGGAGGACAGAAGAAATTCCCTCCCCAGGTGAAAACAGTAAATATGATATACGCAACCCATATTCCCAAGCGGGAATGGAAGCGTGCACTAAGGGACGTCTATGCGATGGAGCCAGTCGCCCCAAAATTCAACCCATGGTCCTCTTGTCCGATCACCTTCGATCGCAGGGACCATCCTACCAGTATCCGTCATGGCAGTTCGGCCGCATTGGTCCTTGACCCCATCATCGATGGATTCCATCTCAGACGAGTCCTCATGGATGGTGGCAGCAGCCTGAACCTGCTCTATCAGGATATTGTGCGCAAAATGGGCATCGACCCCTCAAGGATCAAGCCCACAAAAACCACCTTCAAGGATGTCATACCCGGTGTGGAGGCCTGTTGTACGAGCTCAGTCACACTGGAAGTGGTCTTCAGATCTCCGGACAATTTCCGAAGCGAGGAGTTGATCTTCGACATCGTCCCCTTCCGCAGTGGCTATCATGCACTGCTCGGACGAACCGCATTCGCCAAATTCAATGCGGTACCGCATTATGCATACCTCAAGCTCAAAATGCCAGGACCTCGTGGGCTTATTATAGTTAATGGAAACACAGAGCGCTCGCTCCACATGGAGGAGCACACTGCTGCCCTCGCGGCGAAAGTACAAAACAACCTTCTTAGGCAAACAACCAATTCGGCGATAAAGAACCCGGATACCGTCAAGTGAGTCCAGAGTACTCCGCAACAGGATCATCCGGCACGTCCAGAGCTCGACTAGCAATCCGGCCTCTGCCCTAGTCCCAGTCAAGCGGCGAAATTTGTGCCGCGCGTACACAACTACGCACTTAAAATACCCTAGGCNAAGAAATTCCCTCCCCAGGTGAAAACAGTAAATATGATATACGCAACCCATATTCCCAAGCGGGAATGGAAGCGTGCACTAAGGGACGTCTATGCGATGGAGCCAGTCGCCCCAAAATTCAACCCATGGTCCTCTTGTCCGATCACCTTCGATCGCAGGGACCATCCTACCAGTATCCGTCATGGCAGTTCGGCCGCATTGGTCCTTGACCCCATCATCGATGGATTCCATCTCAGACGAGTCCTCATGGATGGTGGCAGCAGCCTGAACCTGCTCTATCAGGATATTGTGCGCAAAATGGGCATCGACCCCTCAAGGATCAAGCCCACAAAAACCACCTTCAAGGATGTCATACCCGGTGTGGAGGCCTGTTGTACGAGCTCAGTCACACTGGAAGTGGTCTTCAGATCTCCGGACAATTTCCGAAGCGAGGAGTTGATCTTCGACATCGTCCCCTTCCGCAGTGGCTATCATGCACTGCTCGGACGAACCGCATTCGCCAAATTCAATGCGGTACCGCATTATGCATACCTCAAGCTCAAAATGCCAGGACCTCGTGGGCTTATTATAGTTAATGGAAACACAGAGCGCTCGCTCCGCATGGAGGAGCACACTGCTGCCCTCGCGGCGAAAGTACAAAACAACCTTCTTAGGCAAACAACCAATTCGGCGATAAAGAACCCGGATACCGTCAAGTGAGTCCAGAGTACTCCGCAACAGGATCATCCGGCACGTCCAGAGCTCGACTAGCAATCCGGCCTCTGCCCTAGTCCCAGTCAAGCGGCGAAATTTGTGCCGCGCGTACACAACTACGCACTTAAAATACCCTAGGCATAGGCAGAGGCATGGCCATGACATGGCCCACAATGCGGTTCGACCGCCCCGGGACACGCACATCTTTGCACCCCTTTTTTCTTTCAGGTCCCTATCTTCAGGAGGCTCTTCCGAAAGACCGGCTATCGGACACATAGCGGGACGGACGCATCAGGAGGACAAGAAGCTTTGGCGCACAAAGGAATCCTCAGGTGGTCTCTGATAACGATCGTTATACCTGTTTTACATAACCCGCATACCGCCCGCTCCTGGTCAGGATGTGACAAACAGTCCTATTCTGCTTATCGCACTACTTGTATATGTATGCTTTGACGTATCATTTGAATAACAAGGGAAAATAGTATACATCAGCTTGCTATTACGTTTATTTACCCCTTTCCTTTACTACTTATTTATTATACCAGTGCATTTTGGCACGACCAGTTTGCGTGGGGCTTCAGTACCCCATAACCTGGCAAGAAAAGTCTCAACACTTTCGACAGTGCGGCACCCCGAACTTATAGCACTATATGCATCAGCTCCGAATCATGTCTTGGGTCAATAGTTGGGTTTGCCCGACTCCTATGTTTTGGTACCTTACGTTCCACTATATCGGCTAAGGTAGCGCAGGGAGAACTACTGCGATTGTGTCCCGGTTCTTCCGGACAAGCACCTCAGTAGAGAAAGCCGAAAACTGACTGTCATGATAAGGCGAGAGCTAGTCGCTGTTCGAGAGGTCTAAAATCCTTAAAGATTTTTTCCGCTTCAGGCGAGAAATCGGCCTCGTCCGATTTAGGCGTGTATAGCGCCCCGAGTCCGGCTTTCCGGATACTAGGGGCTTCGCCAAAATTTAAAATTGTAGACTTCTATGGCTAAGTGAGAGTTATAAAGCCGTATAGTCCGATTGCCTCGTTCGCGGCGCTGAACACCTCCTTAAAAGGACCAAAAATTTGGATAAAGAGTGTTTATATTTATCATGAACACCCAGTACTAGTTGCATGGGGGCAGAAGCCAACGACTCGCCAACTTTCAAGATTTTATAAACGGCCGCACAGAAGGTAATATTTTAAATTAACAAGCGCCATATAGCACACATGAACTAGTTTTCATGTTACAGGATGACATGAGTACATTCATTGGAACATTACATCCTTAGTACATTCATCCGCTATAAGGCGGGCACCCTTAATGACATTTTCATAATACTGTTCGGGGTGGCGATGCTCCTTGCCCTTCGGCGGCCCCTCTGTCACCAGCTTCTCGGCATCCATCTTCCCCCAGTGCACCTTCGCACGGGCCAAGGCCCTGCGTGCACCCTCTATGCAAACAGACCGCTTAACGACTTCAAGCCACGGACAGGCATTCACCATCCGCTTGACAAGGCCTAAGTAGTTGCTGGGCAGGGGCTCGCCATGCCACAGCCGGACTATGAAGTCCTTCATGGCCAGTTCGGCTGCCTTGTGAAGTTCGACCAGTTGATTTACCTGGTCGCTCAAGGGCATCGAATGTTCGGACCNCCTTGCCCTTCGGCGGCCCCTCTGTCACCAGCTTCTCGGCATCCATCTTCCCCCAGTGCACCTTCGCACGGGCCAAGGCCCTGCGTGCACCCTCTATGCAAACAGACCGCTTAACGACTTCAAGCCACGGACAGGCATTCACCATCCGCTTGACAAGGCCTAAGTAGTTGCTGGGCAGGGGCTCGCCATGCCACAGCCGGACTATGAAGTCCTTCATGGCCAGTTCGGCTGCCTTGTGAAGTTCGACCAGTTGATTTACCTGGTCGCTCAAGGGCATCGAATGTTCGGACCCAATATACTGGGACCAAAACAGCTTATCCGTCGAGCTCCCCTCCTCAGCCCGGTAGAACTCTACGGCATCAGAGATGCTGCGCAGCAGATCTGCGAATGCTCCTGGAGAGCTCCGAACTCAGGTAAGTAAAAGGAAACTCTCCTTCACATGCTTGCTTTGCATAATGAAAGCCTTACCCGCAGCTATCTTCTTGGCCGCTTCAATTTCCTAGAGGGCCTTCTGGGCTTTGGCCTTGGCGTCTAGTGCGCTCCGACGGGCTCCCGCAAGCTCCAACTCTTGCGTCTTGGAGTCATGCTCCAAGGAATCGAATTTTTTGACGAAATCCTGGAGCTCTTGCTGGACCTCATCAACCCGAGCCTCTTGTTTTTCGCGCTCGGTGTGCTCCTTGGCCGCTNGTAAGTAAAAGGAAACTCTCCTTCACATGCTTGCTTTGCATAATGAAAGCCTTACCCGCAGCTATCTTCTTGGCCGCTTCAATTTCCTAGAGGGCCTTCTGGGCTTTGGCCTTGGCGTCTAGTGCGCTCCGACGGGCTCCCGCAAGCTCCAACTCTTGCGTCTTGGAGTCATGCTCCAAGGAATCGAATTTTTTGACGAAATCCTGGAGCTCTTGCTGGACCTCATCAACCCGAGCCTCTTGTTTTTCGCGCTCGGTGTGCTCCTTGGCCGCTTTGTTTTCGGCCTCAGACAACGCCTTCTTAAGGACCGCCAGTTCGGTCATTGCCCTAGTAAAATTCATCATGCTTCATCAACGATTTTTTCCTTTATATAACATTCAGACGGGGTATTCCTTACCTTTGTTTTCCTCGAGCTGCCTCTTCACAAGGCCGAGCTCTTCTTCGGCTCGCCCCAGGTTCTGCCTTAGTCCGGAGACCTCCGCAGTGGCAGCGGCGGCGGCCAGCAGCGACGCCTGCTTATTCACATAGACATAATATAATTAGACTCCTGGGAATAATATTTGATCCTCTGTTCGGCTTTTCTTCCCGAACACCAAACAGGGCATCAGGGGCTACTGTCTATACTGTGATACTTTCTCATAATTAAAATTACTTACCTCAAAGCCTGTCAGGAGGCTGGCGCAGGCTTCGGTCAATCCACTTTTGGTGGACTGAACCTTCGCAATCACCGTACTCATAAGAGTACGGTGTCCTTCATCAAGGGAAGCGCTCTGAAGCGCTTCCACCAAGTTATCCGATGCCTCTGGATGGACAGAGGTCATCGGCACAGGCGGCTCACCCCCCTTGGCGGGGGGGGGGGGGGCTGCCTGCCTGAATCCGAAACCACTGGAGGTTCCGGTGCAGTATCCGGTGGGGGCCAAGCCTGCTGCGGCCCCCCTCATCCGAATCCATGGGGAACTTCCCTCCCATGAGCCCGGCATCGGGGGTCTCGCCTTGAGGCGTCTCCAGGACTACCTCCTCCTGGCCCGGTATCCTCTGAGATAACACCTCGGTGTCATCCGCGAGCCGGGGAGTGGAGGCCATCGGGAGCGAATAACTGTTCATCTCCGACGAGCTCAAGGACCCATCCGAGGAGGATAAGTCGATGTGGGCTTTGGACGGACTGCACAAACATATCTTTGACATAATAAGAAGCCATAAAGCTAAAACATGCAAGAAGTATTATGGCATCCGGATACTTACGACTTCGCCAGGGGCTTGGCCCTGGGTAGCCACTCATCCTCTGTCACAGCCCTATAATTTGCTTGCCATTAGTAGCACCAAAATTAAATCAAATAGGTTCAACTTAAAAACATTTTCAAGAACCCAGAATGCTCTTTAGAAAAGTTCATCATTTTTGAATTGGTCTAGAACCTCTGACAAAATGGTGCACACCTCTCTAGGACACTTTGGATTTTTGAATTAATTCATAGGTATTTGAATTTGGACATTTAAATTCTATAAAATATTTTAATTGTCCAAATAATCTTGAAAGCATTTGAGGGCTGTTGGAAATATTTTCAAAAGTGCCAACAATTATTTTCAGGATTTTACAAAATGAATTAGTATTTTTACTAATTCAAAACAGAGGAATAAAAATAGAAAACAATAACAGAATTAACAGAGAGAGAGAGAGAGAGAGAGAGACCAGCACCTGGGCCACTTACCTGGCAACCTAACCACAGGCCAGCCGGCCCAGCCCACCTGGCGCTGCCAGTTGTCCTCCTCCTTGCGCCAGAAGGATTAGGGCGTGTGCCCGTGGCGCGCCAGCACACGCACGGCCACCGACGGCCATCTCCTGCTTGCCGCTTTGCCCTGGCCTTCTCTGGCATCGCCATGCAACCCCTGGCTCCCTCTCTTTCTTCTCCCTCACTCGTTGCCTCTCTTCCCTCATCTGCTCTTTCTTCCCAAGCACCACCGAGTGCGTCCGTCGCCGCCGTTCACTGCCACCGCGCCCACCGCCGTACCCTTGCCCTGTTGCCCTTTCCTCTAGCTTCCCCGTCGACGCCGTGAAGCTCCAAGCTGAAGAACACGACCTCGGGTGCCTGGATCCGTCGCCCTCGAGCTCGTCACCGCCGCATCTGGCTGCCGGAGGTCATCGCCGATACGTGCGCTAGAGGTCGTCCCCGAGCCCGCTGAGACTGGCGTCGACCCCAACGTGAGCTCCTCTTCGATTCCCCTCTCTCCCCGCGCGCTTTTGCTCGCTGTAGCCATGACAACCACCGGAGCCGAGAGCTCCGTGCCGCCGGCAATGGCGCCGTCGTGGCCAGAGCCCGAACCTGCCACTCCCGCACGAGTCATCGTTCTCCTCGCCTCCCCAGGAGCCCGTAGCCACCACCAGATCCTCCCCACGTGCCCTACAGCCACCGCCCGAGCTCACCCGAGCTTCGGCCGCCGCCGCAAGCTCCGCTCCGGCGAGCTCCGGCGCCCCCGCGGCCACCCACCTGCTTCTCTAGATGCAGGAGAGCACGGGCTACGTCCCGGTGGTCTCTGCATGTCCAGCCGCCGCCTATAGCTCAAGTCCGGCGGGCTGCCGCCGCGGTTTTGGTTGCCGTCGGCCGAACTCCGGTGACCGCCGACGTGGCTTGGTCATTAGGGCTAACCCCCACTAATTAACCACCCCACCCCCGCTGACAGTCGGGCCCCACCGCCTAACTAACCGGCTAACTAAAATAGATTAAGATTAATCTAATTGCAGTGGGCCCACGTGTCATCCTTGACTATGCTGACGTGTGCGTTGATCCAACCCCACCTGTCGGTGACCGTAGACAGCACTGGATCACTGATCAGTGGGCCCCACTAGTCAGGTTTGACCCTGGTCAGCCGCAGTTGACTTGCTGACGTCATGCTTGCTCAATGCTGATGCAATAAAGTATTTTCTGGATTTATTTATATTCAGGAAATTCCAGAAAATAGCCAAAACTTCTAAAAATCATAGAAAATCAACCATAACTCCAAATGAAATAAATTATATATGAAAAATGATCAGAAAAATCCAATCTATCCATCTGTACTGGTTTCATGCATGTTTAAACAACTTAACCTTGTTGTTCAGCTCAAAACATGTTAATGCACTTTATGAACCCATAACTTGAGTTTGCATTTGAATCTTTGATTCAAATGAGCTCAAACCACCCTGGTTGTAGTTGCACTAGCCGAACACACTCATATTGCCATGTCACATTCATGCATCATATTGTTGCATTGCATTGATTGTGTCCTTCTCTGTTTGCCGGTAACCGTCCCCTCTCAGTCGACGATGTTTTCGACGACGTGATCGATGACACCGATGAAGAACTATATTATCTTCAGAAGTGCCAGGCAAGCAAAAACCCCTTGTTCATTCCGATACAATCCCACTCTCTCGCTCCTGCTCTCTTTTACTGCATTAGGACAACACCGTTTCAACTGTTACATGCTGCGGTAGCTGAACCCCTTTCCTCTGCATGACCTGTCATTGCCACAGTAAATAGATGAAACCCACTAGCATGAGTAGGAGTTGTTCGAGCCCTTATGTGCCTACTCATTCATGCTTGTTTGTCATGCCTGCTATTGCTTAGAGTTGTGTCATGTCTGATTCATCGGGGATAAATTGGAATGTGGTGAACATGTCCTACTGTGTGTGAGCTAAGTGTGTGAACACGATTTGGTAAAGGTAGGGGTGAGAGGCTATGTAGGAGTACATGGTGAGTTGTCTCATTGCAGCCGTCCTCAGGAACTGAGTTTTGTGTTTGTGATCCATGAACAGTTACTACCACGCATTGGAATGTTTAAGTGCCCCTCTCGACTTATTAATCAACCTGATCTTTGTCCAGGAGTTGCAACTAGTTTCTGGTGTTTGTAGGTAGTGTTAGTAGTCTACCAAGTGGCACCCGGTACAGGTGGGCTTGGGACAGACTAGGCACCATGGCACGGTGTACCAAGCGTAGATCCACCCGTTGAGGTGGGCTTGGGAACCCTGCTCACATCGTTTGGGGCCGTGAGCGACACCCCGACCGGATCTCCTTGCGGATGGAACCCGAATAGGCGATAAACCTGGACGAGAGACTTGTGTGGTTAGTCAGGTCGTGGCCGACTCCCTCACCAGGCTTCCGCTTGAAGGTTGCCGAGATACACGACGTGTACATGGTGGTAAGTGGCGAGAGCGTGTGTGAAGAAGTACACCCCTGCAGGGTTAACATGATCTATTCGAATAGCCGTGTCCGCGGTAAAGGACTTCTGGGTTGCCTGTACAGTTCATAGACAAGTGAAAGTGGATACTCTAAAATACGCAAGATAAGCGTGAGTGCTATGGATGGCGTTCTCGTAGGGAGACGGGAGCAGATCCATAGTGGTGTTTTGATATGGTGAATATGTGGACTCGTGTGCGCCACCTCAAGAGAGTTATTGCAGTCGTAGTTTAGGATAGCCACTGAGTCAAAGCTGGCTTGCTGCAGTTAAACCCCACCATCCCCTTTGTTGATAATGATGCATATGTAGTTAGTTCTGATGTAAGTCTTGCTGGGTACATTTGTACTCACGTTTGCCTATTTTATGTTTTTACAGAGAGACTTCAGTCTCACTAGTAGTTTCGTGTGGACTTCGACGTTTAGATTGTTACCTCAGCTCCGATCTTGTGCCCTCGGCAGGATCTTATAGATAGTCAGGCTTCTCAGCCTTTTTCATTTGTAGATTACTGTACTCAGACATGTTAAGCTTCCGCATGTGCTTTGACTTGTATGCTCTGAATGTTGGGTCATGAGACCCATGTTTGTAATATTTGGCTCCTCGGAGCCTAATGAATAAATACTTGAGTCGTAGAGTTATGTTGTGATGCCATGTTGTATTTACACATATCGAGCATATTGTGTGTATGATTGAAATGCTTGGTATGTGTGGGATCCGACAACCTAGTTGTTTATCCTTGGTAGCCTCTCTTATGGGGAAATGTAGTTTTGTACTTCCATGAGCCATAGTAGTCCGCTACAGCCCGGTTCACTGGAGTCCTGCTAGCCCAGCACTACTGCTCCGGGACACTTGACTGGCCGGCATGTGATTCACTTTGTTCTTGTGTCTGTCCCTTCGGGGAAATGTCACACGGTGACATCCGGAGTCCTGCCTAGCCTGCTACAGCCCGGGTTCCCGGAGTCCTGTTAGCCCAGTGCTACAGCCCGGATTCGCACGCTGCTGACCGACATGCTCGATGTTGATTCATGTATGCCTGTCCCTATAAGTTAGTGCCACTTTGGGTTCACGACTAGTCATGTCGGCCCGGGTTCTCTGTCATATGTATGCTAGCGACACTATCATATACGTGAGCCAAAAGGCACAAACGGTCCCGGGCCATGGTAAGGCGACACCCGTGGGAATACCGTGCATGAGGCCGCAAAGTGATATGAGGTGTTACCGGCTAGATCGATGTGACTTGGAATCGGCGTCCTGACAGCTTTGGTATCAGAGCCTGACTGCCTGTAGGTTTACCAAGCCAAACCGGTCGAAGTTGTGTCTAGAAATGCTTTAGTTATGTAAGGGAATTGATTGTGGAAGGGAACGTAAGGCTCTTTTTAGTCCTTATACCTCATGGCCTTCTGATCTGAGTCATCCTCTTCTCTTCTACGGGGATTAAGAACTAGGCCTTCTCATCTATCTATCAGGATCACGTGTTACTAATCCATAGACTTTTAAGATTGTTGGTTTTACGCCCCAGTTCAGTTTCTACTACTTCCGTGTGTTCATAGTTGGTCTCGGACCCTTGATTTTGTGCTTCTGAGTGGTTATGCCACTATTTTTGCAGGATGTCTCAAATCATTTTGAGCATTTACAACCGTTATGCTGTCCGAGTCATCCCAGGTTTCTAAAACAATCTGAAGCATTTGCAAAATCCCTTCCTCCCATTTTGATGTCCCTTTGGGCCAGATTAACCACACTAATCGGTGAGTTGAGGTACTTTGTTGCCTCGACATATATGTTGGAGCTAATATTATGACCCTAGGCGTCTTATGAAACCATCTAGTAATCTAGCCAAATTTTGTGTTCCTAGTGTGATGATTCTGGCCATCATTCTCGAAAGCATCCCGTGATGCCATTTAGTTAGTATGTATTCTACTCCTGGGTTCTTGAACCCGAGATTCACCCTACTTATTTCATGTTGATAGTGTTTGCTAGTTCCTTCAGGATATTAGTAACCTTTGCATTAGTCCTCGATGTTCATGGTATTTCCTTCTTCCAAATACTATGAACCGCTTATGGCAGAAGGTCTTCGAACCAAAAGATCACAACCAAAGTGCTCTTGATGGGTTCTCGATTCCTTGTTGTTACTCTGCCAGTTCTACCTTTCTGCATGGGTTTTCCGGAAGAAATATGTCGAACTTGGTTCGACATACTAATCTATGCGTCCACAACTCAGAAAGTTATATGTTCTTTGAGTTGTCCCTCTTTAGTTGTTTTCTGGCCCTCGTCTATCAATTGATAGTCAGGAGTAGTTATGCTTTCATGTTCCTCGATGCCCACTACTCTTGTGGTCCGTCAAGCCGTTCTATTATGGAATGACTAGGAGAAACAAACTCCAGTACCTCATCCATATCGAGGATTGGGTCAAAGCAGTTGTATTCCGCAGATCAAATGCCAATCCAGCTTTTGATTCTGTTCTACCCTGAAGTATTGCCCTCTTGATGTCAGGAATGGCATGATAATTGCACCAACTCTTATAAATTCTTGATGAAGTGATACTTCTCGCCATCATCATTCGCTCCTTGGTTCCGCGTTGTTGCAGCCAGAATACCAACAAGTGAACCGTGATGTGTGAAATCAATACTCCTAGCAACTAGTTGCTTGGTAGTAAATGGACAATATTCTCATTCTTAGCGTGTTGGTTAGTGAATCATCATTCTAAGATAGATTGTGCTACCTAGTCCTTATTTCTGGTGCACTCTTCGATTAATGAGTTAGGATTAATTCAAATCTTCGCTCTATTGATCATATCGTCTTGCCCTGAAAAGCAAGATTGTCCTCGAGCTTAGTAACATATGGGTGGTTCGTAATATTCCGAATATCTTCTCGGAGGTATTACCGGGTTGTTTCCTGACTGTTATGTTGAGCTCGTGATCTTGTTGGTTTTCTTCTAAACCACCCATTCTCCAAGAATCTGTGTTGAATACCCTGAGCTAGTTGGTTAAGCTGAACAACAACTTGGAGAGTTGGAAGATAAAAGCTTGCCTGACTTAGTTCATCACTAAGGGATATCCTTGTGTGAGTGTGTGTGTTGAAGAAAGATGATATCTTCATCGACTGATCCCCGTGATCAGTTGTTGAATCTATTGTCTTGTCCAAACCTTGATTTGAGTGTGGGCTATCGTCAAATCAAGTTAGAACCAACGATATTCGTAATGTTGTCTTACTCGTGGTTGATCCCTCGAGCATACACCATTACATATTTTGGTCTGACCAATACTATCACCGTGTTCACATGATGGCGGAAGTCCAGTGATATGGAAATTCCGATGAGTTACTGTTGAGCCCATCAGCAGCATTTTGTCTCCCCCATGACTCATGTTGAACATCAACCTAGTGTTGGAAACTTTTATAAGCATTATCTTCATGTCCCATTCGTGAAGAATATGTTGGATGAAAGAAGTGACTTTCTCTGATTCACGTGCATTTGGTGCAAGTTGCCGCCGTGAGTTCGAGAAAGATTATTTTTGTTCCCCCTGGTACCATCCCAAGTCAGTCATGCACGTGCGAAGTGTTATGTGGTTTGAAGACTTGCAACCTTCACTCTATATGTATTCCTAGCACACCAAGCCACTAATTGATTTGTTCAAGGAGAAGAAGTTCCTTCATAAGAGCTAATCATATGACTTATGCAAGGACTTCGATATCCGCGATGATGGTTCCCAACTAGAACTCGGTAGTGTTTTATTATAAGACTACCATGTGGTCATGCTTGT
>LR880966.1:728932520-728946156 GCA_904067115.1 Aegilops sharonensis
GGACACGATTCTCGTGTTCTAAATCTTCTATGGAGTATTCGGAGAAGGAACCCGCCTTGCAATGCCGAAGACAATTTGCGCGCCGGACTCATCGTCATTGAAGCCTGGTTCAGGGGCTACTGAGGGAGTCCTGGATTAAGGGGTCCTCGGACAGCCGAACTATATACTTTGGCCGGACTGTTGGACTATGAAGACAAAAGATTGAAGACTTCGTCCCGTGTCCGGATGGACTATCCTTTGCGTGGAAGGCAAGCTTGGCAATTCAGATATGAAGATTTCCTTCTCTGTAACTGACTCTGTGTAACCCTAGCCCCCTCCGATGTCTATATAAACTGGAGGGTTTAGTCTGTAGGACAACAACAATCATAATCATAGGCTAGCTTCTAGGGTTTAGCCTCTACGATCTCGTGGTAGATCAACTCTTGTAATACTCATATCATCAAGGTCAATCAAGCAGGAAGTAGGGTATTACCTCCATCGAGAGGGCCCGAACCTGGGTAAAACATCGTGTCCCCTGCCGCCTGTTACCATTAGCCTTAGACGCACAGTTCGGGACCCCTACCCTTGATCCGCCGGTTTTGACACCGACAACGCCCTCCAGGAAGGTCCGGCGGCTCCCTCAGGCGCCACCGCGTCGATGTCGGCCAAGCCAACAGGGATTTCTCCCGATACCGTCCTCCACCTCAGGCACTCCGAAGCTCGCCACCAAACCGACCACCACCCTGCGACAACACGAACACGAAGCTTCTTACGTTGTCTCACCACGACACCGCGAAGATGGTCTGCACAACGAAGAAGAGGAGCCGGGACTAGGGCAGCAACACCGTCGGCATATGGGAGGGCCTCACTTCCACCGTCCACGACGGCAGCCGACCGGACGCCAAAGCAGGAGCCTACAGGGCCCGTGGGCCCATAGGCCCTGCCGGGCCCTCAAAGGTCCGGATAGCTCCCGCCTTTGCGCATCAGCTGGCACGCCGTTGGCATTGCTGCCTCATTCCAAGCCGCTCCCCTGCCTCCCCATACAGAGGACGTCGCGGTCGCGCCGGAGCCGACCCGCAAGGACCCAGATGGGGCTCTACAGGCCCAGATCTGGGCTGGGGACGCACCACCGGATCGCCCCGCCGCCAAGAGGTGGCACCACCACGGCGAGTGTCGCCGGCCTCCGCCACCAGGACGCCTGACCGCCACCGGCAGAGCACCACCGCCGCCTCCCCCCACCTCGGGAAGGAGGAGCACGTGCGGGAAAGGGATGGCCCGCCGCCGTTGACACCACCCAGCCAAATCCAGAGGCGACCGCCGGCGACAGCGGGGGGAAGGACGGAGGGGGCAGACAAGTTGAAGGGGGCGCGCGCTGCCCCGGCCGCCTCCCGGGGAGACGGGGGAGGCGGCGGGATGGGGAGGAGGGGAGAGGGGGGCGGGTGTTGAATTAGTGCTGCCAGTGAACTTAGCTGGATAAAATTCCTCCATCTCAGGCACTCCGGAGCTCGCCACCAAACCGACCACCACCCTGCGCCAACACGGACACGAAGCTTCCCACGCTGTCTCACCACGGCACCGCGAAGAAGAGGAGTCGGGACTAGGGCCGCAACACCGTCGGCATCCGGGAGGGCCCCACCTCCACCGTCCACGACGGTAGCCGACCGGACGCCAAAGCAAGAGCCTACCGGGCCCGTGGCCCCACAGGCCCAGCCGGGCCCTCAAAGGCCCGGACAGCTCCCGCCTCCGCGGAGCAGCTGGCACGCTGTCGGCGTCGCTGCCTCAGTCCAAGCCACTCCCCTGCCTCCCCATAAAGAGGGCGTCGCGGTCGTGCCGGAGCCGACCCGCAAGAATCCAGATGGGGCCCTACGGGCCCAGGTCTGGGCCGGGGACGCGCCACCGGCCGCCAGCACCACCGGATCGCCCCGCCGCCAGCACCACCGGATCGCCCCGCCGCCAAGAGGTGGCACCACCACGGCGAGCGCCGTTACCAGTGTCGTCACTAAGAATTTTGTGTGTTTAAACATTGATCAAAGACTAATGATAAGAGCACATATGACATTAGCATAAAAAAATACTGGAGTATGTGAACAACACAGTAATCATAAATGAATGAAAAAACAAAATAGGATTTTCCGTCACGGAAAAGTACGTTCTTAGTTACATGATTGTCCCTGTTTACATGGTTATCCATGGAGAATACGACACTCCAAATGTCTGAGAGATCTCCGGTGCTCCTCATGATCCAGATCTCCGGTGCTCCTCATGATCCACAAGACTTACGCTCGACCTATTAACTACTCCATCATCCATTCCATAGAAGTCCTGCGCATTTGCTCACCAAATAAGAGAACATAATGGAGATAAAATCCCCTCTGGGAGCATACTCTATGTAAATATATACCTTTGCCTTATATGGAGTGGCATCAGACACTTGTGGTGAGCATGCGCAGCATCTGGTTCCCTCCTCATCCATTAGCTTCTTGCTGCTTACCAACTCAACTTTTTCACTCTCGGTGGAAATGAAATTGTCGCACTTGACATATTGTTGTTGCAGGGAGTTCATCTTGCTATTGCAGCACCTCATCCTGTACAATTTAAAACGTACTTTACCGGTTCACTTGTATTGCTGATTCAAGAAGCTGAAAATTAAATAAAAAGTATTGCTAGCACATAGAAATGTGCAACGTTCGATGGAGGTGGAGCCCAATCACTTATATAATAAGAGATCTCTTATAATAATGTAACTCGTTGTAAACAGCAGAAACTTATACAGGCACGTTTGATAGCATAGGGTGGCCACTGTGTATCCCAATAAAATCAAAATGGAGGAAGTAAGTTAAAGCAAACCCTAAGATGGATCGATCGCTGGAGCTGCTCCATGCCGCGGGCAGCATGGGAGCGGGAGAAGACGACATCCACGGTGGTGACGAGGAGATTGCAGTGCATCGGCTGAAGAGCTCCCATGTCGTCAGCTCGTCTGGTGGTAGGCCGGGCGTAGCCACATCGACGGCGATGAGGCATCCCTGGAGAGAGACCCATGCGTGGCGCCGCGGGCTTGCCAGCTCGCGGAAACAGCTCGAAAGGATGCAGTGACGCTGGGAGAACGACGACGAGGAACAAACAGATAAGCGGGATGGGGGGGGGGGGGGCAACCATGGCGACGTGACGCGGGGCGGAGGCGCGTCGCCAACGCGGGCAGGCTAGCCCTCGTGCGGTGGATTTGGATGGGGAGTAGGCGGCGGCGGCGGAGCAACAGGGACATGGGGTGGAGCGTGTGCAGGACATGAAACGAGCGAGGGAGAGGCCGCATGCGTGGGTTCTCCACCGAGGCACGTTAACAAGCAAAGGATCGACACGCTTTCACCAATTTCTTTTCTTCCTATCGCCACAGTAAAAATCGACGTGGACACAACGAAAGAACGTCCTTTAATTGCACCTATTGTGTTTGATGCCTCGTGCTCCGTTTCATCCGACTGGAGTGCAACAAGCGCGTACAAGGTTGCAACCATGCCGCACATGGTAGTCGGGCGCGTCAAGGAAGAATTTCAAGCGTGGACCACTGATATTCTCCCCTGCATTATTACTTGGGTTTGGCCCTCCTGGAGAGTGGAGACGGTCACAGCGGTTGAATCGGTTTGACTAGTACTCAATAGTCATGTGGCTGGACACCCGTGGCTGCAAGCTCAGGTGCCACAAAAGGCGAGAGCCAAGACCCAAGAGTACATCCGTCGTGCACTTGTGCTGGACATCCGTGGTATGCCTTTTGTACAAGTACGCATTTCCATTTCTGGGATTGGGATGCCCACGACTCTTTAATACGGGTTTCTTCATTCTTGGGTAGTGTAATCAGCCGGGTGTATGCAGATGTTTTTATGTGTGTTGGGTGGGTGCATGCATGCTGCTAAAGCGCGAGGTTAATTATGCACGTGGCTCGTGTGTTGTCACTTTCACCTCTTTACACTTTTTATTATTACCCTCGTACATTTTTATATGCGGTTCATCATCCAACTTTATTTCTTTTGGGCGAATATAGACAATGTGCACAAATACCTTTTTACCCAAAAAACCGATGCAAGGCCCTGGCTTTATTGCACAAGTAAAATTAAATATTTATTGTAAGAGAAAATGTTCACAAATACTGATTGGAACTTGGTTTCCTAGAAAAGGACCCTCGATGTTCTTTTAAGTAATCCTTGATGGGCTTGGTATTCCTTTTTGTCTAAGGAATGGTATTCCTAATCTTTAATTTATCTCCGTTGGCTACCTGGCTAATTTAATTTTTCGACTGAAGCGGCATAGCTCCAATCTTATTGCATGAGCTACTTGGCTTATCAGGCCAAAAGAGATTACATGGGAGGCGATAAAATTTGCCAAAAACATATCCACTTCAAATACGAGTAAACTGAAGCTGCTCTGGTTTAATTCCTTGCCCATTTTTATTTTCTGCAAAGGCTTGTTTTAGGCCATTGGCGCCTCTAGACCTGGTTTTTAGAAGAGCTGAGCTGAGCCGCTCCTCCCCCACCCCTCGCGCCGCTGGCCACTCCGGCCGCGGCGGCCACCTACCACCCCCCACGCCACCATGCCACTAGTCTCTTCTAGTGTCTCTCGTCGACGACAGCCAGCCGTGTGCTTGGTGGAGTTAACTTTAGTTATGTTTCTGCAACCCTGTAACAGTAGCTGCAGTAGGAGGCTTAGTGTTTGCCGGCGGGGTTTTGGGCCTATTGGTGGCCGCCGGCAACCCCATGATAGATGGATGGTGTACTTGTGTTTCCCTTCAACGATTCTCAGTCGTCGGTGGTTTACCTCGTGCGTCAGATTTGTAGTTCACCACATGAGCACCTCTTGGTTTGCCAATGGATAACACCAGCTGCCCCATAATGAGTTGGAACGCCAGAGGCTTAAACACCCCGGCCCGTCGCTCTGTAGTTTGTGACGCTGCGAGCGCGCATAGACTAGCTATCCTATGTCTCCAGGAGACCAAGATCGAGAACTGGTCGCCAGCGATAGCCAGGGAAATCGGAGGGAGTAGGCTAGATGATTGCGCTGTGCTGCCCGCCATGGGAACACGACGAGGAGCTGCCATCTTCTGGAACTCCGGCACGGTCTCCGTTCAAACCCACGCGATAGGCCAGTTTTCAATCACGGCTAAAGTTAGTGTAATTGGAGGCCATGACTCCTTCTGGCTGACAACGGTCTATGGGCCAGCAGATGAGATGCGGAAGGATGAATTCCTTGCTGAAATTGCAAGGGTGGCTCCCCAGCGAGGAGAGGCTTGGGTAATCAATGGCGACTTCAACATTATATATGAGGGTAGAGACAAAAACAATAACAACATCAATCGTAGGATCATCGGCAAGTTTAGAGCGGCCATCAATGCAGGGGGTCTGCGTGAAATCAAATGCAAGAATCGTCGCTTCACTTGTAGCAATGAACGGCGAAACCCGACCCTAGTTAGTATTGACAAGTTTTTCTGCACAATTGCATGGGAAAACCTCTTCGCAACACACCTGTTGCACGCCGCATCCACCTCGTGCTCCGACTGTTGCCCACTGCTGCTTGCTGCTGCGGCAGCCCCTCGACGACGGGCAAGGTTTAGATTGGAATCCTTCTGGCCTTGGCACCCACACTTCCATGAAACAGTTGATAGGGCATGGAATCGACCCACTACGGAACGCTGCACTTTCGCTAGACTGAACACCAAGATGACTCGGGTGGCTAGAGATCTGAAGATTTGGAGCAAGTTGTTGTTCAATGACGCTCGCCTCCAGTTACACCTTGCTTCGGAGATCATCCTGAGATTAGACATAGCACAGGAGTCTAGGACCCTCTCCGACGATGAGTTTCATCTGCGAAAAGCCCTTAAGCTATGAATTTTAGGCCTGGCTGCAGTAGAGTGAGATCGGAAAAGGCAGGCGTCCCGTATCACTTGGCTCCAGGCTGGCGATGTACCGACCTCCTTCTTTCAGGCGAAGACTAACTCGAGAGCTCGCAAAAACTTCATCCACACGTTGCATGGGCCAGCAGGTGTAGTTACCGCACAGGAGGACAAGGAGAAGCTGATTCATGATCATTTCCACTCCTTGTTGTGTTCAACGGCGTCGCGGAGTGCCACCATCAACTGGACCGCACTCCAACAGCCACAAATTCACGGTGGTGGCCTCGACAACCCCTTCACAGAGGAAGAAGTGTGGCTTGCGATCAAGTCCTCCCCGGCCGAGCGATCGCCGGGGCCGGATGGCTTCTCAGGCACCTTCTTCAGATCCTGCTGGGTGCTGATCAAAAGCGACATCATGGCGGCCTTCTCTCAATTCTACAATCTTGCTGGCAGAAACTTCGCGATGCTTAACAGAACTCTAGTAGCTCTCCTCCCAAAAAAAGATGGGGCCTCTACCATTAGTGACTATAGGCCAATTAGTCTGATCCACTCCGTCACCAAGCTTATCTCCAAGGCCCTTTCGATGAGGCTGGCCACGGTCATGCACACCCTCATCTCCCCAGCTCAGTCGGCCTTCCTACGCACCAAGTGCATCCACGATAGTTTTCTATACGTCCAGAATTGTGTCAAAGCTCTCCACAGAAAAAAGACTCCAGCGGTGCTACTTAAAGTAGACATTTCCAAAGCCTTCGACAATGTATCCTGGGAGTACATCCTTGAGCTTATGCAGAAGTTTGGATTTAGCGCCCGGTGGAGAGACTAGATCGCTCTACTCCTCTCCACCTCATCATCATCCTTCCTTCTTAACGGCTCACCGGGTCGCAAGATCATCCATCGTCGAGGACTTCGGTAGGGAGACCCATTATCGCCTTTCCTGTTCATTTTGGTGATTGACCCCCTACATCACCTCTTAGAAGAAGGCATGCATCGACAGCTAATTGCCCCCCGCCCGGCCTAGAGCTCAAGCTTAGAGTCAGCTTATACGCTGACGACGTTGTCATTTTTGCAAATCCAATACAGCAGGAGATAGACACGCTACTAGATATCCTTCGAGGCTTTGGCGAATCCACGGGTCTCCATATAAACCCCTCAAAGTCATCAGCCCTACCCATTAGATGCGACAACATCGACCTCGAGGCCGTGCTTCAGAATTTTGGGGATGCAATAGGCACCTTCCTAGCCACCTATCTAGGACTTCCAATCACCACTTCTAGATTAAGGCTAGTGCATCTGCAATTCATCATAGATAGGCTTAAGGCAAGACTGGCAGGATGGAAAGGCAGACTGCTACCCGTAGCTAACAGGAGAATACTTGTCAGATGTGTGCTCAGTGCCATGCCGACTTTTGCACTCATCGTCCCGCGGATCCCCAAGAAGCTACTCAGAGATATTGACAAGTGTAGGAGGAAATTCTTGTGGAAGCAAGAGGAAGAGATCACCGGAGCCAGTTGCAAGGTAAACTGGCCGACGGTGTCACTACAAAAAAATACACTTCCGTGATGATACGTGTTTGTCACAATAGGTCGCATTTTCTGTCATGCATGTATATCCATGACAAATTTATGACAGAATCAAGATAGTCATACATGTGCTGTCGTAGAAGTGTTCCATGACATTACTAAAATTATCATCACGGAAGTGTCCACTTCCATGACGATAAATCGCGCGTCACAGAAGTGCTTTCGTCAAGGGTGACCGACACGTGGCATCCACCGTAATGGAACACCGTTAAGCTATTGGGTCGGGTTTTGGATCCGATAACCCGTTAACAGCCTCGACCAATGGGGATTTTCCACGCGTAAAATTCTGATTGGCCGAAGGGAACACCTGTCAGCTCGTCAGTGGGCCAGATGTCGCCCGTCTATTGGAGGAAACATGCCTATGATACGTCGACACGTGGCGAGGCCCAACAGAGGCCCATATAGGTTAAAAAGGTTGGCCTAGTCAAAGGCCCGTAGTACTTAATCAGGTACTAGTGGGCCAGCCCAATAACGGCCTGCTTAATAAAGGCCCATTTACGGCCCGAAGGCAGATCTGGCCCGTTAATTGTTCGGCCACAATTTGGGCCCATTTACGGCCCGAAGCCAGATCTGGCCCATTCATTGTTCGCCCAATAATTAGGCCCATTTGCGGCCCGAAGCCAGATCTGGCCCTTTAATTGTTTGCCGAATATTTGGGCCCAACTACGGCCCATTGACTTTCGTCCTGTTAGAGGCCTGATGTAGACATGGTCCCATTTCAGCCCGGTGTGACTTTCGGCCTGTTAGAGGCCTGATGTAGACATGGGCCCATTTCAGCCCGGTGAGACATTCGGCCTAGGAATGGCATGTGCTGCCCATGGGCCATATATGATCCGACGGGACATCGGGCCCACTAACGGCCCGTAATAAAGGTGGCAACAGTTAAGCCCAACGTGACTTTGGGCCTGTTAAAGGCCTGTCGCGTAATTCGGCCCGTTGATGCCTGTACTAAGCTTTAGGCCACTTAAAGGCCCATGATATCAGTGGGCCAACTAAGGCCCGAGATATGTTTTGTCCTGGTAACGGCCCGTGAGCTAACTGGGCCCAAAAAGGCCCGGTCTACATATCAGCCTGCTGAAGGCCCGTCGACGACTAGTGAAAATTGAGGCCCAACATGCATTTTGGCCTTCTAAAGGCCCGTGGTTTCATCTCGGCCATAACAGGCCAGTATAATATTCAGCCTGTTAATGGTCCAACGCTACCTGGGCCAAACTAAGCGCTGGGTCGACAAAAGGCCCAACTAAAATATAGGCCGGTGTAAGTTTGGGCCTGGCGCAATGTGTGTAGGCCCCAATCATTCGGGCCCAAGATAGACGCAGGACGGCCCAATTGTGGCCTGCTAAAAATCAGGCCCGTTAGAGTCGAATGTTTCGGCCCGGTCGACTACATCTGATTTTTTTTCAGATAGCGAATGATGGCAGTAACTAGTAGGAATTAAGAACAAACCTACTCTATACAATAAAGAAATTACAGCATAGTAACTAAGAATAAACCTACACTATACAATAAAGGATTTAAGGTATATTACATCTACTGGGCATCGAAGTTCGCCACCAGTGATCATAAAGCGCAATTAAGAAGCAGATTACAAAAACTGGGCACCATTGCAGCGTAACAAAATAATACTGAACCGAGACCATTTCCAAGACAGTTCAAGAAAGGTTAGCCTTGCCGGGGAACTGCTGCGCAAGCTGCTGAGCAAGGCTGTGAGACCGGCCTAGCATGTCGGTCCTAGCTTCCAGGTGTAGCTGTTTAGCGATGAGGTTCTCATTGGTGTTCTCTGCAATCTTTCTTAGAGATAGGACTTCAAGTCGAAGTTGAGTTGCAGAATGCCTTTCTGCTAGAACTTGGGACTGAAGAAGTCGAACTGATTCAGACAACGAATTATGTGAGCTTGTCTGACTGCTAGTCTCAAGTAACTTGAACACTGCATCAATACAAGACTTTGGGGTTGTCTCGCTATCTTCAAGATGTTTTGCCTTCTTTGCATGTTGGGTTTGTCTCACAGCCTTCAGCAGACTTGTGCATGCCATCAGGCATATCACCCTGAAACAAAGCAGAGAGATGACAGGTTTTGCACGTGTATAAACAAAGATGATAACTGTGCTGTCAATTCCATCCAATTTCAAATTAGAAAATAAAGAGTAAGTTCAAAATATCAATAGCATAATTTGGCATTGTTCATAATGCGGGGAGCTTCACCACAATACTGATTACCATGTCAACATAACAAGCATAGATTAAGGGCAAAGAAAATCATTGTATCTATTTTGGATAATGTGCATGGCATGTTGTTCATATCATCAGCCACATCAGCAAGATAAAATAGGAGATGACAAGGTGCAAACGTGGGCTGCTCCACCACACACTGGATTATAGATCCACAAAAAAAGATACATATAGGGAGTATTAAGTAATGTGCATGGTATGAATAAGGAATTTGGTTTTACAAGTAAAACTTAGAACTTACGGTTCTTGCGAACATGCATTTTGGTAGAAACAGCAAACTAAACAGCAGTAAATGATAGGGAGTATGAGCAAATTAAACAGCAGTTGAGGATAAAGGCTTTAGAAGGACTGACTTACATTAACAGTTAACACCGGCTTTATAATGCCCTTCTCCATGTCAAGGGAAGGATAACTCAAGAATTTCAGCACAGTATCTTCTTCATAAGCGTTGCCTGTACTCTACATTTTGTAGAGAGTAATTATAGATATGATAATACTGGAAGGGATAGAGGATAATGAAGATAAGATGCAGATTGATGCTACATAATCAACTACCAATCCCTGGAAGTACAAGCATTACAGGACAAAATGTACTGACAAGAGCAATGGGCTACACTTCTACACTGGCATTGTCTGTATTCTACTTGTTGGTAAGATTAAATATAGATCTGATCTTTTTTAGTAAATGATGGGCGGGGGAGATAAGATGCAGAATGCTACACAATGAACCAATCCCTCTTCCCATAATACAAGAGTGTTTTGAACACTGGTGTACTATACAAAACGTTCTTATATTATGGGACGGAGGGAGTAGCTGTTAATGTAAGTACAGTGATAGACCACGTTCAGTCCTTACAAGAGGACTGCAGAGCTAAACCTCTTCAAAAGCATTGGGTTGATTCTAAATTTATGTAAGAGTCCATATGGATCTTATAATGTCCACCAAATGGACGTTTACAAGGATAACATGTGCAGTGATGCTACATAATCAAACAACTATGAAAGTAAGTATGGTCATACAGGGCAAGAGGTACTCACAAGAGCAATGCAGTGTGTAGTATAGTTGCGAGATTCTGTGGTCCCTTGGGAACGAATGTTCTTCTGCTAACAGTTTTCGTACAAGTGAGACAATAAGGCAAATGCAGAAATGTAGTTCAAATTGTGATGTGATAGCATGGACAGTACCTTACGCTGCAGTCGAGACCAATGTGTAACAAGATTATTCCAGTCACCGTCGGATAAATGTAGCACCAGAGACTTTACAGAAATTTCGTTCAGAGGCTTGCCATCGAAGTGCGCTTGCCTCAGGTAGGAACGATAGTTCATCAACGAGTGCTTGAAAAGCGCAACCAACCCTTGCTCGTCTTCACAATCTAGTTTGCTCCTCGCCTATTTAAAAGGATGAAGTCTTGTGTCTTCTGTCAGCAGAAACATATGCAGTAATGACCATGAATAACATTAGTACATTACTTACGCGTAAGTTGCGGAGGAAGACTGGAAATTGTTCTTTGTCTGCGGTATAATCTTTCCATGAAGTAAAGATGCGCACAAAGTTCCTGACAACAACATAAGCTTCATCTTCTAAACTGGGAAGAAATGGAACAGGGGTCCTATTTGCTGGAATTGGGGCTCTCTCTCTGGTTCGAAAAGGGATTTGGCAACTGGATTTGGTGTACTCTTTGCTGGAATGGGGGTTTTGCGTCGTAGAGCTGGTTCTATGTCAACTGGCATAATCATACTGTTTGCTGCAGTTGGGGTCTGCTGAGTTGGGGCATCAGAAATGACCAGTATAGTAGGGCTAGAGTCTGCTAGAGTTGGGGTGTTTTGTGGGTCAGGTGATATTGCAACTACACCTAATGGGCTATTTGATTTATCAGGTGCCACTACCTTTTCCAAATACTTTGCTTGTGCTCCTCCACGATCAGCAATCGCCCTCTTCCTTTTGAACGTCGGATACACAAGAACAACATTTGAATGGATAAATATGGTATGATGACAGATGGAATATGTACTGAAAATGGATAGGCATGGCATATTCACATACACGATGTGTAAACTAAGCTAATGGCAGTTCAACAAAGTAGAAGCAATGCAAAGCATCAGTTGCAAGATATGTGCGAGCAATGTAACCTTGGAAAGTTAGAGCAAGTACCTTGATGGGTGAATAAGATAGGGCATCTTCCTCTGACTCCTCCACTAGGGAGCTACATTGACTTAGGTCTCCCTCTAGCTCAGAATCACTGTTAGGGTCATATTCTGAGCATGAATCTGTAGGTGGAGAGCGTTTGCATTGCATTGCATCCAGACTTGATTTCAGTCCCTTAATGCCAAGTTCGACAGCCATGGCATTGTTCTGCTTTATTCTTTTCATGCGCGCAAGCTCATAATCATTATGATGCTATTCAGAATCTGAAATTCATGAAAACATAAAAAGTAGTAAGATTATCTATGGAATGCATTGCGGATTCAACTCGAAGAGTGTCTCCCTATAAATCCCTGCATATGCAAATTTCACCCCGACCCCCCAACCATGCTGACCAGACCACACACAGAAATACAAACCCCTTATGTCTCTATAACAAGCAGGCACACATTTCAAAACTGAAGTAGGAACATTAGAATCATATGAAATTCGTATTTGAACAAATAAACTAAGCAATTATGAGTGGCATAATGTTTAGTTTCAAGGGTGGAGTGTTGGTAGTGCGACACAAAGCAAGTAGGCAGATTGTATTCCATGTAAAAGATCAAAACCTATGTAAAAGCAGGAAATGACACTTTCTTTCTATACAATGCAGTGTTCGTTGCCCACACATGATGGAAGAGATCACATAGAGAAATATTATTCACTCATGTCTACGTTTCAGTATTTACAAACAGGGTGGTCCACCCTAAAAGAATATTGACAACAAATATGACAAGGCAAGCATAGATGTAGTGAATCAATCATTTACTTGTGAGCTTACTAGGACAAGTATGCAGAATTGTAACTGCAGTAAGAGACCGTCCAAAATCTGAATGAACAAGTTTGTCTAGCACTTATTGTTTGCAACTAATCGACGTGAATAATTGGATATTATATCAAATGAGTAAGAAAGGCAAGTAAAATTATCAACAAACCTGGCTTGCAGTAGTAATCTGGGTCAATGTCACTACGACCAACAATCCAAAATGACTAGTGTCAGTTCCGAGGGCCGGAATTTTGAAAACCCTGTGAACTTTAGTGGTACTAAAGATTACCGAAATACATCTGAACCAGTAAGTGTAGGTAGCACTGAGCACACAACAAACCCTAATGACAGTCCTGCCTAATGAGTAATGAATCAATTAGAAAATGGGTGATGAGGAGTGGTTGCTGAGTGTTGAGGAAGTATCTCAGGATAAATCGGGTTGGCATGGTGGGTGTTGCATGCCTGAGCCCTGAACGGACTGGGAAGGTAGGCACGGCGGCGCGCCCGGGTAGCGGTGACGCTGTTGGGCGAGCGGCTCCTGGCCTCCTGTTAGTCCGACGTCTCCTCCTAGAGTCATGCCGTCCGGGGACGGCAAGTCTCCGGCGAGGCAGGCGGCTGGGGGCGAGTAGAGATCGGAAGCGCGTAGCAGAACAGAGGGGAATCGGGGCCTAGGATGACCCAAAATCCCAGGGTGGGCCGGCCCACCGTGGGCACCCTGTAGAGATACACACCCGAGCGGCGAACATGCATTTTCGAAACTAATTTAGGAACAATTAGCTGACCAATTAAACAACTCTATTTTAATAATATCAGATTCGTATTTGAACAACTAAGCTTGTTTAGCTTGATGGGTGGAGCAGTGTTATTATGACACGAAGCATGTATTCTGATCGTATAGTGATCATAAAAGGGGGAAACTCTAAGCATATTTTTTTAGCAAAAGAGGGTTTCCCCTCCGATTTCTATTAAAGAAACCACCACGGAACCAACATGATCAATTAAACCCTAAGCATGATCAATTA
>LR880966.1:728971568-728990248 GCA_904067115.1 Aegilops sharonensis
CTCTCTCTCTCTCTCTCTCTCTCTCTGTGTATGTGTCGATTGACCTCGCTCTTTCTCGGACAAAAACGATGTATCACCATGTTTGAGCCCAATTCGACCTATTCACATTGTATACTCTCTCACGCACATTGTCTATCTAGGTCACTCTCTCCAACCCGTCTCACTCTTTCGATCGCACGGCGACCCTATGCGATCGATTGACCTTGCTTCCTCCCACGCACAAAATATATCTACACGTCTGTGACTGGATCATCTCTCAAGCTCTATCTTATAGCCCTCACCCTTGCCAAAAGCTCAATCGGACAATATCTCTCCAGAGCATATATATCTGTTAAATGAATGTCGGACCACACTCACTTTGTCTCTCTATCTATATGTCTCTCGATTGACCTCGCTTTCTCACACCGTATCTTCCATGCATTGAAGCTACTACCTCTCCATCCCTCGCAAAGCCGGAGCTATTTACATTGCGAGTGGCACTCCAACCTTGGATTAATTTGTGTAGGCATTTATTCCGATCGGTTTAGATTATATTTTCGTAGCATTCGGCCCACAACTACTCCAAACACCGTTGCAACCCCCGCAACTCCCCTAGTTGATTTCCCTCTAGCTCGGTCATCGCTCTCTCGCACGTCCTTTCTCGCCTTCAACGTCGCACCATGGTATTATTGCAAAAAAAACTATGTTGTTCTCTTTAATTATTATAAATAAGCTACAAAACTACACACCGATAGTCCACTTCGAATGGAACAAAATTTGACCCACAAATTAAAGTGCTACAAATTACACACCGAGGGGCCCACATGTCATGAAACAAATTTGGACCCATATATAAATTAAAAAATAAAGGACGAGGATCGAACATGCGACCAGGCCTTCAAGCCGCACGTCAATAGGCAACATACGTAGAACAACAATGTTTGTTGTACCCCCCTTTGTTCACATAATATTTTTATATTACCACAGCCTATTTAATGGATAACATGTAATATTATTTTTAGTACTATTCGCCTTCACCTACTGGTGGGTTCCATGTGCGCTCTCTCTCTCTCTCTCTCCTTCCCTTCTGCGTTTAGACGCATGGGCAAACACGAAGAACTCGCGGGCGATGTTAGCGTTAACCATATCTGGACGCGTTCACAAGTCACGGCACCCGTTTCACGTACTAGCAGCACTAGTAAGTGTGTACGTGCAATGCACTTTAATTTGGAAGTATATTAAGTGCATGCGGATATTAAGTAGGATATTATTTGCGTGTTATTATGTGATTAGGACTATTTTTGGCATGAAATTAACTGCACGCTAAACATGTTGAGCGCTCGACATTGAAGCGGTCTAGGTCGTTGGATGACAAGGAATACATGTGGCTTGATGACGTTTTATATTTAATTTGATACGGCTCTAGCAGAACATTCAATCGATCAAACCATAGATTTCGTTCAGTCTGACTCTGACTTTAAATTATACGACGATCGATATAAAATAAACAGAAATGATAAACGTTCGGATTTTAAGCATGGCAATCCAAACGTTTTTCATGGCAAATTTAGATTACGCGGCAGCGGTGGGGGCGTCTTGCGGTGGGAAGCGGCTCATCTGCCGTGCTCTGTGTGTCGTCGGGCCACTGAACGACGGCAACGGCGGCGTTGTGCCGTTGTTGGCGTACTCCTGGACGTTGGCCTAGCATCAAGGAAGGCCAAAATGTTCTGGACTTCGGAGCGAGTGAACTGTCGGGAGGAGGCGATTGGCGTTGGTGCAAGGAAGCGGTCGACGGCGGCCATCCATACCGCTGAGGGGGGCACTGGCACCCGCGCGGGGACAGGCGCTGTCAACGGTGCGGCGGAGACATTCGTGTGCATGGGCACCGGCACGGGCGCACACGTTAGTGCACGCGCAGGCGCATGCGCTGGCAGGTGCACGGGCACCGGCACGGGCGTGCGCATCAGTGCACGTGCAAGCGCATGCGCTGGCAGGTGCACGGGCGCGTGAAAGTCGGCGGGGACCTCGTGGAACCCCGTGGGATCAAGCTCGGCGACAATGTGCGGCTCACAGCCCATCAATGCCACGGGGATGGGCGCTGGCGCAGTCGGGGCGACTGGAGACGGAACGGGAGCGGGGACAGGCGCGGCGTCTTCCCGCAAGGCCAGTTCAAGCTCATCCCAAAGCGCCTTATGTTCTTCAGACTCCGGCTGGGTGTCTTCCTCAGGAAACTGGAACACTAAGGGAAGACCATCGTGATGCGGCATGGCGTACGTTTAGGTCAGGCTAGTTGGAGGTAGACGACAGGAGAATCGGAGAGAAAGAGAGAAGATTGTAGTGATATCGGGTAGTGCGGGGTTGATTTTAAACTGCGGCGCCGGCGACATTAAAACTGGGAGCAGTTGGGACGAAGGTGGGGCAGCGGAGCCTGGTTAAAGGGCTCACCTCCCGGTGAGCCTGCACAGCGGTCTGCTCGCACGCCTCACTGTCAGCCGGCGCAGCGGTCTGCTCGCATGCCTCCCGTCTACTCATCACACGCTTGCTCGGACGGCACTTGCCGATGAGAAGCAGGGACTCGTGGCGGCACGAAACGCCCACGGTTTCAATAGTGAAAACGTTCTCCTTAACGTGACAGGACTTTGTTCCAAAATACCTTGGCTCTTCATTTGTGCAACTTGTCATAAGCAACTTGTCTCAAATTGAAGAAAAAACTTACGAAGTAATATTTGTGCCATATCACGTGACCATGCTCAGTTTCAAGAATTCATGCTCACTTTTGGATTTTCTGAAATTTAAGATCCAGGATTCGAAATAATCATAACCTGCACCATGCAATAAATTTTCAAGCCGTACATCTGTCCTGTTGTATTTCTTAAGAAAGGATTTGGTCAAACATTTTGCTTAGTTAGACTTGAGACAAGTTATATATGCAGAGTAAAAGGATAATCCTTCTGTACCAGTGCATTGCCTAATATATTAACACAAGTACTAGGCAGGAACAAATGGGCTCAATTCTGTGCTCATCCTGGTGTAGTAGTAGTAGTACTAGGCAATGCAGTTGACGGGTGACCTTGAAGAGCGGCGACCGAGGGAATTGAACCATGCTCGGCACGGTAGGTAACGTTGTCTAGTTACTAAAGCATCCCTCCGTTGTTCATCGGTAGTCATTATGGACCGGTGACATGAGGGGAATTTCCTAGGGCTGGAATTTTGGCCGCCAGATATTTCGACTAGAAACGCTGAGGCTCGACTGGTTGGGGTTGCCTAATGTGTGTATCACGCACGCCACCGAAGGACACGAGCCCGGTTTTTTTTATTTTTTTACTTTTTTAGGATCAACAGGAGCCAAGGTCTGGCTGGTACACCGTTGGGTCCTACCATTCGAGAATACGAAAGGAACCTTTTAAATTGCCGAACGAATCTATGTGTATTACAATACTCGTATTTTCCTTGCAAATACTAATCTTAACGTGGTAATTGATTTATGACGAGTTGTTGAATTAGAGTGAGTTTGTGATATAGTGATCTCAACGTGGATTTCCCATTTCATGGTATCCCTAGTAAGTTTTCCAATTCAAATTCAAATTTAAAAGATGAACAATATGGAGGTGAGAAAACTTTGTATGTATCAAGCATATGACCACGCACACACACACACACACATAGACACACACGCACGAACACAACAACAATCCAATAAGTATAGTGCATCTATTTTTCCAAACCATGCATGTATGACATGAATTCAAAAATACTCCTTCTATTCCTAGATATTAGTCTTTTAGAGAGTTCAACAAGTGACTACATACGGAGCAAAATGAGTGAATCTAGACTCTAAAATATGTCTATATACATCCGTATGTGCCAGTCCATTTGAAATCTCTAAAAAACTAATATTTATAGGAACGAATGGAGTAAAATGTAAGACATGCATGGTCCTCAGTTCAATATTTAAAATGAACATGAGACTGAAACATGAATATTGAGTCTAGTACTACAGTACATGCAAATTTTGTGTTTAGGCGGGGCTATGATTGTCGAGGGTCAACCCCTCGACCTTAGATAAAATTGTGGAACTCTGTTTAGGGTTGTTTAGATTATACTTGTCCCCACCCTCCCAACCACCGATTGGTTGTGCACCCCCACCCCTCCTCCCCGGGAGAATATCATGTGCCCCCATACCTTAGATGCTATATGCCGATACGAATTGCTTGGAGCTTGTAGATCTGAGATATAGCAGCTCACATGATGTGTCTTAATATTTTAATAGGAAACCTTGATTAGTTTGAGAATTGCACACAATTTGTACAAAAACTACTAAGATGCCCTTGGATCCCATATCCAACGACCTCGAAGCTCGTATCACCATAGCATCTAAGATGAAGGAGGACATCATATTCTCTTGTATGTAAGAATATCATGTGCTACCACACCTTAGATGCTTTGGTGATACAAGCTCTTCGGAGCCGTTCGATTTGTGACCCAACACCTCCTCGGTGGTTCGAATGGTTTTTTGCAGAAAAGCCCCAAAAGAGTTCGGCCACTACTTACAAGCACAAAGACTACTCAGATGCCATTGGATCTCAGATCAAACGACCTCGAAGCTCATATCACCGTAGCATCCAAGCTGCGATAGTACCGTATGTTTTCTCGCACGGGAGTATATGAGGTGCTCCCACACCGTAGATTCTATGGTGATACGAGTTCACTGAGATCTAACGGCCCACAGTAGGAGGTTTGAATGTTTTTGCAATGTACTACTGACAGAGTTTGGGAAATGCGCAGAAAGTACAAGTACTATGCATGTGCCATCTGATCACTGATCAGACGATCCAGATGCTCATATCACCGTAGCGGGTAATTAAGCTACGGGGAGCACCTAATATGAGCAAGGGGGATCCGTTGGATCGAAGATGCAGCGGCACACACGAGGCCTGAATGTTTTATTTGCAAAAAAACCTTTGGAGAGTTTGGAAATTGCGCATAATTACAAAGACTACTCCCAAGCCATTGGATCTCACTTCCAACGGTGTAAAAACTCGTATTACCATGGTATCTAAGCTGCGGGGTGGATGTGATATTCTATGCCGCTGTCATTTTTGTTCGTAAACTTGCAAAATACGTGTAACTCATGCCGTTACTTGTCTAACCACGGAAAGTGTTTGTTCAAAAGAAACCATCCTACACTGAAATATCGGAACAACACACGGGGGTCCCACTTGTCATTAATCAAATTTGGACCTAAAACTAACAAATCTGAAAGAGGAGATTTGAACTAGCAACCTGGACTAAAAAGCGTAAGTCGATAGCCTGAAACAACAACGGTTGTTGGCTTTGTCCCATACTTGATTTTATACAGTATTATGTTGAGTAGAGTAGAGGGAGTGCCTCGTCAACACGTGCATGACCGTTGTCTCACTTACTGGTGGGTCCTAGGTCTGCGATCTCAATATATCTTCTCTCAATCGTCTAACCTTTGCACAGGCACACATGAAGAGCGGTGCTAGCTTGCCGTGGTGTTATTACAACAACAACAAAAAAGCTTGGAAAATAGAAGAATCGCCTAGAACAAGAGACGTTGTGGCTGGTCGAGACGGAGCTAACCACATCTATCCTCCGTGCCACGTTTGCATGATGAAGTTGTGTGGCTAGTGGGGTGTTTTTGACCGACTGGCTGGGTCCCGAGGTCGAACCATAGGTACTAGAGTTACTGCCGACGTCTGATGCAGTACTCCCTCCGTCTAGGTGAGTAAGTCACTGTGACCAAGAAGGAGGGGAAAACGAGAGACCTTAATGTTTATTTGCTAATTAATAACATTGAATGCAATGAACTAACCACTGCATGTCGTGTTTGGTAGTCTCAAATCATTAAAAGTATGCACACCCCTCATCTCTTATTGGTTGATATGTCAAGAAACAAGAAACGAGATAGAAGTTAATGCACCGCGCCTAAGTGTTTTGGGATTATTTGATTTTCGTAAGATAACTTACACACCTAGACGGAGGGAGTATATTTTTACACGCACATTTTTCCTCCGTGTCGAGACGTGCACACCCTATGGCGCGGTTTCGGGGTCCTCCCGGGTGGTGCACGCATATATTCTTCCTGACATGGGACGCCCTACCGCGCGTTTTCTTGGTCCTCCTCGGTCGTAGCACCGAAGCAAGTAAATGAGTCGTCAAATCACGAAAGACCACCTTTCCCGCCGAGTACATCAGTGAAGCACGGTGGCTAGCTAGTTGGGCTAGTTCGACCGATTAGCTAGGTCGCCGCCACATTTGTTTTTTCACCCCTTTTTTTATCTACTTGCCGGCAGGTAAGTTTAAATATCCACCGCGGCGTTGCTCTGGTGTTTGGGTGCGGCAGGATTTTTAATTTTTTGATTGACGGGAGCAGGCGCGGCAGGATTTTTAATTTTTCATTGACGGGAGCAGACGCGGCAGCAATTAGTCACGATGACTCCGCCTATAAAACCCACTGCTCCCTGATGTGAGAAGTCGTCGATTGGTGTTTTACCGTGGTGAAAACCAAAAGATTCCCCGCTCCTTGGCTGGCTCCCTGCCTCCCTCTGCCTTCCCGTAGATTGCATTGCCTTTCAGCCGTTTCGCCCCCTTTGCTTCCTCTCCCCATTGCTTCTACCTGGTGCCATGGCGGCGCAGCAGATCACGGAGTCCGAGGTGAGGCGCCTGACTCAAGAGCTCCATGCCAAGGATGCGGAGCTCAGGGCCAAGGACGTGGAGCTCCGTGAGCTCAAGGAGGAGAGGAGTGCCATGATCCTCCGTTATGTGCGGGAGTTCACGGAGCTTCGAAAGCGGCAGGCGTCCACCACAAAGATGCTCGAGGCGTCGGCGGCGTTGCTGCAGAAAGCGGGAGATATGATAGGCCGTCAGGGGAGCCGGCTGGAGCGTGAGCGGGCCGATCGTGACGAGGTCCAGGATCGCCTCAGCCACTTAGTGAACCAAGTTGCCAAGCATGTGTTGCGGCTGCGCGATGCCTACTGTCGTGCCAGCGCGACGATGACGGCCGTCGGGCTAAACCCGTTCGACCACCCGGTCGACTTCAACGAGCTACGGCTTCCTGACCTGGTCTCCTTCTTCACCTATATCTTCGAGGAGCTGAGCCGTCTCCGCGCGATGGTGGGGGCTGAGCTAGACAAGGAGGGGTTGCGGGCTGCCGTCGCTATTGCCGGGCAAATCCTTTCAGAGCTCCATCACCGGAATCCATTCGTGCCATTGGACGCCGTCCTTGACGAGCTGGCTCCCGTGGACCGGGAGCGGGCTCTGCGGGCGGTTGCACCCTGCATCACCAACGTCGTGTGCCTCGAGAAGCAGAGGGACTTCGGTGGTGTTTAGGCGCCCTCTGCATGGGCATGTCCATGTCTCGGCGCAACATGACCGTTGGATCAAACTCAGACGGTGCAGATCAGTCACTATAGCACAAAGCATGTGGGTGTGTTTGGTTGCATTCTCATCTCAATATAGTTGTTTCCTCTTCGTGTATTTTTGTTAACCTACTAGTGTGGACTCATGCACCCTTCATGCACTGTGCCAAACACCCAAAAGTGGGTCGAGAAGGGAACTTTTGCTCCCATCCCGTGGACCCTTCATACGGAATTCCCCTTCATACACCCTGCCTAACACTATTCGTGCTTCATATGGTTCATATTTCGTGGAGTACTGTAGCACCGTACTCTCCGTGCGCTGTAGACCTACTTCTGTTAACATTGATCTCACCGTTCATTCTCGACCGGACAGTCGAAAAAGCAGTACTATGTTACATATAGGAGTAGTTGATATGCGCACAACATCATTGTTTATCATCATATCTTACTACACTAGAAACAAGATTGTCTAGTACTGACGTATGAACCACTGCACATGCCTAGTAGTAGGAGCACTGTGTATGTTCAAGTGGCTGTCGTGTTTCGCACCCCTCCGTCGTAAGAGTGGAAACGCTTGCTGTAATCATTTTTCTTTCTTCAGAAAAACAGTGGACACGATCTACCGTGCGGATCCTCCTCCAGTCATGCGCTAAATTACTCACTTTCGCCGACATGTGGGACAGCCAGCACCTGGGTCCACCAGCCATGCACTAAATAACTCCGTAGTAGAGTGATGGTAGACTACCCCGATCGAAGCGCCGCAGTAATGCCCAATGAGCCGTCAAATCACAAAACCCCCTCCTTTCCAGCAGTAAGTTGGAAGGACGAAGCAACCGTCATTTCACTCTTCTCTCTCAGCTTCCTCTCTTGAAGAAAACCCCCCACTCGCTTCGCTTCTCCCTCATCTCGTTCCTCCTTTCACTCTTCTCTCTCAGCTTCCTCTCTTGGATGGACACTGGAGCACCGGCCGACATGTTGTCTATGGCTCTGGCCAAAACCGTCGAGGCTCATGGTACGAAGAAGCGTAAGCACCCCACCGAGACTACCTCAGACAAGCTAAAAGCCATCGCCCTGTCCAAGCCCCCCTCTCCGGGATCCCTCATTAAGCAAGTCCAGGTAATGTCTCTTGTTGACGATCTTTTTCTCGATCTTGATCGTGTTTTTTCATCTAACATGCAGTACTAGTACTGGTAGTACAACTTTCTGGGTGATCTTGCATGTGATTTTAGTGTGCCAAATGACGGTTCTAAATTCCTCTTTTGACCAAAACATGCGAGAGGTTGACACTTATTTCTTATAGATTACTTTCAACTACTCCCTCTGTGCCAAATGACGTGAACCCTGTATTGTTTATTAGTACTGCCGCTTTTGGTGTGTGGTCAGTCCTGAGAACGGTCTATGTTAATGTCTGTCCACTCAATTTAGTCTGTATATTTTGAAGTATCCAGATCATATTTTTTGTTAGGACGGTTTATCAATTATGGTTACACTCCAATATCTGTATGCATTGCAGGGTTTATCGCACCCACCAGGATTTCCAGTCCCATGGATGTTCGGTCCATACGATTTGTCACGACCTTTGGACTGTCCTGCTTGTGGGAGTAGGAGGGTCCCCTGCATGCCAGCCGTAGTTGGACGATCAATCTTCTGTTTAGTACTTCAACATAGTGATTTCCTGGTAAGGATTCACTCATGTCACATCAAGTAAATCTTATTGATTTACTCTCTAAATCTTACTGATTTAATGTCATGTTTTATTTCTTTTCCTGCAATTTTATGATGCACGTTTTGCCATGTGACATTCATCACAGAATAAACCGTTTGGTTTGCTCTACGATGGCTATTTTTGCAGGTTTGACTTCTTATGTCGTGTCAGTAACGAAGGCACTGTCCATCACTTATATTACTAGAAAAAATTGGATTAGTCTGTTGTCTGAGTACAAGCTGAATCCCTATGATGAACTGCAGTTTGGTTTAACAAAAATGCCACAATTAGTCCTTCTCGCGTTTAGAAGAAATGAAGAAAAAGACTGGATCAAGGTCATGGATCCTAGTCAAGTTAGAAAGCTGATCATAGCAGACCAGACACGATCGCCGCTGTCTCGCACATTGGTACCACCTTCAGCAACGGATCGAGCACCAACAGTTGCTCTAGCACTGACAGCGGCAGCAGCTCAGTCTGATCCAGCTGAGGATTGGGCACTGACCGCGTCAGCGGATCAGTCTGATCTATCGGAGGATCGGGCATCGACACCGTACTGGCACCTGCTCCAACACCGGGACCAGCTCTACAAGGAGCACCATCTCCGGCAGCAGCAGCAGCAGCTTCGGCACCTGCACCAACACTTGCACTTGCATCTGCTCCGGCCCGTGCAGTTGCACCGGCAACATACTGGGCTACAATTCACACTTCATATACCAAAGTCCTTACAAAAACCGACTTGTCCACCTTCTTGGTAAGCATTGGCCGCCCAAGTGCTTCGTTCTTTTTTATTTTCATGTTGTTTCACATGATTCACTGTGTTGATCTAACTGTTTGGGTATGTCTTCTTGTTTGCAAACAGAGAATTCCTAGAGCAACGAGGGAGTCGTTCAACAATCCGGGCGACCGCGGCCAAGTTTCTCTTACCATGGCCAGCCTTGGTGTGAATGAACCTGCTCAATATACCGTAAGTACAAAGGATGGTCGCATGATGATTGATGCTAAAGGATGGTCAAAGTTCAAATCTAAAGCATATCTTGCGGTAGGGGATGATGTCAAAATCGAACTTTCTCGACAAGGAGAGCTGGTCCAAATCAACTTTGAAATTCTTCAGTAGAAGCACGCAACTGCCGAACTGATCTATCCTCTAAGAGATTTTGATGTAATAATCTGGCATGGTGAAACAAGTGTCCAGTGTGTATAAGTAGTACGACAGTATTATTTATCACATGGTATATCGTTGATAGAATTGCAACTCTAATTGCTAGTTAGGAACTGTCGTTCGATTTCATTCCAACAGCTGTTGTGCGTTATTCAATTCTGTGTATTCGCCTTGCGACAGCATCTAAAACCAGCGCCGTACCGATCGCTTGCAATATGAAAAGTGCTGAGGTAGAACACATGGGCCCCCAAACATGCAGGGTGGGCCTGCGGCCCAAAGTCCAGAACCGTGAGCCTGTCTGGGTATTATATTATCAGCTGAACCCCCATAAAAAAAGTTGAACCCCCATAATGATCCTGCGTTGCACGTAAAATCAAGATGCATTTGTATGAGTATTTTATCTTGTGAGAGAAAAGGATGAACGAGGAAGGACTTATTTCCAAATGTGGAGAGGTGTGTGGGTACCTTTTTGCAAAATTGCCATAGTTTCCTTCCTATCCGTCAGATATAAATCGGACGGCCTATATTGCAGGATGGCAGGCACACCATCATCACCAACTCGTCTATACTGTGTTAAAAACAACTCTGTTTTTTATAATTATATATGTTATATATATTCCCCTTGATTTTTCTTATGTATAAAGTTGTGATATAAAAGATTTGTATATTTCTTTACAGAGGGAGTATCTCTCTGTCAAAAAATATATTTATGTGTAACTAGTTACTCCTGTCTTTCTACTTCCTTTCGCTGATATGTGGGGCAACAGGAAACGGGGTCCACATGCCATATGCACAAATTAGAGTGCACAACTGGACGGTAGACACACCCCGGTCGTAGCGCCGCAGTAATGCCCAATGAGCCGTCAAATCACAACCCCCCCCCCCCCTTCCGGCTTTAGCAGCAAGCTGGACAGACGAAGCGGCAATATTTCACTGGGCCTGAATCTCCTTCTCCCTCGTCTACTTGTTCAGAGAAAACCCCCTCTCGGCGATTGCATAGGGTTTTCTCATGGAGAACCAGGTACGAATTCTTCATCCATCCCCGATAAATCCAAGTCCTTTGGTCCCAGGTAATCCTAGGATGGCAGCCACCGCCGTTGATTCATTTTCTTCCTACTGAATCTAGTGTGTTTCATTTGCAGTGCCCAAAGTGCGAGTACCCTACAGGTTTCTGCGCCCTCGGCGAGACGCCACACTTGTTCCTTCTCATCCTAACACAAGATTTTGAAACGCGCAGTATGTTCCTAGAATCCTCTTTTCTATCCGGGAGGGTGGGGGCTTTTTGAACATGATGTCGACTAATTTGGAAATTTAGATTGCTATATTTGGATAAAAGGTACTACTAGTATGATGGTCAACACTGACGTGAAGGAGGAAGTTATTTCTAGATTTGGATAGGGAATACATTGTGTTCTCATATTATTTTTCCTGCAGTGCATTATTTGCTCTTCCAGAACACATGTACTCAAGATGCTCAGCCTTGCCATAACTGAATACACTAGTTTAATGGTCACAGTGAGGACGAGCCATGGATATAAGTTCCGAGTTGGCTTCATGAACCAAGAAGATAGCTGCTTTTTTTATGGCCGAACTTGGATAAACTTTCTCAAGTGTTATGGACTGAAAGTTGGCGCACGAATGTTGAGGGAAATAGCAGAACCTGGTCTCATCTTCACTGCGATCTTCCACCCCGACGTCGTTCCAATTTTTCATCCATGTTAGTTTTGTATCTGGTTCTTGCTTGTTGCCTCGATTACTTCTTAATCCACCTATTCTGTTTAACTAATCACAATTTAACTTTAGAAGTAGCAACGAATCTCTCAAGAAGATGCTTCTTCTAACTAATATTTTCTTATAATTGGTGGAACGTGTAGGTTTTTCCAGAGTTAAGCAGGCTGCTTGTTTGTTATTCTGTAGTAACTCGGCTGTTACTGATGGCACTGAAGTTAACTGGGACGACATCCACAAGTTCCTACACTTTATTGATCGTCTTGAGGTCCTTGTGGGGCTTTTCAATGGTGGAAGGCCACGTGGGATATGTGTGCCACTGCTGCACTCGTTGAACAAGTCCAACTGTGTCGAGAAACTTATGGCACGAGCTGTTTTCTGTTATATATGATGTTCATAAACTATTGCTTATACACAGTTTTACAGTTGTGATCTTCTTGAAACATAAATTGCCCAGTTCTATTGTTCCTATACAGATGCCTGACAATTGTTGGGTCAGACTTGCGCTTGGTCACAACATGATGTTTATGTCGACCTACTCAATTCCCCTTGGAGGTGAAAAGATACTTATTCATGGGTGGTCTCAAATAATGAAGGCCCGTCCATCTTGGAGAATAGGACAGAAGATTATGTTCATGCTTTTCCATGGCTCTAAAGCGAATATCCTGTTTATTGACCACATTGCAAGATGAAGCCGCTTTCAGAAGGTTGTGGATGAACGGGGTGGCGCCTGGGCCTTGTCCTGGGGCTTGGCGGCCTCACCCTTGGTTAACTCTAGGCAAAGTAGCACTGTTCGAGGCATGCTTTGTACGGTTGAACCTATATAAGTACTCATACTGCTTTCAACTTTGGTTGTTAAGTGCCCCTGCTGGTTTCAGTTAAGGTTGTTAAGTACTGCTGCTGCTTTTACAGTCTGTCGTGTTTCTTCAGTCCTGTCTTCCTCCAGCCGCCAAAACTAAACCAGCACCGGCGGGGCCGCCTGCATCCGCCTCCCACGGCTGGCTGCGTCTCAGCGCATGCATCGCCGCCCCACTGTCTCCTAAATCGTTAACGCCGACGTCCTCCGCACGGTTTGGTGCGCTCGCCGCGGCGCCGCCCTCTCGCGTTGTCAACATGGTCAACAAACAACAGGAATCGGCAGAAGTACGTGGGTAGGATGACAGTAGGGGTCCACCACGTCAGCATATGGAAAAATAAAATGCTTCCTCCTAGTGTTTTCCTGACATCTGGGACGGACGACATTGTGAGCGTATATAGTCAATAGACAAGAGAACAGCACAAGATCGGCTGACACCTGGGACGTAGCTGCTCGAGCAGTATTTTTTTGTTATTGTTGACACGGAGCAGGGTTCGGACTGGGCTATGGCCCGTTTAGCCCAGGCTTATATTTTATGTTCACCATGTGACCAGCCCACCTATTTTTTCTTTGTGAAAATGGGCCCAGTTTATTTTTTCTGAAGAATACCCAATCCAGGCCTACTTATTTTTCTACGCCCTGATGGGCTGCAACTCTTTCAAGACGCCTGCAAATCTTGAAAGTAATATGAAATGGGTTGTAAATATAAAAACAGATGAGAAATTGGCAATTACTTTATAAAAAAAATTCACATTTTCAGATTCCTATTTCACTGGGCATTAACCTAATTTAAATATATTTTCAAAGTACTTTAAATCTGGCTCGTCATTTCGGTATTAAAAATAGTTTGGAACCCACAGAAATATGCGAAATTGGCCCTGGCCAACCAAAAAAAATGACTGCAATAAATTGCATAAGAAGTTACCATGAGCTATATATAAATTATTAAAAAAAAGGAGTGGTCTGACTTGTGGGCCTGTTTAGTTGACGAGTATGCAAGATTTTTTTTAGTTATTATATACGTCTACAAACGATTCTAGCAGACGTAACCGTTGGATGTCAATCCAACGGCCGTCGTGTTTCTTCAATCTCTGATCTTCTTGCTCCAGCCGCCAAAGTAGCATCGGTGGGACCGCCTGCTCCCGCCTACCATGGCCAGCTGTGCTGCCGCGCAGGCCTCAGCGCCCCCTACTACTACCACCGCTGGCCAGGGCATCCCTCTACTCACCCACAACCCCTGTTATTCTGCGGCAACGGCAGCCTCACACCACAGCCAAACCGGTGAACCCTCATACTCCTCTCCACGCGGGCTTCCACTGCTGCGTCTTCCCCGGCTCTGCGTCGTCCCCTTCCTAGGCCTCGCCGTCATCCACCGCCGTGGTGCTCTCGGCGCGGCGTGGTCAATGTGGTCAACGACCGACTTCCATCGGAAGAGTACTGTACGTGGAGAGGCTGACAGTTGGGTCCACGGCGGCCGCAAGGAAGTGCCTCCTTATTACGCGCAAAATAATTATTCCTCCACCTGACAGCTGGGACCCACCGGACGGGCCACCGTATTTCGTGAAAAAAATGTTTCCCCCCTGACTGCTGGGACCTACCAGCTAAACCTTCGCACGCAAGGAAGTGCGTCCGGGCAAAAAAAAACAAAATGATTCGCCCCCTGACTGCTGGGACCCACCAGCTACACCTTCACACGCAAGGAAGTGCGTCCGGGCAGAAAAACAAAACGATTCGCCCCCTGACTGCTGGGACCCACCAGCTACATCTTCGCGCGCAGGGAATAGCCTGACAGTCGGGACCCACCTAGTCGAAGAGTACGTAGCGTTGTCATTCTGGTCATGAACGTGTACGTACATACTGGTGGATGTAGAGGCGCGCATGTGTCGTAGTAGAGGCGTGCACATGTCGTAGTAGAGGCGCGCACGTAGCATGTACACGTACGTACAGCAGCCAGGGTGCAAGAAAGAAAATACGGCCACGTATGTGTACATATGATACGTCTCCAACGTATCTATAATTTTATAGTGTTCCATGCTATTATATTATCTGTTTTGAAGGATATTAGGCTTTATTATACACTTTTATATTACTTTTGGGACTAACCTATTAACCAGAGGCCCAGCCCATATTGATGTTTTATTGTCTGTTTCAGTATTTCGAAGAAAAGGAATATCAAACGGAGTCCAAATGGAACGAAACCTTCGACGGCGTGATTTTTGGGAAAATTATGATCCAGGAGACTTGGAGTGCAAGTCAGGGGGTCATCGAGGAAGCCATGAGATAGGAGGGCGCCCCCCCCCCCCTATAGGGCGCGCCCCCCTGTCTCTTGGTCCCCTCGAGCACCTCCCGGCCGACTTCTTTCGCCTATATAAGCCTACGTACCCTAAAAACATCAGATATCAAGATAGATCGGGAGTTCCGCCGCCGCAAGCCTCTTTAGCCACCAGAGGCCTCTCGGGAGCCCTTCCCGGCACCCTGCCGGAGGGGGGATCCTTCATCGGTGGCCATCTTCATCATCCCGGCACTCTCCATGACGAGGAGNGTAGAGGCGTGCACATGTCGTAGTAGAGGCGCGCACGTAGCATGTACACGTACGTACAGCAGCCAGGGTGCAAGAAAGAAAATACGGCCACGTATGTGTACATATGATACGTCTCCAACGTATCTATAATTTTATAGTGTTCCATGCTATTATATTATCTGTTTTGAAGGATATTAGGCTTTATTATACACTTTTATATTACTTTTGGGACTAACCTATTAACCAGAGGCCCAGCCCATATTGATGTTTTATTGTCTGTTTCAGTATTTCGAAGAAAAGGAATATCAAACGGAGTCCAAATGGAACGAAACCTTCGACGGCGTGATTTTTGGGAAAATTATGATCCAGGAGACTTGGAGTGCAAGTCAGGGGGTCATCGAGGAAGCCATGAGATAGGAGGGCGCCCCCCCCCCCCTATAGGGCGCGCCCCCCTGTCTCTTGGTCCCCTCGAGCACCTCCCGGCCGACTTCTTTCGCCTATATAAGCCTACGTACCCTAAAAACATCAGATATCAAGATAGATCGGGAGTTCCGCCGCCGCAAGCCTCTTTAGCCACCAGAGGCCTCTCGGGAGCCCTTCCCGGCACCCTGCCGGAGGGGGGATCCTTCATCGGTGGCCATCTTCATCATCCCGGCACTCTCCATGACGAGGAGGGAGTAGTTCACCCTCGAGGCTGAGGGTATGTACCAGTAGCTATGTGTTTGATCTCTCTCTCTCTCTCGTGTTCTCTCTCGTGTTCCCTCTATGGCACGATCTTGATGTATCCCGAGCTTTGCTATTGTAGTTGGATCTTATGATGTTTCTCCCCCTCTACTCTCTTGTGATGAATTGAGTTTTCCCTTTGAAGTTATCTTATCGGATTGAGTCTTCTATGAGAACACTTGATGTATGTCTTGTCGTGCTTATCTGTGGTGACAATGGGATATCATGTGCCACTTGATGTATGTTTTGGTGACCAACTTGCGGGTTCCGCCCATGAACCTATGCATAGGGGTTGGCACATGTTCTTGACTCTCCGGTAGAAACTTTGGGGCATTCTTTGAAGTACTTTGTGTTGGTTGAATAGATGAATCTGAGATTGTGTGATGCATATCGTATAATCATGCCCACGGATTATTGAGGTGACAATGGAGTATCTAGGTGACATTAGGGTTTTGGTTGATTTGTGTCTTAAGGTGTTATTCTAGTACAAACTCTTTAATGGATTGATCCAAAAGAATAACTTTGAGGTGGTTTCGTACCCTGCCATAATCTCTTCATTTGTTCTCCGCTATTAGTGGCTTTGGAGTGACTCTTTGTTGCATGTGGAGGGATTGTTATATGATCTATCTATGTTATTATTGTTGAGAGAACTTGCACTAGTGAAACTATGAACCCTAGGCCTTGTTTCCTACCATTGCAATACCGTTTACGCTCACTTTTACCACTTGATACCTTGCTGTTTTTATAATTTCATATTACAAATACCTTTATCTACCATCCATATTGCACTTGTATCACCATCTCTTCGCCGAATTAGTGCACCTATACAATTTACCATTGTATTGGGTGTGTTGGGGACACAAGAGACTCTTTTTTATTTGGTTGCAGGGTTGTTTGAGAGAGACCATCTTCATCCTACGCCTCCCACGGATTGATAAACCTTAGGTCATCCACTTGAGGGAAATTTGCTACTGTCCTACAAACCTGTGCACTTGCAGGCCCAACAACGTCTACAAGAAGAAGGTTGCGTAGTAGACATCAACATACGAGCGGGGTCTCGAACGCCTACTCACGCATATATACGTACGGCCAGGGCTCGTGTACATTGGCTGGGTCGGAATGGAGAAACAGCGTCGTCGTCGTGTTCATGGGGAGCCAACCGGCTGGGTCGGAACAGAATGCGTGGTCGTGTTCATCGGGAGGGCTTGGACGGAACAGGCGATGGAAACGAGGCCTGGCGTACCGCAGAACGGAGGAAATGGCCTTGTGTTCGACCGGCCACGTTCGGAACGGGATCCTGTTCATCGGGAGGGGTCTGGCATATCGCAAAACGGAGGAAACGGACCTCCTACGGTCAAAATGGGGGTCCTGTTGATCGGGAGGGGTGTGGCGTACTGCAAAACTGACGAAACGGACCGTCAACTAAGCTCTTTTTTGGCGCGGTGAGTGCTTGAAGGTATATCTTTAGATCTTGCAATCGAATCTTTTTGTTTCTTGTTTTATCACTAGTTTAGTCTATAAAAGAAAACTACAAAAAAATGGAGTTCAGTTTGTCTCATACGCTTTGTCTTTTTAGTATCTTTCGTGAGTATGATGGAAAGGAAAATTGTGCTCAAGTCCTAGAAGAAGAAATCTATCAAATGTTTGTCACTAAATCTTCGAATGATGAGCATGATTGCAATGTTATTAGTATGAATTCTTTGAATATCCATAGTACTAATGATGATTCCACTAGTCATGATGAAAATATCTCTTATGAGCATGTCAACTTTTGTGGAGTGCATGTTTGCATGAACACACCAAATGGAGAAGATATATATTGCAAGAGGCATAAGCATTTAGAAACTAAATGCTTGCAAGATAGGCTTAATGTTAGTGCTGAAAATTTAAGATATCTTTACCTTTGTGAACTTTGCAATGAAAGTGGTCATTTAAGTATCCGATGCAAATTGTTTCCTGATCAAATCGTGTCCAAAAATTGTGATGATTTGATCTCCCTTGCTCATTACAATGAACTTAGTTTGCTTTTGGGTTATGAGGAATTGAAACATGCAACTAAGCTTATTCCAAAATTTAATCTTGAGCATTTCATTGATATTAATCTAGAGAAGATTTATATGTATTGTACGGTGAATTGCATTGAAAATCCTTATATTGCCAATTACCTAAAGAAAAGAAAGCAAATAGAAGATGATGATAATACTAATCAAAGGAAAGAGACTTCCCAATCTCCTCCTTTTATTTCTTATGATGATTCAGGCAACGAGGAGGATCTTTTTATTCAACCAATCCCATTAATAAATAAGGTTGAACCCACACATAATGTGAAGAAGAAAAGGAAGAGAAGGGGCAGCAAAGGTAAAAAGGTATCCCTCCCAAATGATATTTCTCCTACTACTCATTGTGACGATGATAATTTCTATACTATTGGTGCTATCCATACTATCAATGATGAGAATGATTATGCTTATGATATGAAAAGTGTAACACCCGGATGATTAAGCAACAGTAATCACCTCGGTTACTGTGACTAAACTCACGTTGATTCGAACCCGGTCTAAATCAAATTCAAAACAAAAGCAAACGATAAAAGTTTTCAAAAACTAAAACTAAAATGTTCGGGGGTT
>LR880966.1:729031855-729051076 GCA_904067115.1 Aegilops sharonensis
ATCCGTATCCAAACTGGAAAGAAATAGTGCGATAGACAAATAAACAGTTGTTGAGGATGATTAGTTACATTATATAGCCCTGAAGGGATACAACGAATGGACATATCCATTCAGAGGGATGCGAGGAGAAGACGTGACGGTTAAGTGATGCTAACCGCTCGCCGGTTTACACAGAGGAGATTATCCTTAATTAATCACACCTAATTAATTCTTAACACTTCCTAATCTCCGATTTGCAAATGTAGAATATCATCTTGAAAAATGCTCCTCCAAAAACCCTATGGGAAAAATATGAAAAGATATATACAGTATGCCATGAAAAACTCTTTTTAAAAAAACCCAATGGAAAAATAAGGAGAAAATGACATACCGCTATGCTTGTATTAGTATTGCCTCCTTTAAAACCTTCTATGAAAAACCATATAGGAAAAACTCATAAAGGGAAAAAGATTGCAATATCTAAGATCCAAAGATCTTGAACAGGTTATCATATGGGAATACACTCCCTCTAAATCCTGCAAAACATAAAGTCATCTCATACCAGTTCCATTAACATGATAATCAAGATTATCACTTAACTTTGTTTGCAAAGTATTTATCTTCCCACCTCCTTTTAACTTAAGGAGAAGAAAATACTTTTAGAGCAATACACTATGTAGTTGCTATCTAGAACCTGCCTGCATCTGTGTAATACAAACAACATTATCTTCATAGATAATGGTGAGTGGTTCCTACCAACCAATCCCACTTCAACTTTCAGCAAAGTTCATCATTCTGCGAAGTCACATACATTCATGTGATGCTTCATAGAAATCAACAAATAGTGGATGCAGCCACTAAAATATGTATTCTCGACTTCTCAGAGAAGGTCACAACTTCATTTGAGGAGACAAAAATTAGTGTGTGATCTAGGATTATGGGGATCTAATATATATCCAGCATCACAATATCCAACCATGGCCATACCTTGATTTTCTTTTTCTCATAGAACGAACCAAGATATCTCGTGTCCAGAAGCTATATGAAAATATAATTCACACCAACCTAGTACCTTTTATTGGTGAGCATTGTATCTAGCCAATCAATTCACTGCAAGTAATATACCAGGCCTGGTGTAGTTACTAGATACATTAGTGCTCTCATTGCACCGAGATATGGAAACTCAAGTCCAAACATCTCTTCATACTGTCCTTAGGTCTTAATGGGTTTAATCTCTATCAAGGGATCTGACAACCATAGTTCTTGATGGATATGATTTATCCATATTGAAGCATTCAAATATCTTATGGATAAATATGGACTGATGAACAAGTATTCCCGAAGGAACATGCTCAAGTTCAAAACCCAAGAAAAGTTTGGTTTCAACCAAATCTTTTGTCTCAAACTCCGTCTTAAGATGATTACCTTGTCTCGTGTACTTCTTGCGTAGTTCCAATGATATTCAGATCATCAACATACACATAAATTGTACAAATCCTTCTTTGAATTTCTTGATGAACATACATGAGAAATCATCATTGTTTGATTAACCATTCTAACAAAGGAATTCACTCAGTCGGTTATACCACAACTTTGCCAACTACTTCAAGTCATAAAATGACTTCTGAAGCTTTACGCAACATATGTTGCAATTTAATTAAATTTGAAATCTTTATTCCCTTAGGAACTATCATATAGATATTCGAATCAAGTGACTCATACAACTATGTAGTCACAACATACATCAGTTGGATATACAAATTCATTATTCACTTCCAATGATATTAAATATCGGAACGTTATTCCACTCACAATAGGAGAATATGTTTCATCTTAAACAATGATGGGTCTCTGTGTGAACCCCTGTGCTACAAGCCTCGCTTTACGTCTCACCACCTCTTGCTTTTCATTCCTCCCATGAACAAAAACCAATTATGCTCCCAAAATAAACAAATTCAGATGAGTGGGTATTACTGATCAGGTTAATACCCCATATTCTTGTGAGCAAGCGCATCCTCAATTGTTGTCTTCCTTTGGATCAACCTGAGCGTTTAAGACACTCAGCCATGCATGGACTTTGGTTCTAGATCCTATCCAAGGTCTTCTACAATTATCAAGGAGAAATAAATGTCGACATAATGTAGTCTTTATTATATGATTCTCCTGAACCCATATACATAGTGGCAATTTCATCGATACCTTTTGACTTTTTGTGATTTCACACAACAATTGAGTGAAGGTCATACAATGTACCAGCTCCAATATTTGTGTGCACACTCGTGCTGGGTCCCTGATGTGTCCAACATCCTTCAGGTGTCCTTCAACCCTAGGTTGAATGTCAACATGAAGTTGACTTGCATTTACTGTTTGAGGATTCCTCATTCCCCTTCAGATGCTTCTTTTAAGCCTTCTCCGATATCACTAGTAGAAAAAGGGCCATTTGTCCCGGTTCTAGAGGGCCTTTAGTCCCGGTTATGGAACCGAGACTAAAGGGTCGGTACTAAAGGCCCCCCTAGACCCGGTTCTTATACGAACCGGGACTAAAGGCCCTTCATGTGGCTGCTGTCTGGAGCTCCACCTTTAGTCCTGGTTGGTAACACCAACCAGGGACTAAAGGAAATTTTACGATTTTTTTTTTTATTTTCAAATTTTTGAATTATTTTACAATTTAATCTCTAATCATCCCTCATCACTGCTCAATTTAACCTCTAATCTCTAATCACCCCTCATCACTCCAAATCATCTAACTTCCCGGTCGGTCACTCATCCTCTCACTACTCCAGTCTGAGCATGCTTAACTTCAGGGTTCTATTCCCCCTCGTTTCTAAGTCTGCACTTGTTGTTTTTCCTGACAATAGTAAGATGTCAATCCTATTAACCCTCAGGAGTTTAATTTGAGCATGAAGTCACACGTTTCACTCTTTGAGTTTGAAACTATTATTCTAAAAAACAATAATTATTTAGTAACACTAATATTTCTTGAGTAAGTAGTTCGACCATAGTTTGACCATAGTTTGACCAGATTTGACCAAAATTCAAAAAATTTGAAAAAATTATTTAGTAACACCAATATTCTTGAATAATTATGTAGTAACACTAATACTTTTTGAATAATTAGTTTGACCATATTTAACCAAAATTCAAAAAAAACTGAAATTTGAGCATATGTTTTTTCCTTTTAGAATCCGAGGATTCTAAAATTTTGCAAACAAGCCTATGGCTGTCAAAATCGGATGCGATTTTCGTGCTGAACATTTTGATATATTATACATTTTTTCCCGACATCGTATGGAATAGTTATAGCCGTTTTACTTTTTCATCACACATTTTTGCAAAACATGTCCAAATTTAAGTTTTTTAATTTTCCTAACTAGTAGATGTAGTAATATAACTACATCTCGAAGGATTTTACTTTTTTGAAGTGTTTATCATTTTCTTTTTTTTTCAAAACTGAAATGGCGATACACCGGGGGGGGGGGGGAGAGTTTGAGAAATGGGCCCTTTAGTCCCGGTTCATATCTCAAACCCGGACTAAAGGCGGCATCGCACCCTTAAGTCCCGGTTCATGTTCTTTTTTTCTCAAAACTGAAATGGCGATACACCGGGGGGGGGGGGGAGAGTTTGAGAAATGGGCCCTTTAGTCCCGGTTCATATCTCAAACCCGGACTAAAGGCGGCATCGCACCCTTAAGTCCCGGTTCATGTTCTTTTTTTCTCAAAACTGAAATGGCGATACACCGGGGGGGGGGGGGAGAGTTTGAGAAATGGGCCCTTTAGTCCCGGTTCATATCTCAAACCCGGACTAAAGGCGGCATCGCACCCTTAAGTCCCGGTTCATGTTCTTTTTTTCTCAAAACTGAAATGGCGATACACCGGGGGGGGGGGGGAGAGTTTGAGAAATGGGCCCTTTAGTCCCGGTTCATATCTCAAACCCGGACTAAAGGCGGCATCGCACCCTTAAGTCCCGGTTCATGTTCTTTTTTTCTCAAAACTGAAATGGCGATACACCGGGGGGGGGGGGGAGAGTTTGAGAAATGGGCCCTTTAGTCCCGGTTCATATCTCAAACCCGGACTAAAGGCGGCATCGCACCCTTAAGTCCCGGTTCATGTTCTTTTTTTCTCAAAACTGAAATGGCGATACACCGGGGGGGGGGGGGAGAGTTTGAGAAATGGGCCCTTTAGTCCCGGTTCATATCTCAAACCCGGACTAAAGGCGGCATCGCACCCTTAAGTCCCGGTTCATGTTCTTTTTTTCTCAAAACTGAAATGGCGATACACCGGGGGGGGGGGGGAGAGTTTGAGAAATGGGCCCTTTAGTCCCGGTTCATATCTCAAACCCGGACTAAAGGCGGCATCGCACCCTTAAGTCCCGGTTCATGTTCTTTTTTTCTCAAAACTGAAATGGCGATACACCGGGGGGGGGGGGGAGAGTTTGAGAAATGGGCCCTTTAGTCCCGGTTCATATCTCAAACCCGGACTAAAGGCGGCATCGCACCCTTAAGTCCCGGTTCATGTTCTTTTTTTCTCAAAACTGAAATGGCGATACACCGGGGGGGGGGGGGAGAGTTTGAGAAATGGGCCCTTTAGTCCCGGTTCATATCTCAAACCCGGACTAAAGGCGGCATCGCACCCTTAAGTCCCGGTTCATGTTCTTTTTTTCTCAAAACTGAAATGGCGATACACCGGGGGGGGGGGGGAGAGTTTGAGAAATGGGCCCTTTAGTCCCGGTTCATATCTCAAACCCGGACTAAAGGCGGCATCGCACCCTTTAGTCCCGGTTCATATCTCAAACCCGGACTAAAGGCGGCATCGCACCCTTTAGTCCCGGTTCATATCTCAAACCTGGACTAAAGGCCTTTAGTCCCGGTTTGAGATATGAACCGGGACTAAAGGGTGCGATGCCCTTTAGTCCCGGTTCGTGTCTCAAACTGGGACTAAAGGGCCCATTTGAACCGGGACTAATGCCTTTAGCCGCTCGAACCGGGACTAATGCTCACATTAGTCCCGGTTTGTAATGCAACCGGGACTAATGTGTATATTGCGTTGTGACCAAAGCCCTGTTTTCTAGTAGTGTATGTCCAGATTCCTCCCCCTCTTGGGTGGCGAGTGAACCTATGGGTCACATCTATTCTCTCTGGCACATTTACTATGGGAACATTTTACTTTGTGACACATTTATACTTAGTAATTGCAACTGGCAGATTATTTGTGATACTTTGCAAATTGATCTTTTGAACCTCCTTTTCAGATTCATTCGTACGTGGACATAAGGACTAGATATCTAATCACATTTCATTCTATTTCCCGACATTCAATGTGGTTCTTATCTCCCCCTAATGTCGGAAAAAATGTCCTCGTCAAAATATAAGCGTACAAGGTCATAAACAAGTCCCATTCTAGAGACTTTAGGTACTTTATGATTGACGGAGAATTGTACCTCACATATCCCCATTTTCTATGAGGTCCCACAAATGTACGATGCGGCGGTGAAATCGGTATGTATCCAATGCAGGTGACTTATCACATATGGGAAATACTTGTTGATTTCCACGTACTAACTGCAACGGGGAGATCGTATAATATGCAGTTGGTTGAATTTGTATCAACTATACTGTATGTCAAACTGCATGTCCCCAGGTTGGGAGTTTACAATTCTGTTGGAACTATCTTGCTATCAACTTGATCCTCTTGATAAGTGATTTCCAAGACCATTCTGGGTATATACATGAAGTATCAAAATGCTCCACAGTTATGCCTAAATCTAGGCAGTAATCATCAAATGCCCGTGAACCAAATTCCACGGCACTATCCATTCTGATGGATTTATCCCGTGCTCAAGACAATTTGCTCTCAAATAAATTATCTGAGCAATGAACTTTGCAAAAACATGGTTCCTTATAGAAGTAAGACACACATTGGATCATCTCGTTGATGTATCCAAAAGCACTATGAAATATTTGAATATTCCATATAATGGTTGGATTGGATCATATATATCTCATGTCCAAGGAAATCTAAGGGTGCATCCTCTTTCTTGAGATAAGATGGCCCTGTGACCAATTTCCTAGTTTGCACATACCGTGCATAGAAAATCCAATGAATTTGGAAAATTCACACCATTAGATTGTGTCTTGTAGAACCCGGTAATTTTTCTTAACATCCCAATACCAGGGTGACCAAGGCAACCATGCCCTATCTTGAACTTATGATTCTAGAAAATTATTATTTTTATGCCAAATGGATATCTGACTTAATGTATGTATAGTACAATCCAAAAGATAGAGAAGGCATTTACTCCCGGATTTACTTCAGATCCCTTTTGCTGAGTTATGAGTAGGTTTTTTTCTTAACCTCACTCACTTCATGATTTTCAACATGGAAATCACTGTGGATATCCTTACAACTCAGCAAGGTACGGGTAGAATCTAGATACATCAATGCATCCATGATTACCATGAAGTACCCATAGGGAGTGCAATTGTGGCTTGAACAGAACTAACAGTTACCCCATCATGACCAACAACTGTCATGATATTTTCATTACCCTTATCAAGAGCTTGGAAACACTTAATCTCCCTAAATATAGTGTTAGTAGACCCAGTTTCACTTAACACATTTCCTTCTCAATTAGATTATTTCCATAAGTTCCTAAAGAGAAAGCAACCAATTTAAACATATGACTGAACTCATAAGGGAATAATACATACATCAAAACCATATATGTCAGAGGACATACCGCATGCATCATGTCTGATGACATAGCTATCATATTATGTTGATGGACATAATTTATTTTACATATATAGACATCATTACAATGCATGACAAAAGAGACTGAATCCGGTCTCCATATATGTCACTAAAATTGTAGTCCACTAACATGTCATCAACACTCAATAGTGGACCTTCCTTTTGTTGAGCATGTTCCTGGTTGCCCATGTTCCAGGGGAACGTTTGGGACCTTTCAACCATTGGGAAATCATTGTTATGTCAAGTGAAATAAAATTCCCACTTGTTCGCGTGGGCATCTTGCCCTTAACCAATTGATGCATGTACTTATCCACCAAATGGATGGAAGTATCATATTTTCTTGCATTGTGAGTCGTATAACCACATAAATAACAACTGATGCTACTGACCTCATCATTCTCCAAGAAATGACTTGTGCTCTTTTGTGCTCCATTCATATTCTGCTTCTCATAATGTCTCCACTTTCCTTCACCATTGATGAAATTATTCAGTCAAATCCTAATAAAAGGATTGAAAGTGGATTCAGAATTGAGTAGCATATTCTTGATGAGATCGGCATCCAAAATTGCACTATTGCAAAAACTCAACTTTGAGTTAATTTGATGCACGACAGAGTCGTGCGTTGTCACAAACCGAACAACATAGTTTGTTATATCAGATATAACAGGAGCCATGAGCAAGTGTGGTTAAGGGGATCTCGGATCCCGTGCCGTCAAGTTACTCTTTGACATACATGGCACGGGTTTGATAAATTCCGCCATCAATGGCAAACTCAGCAAAACTCTCTCTTGGATATATATGTCCAATATATCCTACATGAAATCATCATGCACAATAAATTTACTCTCTCGTAAATTTATTTTCAAATATCATCAACATATAGGGACCATCAAATTGCCTAATCAAATATGTTGGTATACACTATGTGCTTTACAATACAATAATACACAAAATTACTGTAAAAACGCATAGGATAAAAAGAAAAACTGCATAGCCACAAGCTAAAACAGAAAAGGAAAACAACAAATGGCCATTAGCCGAATCTGCGTAGCACAAAACATTAGCAGTCAGGCTACTTCCGTTGTCCTTTTTTTTTAATTCCTAGACGGAATCATGTGCGTGGTCCACATGAAGACCTGGTTGTGCCGTAGGAATCCTGACGCCACGCCGTGCCGCCCAGACTGTAGGCTTCCTCGGCATTTTGTCGTCACGCATGTCCGAGCAGCCGGGTCTCGTGCTGGGCGGAGGCCAGAGGGGCCCTGCGCAACAGCCGCCTTCGACCGTGAGGAAGACCCCGGCGCCTCGTCGCGCGCTGCACAGCCAGTCTCTCTGCCAATCTGCGCAGCCGACGGCCATATGCCTTGTCGCCGCGTTGCTTCGCGGACAGCAGACATCAACGACGCCGTGCACCACGCCTAGTGTCGCGCCGCCACGTCACCGAGCAGCCATGTCCTACCGCACGCACGCAGTCGGCAGTCACATCTCAACTGGGGCGTGGTCGTGCGTGCCCACCATTGTTGTTCGATGGAAACTGCCGTCAAAGTTGAGGGTGCGCCATGGATCCTGCCGTTGTGCATAGTGTCTAAGACTTATCTTTTTTTTTTTTGGAAGTCTAAGACTTATCTAGATGTGACATAGCTAAGTCACATTTTTCTTCTCAAAAAAAAAAAGCTAAGTCACATTTAAATTAACTTCATCATCTGTTTGTGGCCGCTGCACTTTTTTCTTTGGGTGTGTCTAGACCTCATCAGATGTGACATACTAAGTATGACATCAGTGCCACCTCATCCTAGCACAAGCCCATTCTTCTTTTTTTATTTGTTTGTTAGTTTTTTTAAAACAATTCTGTTTTACCTGGCACATATACGAGATCGAGTAGTACGTGTGTGTGTGGCTGCATCGCTCACGCCCCCTGCTCACGATTAACAACACATGTTGTGTGCCGCATTTTTTTTCCATGCTATGCATTGTACTGCCGCTGCTTCACTTCATGCACGCATTTTGTTAAAGCCCAAAACAAAAAAATCAGCCTGCTTCGCACATCTGCCGTTGGTGTGGCTGGCCTATACATACATCTGATCGCTACCATGATCGCTAGCTTTTCCAGGAAAAAGAATCTGGTCGCTAGCTTCGAGTAGCAGTACTAACATTGAGCTTTTTTAAGTGTACACAATGAACATTTTTTAAATATGCACTGAACATTTTTTTAGTATATGCTGAACTCTTTTAATATACGGTGACTATTTTATAATACACACTAAACTATTTTAAAACACATACTAAACAATTGACTGTGCATTCAAAAAATCTTTGTTATTAGAAAAAAAAATGTTCTTGATAGTCAAATTTTGTTTGCAAATTCAAAAAAAGTCCGTCCCTTAAAAAACCTGAAAGTTGTTCATAATATTGAAAAAGGTTTAGGGATTTTTAAAAAGATAAGAAAAAAGAAAAGCAAACGAAATGAATTAAAAAACTATAGTCCCACTTGCGAGTCGCGGGTGGACTTGCAACTAGGATGAAATACACATGAGCCTAGTTGCGAGTCGAGGGTGGAGTTGCGACTAAGACAACTACACAAAATTACGATGCCAGCTACGAGTCGAGGGTGGGCTTGCAACTCGGATGAAAACAAACATGCAAGTTGTGAGTCAGAGGGTGCACTTGCAATTGGGACAACAACAAAACTATGGGCCCGGTTACGAATCAAGGGTGGACTTGCAACAGGGACAATTACAAAAGTACAAGCCCAGTTGCGAGCCAATAGTGGACTTGCAACCGGGATAAAACAAACTATGGACCTAGTTGCGAGTCAATGGTGAACATGCAACTAGGAAAACTACACAAACTAAGATATCCCCCTAGTTGTGGGTCGAAGGTTGACTTGCAACTGGGGTGCCAATAAAAACAAAAAACACAGGTTCCCCTAGTTGCGAGTCGAAGTAGACTTGCAACTGGGGCATCAATAAATAAATAAAAACAGATGCCCGCCCTAGTTGCATTGCGAGGGTTGACATGCAAATGGGGCTCCTACAAAAAATAGGACGACCCCACTAGTTGCAGGTTGAAAGTAGACTTGCAACTGGGGCGCCAATAAAAAAAAGGATGCCCCCTAGTTGCGTCGCGAGGGTTGACATGCAATTGGGGCTCCTAAGAAACGGCCGACCCCACTAGTTGCGAGATGAGGGTGGACATGCAATTGGGGCGCCAATAAAAAACAAAACAGATGCCCCCTAGTTGCGTCGCGAGGATTAACATGCAACTGCGGCTCCTACAAAAGAAAAGCAAAACTGACGACACCCCCCTAGTTGCGGGTTGAAGGTAGACTTTCAACTNAAAAAAAGCAAAATGGATGACACTCCCCCTAGTTGTGGGTTGAAGGTAGATTTGCAACTGGGGCGCCAATAAAAAACAAAAGAGACGCCTCCCCTAGTTGCATCGTGAGGGTTGAACTGCAACTAGGCCTCCTAAAAAACGGACGACCCCATTAGTTGCGAGGCGAGGGTGGACATGCAACTCGGACGCCTATAAAAAACAAAACAGACGCCCCACTAGTTGTGTCGCGACGGTTAACATGTAACTACGGCTCCTACAAAAAAAGCAAAACAGACGACACCCCCTAGTTGCGGGTCGAAGGTAGACTTTTAACTGGGGCGCCAATAAAAAAACAAAAACAAACGACCCCAAAGTTGCGGGTCGAAGGTAGACTTGCAACTGGGGCGCCAATAAAAAACAAAAATAGACGCCCCCTAATTGCGGGTCGAAGGTAGACGTGCAACTGGGCGCCAATAAAAAACAAAAACAGACCCCCCACCCACCTTGTTGCGGGATGTGTCATCACGAGATGTGTTGCATTCAACATGAGTCTTTGCCTCCTAGTTGACTAGACGAAGCCTAGACATCCTTTTTTGACGATCTTCAAGCTTGTAGCAACCTTATTTGGCACTTTATGTATCGACATAATAATAGAAAAACAAAAAAACATGAGTAAAAAAGGTATCTATTTAAAAAAATGTCCCATGTGTTGCATGCAAAAAAATCAAAAATCAAAACGAAAAATGGCCCAAAAACAAAAACAGACGACCGGGCAACAGGCGCGGCCAAAAAAAGACAGCCAGCAACAAGCGTGGCCCAAACAAATAAAAAAAGAAAGCCCGCAAAATAGGCGCGGCCCAAAAACAAAAAATATACAGCCAGCAACAGATGCGGTCCAAAATAACTACAAAAGAAAAGCCCACCCGGCAACAAGCGAGCTCTCCGAGCTAGCTAGCGAGCGATGCCGAATGCTACATTGCTACATCGCTGTACGTGAGCGAAGAAAAAAAATTAAATATGACATTCTTAAAAACGGAAATGTTAGCGCCCACACGTGTGGGCGTTTGTACATCGTCCACACGCCTCCATCACCACTCATTTTGCCACGTACGAATAGATGACATCAGCAGAATTTTTTTTGGTTTTCGGCTTAAAAATGTTGTATCTCCTAAATAAAAAAGCGAACTAAAAATCTGTTTTCACCATTAAATCCGTCTCGACGAGATCTTCAAAACTAGACCCCATGTTGATATGTTTCGACGATTTTTTTTTTTTTTTTTGCCAGAAGTTGCCACGATGTTTACACTGCAGTTGACATAGGGCTTAAACTAAAGTTGCCATGTGGCAATTTTAGTTTATAGATCATGGCAATTTTAGTATTTTGATGATGGCAACTCCAGTACTTTGACCATGAAAATTATTTTTTGTATGAACCATGGCAATTTTACGTGCATGTATCATGGCAATTTTAGTTAATGGTTCATGACAAGTCTAGTTTCTTAATTCCCCGTTTTATAAATGTCAAAATTTACTTTTAAATGTAGAAGAAAATAGCTGAAACATATCATGGCAACTTCAGTGTAAATATCATGACAATTCATATGCAATAGACATGGCAACTTTTAATCCAAAAAAGATTTCATCAAAACATATCAACATGTGATCTAGTTTCGAAGATCTCATCGCGAGGGATTTAATGGTGAAAACGAATTTTCAATCAGATCTTTCATTTTAAGAGATAAAACATTTTAAAAACTGAAAATCCAAAAAGATTTCTGCATGCATGCGATGACGTGGCAATCTGTTTACATTAAAGACGCGTGGTACGTCTCACTTCCTGCCACACGTGTGGCAGTTAGCGCGACCCCTTAAAAAACATCTAGATGTGAATTAATCATTCTGTTTTCCTTTCTTTCTTTGTTTTTCACTTGTCCAGCCTTCTCCTTAGATTTGGTTCGCGGCGTCAGCTCGCACTGGGTGGCCCCCCGAGTGGGCCGGCACATTAGCAGCGCAAGACAGGCTCGATACGAGCCGCCAAAGAGAATCGATTTGATCGTTGTGCAACGGAAATGGATTTGATCGTCGCGCAAGTACACCTACGCAGCTACACGTGCACCGGTGCACGTCCCTAATTTTTGGCAACCAAGCTGCTTGCTACTGTAGATTTTTCTTGTGTGTTTGGTTGAGGCTAGCGTTACATGTACGAGCGAACCGCAGGAATTGCAGCGCGATCGGACGAAGCTAGCATGTGTGTATACGTTTAAAAATCTGATATTATTTTTAAAAAATGTTAGCATTTTGTATTTGTTTTGACTTTTTTGAAGTTATGAACAAAATTTAAATATTTGAATGTTTTTCTAAAAGGGGGAAATATGAAATTTTAATATGTTTGAAAATTACATTTTTTATAAATGTTTTTTATTTTAATAATTTACTCGAATCATAAAGAAAATTTCGTAAATTCAAAATTGATCATGAGTATGAAAAAATGTTCACAAATTCTAAAAAATGCTCATGGAACTAAATAATGTCAATTCTTTATAAATGATTAAAATTTTGTGAAAAAAAGTTCTTGAAATTTAGAACTGTTCAAAGATATGAGAAATATGTTCATGAATTAAAAAAACACGAATCTGAAAATTTTCATTAATTTAAATTTTTCAATAATTTGGGAACATTTTTAAAATGCAGTGAACATTTCTAAAATACGTGAAGTACAGATTTAAACATGGTGAAACATTTTTTAAAATAAGTATGAACATTTGTAAGAAAATGGTGAACGAAACATCCTACATACAGACAAACTTGCATGGATGGACATTCAACAAGAAAAAACCAATTCTTGTAATGAAACCCGTGCACTATGTCGGGGCGATACTTGCAGTTGCGTGCCTAGTGGTGGACTTGCAATTGAGGCGGAAAAGAAGTTGGGCCCAATTGTGATTGTCTTCCAACTTGGATGAAAAAAGAGCGGACCCAGTTTTTGCGAGTCAATGGCTGGCTTGCAACTGGGACCAAAACAAGTTAGCCCCTAGTTGCGAGTCGATGGTAGACTTGCAACTGAGGCAAAAAAAATCTGGCCCAATTGCAAGTTGAGGATGGACTTGCAACAACTCGAAGTTTGAACTTGCAACTGGAGAAAAAAAGGCTTGGCCCGGTTGCAAGTTAATAGTGGACTTGCAACTGAGGGAAAAAATGATTGATCTAGTTGCAAGTTGACGGTGAAGTTGCAACTAGGAAAAAAAGATACATAAATAGAGTGTTGCTTTAATACAAAAGAAAAAAAAAAGAGAGAGGAGGAATGAGGGATGATGAGGAATGGAGCAACCACTGAATGGAGTTGATAAAAAGGCAGCGGACAGATCACATGTCTTTTCAGTGTTTACAAAAGCAGACCAATAACAAACGAGAAAAAAGCCGAAAATCCGTTTCCGAGCTCGAGCCCAGCTGCTCCTGATATCTTCGCCGGTTGTTCACGTTAAGATCCGTGCGTCTTTTTATATTTCATGACCGTATATAGGCTTTCCATCCGTGTCGCAATGAATCATTTAATGAGACTGGCCGTTGCCTCGCAGTAGTGGAACGGGAAGGTCACGGATGGCTCGGCTATTTATCTGTGCCATACTGAGCCGTATCACACCGTTCCTCACCCCAACGGTGTCGCCCGGTCATAAATGCCCCAGCTACTCCATCGCCATCCGCCATCCGCCGCCGCCGTACAACTCGAGCACGGGGGCATCCGTTGTACTCCAGGCGCTACTTGCGGATTCCACAAGGTTTGCTGACGACGACTGCATCAGGTATATATTTCGTCATGAATCAGCCTAAGCTAATGCTGAAGCAGACATCATAGGCGAAGAAAAATGCACGGCGTGGAAGAACCGTACCTGCAGATTGGAGACGACGAACGCCCCAGGATTCTCATCCCCCATGGTTGTGCCGCTCCATGCTGATTCAGCAGACGACAGACCCATGGTGTGCAGCCAGGGGCTTCAGAAAATTTCAAAATCAGGATGGCAATCACGCGGCGGGACTCAATTTGCAGCAGCCGACCCCTGAGCCGTCTATTTATTCAGCAATTGTGTTAGGACACAGCCTCGTCATGCATTGAATTCACTCTTTTGAATTTTGAAAGTGCTCAGGTCGGTCATTTGTCACCACGCCACACTGGGTGTGTGCATGTTGCACAGGTGTCAAACAGAGAATATGCATATGGCAGGAATTTCAATAAATGGGAATAATAAAAGTAGAAAATGTCAGCACCCTAATCACTGGATTAACATGAGACAATCCTGGCTGTTCTACAATCAGATATACTGTCCAGAAATTACAAAAAAAAAAATCAAAGCACACTACAAGGCACAGCATGTGTGCACCGATAGGACTACGGATGGATCTGTGATCAACTCAAAGCACACTAGGAAATCTACTAAAACCAGTCAAATCAAACATGCTTCGTTTCGAAACGGCACAACTCAGTGCTCCGAAAACCCAAGCGGCCTTTTGCAGGTATTCCTTCGATGCCCTTCTATTCCACATTTCTTGCGTTTGCCAGGTTTTCGTGGCTTCTTCGGCGCATCACCTCTTTCTGGGCATGTCGTTTTCTTATGACCCTCGCGGCGCCATATGCTGCAGAATCTTGTCCTCTTGCTTAACCCCTCGTACGGAGCCTTTTCACGGCTATTTGTCGGTCTTCCAACGCCTCTGTGCTTGTCCGGGGCTTCAAGATTTTGCACTACATTCACACTGGCAGAATGCCCCGGGCTTCCGCATTGTTCAGCGTCCATCGGCATGAAAGCAAGATCGCCATTAACAGCTGGTATGGCAGATGCATTTTCAATGCGCTGATCCTCGAAAGCCAAGCCATCCCTTTTCTCTGCAATTGCTGCTCCACTCTGTAGCAGGGCGTTGAGGCCTGCGTTCACATGATCATATGATGCAGCACTTGCATCCCCCATCCTTACGACTTCCATAGCTTTCACATACAGAGTTGCGTGCCTCCATGTGAATGACTGGTTTTGTGAATTGTCTTTCTGGTACTGAATCAGGTGCCCAGGGAGTATATCTCTTGCGTCCCTCGTCCACCGCTTGACGATGTGGTGCTTGGGGATCTCCTCCATGTGAAGAATTTCCATCACCTACACGGCAAAAAGCAATCGTGCCAACCATCCCAGCCTTTTTTATAATATTGTTTTCATTTTATGTCTGGTGACTGATTTCCTTACCCTCAACTAATGGCTGCAGAGGATGCCAGTATGCTCAAACTGGCCACACTCGCAACTGAAGATTGTCATCTCTTCGTTTATATTCACCTCGTACTCAACCCTGCTCCAGTTCTCTCTTTTTGCTGCATTATTGTGAGCGGTGATGTACTTCCTCATCCTATCCACTTCAGTGACATTGTATGTGGTTCCTTCAATTAGTAGCTGACCAAATTCCTCGAACATATTTCTAGTGTATATCTTGCTGGCATGCCTATCTATTGCAAGGTTAGTCCGTCTGACCGGGCCGCCCTGCCATAACTGAAATAAAGAAATAAAAAACACGGCACATGAATTTTTTCAGATCACGGTCTCAAAAAAAATTCATGCGTGGGAACAATATTGCTCAAGTGGTGGACATGCAACTTACAATCATGGTCCTCTTCTCCTCGTAGCTTTCATCGCGCTCTCTGTCAAATTGTAATCTCATGTACTGGCTTACAAAGACATGCATAGGACTTGCAGGGGGCATGTACGATTTAAGCATGTGGTTTGCGCTCTCACTGCGCTGGGTGCTTGTCATCTTGGCGCAGAACACTCCCCTGAAATATGGTTTCGCCAATTTTCTCCGGGTTTCGTATATTTGTGTCATGTATGCGTGACTCCTCAAGTTGTACTTATCCAGAAGTGCCGCCCAAGCCGACTCAAACTCTTCTTCCGTTAACATGTGGTTCACTACCTTTGTGGAATTCAGCCTGGAAATCGCTCTTCTTCGTGTACAGGGGCCCCAGCGTTTCCTTCGCCTTCTTCAGGACATGCCACTTGCACCAACGGTGCACAGTTTCGGGGTAAGTTCTCTTAATCGCAACCTCCATAGCCCTACATTGGTCTGCAATATCATGAAATGAGTTTCTTAGTCACCTTGCACAACTAGTTTCCATAACTTACCAAGAATTGAACAATTTTTTCCCTATACAGAAAATGTGCGAGCCTGAGAGCAATAAATATTTTTTTGTACATCATTTTCTAGCAGTGCTATTTACCTGTAAGTATAGTCCTCGGCGCAGGGCCCCCCATCATACGCAAGAATTCTGCGAATACCCACTCGAAGCTCTCTTCTTGTTCGTCACGCATTAACACACCCGCCAGGATGATGCTCTGGTAATGATTGTTAACTCCAACGAATAACCCAAATGGCATATCATACAGGTTTGTTCTGTATGTGGTGTCGAATGTGATGACATTGCCAAAGAATTTGTATTGCATGCGGCTGCTGCCATTAGCCCACATTAGATTCTTGACTTTACTTGTCTTGTCAGCCAGCACCACATATGTGAACCCAGGATCTCTCGAACGTATGTCAGCAAACACTTCAAGGGTCTTCCGGACATCATCATCAGCTTGTTCACGGCTAATCTTCCCACATATATTCCTGAGTGTCCTCTTTGTGAATGGCACCTTCTCAACAAACCCGAAAAAACTTCCAATTATGTTGTATACCTTTCTCAAATTGACATTGTTTTCCCTTAGTTGTCTAATCAAATCTTTGGTGTACACATCTATGTGTTTATGGGATGGCCAGTGCACTTTTTCCCCCATAGTGAGTGACAGAGAATGATTGTGGTTTTCGCGGTGCTCGGTGATGTACCAACTGTTGTCGGACGCGCGGAGCAGCCTAACCAGTGTTGGGCACTCACATCTGCAGGACCTGCTGTTTTCTGCTTCTGGTTTCCCCTGCATGGAATTAACCACACGAAAACAATAACAAGATCATGTCAAACCCGAGTGCTCTTGCCGGATCTTAAAGTACTATATGCATGTACAGATAGAACTTACCGAGCATCCACAAACAATCTCCTGCATCATATTTGTCCTCTAGGCATTTAGTATGCTCTTACCATATCTAATTCCGAAACCGATTTCCCAGGAATAAAGATTGTAGAAATCGTATGCCTCGCCCAACGAGTCGAAGCTGAGCCCTAGTGCAGGCCGCATCACACTCTTGTCAGGTTGTTCAGCATATTTTCGGATTGTTAACTCCAAAGCGGTCATCCTGAATGCGCATGGCGCACGGTCTGGCGGTGCACTACCCAGACGTAATCTGCATTTGTTGTTCTTTTATAAGTTGGTTGCATAAGAGTGTGCATAACCTAAAAATAGAATGATGGCGTACCACAGTTTTCTTTTATGTAAGCGCACTCTAATTGTCACTCTGTTTAGAGTTCAAAAGAGATTCACTTCTAGTGATACTCATTTGTCAGTAAGTACACAGCATACTGGGAAATATATACGTTTTTTTTTTTCATAAACAACATGATTTTCTTGTATTTTTTCAAACTACAAACAGCTAGCCAGGCAGATTAGTTGGCATAGAACAGATGTCAGTTCTATATATATATATATATATAGCACTATTCTGATCCTGGGATCAGAATAGTTATTTGGATCACAACGCCCTATATAGGGGCGATTCGATGTTCCTGAGATCCGAGAAAACCACCGCATCGATACAGAAAAAGGCCACCGAGCCCATCAGTTGACTCGATCCCCACCCCTGACCTCCCCCGATCCCCTCCCTCGAACGCCGCCACCACCCTCTGGATCGCATCGCCGCCGACACCCTCCCTGGATCTCCTCGCCGCTGCGACCGCCACCCTCCCTGGATCTCGCTACCGCCGCCGCTGCGCGCCTTCTTCCTCAACGCCGGCGGGCCTCCTCCCCCACGACCGGCGTTCTTCCTCCCCAACGGGCACCGCCCTCCGCCCCAACCACCTCCCCACCACCAGGTGCGTCGCCGCTAGGTTCCTGCTTCCCCGACGCCGGAGGCCCGGGATCCGGCTACCACCATGCGGCGCCGCGACCACCTGCCTCCACCCCGGTCTCCTAGGCTCCCCGCGCCGCCATGTGCCCCCCACGTCCTGTAGCCACTGCTCGGCGTCGCCCCCTTCCGCACCGCGCGCGAGCACTTCTCCAAAATCCGCCCCAAGGTCGTGGCGTGCACTGCTCCCTTTCCTCAGTCGCCCTTGCCGTCAGCGGAGGCCGCTGCCTCGATTTCTCCGATGAAACAACCCGAGTATTGTAGCTCTCCTCTGCAGCCATCGCTGGTTGCCCCCAATCGCCGGGGTGATTGAACTGCAGTGCACGGGATAATCGAACCACCGACGAGGCTCGTGTCAATCCTCCCAGCGACCTTTGCCCACACCTGCTGCTGCTACACCGACCTGCTCCCTCTTCAACCCTGAACTGTCCGATTTTTTGTGATGCTAGTTCTTTTATGAACAAGTTCAGTGAGCTAGTCACATGAATTCTTTTGATTTGGGGCTAATTACTGGATGTTGCAAAAAAACAAAAGTGCAGAACATGTGTTGTTAGTTCAGAAGATAGTCGTGTTGTCTCATTAAATTGTTTCATGGTGAAGTGGATGAGATCCTGCTCGAGTATATATCATATGCCCATTCTGTTGGGGAACGTTGCAGAAAATAAAAAAATTTCTACGGTTTCACCAAGATCTATCTATGAGTTCATCTGAGCAACGAGTTACGAGAGAGAGTTTGCATCTACATACCACTTGTAGATCGAGTACGGAAGCGTTCGAGGGAGTGGTGATGATGAAGACGTTCCCAACGTGATTCCGATCACCGATGACCAAGTGCTGAACGGACAGCACCTCCGCGTTCAACACACGTACGGGACGACGGCGTCTCCTTCATCTTGATCCAGCAAGGAGGAAGGAGAGGTTGAGGAAGACAACTCCAATGGCAGCACGACGGCGTGATGCAGATGGAGTGACTGTTCTCCGGCAGGGCTTCGCCAAGCTTACGCGGAGGAGGAGAGGTGTTGGGGAGGGGAGGGGGTGCGCCTTGGATGGTGTGTGCAGCCCTCCCCTCCACCCCTCTATTTATAGGGGAAGGGAGGAGGGGGCCGGCCCCCTCTAGATGCATCTAGAGGGGGGGGGGGGGCGGCGGCCAAGGGGGGGGGGG
>LR880966.1:729079692-729100439 GCA_904067115.1 Aegilops sharonensis
AAGGGAACAAAGTATGTTGTTATGCGGTTTGACCGATAAAGATCTTCGTAGAATATGTAGGAGCCAATATGGGCATCCAGGTTCCGCTATTGGTTATTGACCAAGAATAGTTCTAGGTCATGTCTACATAGTTCTCGAACCCGTAGGGTCCGCACGCTTAAGGTTTCGATGACAGTTATATTATGAGTTTATGAGTTTTGATGTACTGAAGGAGTTCGGAGTCCCGGATGAGATCGGGGACATGACGAGGAGTCTCGAAATGGTCGAGACGTAAAGATCGATATATTGGACGACTATATTCGGAGTTCGGAAAGGTTCCGAATGATTCGGGTATTTTTCGGAGTACCGGAGAGTTACGGGAATTCGCCGGGGAGAAGTATTGGGCCTTATTGGGCCCTGCGGGAAAGAGAGAGGGGCTGCCTAGGGCAGGCCGCGCGCCCCCCCATGGCTTAGTCCGAATTGGACTAGGGGGACGGGCCGCACCCCCTCCTTCCTTCCCTTCTCTTTTCCCCTTCCTAATCTCCTACTCCTACTACTTGGAAGGACTCCTAGTTGGACTAGAAAAAGGGGAATCCTACTCCCGCTGGGAGTAGGACACCCCTAGGGCGCGCCTCTCTCCTTGGCCGGCCCCCTCCTCCTTGCTCCTTTATATACGGGGGCAGGGGGGCACCCCATACAACACAAGTTGATCTACGGATCGTTCCTTAGCCGTGTGCGGTGCCCCCCTCCACCATATTCCACTCCGGTCATATCGTCGCGGAGCTTAGGCGAAGCCCTGCGTCGGTGAAGTCATATCGTCGCGGAGCTTAGGCGAAGCCCTGCGTCGGTGGAGCATCATCATCGTCACCACGCCGTCGTGCTGACGGAACTCATCCCCGACGCTTTTCTGGATCGGAGCCCGGGGATCGTCATCGAGCTGAACGTGTGCAAAACTCGGAGGTGCCGTACGTTCGGTGCTTGGATCGGTCGGATCGTGAAGACGTATGACTACATCAACCGCGTTGTTATAACGCTTCCGCTTTCGGTCTACGAGGGTACGTGGACAGACACTCTCCTCTCTCGTTGCTATGCCATCACCATGGTCCTGTGTGTGCGTAGGAAAATTTTTGAAATTACTACGTTCACCAACAGGCCACCCGCGGTCTCCAGAAGAAACGAGGCTAATGGAACGAGAAGTCGTTTTTTTCTAACATCGACCCGCACGTGCAAGACCGCGGTGACCAGAAGACGGCCGGCTCTGACGGACCCATTATCTTTTTTTTGAGGGGTGAGAATAACTCTATTCATCAAAATCTACATGAAGTGGGATACGGTTCTGGTTGTAAGGAACGCCAAACCACACGTGGCGACCAGGACCTCTACTAAGAGAAAACTTTGCTAGACTATGTGCTTCATAATTCGTAGCACGACCCTCGAAAGTAAAGATACATTGAAAAGTGGCAGCTTTGAGTTTGATCTCGCTAATTATGGCTCCATATCTCCCTCTTGCGCTTTGATCAATATCTGCCACTACCTGTTTACAATCCGAGGCAATAACAAAACGTCGGATATTCAAATCCTCTGCCAAGCACAATGCCTCGTGGCACGCCAAGGCTTCCAGTGACGCTGGATCTGTCACTCCCTCGATAACCAAAGCCGAGGCCCCAAGATAGTTCCCTGATCCATCTCTGCATACTGCAGCCACCGATCCTCCTTTTCTCGCCCGGACGCTGGCGTCGACATGTATTTTGCAATGTCCAGGAGGTGGCCTCTTTGGACTCTTGCGTAGTTCACTTGCCGGAGCCCCACTCTGCCTTGGGCGAATATTTACATCATTGACAATGCCAAGTTCATCAATGAATCTGTTGATGAATATGTGTCTGGTGGGGGCTTTGAAAGATTGCCTCGTGAATGGCTTTGCGACAGGCATGCCAAATTGACCACAACGTGATCGCCAGACGGACGAACTTCTCATGCGGCAAGATTTCCATCAAAGTAAACAACCAATTTTTTGCATTTGGCTCAGTGGTGGCTATGATTGTATGTGTCAGTTCCTCTTCTCCCAACGCCCAAACACTTCGCGATGCGGTGCATTCCAGCAGCGAGTGTCTCCACGAGTCCTGAACCCCGCAAAAGCCACATCGGCTAGAATCTGTCATATGGCGGTGCGCCCTTATATCATTTGTCGGCAGCAATTGCTTAGATAATCTCCATAAGAACATCCTGACTTTGCCCGGGACTTTGGTATTCCACAAAGATTTCCATGCCCCTTTTTCCGCCCCACTGCTCGAGGGGCCTGCCCTTCCCTCCAGCCAAGCCTCTCTACGATGCCTGGTTGCAATGAGCATTTTATACGCTGACTTCACTGAGAAAATACCATCTTTTTAATAGTGCCATGCCCAAAAGTCATCCATATTCCGAGTACATAACGGAATACCCAGTATCGTCTCTGCATCCATTGGCATGAAAGTGGACTGCACCACTTGCCTGTTCCACGCTGCCGTTGCAGGAGTTATAAGTTCAGAGACAAAAGTAGGGCGGTTTTGTGACAGACACCCATATGGTCGAAGCATTTCATCTCTTGGTAGCCAATTGTGTGTCCATATGTTTGTTTTCACTCCATTCCCAATTCGTCTAATCAGCCCTCCCTTCCCTCCAGAATTGCTCTCCATACTTGACTAGGTCGACCCCCTAGTTCAGCATCAAGAATGTCAGAGGATGGATAGTAGATGCTCTTCAGGATACGGGCACATAGTGTGTCTGGATTTTGCAGCAGTTGCCACGCTTGTCTTGCCAACATGGCGAGGTTGAAAAGCTCAAAGTCTTTAAACCCCAGTCCCCCCATGTCCTTAGGTTGCGTCATAGATTTCCAGGAGACCCAATGTGGTTTCCGCTTTCCTTCCTTGCTACCCCACCAAAATTTCTGGATGAGCATGTTGAGATGTTCACACAACCCTCTAGGTAGCTTGAAACATGACATGAAAAAACGGGCACTGCTTGAGCAACAGACTTAACTAGCACTTCCTTGCCTGCTGATGACATAGTGCTCTCTATCCACCCCTGAACCTTACTCCACAGACGGTCCTTGAGGTATTTAAAGGCACCATTCTTGGAGCTACCAACATCCGAGGGCATCCCCAAATACTTCTCATTCAGAGTTTTGTTCGGGACGTTGAGTGTTTCCTTTATTTCCCCCCTTACTGAATCTGGCACTCCTTTTCTGAAGTATATTGAAGATTTTGAATAGTTAATACGTTGCCCAGTTGCCTGACAATAAGTATCAAGAACTTGGTACACCTCGTTAGCCCCCACGCCATTTTCCTTGGAAAACAGCAGGCTGTCATCTGCGAATAGGAGATGGTTCACCGGTGGTGCCGTAGGTGCCACCTGTATACCATGAAGATTGGATGACTCACTTTTAGATTTTAAGAGGCACGAAAGGCCCTCTGCTGCTAGCAAGAACAAGTATGGAGATATCGGGTCCCCCTGTCTGATTCCTCGTGAAGACCCATTATCTGATCCATGGCCCTGCCGAAAAGCAAATGTTCTGTTCCACGGCCCAGCCCGAGACGGCCCGACGTCCGTCTGGCCTCTCCCACGCAAGCCCACTGTTCGGTACCGTATTCGACCGTATTTCCATTTTAGTTGCGACCGCAACCACCGCGCCAGCTGGATTTCTTCGCATCCCTAGACTGCAACGGATGCACGAGATATCGGGAGCAGCTGAGCCCGGGCTCCAAATCGCCGCTCCCGAAAAAAGCCCATAAAAATGATGAGAAAGCAAAAAAAGAGGCTGGGAAAAAATGGACCTAACAAAAAATGGGTCAACAATAGGACATCGGATTAAGAGGCACATGCAATCGCGGGCGCGCCGGGCCTATACAAAGCGGGAGCAAAATTGGACTAAAGACTACAACAAATAGATCGGACACGCCACAACATATATGAGACATAGTTAAAGTGTTCATGAACTTTTTGAAATCATAAATTCAAAAAACTGTTCACAAAATTTAAAATTTGTAAATTTTAATAAAGTGCTCGCACACTTTAAAAGTATTCACATACTAAAAAATATCATGAATTGGAAAATGGAAAAATAATAAAAATTGAAAGGAGAATAAATTGAATTGAAATTTTTTATCAAGTTTAAAATAGAATAAATGAAAAAATATTGAAAAGACAATGAGATTTTAATTTTTTTTTTCTTTTACATAAAAATAAATTAGTATAGAAAAAAAGAAACAAAAATTGCTGGTTGACTGATAATTCACACATCTTCTACATTTTCCCACCATGCATTCACTAAAGAAAACATGCACAATAGAATTTCAAACGTCTTACATTTTTGGGACGGAGGAAGTAGATGATAATAAGTAAATCCATGACAAAAATAAACTCAGCAGCAAACAAACACACACAGAAACTGCGCGAATGTACGAACGGCTTAGCGCATGAAACAACGGTACAAACGACAAACATCTGTGCAAAAAAAGAACACGTCGTACACCTGTGCGAAAAACACGAATCTTAGCGCTTTGCAATGGACGGCTCAGGAGTTGCACGTGAGGGATGGACGTGCAACTGGCCGTAAAGTTTGCAAAAAAATAGACAAAAAGAAAATACATTTTTAACCTTAACCTTGTAATCTATGCCGTGTTATTAAAGAAAACATAACAATCAACCCCACCGGCTGACCACCATGGTAACCGTCCGTGCATTACCAATTTCCTACAGCTTTTTTCTTTTCTTTTTTGAGACAAACCAATCACCTACAGCTTTTTTCTTTTTGAGGAAAGACCGCCAGGCTTTATTAACCAATCTCCTACAGCTTTTTTTTAGCATTAAACCAAGTTTTATTCAGCAAACTCCACAGAAAAGTGGGATACACCTCACGTCATGGGGCTGGCCTAACCAAACACGGCGACCCAACCTCAGCGAGAGAGCGAACTTGGCTAGACTGTGTGCCTCAGTGTTCACGGCACGACCCTCAAAAGAAAAATTACACGTAAAAGAAGAAGCTAAGCTATTAATCTCACTTATGATTGCACCGTTTGCTCCTCTGGCTCCCATGTTGATTGCACCGACCACCCCCTTTGAGTCTGAAGCGATCAATAAGTGATGCAGGTTTAGGTCTTGTGCCAACGCAAGTGCTTCCCTGCATGCTATAGTTTCCAAGCTTGCCGGATCATCCACTTCCCCGATTACTAGCACCGAGCTTCCAAGATACTGCCCATTTGCGTTTCTGCACACCGCTGCAGCTGTGCCTCCAGCTCCCTTGCGACAAGCAGCATCAACATGTATTTTAACGTATCCCGCCGGTGGCACCTTCTGTCGCTGACTTGTGGCATTCGAGGAACTCGTCCGATGGTTCAGTGTGCGCGTGGGTTCTGTCAGCATATTCAGCTCCTCAATGCGAAAGTACCATTCTACACCCAGGAGCAAATGCTCCTGGTGTGAACAGTAAAATCAAAAAAATAGAAAAAAAAATTAAAAAATTCTGAATTTTTTTGTTGACATACTTTCACAAGTGTTTCTTGTGCATGAAAATTTTCATCACGAAATCACATTCGTAGAAGTCGTGCCGAAAAAAACAAAATCAGAGATGCAAAATGCTTTTGTAAGTAACATTTTCAGAGCATCGATTTTGTTTTTTTTTCACCACACCTTCCACCAATGTGATTTCGCGACGAATTTTTACGTGCACAATAAACATTTGTATAAGTATGACAAAATTTTTTTTTAAAAAAATTTTGACATTTTTTTAATTTTTTTTATTCTACTGTTCACACCAGGAGCATTTGCTCCTGGGTGTAGAAACTCCACGTCCTCCTCAATGTATCTATTGATGAATCCATTGATAGTCTGTGGGCTCTGAAATATACCCTCGTGGATGGCCTTTCTACGTGCAGCCCATAGCGCCCAGAGAGTGACCAATCTCCTACAGCTAACACAACTGTTCGTGAAAGTAACACAACCAGCAACGGAAAACAAAGGCCTAATAAACAAGAAGACAAAAGCCCACGAGAAGGAACAAAACGCCCGCAGAAAAAACAGGCCGAGAAAGTGCGCGAGCCTTTGATTTCGTCGACAGAAGGAACAATATTCGTAAAAAAAACTGAACTTTAGCAAGTCTATCCAACGGTTTGGGACTTAGATATGACATAGTTATTTCTCATCTAGACGTGAATTAGCAAATTCGTAAAAAAAAATGCATTCAATCTAATCACGGAAAGAGTAGATGCTAAACCGAGTGTTCCTTAATTGATCTTTTTCGCAGGCGTTCTTGTTGTGGACGGGATAGTGGTCGATCAGATCACCGTCGTGTTTGGCGTCTCACTAGGTTCAAGTTTGGATTGCTGCCTGCAGATGCTGAGCGCCCGATAGGACAGTGCCACCATTCGCCGGAAGTTGATAACCTTCGCCTTGTGCTGAGCGGATGAGTCGCCTCCGTCGGGGAGGACCAGTCTGTGCCTTGTTGCCGTGTCGTTGGCAACCGTGGTCGCGGCTAAAAAGAGAGCCTCGGCAGATCACCGCCGTTGCAGCCGCCGCCTCGTCTTGCGCCTTTGATCTTTCTCTCTCAACGGAGAGACTCGTGCTGATAACGTGGAAAGAAATAGTGCGATAGACAAATGAACAGTTGTCCTTCATTAATGATGATTATATAGCTCTGAAGGGATACAACGAATGGCGTATCCATTTGAAGGGATACGAGGAGAAGACGTGACGATTAAGTGATGCTAACCGCCCGCCGGTTTACACAAAGCAGATTATCCTTAATTAATCACATCTAATTAATTCCTTTTTTTAGCATCAGTACAGACACAAGCGCTCATATACACGAGCATACACTCACCCCTACAAACGTACACACGCATACCCTATTCCTATGAGCACCTCCGAGAGACTGAGCCGGTATATCATCTTGAGATTTACGAAGCCATCGTAGGCGCATCGTCGTCGATGTCCACCTAACCATCTCAACCACAGGTTGGTTCGCACATCTAATTAATTCTTAACACAAACAAGTCATGTAGGTAACTCCAAAACGCCAACGCATTTTATTTGGCTGCGTCCGATTGGGTCAAAACAGAACAAAACAGACAGAAATCACAGCCCAATGCATCGATGCAGACGGACAAACGTTCATGTTTTGTCCGCCTGCGACCCATTTTCGGCCCTCATTTTTGGGTCGATTCTACATCGGCGCGGACACAACGTGGAAGCATGCAATGCCCGCCTTTGTCCTCCCGCTAGCTCAGTGGCACGACGCCCGTTCTCCCCTCTCTCCAGAGCCGACACCTCTGACAACGCCGCCATTGCCGCTGCCTCCCACTTCCGGTTGCTTGAACGCTGCCCAGGCAACCGCCCGCATCCACACACTTTCCCCGCCTCCACGCTGCATCTGATGCCCGCTCTTGCCGGCGTTGGTGCCCCCTTTTTCGCGTCGTCGTCGCACCTCCACGGCCACGCCACCCCCTCACCTTCGCCGCCGCCTGCCTAGCCATCGTCCTCGCTCCATGGTCGCCTCCACTTCGACAGGCCTGCTGCCTATACGTCGGGGAGGCGCGAGGCTCTTCACGCCCGCAAAGTACCATGGATAGTGGGATGAGTTATTTTTCAACAACTTCACGTGTTCATCGGACGATGAGGAATTTGTGGTTGCGACTATGGTCATTAGTGACCATATTGCTAGGCAGCGGTCGAGGTTTAGGGGATCGATCCGGGCCATGCTCCAGCGTTGAATCGTAACAGAGAGACCGGCCATTGCCTACTCTTCGTCGACTACTTTCTGTGCACGTCCCCACTCTTCAATCCTAGGCTTTTCTGGCGCCGCTTCCAGATGGCTAGGCATATGTTCAACCGTATTCGGAAGGGAGTAATGATGTATGATGATTATTTCGTATGCAAGGTGGATGCACTTGGAAAGGATGGCTTCTCCTCTTATCAGAAATGCACAGGAGCCATTCGGATGCTTGCATACAGAATTCCCGGTGATCTTGTTGATGAGTATGTCCACATGAGTGAGTCCACATGCCTTGCATCATTGTACAACTTTTGCAAGGTTGTGGTAGCACTGTTTAGTCCGAGTACCTGAGAGAACCAAATGTTGCGGATACACCCCGGTTGTTAGCTGTCAATGCAGATAGGGGATTTTCAGGGATGTTTGGTAGCATAGATTGTATGCACCGGAAGTTGAAGAATTGTCCTTCTACTTGGCAGAGGCAGCATAAGGGGCAATGTCAAAGGTTGCACTGTTGCTACCTCTTGAGCTTGTGTTGGATTTCTCCGAAGAGGAGAGGATAATGCAGCAGAGTAGCGTAAGTATTTCCCTCAGTTTTTGAGAATCAAGGTATCAATCCAGTAGGAGGCCACGCGCAAGTCCCTCGTACCTACACAAAACAAATAGCTCAACGCAACCAACGCGATTAGGGGTTGTCAATCCCTTCACGGTCACTTACGAGAGTGAGATCTGATAGAGATGATAGATAATATTTTTGGTATTTTTGGTATAAAGATGCAAAGTAAAATAAAAAGCAAAGTAAAAAGCAAAGCAATAATAAAGTGATGGAAGATTAATATGATAGAGAATAGACCCGGGGGCCATAGATTTCACTAGTGGCTTCTCTCAAGAGCATAAGTATTTTACGGTGGTGAACGAATTACTATTGAGCAATTGACAGAATTGAGCATAGTTATGAGAGTGTCTAGGTATGATCATGTATATAGGCATCACGTCCGAGACAAGTAGACCGACTCCTGCCTGCATCTACTACTATTACTCCACTCATCGACAGCTATCCAGCATGCATCTAGAGTATTAAGTTAATGAAAACAGAGTAACGCCTTAAGCAAGATGACATGATGTAGAGGGATAAATTCACGCAATATGATAAAAAAAACCATCTTGTTATCCTCGATGGCAACAATACAATACGTGCCTTGCTGCCCCTTCTGTCACTGGGAAAGGACACCGCAAGATTGAACCCAAAGCCAAGCACTTCTCCCATTGCAAGAACTACCAATCTAGTTAGCCAAACCAAATGGATAATTCGAAGAGACTTGCAAAGATAACCAATCATACATAAAAGAATTCAGAGAAGATTCAAATATTGCTCATAGATAATCTTGATCATAAACCCACAATTCATCGATCTCAACAAACACACCGCAAAAAGAAGATTACATCGAATAGATCTCCACAAGAGAGGGGGAGAACATTGTATTGAGATCCAAAAAGAGAGAAGAAGCCATCTAGCTACTAACTATGGACCCGAAGGTCTGAGGTAAACAACTCACACTTCATCGGAGAGGCTATGATGATGTAGAAGCCCTCCGTGGTGGATTCCCCTTCCGGCGGAGCTCCAGAACAGGCCCCAAGATGGGATCTCATGGATACAGAAAGTTGCGGCGGTGGAATTAGGTTTTTGGCTCCGTATCTGATCGTTCGGGGGTACATAGGTATATATAGGAGGAAGGAGTACGTCAGTGGAGCAAAGGGGGCCCACGAGGCAGGGGGCACACCCTCCACCCTCGTGGCCGCCTCCTTTCTTTCTTGACAGGGGGTCCAAGTCTCCTGGATCATATTCGGTGAGAAAATCATGTTCCCGAAGGTTTCATTCCGTTTGGACTCTGTTTGATATTCCGTTTCTTCGAAACACTGAAATAGGCAAAAAACAGCAAATCTGGGTTGGGCCTCCGGTTAATAGGTTAGTCCCAAAAGTAATATAAAAGTGTAAAATAAAGCCCAATATGGTCCAAAACAGTAGATAATATAGCATGGAGCAATAAAAAATTATAGATACGTTGGAGACGTATCAGGCATCCCAAGCTTAATTCCTGCTCGTCCTCGAGTAGGTAAATGATAAAAAGATAATTTTTGATGCGGAGTGCTACTTGGCATAATTTCAATATAATGTTCTTAATTGTGGTATGAATATTCAGATCTGAAAGATTCAAGACAAAAGTTCATATTGACATAAAAATAATAATACTTCAAGCATACTATCAAAGTAATTATGTCTTCTCAAAATAACATGGCCAAAGAAAGTTATCCCTACAAAATCATATAGTTTGGCTATGCTCTATCTTCACCACACAAAGTATTTAAATCATGCACAACCCCGATGACAATCCAAGCAATTGTTTCATACTTTTGACATTTTCAAAACTTTTTCAATCTTCACGCAATACATGAGCGTGAGACATGGATATAACACTATATGTGGAATAGAATGGTGGTTGTGGAGAAGACAAAAAGAGGGAAGATAGTCTCACATCAACTAGGTGTATCAACGGGCTATGGAGATGCCCATCAATAGATATCAACGTGAGTGAGTAGGGATTGCCATGCAACGGATGCACTAGAGCTATAAGTATACGAAAGCTCAACAAAAGAAACTAAGTGGGTGTGCATCCAACTCGCTTGCTCACGAAGACCTAGTGCATTTTGAGGAAGCCCATCATTGGAATATACAAGCCAAGTTCTATAATTAAAAATTCCCACTAGTATATGAAAGTGACAAAATGAGAGACTCTCTATCATGAAGATCATGGTGCTACTTTGAAGCACAGGTGTGGTAAAAGGATAGTAACATTGTCCCTTCTCTCTTTTTCTCTCATTTTTTTATTTGGGCCTTTTCTATTTTTTTATGGCCTCTTTTCCCCTTTTTTTATTTTTCATCCGGAGTCTCATCCCGACTTGTGGGGGAATCATAGTCTCCATCATCCTTTCCTCACTTGGGACAATGCTCTAAAAATGATGATCATCACACTTTTATTTTCTTACAACTCAATGATTACAACTCGATACTTAGAACAAAATATGACTCTATATGTATGCCTCCGGCGGTGTACCGGGATATGCAATGAATCAAGAGTGACATGTATGAAAGAATTATGAACGGTGGCTTTGCCACAAATACGATGTCAACTACATGATCATGCTAGCAATATGACAATGATGGAGCGTGTCATAATAACCGGAATGGTGGAAAGTTGCATGGCAATATATCTCGGAATGGCTATGGAAATGCCATGATAGGTAGGTATGGTGGCTGTTTTGAGGAAGGTATATGGTGGGTGTATGATACTGGCGAAAAGTGTGCGGTATTAGAGAGGCTAGCAATGGTGGAAGGATGAAAAGTGCGTATAATTCATGGACTCAACATTAGTCATAAAGAACTCATATACTTATTGCAAAAATCTACAAGTTATCAAAGCAAAGTATTACGCGCATGATCCTAGGGGGATATATTGGTAGGAAAAGACCAACGCTCGTCCCCGACCGCCACTCATAAGGAAGACAATCAATAAATAAATCATGCTCCGACTTCATCACATAACGGTTCACCATACGTGCATACTACGGGAATCACAAACTTTAACACAAGTATTTCTCAAATTCACAACTACTCAACTAGCATGACTCTAATATCACCATCTTCATATCTCAAAACAATTATCAAGCATCAAACTTTTCTTAGTATTCAACACACTCAAAAGAAAGTTTTACAAATCTTTAATACCAAGCATCATATTATTATTAAGAAAATTACCATGCTATTTAAGACTCTCAAAATAATCTAAGTGAAGCATGAGAGATCAATAGTTTCTATAAAACAAATCCACCACCGCGCTCTAAAAGATATAAGTAAAGCACTAGAGCAAAACTATATAGCTCAAAAGATATAAGTGAAGCACATAGAGTATTCTATCAAATTCAAATTCATGTATGGCTCTCTCGAAAGGTGTGTACAGCAAGGATGATTGTGGTAAACTAAAAGGCAAAGACTCAAATCATACAAGACGCTCCAAGCAAAACACATATCATGTGGTGAATAAAAATATAGCTCCAAGTAAAGTTACCGATGAAAGTGGACGAAAGAGGGGATGCCTTCCGGGGGCATCCCCAAGCTTTGACTTTTTGGTGTCCTTAGATTATCTTGGGGGTGCCATGGGCTCTTAGGCTCTTGCCACTCCTTGTTCCATAATCCATCAAAAATATTTCACCCAAAACTTGAAAACTTCACAACACAAAACTCAACAGAAATCTCGTGAGCTCCGTTAGCGAAAGAAAAACAAAAGACCACTTCAAGGTACTGTAATGAACTAATTCTTTATTTATATTGGTGTTAAACCTACTGTATTCCAACTTCTTTATGGTTTATAAACAATTTACTAGCCATAGATTCATCAAAATAAGCAAACAACACACGAAAAACAGAATCTGTCAAAAAACAGAACAGTCTGTAGTAATATGTAACTAACGCAAACTTCTGAAACTCCAAAACTTCAGCAAAAATAGGAAGACCTAGGAAATTTGTTTATTGATCAGAAGCAATTGGAATCACTATTTTATCACTTTCTGGTGATTTTTAACAATTTTTTTCATGAACCGAAAGTTTCTGGAAATTACAGCAAGATCAAATAACTATCATCTAAGAAGATCCTATAGGTTTAACTTGGCACAAACACTAATTAAAAGATAAAACCACATCTAAACAGAAGGTAGATGTATTATTTATTCATAAACAGAAACAAAAATAAAAAACTAAAAATAAAATAGGGTTGCCTCCCAACAAGCGCTATCGTTTAACGCCCCTAGCTAAAAGCAATGATAGATCTAGGTATTGCCATCTTTGGTAGGCAATTACTCAATGAGACATCTACCTTCCTTAGAAATTTCTTTCTTTCTAGTAATTATCGAACTTTTAGGCACAAGATCAAAAAATTCATTCGTAGCAAATGGTTCCTTAATGATAGCAAAAAGATTGGGATGAATACTTATAGATTTAAGATCCGAAGTTTCCTTACTAGAGGATTCACCCTTATTTTTAGGAACATACATAACCTTGGCAATTTTAGTAGGAGGACTTGGAGTATTCTTTACGGAAGAAAAAGCGGTTCCCAAGTTGGTAATGATACCCTCAAGTTTATCGATTCTAGTGGAATCTTGATTTATTCTCTCATTAACTATGGGTTCCTTCTCCTTAATATTTTTCAAAGTTACTCCTACCTTAGATCCATATTGGGTAATTTGATTGTGGATCTTTTTATCTAGATTTTCAATTAACTCAACGGTAGCAACTTTATTTTCAATAATTTCAAGTCTTTGCATTACATGCTCCAAAGTTAACATAGTCCCATTAACCAAAAGAGGTGGTGAGCCAAATAAATCTATCATAGCATTATAAGAATCAAAAGTATGTCTACCGAAGAAATTCCCTCCGGTAATGGTATCAAGGATATATCTATACCAAGGATTAGCACCTACATAAAAGTTACGGAGAAGAACTTAAGTAGATTGCTTCCTGGTAGATCTATTTTGAGCATTGCAAATTCTATACCAAGCGTCTTTTAGATTTTCTCCCTCCCTTTGCTTAAAATTTAGAACTTCATTCTCGGGACACNTATTTTTCAAAGTTACTCCTACCTTAGATCCATATTGGGTAATTTGATTGTGGATCTTTTTATCTAGATTTTCAATTAACTCAACGGTAGCAACTTTATTTTCAATAATTTCAAGTCTTTGCATTACATGCTCCAAAGTTAACATAGTCCCATTAACCAAAAGAGGTGGTGAGCCAAATAAATCTATCATAGCATTATAAGAATCAAAAGTATGTCTACCGAAGAAATTCCCTCCGGTAATGGTATCAAGGATATATCTATACCAAGGATTAGCACCTACATAAAAGTTACGGAGAAGAACTTAAGTAGATTGCTTCCTGGTAGATCTATTTTGAGCATTGCAAATTCTATACCAAGCGTCTTTTAGATTTTCTCCCTCCCTTTGTTTAAAATTTAGAACTTCATACTCGGGAGACAACGGAGAAAATATAAGACTAGCCATGACGACGAAAGCGAGAAAAATGCAAACGGAAAAGAGAGGGCGAATAAAACGGCAAGGGTGAAGTGGGGGAGAGGAAAATGAGAGGTAAATGGCAAATAATGTAATGAGAGAGATAAGGGATTGTGATGGGTACTTGGTATGTTGACTTTTGCGTAGACTCCCCAACAACGGCGCCAGAAATTCTTCTTGCTACCTCTTGAGCTTGCGTTGGATTTCCCCGAAGAGGAGAGGATAATGCAACAGAGCAGCGTAAGTATTTCCCTCAGTTTTTGAGAACCAAGGTATCAATCCAGTAGGAGGCCACGCGCAAGTCCCTCGTACCTACACAAAACAAATAGCTCAACGCAACCAACGCGATTAGGGGTTGTCAATCCCTTCACAGTCACTTACGAGAGTGAGATCTGATAGAGATGATAGATAATATTTTTTATATTTTTGGTATAAAGATGCAAAGTAAAATAAAAAGCAAAGTAAAAAAGCAAAGCAATAATAAAGTGATGGAAGATTAATATGATAGAGAATAGACCCGGGGGCCATAGATTTCACTAGTGGCTTCTCTCAAGAGCATAAGTATTTTACGGTGGGTGAACGAATTACTGTTGAGCAATTGACAGAATTGAGCATAGTTATGAGAGTGTCTAGGTATGATCATGCATATAGGCATCACGTCCGAGACAACTAGGCCGACTCCTGCCTGCATCTACTACTATTACTCCACTCATCGACCGCTATCCAGCATGCATCTAGAGTATTAAGTTAATGAAAATAGAGTAACGCCTTAAGCAAGATGACATGATGTAGAGGGATAAATTCATGCAATATGATAAAAAAAACCCCATCTTGTTATCCTCGATGGCAACAATATTGTACGTGCCTTGCTGCCCCTTCTGTCACTGGGAAAGGACACCGCAAGATTGAACCCAAAGCCAAGCACTTCTCCCATTGCAAGAACTACCAATCTAGTTGGCCAAACCAAACGGATAATTCAAAGAGACTTACAAAGATAACCAATCATACATAAAAGAATTCAGAGAAGATTCAAATATTGCTCATAGATAATCTTGATCATAAACCCACAATTCATCGATTTCAACAAACACACTGCAAAAAGAAGATTACATCAAATAGATCTCCACAAGAGAGTGGGAGAACATGTATTGAGATCCAAAAAGAGAGAAGAAGCCATCTAGCTACTAACTATGGCACTACTAGGGAAAATCTTATACACAGAACTTTAGCAGTAGCGAGGGTCAAAAAAGAACGCTGGTGCTAAGTAGCAGTAGCGCGCCTGAGCAAACCGCGCTGCAGATAAATTTCTAGCAGTAGCGCGTCTTGCTCTAAACACGTTACTACTAAAATTCCCACGGCTTAGCCGATAGGCTACACATAGTAGTAGCGACCTATAATGAACCGCGCTACCGCTACTTTTTTTGTAGCAGCGCGTTTTAATCTAAACTCGCTACTACTAAAGGATATAAAATTAAATGGAAAGGAAATAGAAAGGTAATTGAAAATGAAAGAAATAGAATAAGGTGAAAGGAAAAAAATATGAAGAAAACTAAATGAAAAAGGGGGAAAAGAGAAACGAGTAGCAGTAGCGTGTATCCCAGAACGCGTTGTAGCTAACGTAGCAGCAGCGCGCTTCCTGGAACGCGCTACTGCTACTTCTGACTTAACCACGGGGTTCGTCCTTCCCCACAGCTACTTCCCCGAAATCCAACTCTCCACTCTCGCCGCCGCCGTTGCCCGTCGGCCGCCGCACGCTCTCCGCACACCCTCTACGCCGCCCCGACCCCAGATTCAATGCCGCCCTTGCCCCTGACCTCAACGCCGCCCCGGACGCCGCCCCCGACCCCGACCTTGAGGCCGCCATCCTCCGCGCGCCGCCCGAGCCCCGACCCTGACCTCGACGCCGCCTGCCCCTCCCTCGTCGCAGGCACCCGAGGTGAGCACGCCTGCTCCTCCCTCTCCCCTACCTCTGCCTAGGGTTTCTTTATATTTTAGTTGCATCAAATTAGTTAGGGTTCATGTAAGAGTGGAAACAAATCGGATGCGGATGCGGCTCAAATGAGTTAGGGTTCATGTAAGGGTGGAAACGAATCAAATTTCTAAGATGAATCATAAAACAAGTAAAATTTGACCACTTATTTCACTTTATAGTTGGATAATTGGAATATCCGCTACCACTTTCCACCCCTATAGGTTCATCAAATTAGATGGTAATTAGGTCAGTAGTTCCTAGGTACTAATTAGTTAGTAAGAACTAGGTACTAATTAGGTACTAGAATATTTTTATTTATAGTAAGTTTATTTTTAGTAAGAACTAGTTGAATTCATAGAACTAGTTAGTAAGAACTTGTTGCTATTTTTTAGTTAAAGCAATTTTTCCTGCATCGACGTGGACGATGCCTATTCCGCATCCTCGTCATCGAGTCGGCGGAGGACGACACCTGCTTGACCAGATGGGCCATGTTCGGGACTGGGCTCCGCCGGGGTGGTACTGGGAGGCGCTACCTATCGGGGGGCGCAGGTTGGTGAGGAGCCAGCCTGTCATTGACCCGAACCTTCTTTGGTGGCGGTCGCGTAGGCCAGTGACGGTCCAGAGGCTCGAGGACTCCGCGGAGGTGGTGCGTCACCGTGTCAGTGAGGAGGACGCGCACGTACGTCGCTACTTGTTTGCGTTGGAGCACAGGTTCTCCAATACCTGGCAGGTTCTCCAGGGATCTCACTGGAGCTATGATCCCGTGATGGTTCCTTCTTTGTGGGTGTCCACCGCCCGCGCCGATACCCGTCGTGTGCTAGGGTTTTAGTTGTATTAGTGATGTTATATGTATGACACTATTTGTGATGTATTAGTGATAATATTCGATGATGTACGGACGCATGAGATGATTTACTTTTTCTTATTGAATGCATGCTAATTTGAGTCCTATAAGATATTTTGAAATGCATATCTTGTGTTGCTCAATATCCAAATGGTCGGTCATGTTTGCAGGTTACACCTCCGAGTGGCCTATGTTTTGCCGGAGTGTTGATTCATTTCCGTTCCGGCAAATTTCAGGCGCTCGATATGTCCTATTTTAGCAAAGGTCGTGCCGGATTTTTCCGTGAATTTTGGCATGACTTGTGCCAGAATATGTAGGAAATATCGAGTGCCCCGGATTTGTGTGTTGAGTATCCTGGTAGTTGTCTTCGATCGATTTTCAATTAATGTTTTAACTATGAACATAAGAAATGTCTGACGATGAAAAAATTTCGGTATTTGCAAATACTGCGAAGGCGAGCGTGGCCTGTGCGACGGAATCTTCCTAGATGATGATAGGCGCTTCAGCATCAAGCTGGACGAGAACTTCGAAGTGGATACAGTAAGTCACAACGACAAGTCTTTTTTCGTAATTAAGCATGACATCTGCTTCATTTGCTTCAACTTATATTTTTTTTACTATTCTACTAGCGTATCCCCTGCCATGCAAGAGTTTTTGTATTGGATAAGATAGGTTTTAGTCATACTACGGAGGTAAATAAAGTTTACTTGAAGATCGAGCATGGTTATATTTTCCACGCAAAATTATACAATTCAGACGACTACACCTATTTTGGATGCAAAACATGGCGAACACTATTCAAGACTTATGCATTTGAGCCTGATGTGGTTATCACCTTTGATATTCGTCTGGAAGATGATATTGAAGGTAATACCGACATCTGGGTCGATGTGCAGACGTCTCCAGTTATAACATTATGTAAGTTTCTCAACCATATTTATGTCTTTGATATTGTTTATTCAAAAATAGTTGACAACTAATTTGTATTGTCAGCTTATTTCGGTGCAAGCAAACATGTCCAGCGTTTGGTAGACAGGACCTACTACTGTCCCGGGGCTGAACTAAACTGCGAGGAGCTAAGTCATTATGTTTCATGGCTTGAGGATCTTGATACTGTCAAGACAAATTTTCTTCCTGGATTTAGAAATGTTAGTACTGAAAACGTGCGACCAATAGTGTTCATAATGAACTACGGTCACATCTATTTAGGAAGGATGGTAAGATTTTTACTATTTGTCCTCAGTGCATCTTTTCCATACATTATTTTTGAAGCTAAACTTCATTGCTAAGTATGTTACCGTACGATGTTCTTCAACAGGGACTCCCGATGAATGTTGTGCCTTATGGGATCGAGACTAAAGGTACCATGAGTATTATTAGCTTACGGCCAAGATATCCTACAGATTACTTTAGTGCATTCAAGATTAGCGACGGATGCTTAATAGTGCAAGACTGGACCAAATATGTGATGGGGGAGCGCAGAGAAGTACTAGGGGGCAGCAAACAGAGGCGCTACCCGCGATTAGGAGACAGGTTCATCTGCATGCTCCAACTTGATCAAGAAGGAGAGCTACACATGTTTTATGTTATTTTACCTAAGAGAGAGCAGCAAGAGTGATTAGCTAGCTAGAAATGAGTTTGAGGATGATGATGTGCTACACTATTACTATGATGATAAAATAGCTAGTGTTGGTGGTAATGACTATGATGATTATTATTAGCTAGTGTTAGTGGTGATTAAATAAATACTGTTGGTGGTAATGACCATGATGATGATTAAATATCTTGTGCTGGCGGATTAGATTCAAGTGGAGGCAACATGCGGTGCACATCGAAAGTACTAGTCCAAACTAGATCAAGTTTGGATTAGTAGTATACTTTTGACATGCACCACATATTGCCTCCATTTGAACCTAATCCACCTTCATTTGACACACTGTTATGGACAGAATGATGTAAACCTCATAACTGGTATTGTACCAATATTTGTACGATGGCGCATAAATACACTAAAAATGAAAAAAAATACTAGTAGCGATGGAGAGCAAACACGCTGCCAGTAGTTACATTAGCAGTAGCGTGGGAGTGAAAAAACGCTGCAGCTACTGCTAAGCAATAGCTGTAGCGCCTTATTAGTAGCGCGCCTACCCGCGCTACTAGTGAGCACAAAACCAGCGCTACTGCTAGGGTTTTCCCTAGTAGTGTGGACCCGAAGGTCTGAGGTAAACTACAAACACTTCATCGAAGAGGCTATGATGATGTAGAAGCCCTCCGTGGTGGATACCCTTCCGGCGGAGCTCCGGAACAGGCCCCAAGATGGGATCTCGTGGATACAGAAAGTTGCAGCGGTGGAATTAGGTTTTTGGCTCCGTATCTGATCGTTCGGTGGTACGTAGGTATATATAGGAGGAAGGAGTACGGCGGTGGAGCAAAGGGGGCCCCACGAGGCAGGGGGCGCGCCCTAGGGGGGCGCCCTCCACCCTCGTGGCCGCCTCCTTTCTTTCTTGATGGGGGGGTCCAAGTCTCCTGGATCATATTCGGTGAGAAAATCACGTTCCCGAAGGTTTCATTCCGTTTGGACTTATGGCCCGTTGATCACTAGACGGAAGGACTACCGAAGCTATGAACCTCGGCGTAATCAACATGAAAACCTTCGAAGACTTGGTGTGTACTTCAAGGATTCCTCTATAGACGGTGCGTTGGCAACTGACCATGTGTGTAACCTAGGTGCACCCGATGCATATATAAGCCGAAGGGTTTAGTCTTTAGAGGCACGAATATTAGCCTTTGGGTTTAGAACACAATCATACGATCTCGAGGTAGATCATTTGTACTATATACTCCATCACATCAATATAATGAAAGAAGGACATAGGGTTTGACCTCTTTGAGAGGGCCCGAATCTGGGTAAAACATCATCTCCCTACCTTGTTACTATTGTTCCTAGACCTACAGCTCGGGAGCCCACTACCCGAGATCTGTCGGTTTTAGCACCGACATTGGCGGCCCATATAGGTCTCGCTGTCCGGTCGCTTCGAAATAGTGGAGGCATCAATTAATAATCAGACCCAAACCAACGTGTTTTCAACGTCGGATTGTCAAATCATAGGATCAACCAAAAATCAAAAACACATCGGACCGCCCGTCCTACCTCAAGAGTTGAAGGTTGATGATGTCGAATCTATAGTCGAGCCTCACGCTCTATCTCCTGAATCAGCCAAGGACAAGCCTGAAGAATCATAGGGAGCCTGGAGCTCGGACTCGAAGGTCGGCCCAACTAGTTCGGCCTTAACGCCGTAACCTCGGGAGGAACACTTCAGATCGACAATCCTGCAACACGCTGGGATCAAATATTTGATCCCACTCACCCCTCACATCGAGTACTGCCCGCGTAACTCAGGTCCACGCGATGTCTGGGATCTAATCTATGTCAAACAGCAACCTCACGGGACAGTTCGGCAATTTTGGATGCGTTTCTTGTTTGTAAGGAACAAAATCCTAGACTACTGTGATCTAGAGATCTTGGCGCCTTTCCACCACAACGATCACGATGGGGGCATACTGAACACCCTCGCCCGACGATGCGTTCAAACTTTTGCCGAGTTATCGGACTTGGTAACAAGATTCTGTGTCATGGAGAACGCCTGGTTGGCTCAAAAGGAGCGGAGGGATTCAATCCGCCTTGAAGCATCAAACTGCACGTCTTCAACTCTGCCAGGTTTCATAGTTTTTCTTTTTTCAACAGTTTTTTCACTAGTTTTCTTTGTTTTCCCCGATTTTCACTGGTTTTTCTTTTCTACAATTTTTCTTGATTTTTCACCTATTTTTTGCTTTTATTTCTTTCTTGGTTTTTTTTTGCTTTGTTTCTTTCTCGGTCTTCATTGTTTACATTATTTTAATTTGGTTTTCGGCTTTCATTTTCTTTTTTTTGGTTTTCTTTGTTTTTAAATTGTAGTTTTTATTGAGTATCTTTATTTTTCTTTGTTTCTTCATCAATTCTTGTCGTTTTCTCTTTTTTCAACACATGGCAAAATTTTCCAGTAAACATTCAACATTTTCTTAAACATCAGAATTACATTTCTATATACATG
>LR880966.1:729112928-729127697 GCA_904067115.1 Aegilops sharonensis
AGATCTTCGTAGAATATGTAGGAACCAATATGGGCATCCAGGTTCCGCTATTGGTTATTGACCGAGAATGGTTCTAGGTCATGTCTACATAGTTCTCGAACCCGTAGGGTCCGCACGCTTAACGTTTCGATGACAGTTCATTATGAGTTTATAAGTATTGATGCACCGAAGGTTGTTCGGAGTCCCGGATGTGATCACGGACATGACGAGGAGTCTCGAAATGGTCGAGACATAAAGATTGATATATTGGAAGCCTACATTTGGACATCGGAAGTGTTCCGAGTGAAATCGGGAATTTACCGGAGTACCGGGAGGTTACCGGAACCCCCCGGGAACTACATGGGCCCATAGTGGGCCTTGGAGGAAAGGAGAAAGGGCAGCCCTAGGTGGCCGCGCCCCACCCCCCCATCCCCTAGTCCTATTAGGACTAGGAAAGGTGGGCCGGCCCCCCTCTCTCTCTTTCCCCCTCCGGGAATCCTAATCCAACTAGGATTGGAGGGGGAATCCTACTCCCGGAGGGAGTAGGACTCCCTTGGTGCGCCTCCTCCTTGGGCCGGCCACCTCCCCCTTGGCTCCTTTATATACGGGGGCAGGGGGCACCCTAGGACACACAAGTTGATCTACGGATCTTTCCTTAGCCGTGTGGGGTGCCCCCTTCCACCATATTCCACTTCGGTCATATCGTCGCGGAGCTTAGGCGAAGCCCTGCGCCAGAGAAGTCATATCGTCGCGGAGCTTAGGCGAAGCCCTGCGACAGTGGAGCATCAACATCGTCACCACGCCGTCGTGCTGACGGAACTCATCCCCGACACTTTGCTGGATCGGAGTCCGGGGATCGTCATCGAGCTGAACGTGTGCAGAACTCGGAGGTGCCGTACGTTCGGTGCTTGGATCGGTCGGATCGTGAAGACGTACGACTACATCAACCGCGTTGTTATAACGCTTCCGCTTTCGGTCTACGAGGGTACGTGGACGGACACTCTCCCCTCTCGTTGCTATGCCATCACCATGGTCTTGCGTGATCGTAGGAAATTTTTTGAAATTACTACGTTCCCCAACACCTGGGGAGGTCGGCGAACCAACTTATGGTTGGATGGTTAGAGGTACTGTGGTATCCCCGACCCACCAGGGTTCAAGTCGTGGTGCTCGCATTTATTTCTAGATTTATTTCAGGATTTCCTGCGATGCGCATTCAGTGGGAGGAGACGTTTCCGTCAATGACGAGGTGCCTACGGTGACTTTGTAAATTTCAAGATGATGTACCGGCTCTGTCTTTCGGAGGTACTCATAGGGATAGGGTGTGCGTGTGTGCGTTCATAAGAATGAGTGTATACGTGTGTATATGAGCGCTTGCGTCTGTACTGTGTACAAAAAGAAAAAAGAACCCGAAGAGGTCGGAGTGACCTTGGAAAGGAGTACTGCTCAATTAGTGATTTTGATAGGGTATGCGTGTGTGCGTTCATAGGGGTGAGTGTATGCGTGTGTATATGAGCGCTTGCGTCAGTACTGTGTTCAAAAAGAAAAAAGAACCCAAGGAGATCGTAGTGACCTTGAAAAGGAGTACTGCTCAATTAGTGATTTTTGGGCTGGGTTTCTCTTTGTTATTTTAAGCTACAGGCACACTGCCAATGGGCCCGTCCGCTTGCGGTCCACTTGGCAGTCAGTTGGGTGGTTCCGATGTTTTGGTCTGGCCGGCTGGCCAGGTGTGTGTGGTGTCTAGCTTGTTCCTATGCTTTTCCTTCTCGCCCAGGCATTCTCTTTCCATTGCGTTCCTTTCCTCCAATCTCGCCTCTCCATCCTTCTCCCTGCCGCATCGTCTTCCTCATTGTCCGCTTGTCGTCTCGCCCCTGCTGCTCCTGCTGCATACGGTTAAGGTGTGCGCCCGCATGTTGTTCCACGAGATCGCTGAAGCTTTCTCGTTCGCATGGACAGACGCACTGCTTGATTCCTCGTTTGTCCCCTTTTTTCCCCTCCCCCTTTCCCATTTGCATGGTCGTTGGTGTCGCTCTCCGTTCTCCGGTTCTATGCTCCACCCGCCACTGTACCAATGCTCGTTGCTCCTCTCGAAACGTGAGCTCTTCTTCTATTAGGAATAGGATGCTCTTCACCTGTTTGATGGAATGCCGGTAATAACTGATGGGCTGCTTCTTCTTTCATTTTCAGTGGGATTTATCTGCTCGGTTAGTTGGGTTTTTTGTGCCGTTGGGCATCAAGGTTAGATTTTTTTTCCTACTCCATTGGTCGGTTTCTTCTTGTTGATTATTTTTTTTCGATGGCCTATGGATGTGTGTGCATGCGTTTCGGTTAAAATCACCTGTTAGGAAGATGTCTGCCCGCTCAACCAATTTTCAGTTACAAGCTGTAGTGATACAACTGATGTTTCTTTCTCGGTCTTCAATCTTTCCATTATTTTAATTGGTTTTCTTCGGTTTTCATTCTCTTTTTTTTGTTTTTCTTCGTTTTTATTGAGATTCTTTGTTTTTCTTTGTTTCTTCATCAATTTTCATCGGTTTTCTTTTTGGTCAACACATGTCAACTTTTTTCAGTACACATTGAACATTTTCATAAACATGAGAAACACATTTTTATATACATGTTAATATTTTTAAAAATTTATATTTTTTGATGTCTACTTCTTTTATACACATTGTACATTTTTGGTTTTTATCTAATACATTTTCAAATACATGATTAACATGTATTGAGTACGTGGTGCTCGCATTTATTTCTAGATTTATTTCAGGATTTCCTGCGATGCGCATTCAGTGGGAGGAGACGTTTCCGTCAATGACGAGGTGCCTACGGTGACTTTGTAAATTTCAAGATGATGTACCGGCTCTGTCTTTCGGAGGTACTCATAGGGATAGGGTGTGCGTGTGTGCGTTCATAAGAATGAGTGTATACGTGTGTATATGAGCGCTTGCGTCTGTACTGTGTTCAAAAAGCAAAAAGAACCCGAAGAGGTCGGAGTGACCTTGGAAAGGAGTACTGCTCAATTAGTGATTTTGGTAGGGTATGCGTGTGTGCGTTCATAGGGGTGAGTGTATGCGTGTGTATATGAGCGCTTGCGTCAGTACTGTGTTCAAAAAGAAAAAAGAACCCAAGGAGATCGTAGTGACCTTGAAAAGGAGTACTGCTCAATTAGTGATTTTTGAGCTGTGTTTCTCTTTGTTATTTTAAGCTACAGGCACACTGCCAATGGGCCCGTCCGCTTGCGGTCCACTTGGCAGTCAGTTGGGTGGTTCCGATGTTTTGGTCTGGCCGGCTGGCCAGGTGTGTGTGGTGGCTAGCTTGTTCCTATGCTTTTCCTTCTCGCCCAGGCATTCTCTTTCCATTGCGTTCCTTTCCTCCAATCTCGCCTCTCCATCCTTCTCCCTGCCGCATCGTCTTCCTCATTGTCCGCTTGTCGTCTCGCCCCTGCTGCTCCTGCTGCATACGGTTAAGGTGTGCGCCCGCATGTTGTTCCACGAGATCGCTGAAGCTTTCTCGTTCGCATGGACAGACGCACTGCTTGATTCCTCGTTTGTCCCCTTTTTTCCCCTCCCCCTTTCCCATTTGCATGGTCGTTGGTGTCGCTCTCCGTTCTCCGGTTCTATGCTCCACCCGCCACTGTACCAATGCTCGTTGCTCCTCTCGAAACGTGAGCTCTTCTTCTATTAGGAATAGGATGCTCTTCACCTGTTTGATGGAATGCCGGTAATAACTGATGGGCTGCTTCTTCTTTCATTTTCAGTGGGATTTATCTGCTCGGTTAGTTGGGTTTTTTGTGCCGTTGGGCATCAAGGTTAGATTTTTTTTCCTACTCCATTGGTCGGTTTCTTCTTGTTGATTATTTTTTTTCGATGGCCTATGGATGTGTGTGCATGCGTTTCGGTTAAAATCACCTGTTAGGAAGATGTCTGCCCGCTCAACCAATTTTCAGTTACAAGCTGTAGTGATACAACTGATGTTTCTTTCTCGGTCTTCAATCTTTCCATTATTTTAATTGGTTTTCTTCGGTTTTCATTCTCTTTTTTTTGTTTTTCTTCGTTTTTATTGAGATTCTTTGTTTTTCTTTGTTTCTTCATCAATTTTCATCGGTTTTCTTTTTGGTCAACACATGTCAACTTTTTTCAGTACACATTGAACATTTTCATAAACATGAGAAACACATTTTTATATACATGTTAATATTTTTAAAAATTTATATTTTTTGATGTCTACTTCTTTTATACACATTGTACATTTTTGGTTTTTATCTAATACATTTTCAAATACATGATTAACATGTATTGAGTACGTGGTGCTCGCATTTATTTCTAGATTTATTTCAGGATTTCCTGCGATGCGCATTCAGTGGGAGGAGACGTTTCCGTCAATGACGAGGTGCCTACGGTGACTTTGTAAATTTCAAGATGATGTACCGGCTCTGTCTTTCGGAGGTACTCATAGGGATAGGGTGTGCGTGTGTGCGTTCATAAGAATGAGTGTATACGTGTGTATATGAGCGCTTGCGTCTGTACTGTGTTCAAAAAGCAAAAAGAACCCGAAGAGGTCGGAGTGACCTTGGAAAGGAGTACTGCTCAATTAGTGATTTTGGTAGGGTATGCGTGTGTGCGTTCATAGGGGTGAGTGTATGCGTGTGTATATGAGCGCTTGCGTCAGTACTGTGTTCAAAAAGAAAAAAGAACCCAAGGAGATCGTAGTGACCTTGAAAAGGAGTACTGCTCAATTAGTGATTTTTGAGCTGTGTTTCTCTTTGTTATTTTAAGCTACAGGCACACTGCCAATGGGCCCGTCCGCTTGCGGTCCACTTGGCAGTCAGTTGGGTGGTTCCGATGTTTTGGTCTGGCCGGCTGGCCAGGTGTGTGTGGTGGCTAGCTTGTTCCTATGCTTTTCCTTATCGCCCAGGCATTCTCTTTCCATTGCGTTCCTTTCCTCCAATCTCGCCTCTCCATCCTTCTCCCTGCCGCATCGTCTTCCTCATTGTCCGCTTGTCGTCTCGCCCCTGCTGCTCCTGCTGCATACGGTTAAGGTGTGCGCCCGCATGTTGTTCCACGAGATCGCTGAAGCTTTCTCGTTCGCATGGACAGACGCACTGCTTGATTCCTCGTTTGTCCCCTTTNGTGTGTGTGGTGGCTAGCTTGTTCCTATGCTTTTCCTTCTCGCCCAGGCATTCTCTTTCCATTGCGTTCCTTTCCTCCAATCTCGCCTCTCCATCCTTCTCCCTGCCGCATCGTCTTCCTCATTGTCCGCTTGTCGTCTCGCCCCTGCTGCTCCTGCTGCATACGGTTAAGGTGTGCGCCCGCATGTTGTTCCACGAGATCGCTGAAGCTTTCTCGTTCGCATGGACAGACGCACTGCTTGATTCCTCGTTTGTCCCCTTTTTTCCCCTCCCCCTTTCCCATTTGCATGGTCGTTGGTGTCGCTCTCCGTTCTCCGGTTCTATGCTCCACCCGCCACTGTACCAATGCTCGTTGCTCCTCTCGAAACGTGAGCTCTTCTTCTATTAGGAATAGGATGCTCTTCACCTGTTTGATGGAATGCCGGTAATAACTGATGGGCTGCTTCTTCTTTCATTTTCAGTGGGATTTATCTGCTCGGTTAGTTGGGTTTTTTGTGCCGTTGGGCATCAAGGTTAGATTTTTTTTCCTACTCCATTGGTCGGTTTCTTCTTGTTGATTATTTTTTTTCGATGGCCTATGGATGTGTGTGCATGCGTTTCGGTTAAAATCACCTGTTAGGAAGATGTCTGCCCGCTCAACCAATTTTCAGTTACAAGCTGTAGTGATACAACTGATGTTTCTTTCTCGGTCTTCAATCTTTCCATTATTTTAATTGGTTTTCTTCGGTTTTCATTCTCTTTTTTTTGTTTTTCTTCGTTTTTATTGAGATTCTTTGTTTTTCTTTGTTTCTTCATCAATTTTCATCGGTTTTCTTTTTGGTCAACACATGTCAACTTTTTTCAGTACACATTGAACATTTTCATAAACATGAGAAACACATTTTTATATACATGTTAATATTTTTAAAAATTTATATTTTTTGATGTCTACTTCTTTTATACACATTGTACATTTTTGGTTTTTATCTAATACATTTTCAAATACATGATTAACATGTATTGAGTACGTGGTGCTCGCATTTATTTCTAGATTTATTTCAGGATTTCCTGCGATGCGCATTCAGTGGGAGGAGACGTTTCCGTCAATGACGAGGTGCCTACGGTGACTTTGTAAATTTCAAGATGATGTACCGGCTCTGTCTTTCGGAGGTACTCATAGGGATAGGGTGTGCGTGTGTGCGTTCATAAGAATGAGTGTATACGTGTGTATATGAGCGCTTGCGTCTGTACTGTGTTCAAAAAGCAAAAAGAACCCGAAGAGGTCGGAGTGACCTTGGAAAGGAGTACTGCTCAATTAGTGATTTTGGTAGGGTATGCGTGTGTGCGTTCATAGGGGTGAGTGTATGCGTGTGTATATGAGCGCTTGCGTCAGTACTGTGTTCAAAAAGAAAAAAGAACCCAAGGAGATCGTAGTGACCTTGAAAAGGAGTACTGCTCAATTAGTGATTTTGGTAGGGTATGCGTGTGTGCGTTCATAGGGGTGAGTGTATGCGTGTGTATATGAGCGCTTGCGTCAGTACTGTGTTCAAAAAGAAAAAAGAACCCAAGGAGATCGTAGTGACCTTGAAAAGGAGTACTGCTCAATTAGTGATTTTGGTAGGGTATGCGTGTGTGCGTTCATAGGGGTGAGTGTATGCGTGTGTATATGAGCGCTTGCGTCAGTACTGTGTTCAAAAAGAAAAAAGAACCCAAGGAGATCGTAGTGACCTTGAAAAGGAGTACTGCTCAATTAGTGATTTTGGTAGGGTATGCGTGTGTGCGTTCATAGGGGTGAGTGTATGCGTGTGTATATGAGCGCTTGCGTCAGTACTGTGTTCAAAAAGAAAAAAGAACCCAAGGAGATCGTAGTGACCTTGAAAAGGAGTACTGCTCAATTAGTGATTTTGGTAGGGTATGCGTGTGTGCGTTCATAGGGGTGAGTGTATGCGTGTGTATATGAGCGCTTGCGTCAGTACTGTGTTCAAAAAGAAAAAAGAACCCAAGGAGATCGTAGTGACCTTGAAAAGGAGTACTGCTCAATTAGTGATTTTTGAGCTGTGTTTCTCTTTGTTATTTTAAGCTACAGGCACACTGCCAATGGGCCCGTCCGCTTGCGGTCCACTTGGCAGTCAGTTGGGTGGTTCCGATGTTTTGGTCTGGCCGGCTGGCCAGGTGTGTGTGGTGGCTAGCTTGTTCCTATGCTTTTCCTTCTCGCCCAGGCATTCTCTTTCCATTGCGTTCCTTTCCTCCAATCTCGCCTCTCCATCCTTCTCCCTGCCGCATCGTCTTCCTCATTGTCCGCTTGTCGTCTCGCCCCTGCTGCTCCTGCTGCATACGGTTAAGGTGTGCGCCCGCATGTTGTTCCACGAGATCGCTGAAGCTTTCTCGTTCGCATGGACAGACGCACTGCTTGATTCCTCGTTTGTCCCCTTTTTTTCCCTCCCCCTTTCCCATTTGCATGGTCGTTGGTGTCGCTCTCCGTTCTCCGGTTCTATGCTCCACCCGCCACTGTACCAATGCTCGTTGCTCCTCTCGAAACGTGAGCTCTTCTTCTATTAGGAATAGGATGCTCTTCACCTGTTTGATGGAATGCCGGTAATAACTGATGGGCTGCTTCTTCTTTCATTTTCAGTGGGATTTATCTGCTCGGTTAGTTGGGTTTTTTGTGCCGTTGGGCATCAAGGTTAGATTTTTTTTCCTACTCCATTGGTCGGTTTCTTCTTGTTGATTATTTTTTTTCGATGGCCTATGGATGTGTGTGCATGCGTTTCGGTTAAAATCACCTGTTAGGAAGATGTCTGCCCGCTCAACCAATTTTCAGTTACGAGCTGTAGTGATACAACTGATGTTTCTTTCTCGGTCTTCAATCTTTCCATTATTTTAATTGGTTTTCTTCGGTTTTCATTCTCTTTTTTTTGTTTTTCTTCGTTTTTATTGAGATTCTTTGTTTTTCTTTGTTTCTTCATCAATTTTCATCGGTTTTCTTTTTGGTCAACACATGTCAACTTTTTTCAGTACACATTGAACATTTTCATAAACATGAGAAACACATTTTTATATACATGTTAATATTTTTAAAAATTTATATTTTTTGATGTCTACTTCTTTTATACACATTGTACATTTTTGGTTTTTATCTAATACATTTTCAAATACATGATTAACATGTATTGAGTACGTGGTGCTCGCATTTATTTCTAGATTTATTTCAGGATTTCCTGCGATGCGCATTCAGTGGGAGGAGACGTTTCCGTCAATGACGAGGTGCCTACGGTGACTTTGTAAATTTCAAGATGATGTACCGGCTCTGTCTTTCGGAGGTACTCATAGGGATAGGGTGTGCGTGTGTGCGTTCATAAGAATGAGTGTATACGTGTGTATATGAGCGCTTGCGTCTGTACTGTGTTCAAAAAGCAAAAAGAACCCGAAGAGGTCGGAGTGACCTTGGAAAGGAGTACTGCTCAATTAGTGATTTTGGTAGGGTATGCGTGTGTGCGTTCATAGGGGTGAGTGTATGCGTGTGTATATGAGCGCTTGCGACAGTACTGTGTTCAAAAAGAAAAAAGAACCCAAGGAGATCGTAGTGACCTTGAAAAGGAGTACTGCTCAATTAGTGATTTTTGGGCTGGGTTTCTCTTTGTTATTTTGATCTACAGGCACACTGCCAATGGGCCCGTCCGCTTGCGGTCCACTTGGCAGTCAATTGGGTGGTTCCGATGTTTTGGTCTGGCCGGCTGGCCAGGTGTGTGTGGTGGCTAGCTTGTTCCTATGCTTTTCCTTCTCGCCCAGGCATTCTCTTTCCATTGCGTTCCTTTCCTCCAATCTCGCCTCTCCATCCTTCTCCCTGCCGCATCGTCTTCCTCATTGTCCGCTTGTCGTCTCGCCCCTGCTGCTCCTGCTGCATACGGTTAAGGTGTGCGCCCGCATGTTGTTCCACGAGATCGCTGAAGCTTTCTCGTTCGCATGGACAGACGCACTGCTTGATTCCTCGTTTGTCCCCTTTTTTCCCCTCCCCCTTTCCCATTTGCATGGTCGTTGGTGTCGCTCTCCGTTCTCCGGTTCTATGCTCCACCCGCCACTGTACCAATGCTCGTTGCTCCTCTCGAAACGTGAGCTCTTCTTCTATTAGGAATAGGATGCTCTTCACCTGTTTGATGGAATGCCGGTAATAACTGATGGGCTGCTTCTTCTTTCATTTTCAGTGGGATTTATCTGCTCGGTTAGTTGGGTTTTTTGTGCCGTTGGGCATCAAGGTTAGATTTTTTTTCCTACTCCATTGGTCGGTTTCTTCTTGTTGATTATTTTTTTTCGATGGCCTATGGATGTGTGTGCATGCGTTTCGGTTAAAATCACCTGTTAGGAAGATGTCTGCCCGCTCAACCAATTTTCAGTTACAAGCTGTAGTGATACAACTGATGTTTCTTTCTCGGTCTTCAATCTTTCCATTATTTTAATTGGTTTTCTTCGGTTTTCATTCTCTTTTTTTTGTTTTTCTTCGTTTTTATTGAGATTCTTTGTTTTTCTTTGTTTCTTCATCAATTTTCATCGGTTTTCTTTTTGGTCAACACATGTCAACTTTTTTCAGTACACATTGAACATTTTCATAAACATGAGAAACACATTTTTATATACATGTTAATATTTTTAAAAATTTATATTTTTTGATGTCTACTTCTTTTATACACATTGTACATTTTTGGTTTTTATCTAATACATTTTCAAATACATGATTAACATGTATTGAGTACGTGGTGCTCGCATTTATTTCTAGATTTATTTCAGGATTTCCTGCGATGCGCATTCAGTGGGAGGAGACGTTTCCGTCAATGACGAGGTGCCTACGGTGACTTTGTAAATTTCAAGATGATGTACCGGCTCTGTCTTTCGGAGGTACTCATAGGGATAGGGTGTGCGTGTGTGCGTTCATAAGAATGAGTGTATACGTGTGTATATGAGCGCTTGCGTCTGTACTGTGTTCAAAAAGCAAAAAGAACCCGAAGAGGTCGGAGTGACCTTGGAAAGGAGTACTGCTCAATTAGTGATTTTGGTAGGGTATGCGTGTGTGCGTTCATAGGGGTGAGTGTATGCGTGTGTATATGAGCGCTTGCGTCAGTACTGTGTTCAAAAAGAAAAAAGAACCCAAGGAGATCGTAGTGACCTTGAAAAGGAGTACTGCTCAATTAGTGATTTTTGAGCTGTGTTTCTCTTTGTTATTTTAAGCTACAGGCACACTGCCAATGGGCCCGTCCGCTTGCGGTCCACTTGGCAGTCAGTTGGGTGGTTCCGATGTTTTGGTCTGGCCGGCTGGCCAGGTGTGTGTGGTGGCTAGCTTGTTCCTATGCTTTTCCTTCTCGCCCAGGCATTCTCTTTCCATTGCGTTCCTTTCCTCCAATCTCGCCTCTCCATCCTTCTCCCTGCCGCATCGTCTTCCTCATTGTCCGCTTGTCGTCTCGCCCCTGCTGCTCCTGCTGCATACGGTTAAGGTGTGCGCCCGCATGTTGTTCCACGAGATCGCTGAAGCTTTCTCGTTCGCATGGACAGACGCACTGCTTGATTCCTCGTTTGTCCCCTTTTTTCCCCTCCCCCTTTCCCATTTGCATGGTCGTTGGTGTCGCTCTCCGTTCTCCGGTTCTATGCTCCACCCGCCACTGTACCAATGCTCGTTGCTCCTCTCGAAACGTGAGCTCTTCTTCTATTAGGAATAGGATGCTCTTCACCTGTTTGATGGAATGCCGGTAATAACTGATGGGCTGCTTCTTCTTTCATTTTCAGTGGGATTTATCTGCTCGGTTAGTTGGGTTTTTTGTGCCGTTGGGCATCAAGGTTAGATTTTTTTTCCTACTCCATTGGTCGGTTTCTTCTTGTTGATTATTTTTTTTCGATGGCCTATGGATGTGTGTGCATGCGTTTCGGTTAAAATCACCTGTTAGGAAGATGTCTGCCCGCTCAACCAATTTTCAGTTACAAGCTGTAGTGATACAACTGATGTTTCTTTCTCGGTCTTCAATCTTTCCATTATTTTAATTGGTTTTCTTCGGTTTTCATTCTCTTTTTTTTGTTTTTCTTCGTTTTTATTGAGATTCTTTGTTTTTCTTTGTTTCTTCATCAATTTTCATCGGTTTTCTTTTTGGTCAACACATGTCAACTTTTTTCAGTACACATTGAACATTTTCATAAACATGAGAAACACATTTTTATATACATGTTAATATTTTTAAAAATTTATATTTTTTGATGTCTACTTCTTTTATACACATTGTACATTTTTGGTTTTTATCTAATACATTTTCAAATACATGATTAACATGTATTGAGTACGTGGTGCTCGCATTTATTTCTAGATTTATTTCAGGATTTCCTGCGATGCGCATTCAGTGGGAGGAGACGTTTCCGTCAATGACGAGGTGCCTACGGTGACTTTGTAAATTTCAAGATGATGTACCGGCTCTGTCTTTCGGAGGTACTCATAGGGATAGGGTGTGCGTGTGTGCGTTCATAAGAATGAGTGTATACGTGTGTATATGAGCGCTTGCGTCTGTACTGTGTTCAAAAAGCAAAAAGAACCCGAAGAGGTCGGAGTGACCTTGGAAAGGAGTACTGCTCAATTAGTGATTTTGGTAGGGTATGCGTGTGTGCGTTCATAGGGGTGAGTGTATGCGTGTGTATATGAGCGCTTGCGTCAGTACTGTGTTCAAAAAGAAAAAAGAACCCAAGGAGATCGTAGTGACCTTGAAAAGGAGTACTGCTCAATTAGTGATTTTTGAGCTGTGTTTCTCTTTGTTATTTTAAGCTACAGGCACACTGCCAATGGGCCCGTCCGCTTGCGGTCCACTTGGCAGTCAGTTGGGTGGTTCCGATGTTTTGGTCTGGCCGGCTGGCCAGGTGTGTGTGGTGGCTAGCTTGTTCCTATGCTTTTCCTTCTCGCCCAGGCATTCTCTTTCCATTGCGTTCCTTTCCTCCAATCTCGCCTCTCCATCCTTCTCCCTGCCGCATCGTCTTCCTCATTGTCCGCTTGTCGTCTCGCCCCTGCTGCTCCTGCTGCATACGGTTAAGGTGTGCGCCCGCATGTTGTTCCACGAGATCGCTGAAGCTTTCTCGTTCGCATGGACAGACGCACTGCTTGATTCCTCGTTTGTCCCCTTTTTTCCCCTCCCCCTTTCCCATTTGCATGGTCGTTGGTGTCGCTCTCCGTTCTCCGGTTCTATGCTCCACCCGCCACTGTACCAATGCTCGTTGCTCCTCTCGAAACGTGAGCTCTTCTTCTATTAGGAATAGGATGCTCTTCACCTGTTTGATGGAATGCCGGTAATAACTGATGGGCTGCTTCTTCTTTCATTTTCAGTGGGATTTATCTGCTCGGTTAGTTGGGTTTTTTGTGCCGTTGGGCATCAAGGTTAGATTTTTTTTCCTACTCCATTGGTCGGTTTCTTCTTGTTGATTATTTTTTTTCGATGGCCTATGGATGTGTGTGCATGCGTTTCGGTTAAAATCACCTGTTAGGAAGATGTCTGCCCGCTCAACCAATTTTCAGTTACAAGCTGTAGTGATACAACTGATGTTTCTTTCTCGGTCTTCAATCTTTCCATTATTTTAATTGGTTTTCTTCGGTTTTCATTCTCTTTTTTTTGTTTTTCTTCGTTTTTATTGAGATTCTTTGTTTTTCTTTGTTTCTTCATCAATTTTCATCGGTTTTCTTTTTGGTCAACACATGTCAACTTTTTTCAGTACACATTGAACATTTTCATAAACATGAGAAACACATTTTTATATACATGTTAATATTTTTAAAAATTTATATTTTTTGATGTCTACTTCTTTTATACACATTGTACATTTTTGGTTTTTATCTAATACATTTTCAAATACATGATTAACATGTATTGAGTACGTGGTGCTCGCATTTATTTCTAGATTTATTTCAGGATTTCCTGCGATGCGCATTCAGTTGGAGGAGACGTTTCCGTCAATGACGAGGTGCCTACGGTGACTTTGTAAATTTCAAGATGATGTACCGGCTCTGTCTTTCGGAGGTACTCATAGGGATAGGGTGTGCGTGTGTGCGTTCATAAGAATGAGTGTATACTCGTGTATATGAGCGCTTGCGTCTGTACTGTGTTCAAAAAGAAAAAAGAACCCGAAGAGGTCGGAGTGACCTTGGAAAGGAGTACTGCTCAATTAGTGATTTTGGTAGGGTATGCGTGTGTGCGTTCATAGGGGTGAGTGTATGCGTGTGTATATGAGCGCTTGCGTCAGTACTGTGTTCAAAAAGAAAAAAGAACCCAAGGAGATCGTAGTGACCTTGAAAAGGAGTACTGCTCAATTAGTGATTTTTGAGCTGTGTTTCTCTTTGTTATTTTAAGCTACAGGCACACTGCCAATGGGCCCGTCCGCTTGCGGTCCACTTGGCAGTCAGTTGGGTGGTTCCGATGTTTTGGTCTGGCCGGCTGGCCAGGTGTGTGTGGTGGCTAGCTTGTTCCTATGCTTTTCCTTCTCGCCCAGGCATTCTCTTTCCATTGCGTTCCTTTCCTCCAATCTCGCCTCTCCATCCTTCTCCCTGCCGCATCGTCTTCCTCATTGTCCGCTTGTCGTCTCGCCCCTGCTGCTCCTGCTGCATACGGTTAAGGTGTGCGCCCGCATGTTGTTCCACGAGATCGCTGAAGCTTTCTCGTTCGCATGGACAGACGCACTGCTTGATTCCTCGTTTGTCCCCTTTTTTTCCCTCCCCCTTTCCCATTTGCATGGTCGTTGGTGTCGCTCTCCGTTCTCCGGTTCTATGCTCCACCCGCCACTGTACCAATGCTCGTTGCTCCTCTCGAAACGTGAGCTCTTCTTCTATTAGGAATAGGATGCTCTTCACCTGTTTGATGGAATGCCGGTAATAACTGATGGGCTGCTTCTTCTTTCATTTTCAGTGGGATTTATCTGCTCGGTTAGTTGGGTTTTTTGTGCCGTTGGGCATCAAGGTTAGATTTTTTTTCCTACTCCATTGGTCGGTTTCTTCTTGTTGATTATTTTTTTTCGATGGCCTATGGATGTGTGTGCATGCGTTTCGGTTAAAATCACCTGTTAGGAAGATGTCTGCCCGCTCAACCAATTTTCAGTTACAAGCTGTAGTGATACAACTGATGTTTCTTTCTCGGTCTTCAATCTTTCCATTATTTTAATTGGTTTTCTTCGGTTTTCATTCTCTTTTTTTTGTTTTTCTTCGTTTTTATTGAGATTCTTTGTTTTTCTTTGTTTCTTCATCAATTTTCATCGGTTTTCTTTTTGGTCAACACATGTCAACTTTTTTCAGTACACATTGAACATTTTCATAAACATGAGAAACACATTTTTATATACATGTTAATATTTTTAAAAATTTATATTTTTTGATGTCTACTTCTTTTATACACATTGTACATTTTTGGTTTTTATCTAATACATTTTCAAATACATGATTAACATGTATTGAGTACGTGGTGCTCGCATTTATTTCTAGATTTATTTCAGGATTTCCTGCGATGCGCATTCAGTGGGAGGAGACGTTTCCGTCAATGACGAGGTGCCTACGGTGACTTTGTAAATTTCAAGATGATGTACCGGCTCTGTCTTTCGGAGGTACTCATAGGGATAGGGTGTGCGTGTGTGCGTTCATAAGAATGAGTGTATACGTGTGTATATGAGCGCTTGCGTCTGTACTGTGT
>LR880966.1:729167796-729180519 GCA_904067115.1 Aegilops sharonensis
GGTGGCTTTGCCACAAATACGATGTCAACTACATGATCATGCTAGCAATATGACAATGATGGAGCGTGTCATAATAAACGGAACGGTGGAAAGTTGCATGGCAATATATCTCGGAATGGCTATGGAAATGCCATAATAGGTAGGTATGGTGGCTGTTTTGAGGAAGATATATGGTGGGTGTATGATACCGGCGAAAGGTGTGCGGTATTAGAGAGGCTAGCAATGGTGGAAGGATGGGAAAAAGTGCGTCTAATCCATGGACTCAACATTAGTCATAAAGAACTCATATACTTATTGCAAAAATCTAGAAGTTATCAAAGCAATGTATTACGCGCATGCTCCTAGGGGGATAGATTGGTAGGAAAAGACCATCGCTCGTCCCCGACCACCACTCATAAGGAAGACAATCAATAAATAAATCATGATCCGACTTCATCAGATAACGGTTCACCATACGTGCATGCTACGAGAATCACAAACTTTAACACAAGTATTTCTCAAATTCACAACTACTCAACTAGCATGACTCTAATATCACCATCTTCATATCTCAAAACAATTATCAAGCATCAAACTTTGTTTAGTATTCAACACACTCATAAGAATTCTTACTAATCTTTTATGCTTAGCATATTATGATTATTTAAACAAATTACCATGCTATTTAAGACTCTCAAAATAATATAAGTGAAGCATGAGAGTTCATCTATTTCTTCAAAATAAAACCACCATTGTGCTCTAAAAGATATAAGTGAAGCACTAGAGCAAACAACAAACTACTCCAAAAGATATAAGTGAAGATCAATGAGTAGTTATGTAACTATGTGAAGACTCTCTAACATAAAGGAATTTCAGATCTTTGTATTGTATCCAAAAAGCAAGCAAAATAAAAGAAAATAAAATGACATTTCAAGGATAGCACACATCATGTGAAGACGCAAAAACTTAGGTTCAACCGATACTAACCGATAATTGTTGGAGAAGAAAGGTGGGATGCCTACCGGGGCATCCCCAAGCTTAGATGCTTGAGACTTATTGAAATATTATCTTGGGGTGCCTTGGGCATCCCCAAGCTTAGTCTCTTGCCACTCCTTATTCCATAGTCCATCGAATCTTTACCCAAAACTTGAAAACTTCACAACACAAAACTTAACAGAAAATTCGTGAGCTCCGTTAGCGAAAGAAAACAAAACACCACTTCAAAGTAATGTAATGAACTCATTATTTTATATTGGTGTTAAACCTACTGTATTCCAACTTCTCTATGGTTTATAAACTATTTTACTAGCCATAGAGTCATCAAAATAAGCAAACAACACACGAAAAACAGAATCTGTCAAAAACAGAACAGTCTGTAGTAATCTGTAACTAACGCAAACTTCCGGAACTCCAAAAATTCTAAAATAAATTGGTGGACCTGAGGAATTTGTCTAGTAATAATATTCAAAACGAATCAACTAAATACCACTCTCCAGTAAAAATTTGAAGCTAATCTCGTGAGCGCTAAAGTTTCTGTTTTTTACAACATGATCATAAAGACTTCACCCAAGTCTTCCCAAAGGTTCTACTTGGCACAAACACTAATTAAAACATAAAACCACATCTAACCAGAAGCTAGATGGATTATTTATTCCTAAACAGAACCAAAAATAAATAAACTAAAATTAAATTGGGTTGCCTCCCAACAAGCGCTAACGTTTAACGCCCCTAGCTAGGCATGATGATTTCAATGATGCTCACATAAAAGATCGGAATTGAAACATAAACAGAGCATCATGAAGAATATGACTAGCACATTTAAGTCTAACCCACTTCCTATGCATAGGGATTTTGTGAGCAACAATTTATGGGAGCAATAATCAACTAGCATAGGAAGGCAAAACAAGCATAACTTTAAAACTTTAAGCACATAGAGAGGAAACTTAATATTATTGCAATTCCTACAAGCATATATTCCTCCCTCATAATAGTTTTCAGTAGCATCATGAATGAAATCAACAATATAACCATCGCATAAATCATTCTTTTCATGATCTACAAGCATAGAGTTTTTATTACTCTCCACATAAGCAAATTTCTTCTTATGAATAATAGTGGGAGCAAACTCAACAAAATAACTATCATGTGATTGAAAATTAAGATCAAGATGACAAGTTTCATGGTTATCATTATTCTTTATAGCATACGTTTCATCACAATAATCATCATAGATAGGGGGCATGCTTTCATCATAGTAAGATTGCTCATCAAAGCTAGGGGGACAAAAAATATCATCTTCATCAAACATAGCTTCCCCAAGCTTGTGGCTTTGCATATCATTAGCATCATGGATATTCAAGGAAATTCATACTAACAACATTGCAATCATGCTCATCATAAAAAGATTTTGTGCCAAACCTTCTATAGATTTCTTATTCTAACACTTTGGCACAATTTTCCCTTCCATCATTCTCACGAAAGATATTAAAAAGATGAAGCGTATGAGACAAACTCAATTCCATTTTTTGTAATTTTCTTTTATAGACTAACTAGTGCTAAAACAAGAAACAAAAAGATTCGATTGCAAGATCTAAAGATATACCTTCACTTACCTAGCCTCCCCGGCAACGGCGCCAGAAAATAGCTTGATGTCTACTACACAACCTTCTTCTTGCAGACGTTGTTGGGCCTGCAAGTGCACAGGTTTGTAGGACAATAGCAAATTTCCCTCAAGTGGATGACCTAAGGTTTATCAATCCGTGGGAGGCGTAGGATGAAGATGGTCTCTCTTAAACAACCCTGCAACCAAATAACAAAGAGTCTCTTGTGTCCCCAACACACACAATACAATGGTAAATTGTATAGGTGCACTAGTTCGGCGAAGAGATGGTGATACAAGTGGAATATGGATGGTAGATAAAGGTATTTGCAAACTGAAAATATAAAAAGAGCAAGGTAACAAGTTGTAAAAGTGAGCGTAAACGGTATTGCAATGATGGGAAACAAGGCCTAGGGTTCATACTTTCACTAGTGCAAGTTCTCTCAACAATAATAACATAGATAGATCATGTAACAATCCCTCAACATGAAACAAAGAGTCACTCCAAAGTAACTAATAGCGGAGAACAAACGAAGAGATTATGGTAGGGTACGAAACCACCTCAAAGTTATTCTTTCCAATCAATCCGTTGGGCTATTCCTATAAGTGTCACAAACAACCCTAGAGTTCATACTAGAATAACACCGTAAGACACAAATCAACCAAAACCCTAATGTCACCTAGATACTCCAATGTCACCTCAAGTATCGGTGGGTATGATTATACGATATGCATCACACAATCTCAGATTCATCTGTTCAACCAACACATAGAACCTCAAAGAGCGCCCCAAAGTTTCTACCGGAGAATCACGACGAAAACGTGTGTCAACCCCTATGCATAGGTTCATGGGCGGAACCTGCAAGTTGATCACAAAAACATACATCAAGTGAATCACGTGATATCCCATTGTCACCACAGATACGCACGGCAAGACATACATCAAGTGTTCTCAAATCTTTAAAGACTCAATCCGATAAGATTACTTCAAGGGGAAAACTCAATTCATTACAAGAGACTAGAGGGGGAGAAGAAACATAAGATCCAACTATAATAGCAAAGCTCGCGATACATCAAGGTCGTGCCAAATCAAGAACACGAGAGAGAGAGAGAGAGAGAGGGAGAGAGAGAGAGAGAGAGAGAGAGAGAGAGAGAGAGAGATCAAACACATAGCTACTGGTACATACCCTCAGCCCCGAGGATGAACTACTCCCTCCTCGTCATGGATAGCGCCGGGATGATGAAGATGGCCACCGGTGATGGGTTCCCCCTCCGGCAGGGTGTCGGAATGGGCTCCTGAGAGGTTTTTGGTGGCTACAGAGGCTTGCGGCGGCGGAACTCCAGATCTATCTTCTGTTCTAGAAGTTTTAGGGTACGTAGGTATATATGGGTGCAAGGGGTACGTCGATGGACCTACGGGGGCCCTACGAGGCAGGGGAGCGCCCTAGGGGGGTGGGCGCGCCCCCCACCCTCGTGGGCAGCCCGTATGGGCCACCAGAAATCCTTCTTGCTATGTTTTGAGCTTGCGTTGGTTTTCCCCGAAGAGGAGAGGATGATGCAGCACAGCAGCGAAAGTATTTCCCTCAGTTTTTGAGAACCAAGGTATCAATCTAGTAGGAGGCCATGCACAAGTCCCTCGTACATGCACAAAACGATAGCTACTCGCAACCAACGCGATTAGGGGTTGCCAATCCCTTCGCGGTCACTTACGAGAGTGAGATCTGATAGAGATAATATTTTTGGTATTTTTGGTATAAAGATGCAAAGTGAAAAGTAAAAAAGCAAAGTAAAAAAGAAAGCAAGTATAAAAGTGATGGAGATTGATATGATGGGAATAGACCCGGGGCCATAGATTTCACTAGTGGCTTCTCTCAAGAGCATAAGTATTCTACGGTGGGTGAACAAATTACTGTTAAGGAATTCACAGAATTGAGCATAGTTATGAGGTTATCTAGGTATGATCATGTATATAGGCATCACGTCCAAGACAAGTAGATCGAAACGATTCTGCATCTACTACTATTACTCCACTCATCGACCGCTATCCAGCATGCATCTAGAGTATTAAGTTAAAAACAGAGTAACGCCTTAAGCAAGATGACATGATGTAGAGGAATAAATTCATGCAATATTATAAATACCCCATCTTGTTATCCTTGATGGCAACAATACAATACGTGCCTTGCAACCCTTTCTGTCACTGGGTGAGGACACCGTAAGATTGAACCCAAAGCAATGCACTTCTCCCATTGCAAGAACTACCAATCTAGTTGGCCAAACCAAAACGGATAATTCGAAGAGACTTGCAGAGATAACTCAATTATACATAAAAGAATTCAGAGAAAATTCAAATATTATTCGTAGATAAGCTAGATCATAAACCCACAATTCATCGGTCTCAACAAACACACCGCAAAAAGAAGATTACATCGAATAGATCTCCACGAGAGAGGGGGAGAACATTGTATTGAGATCAAAAAAGAGAGAAGAAGCCATCTAGCTACTAGCTATGGACCCGAAGGTCTGAAGTAAACTAATCACACTTCATCGGAGAGGCTATGGTGTTGATATAGAAGCCCTCCATGGTGGATGCCCCCTTCGGTGAAGCTCCAGAACAGGCCCCAAGATGGGATCTCGTGGATACAGGAAGTTACGGCGGTGGAATTAGGTTTTTGGCTCATGTCCTGATCGTTTGGGGGTACGTAGGTATATATAGGAGGAAGGAGTACATCGGTGGAGCTTCGAGGGGCCCACGAGGCAGGGGGCGCGCCCTAGGGGGGGGGCGCCCCCCACCCTCGTGACCGCCTCTCTGGTTCCTTGGCGTAGGGTCCAAGTCTCCTTGATCACGTTCGGCGAGAAAATCACGTTTCCGAAGGTTTCATTCTGTTTGGACTCCGTTTGATATTCTGTTTTATTCGAAATACTGAAAAAGGCAAAAAACAACAATTCTGGGTTGGGCCTCCGGTTAATAGGTTAGTCCCAAAAGTAGTATAAAAGTGGAAAATAAAGCCCATTATAGTCCAAAACAATAGATAAAGTAGCATGGAGCAATCAAAAATTATAGATACGTTGGCGACGTATCAGGCATCCCCAAGCTTAATTCCTGCTCGTCCTCGAGTAGGTAAATGATAAAAAGAGAATTTTTATGCGGAGTGATACTTTGGCATAATTTCAATGTAAATCTTCTTAATCATGGTATGAATATTCAGATTCGAAAGACTCAAGACAAAAGTTCATATTGACATAAAAAATAATAATACTTCAAGCATACTAACTAAGCAATTATGTCTTCTCAAAATAACATGGCCAAAGAAAGTTATCCCTACAAAATCATATAGTCTGGCTATGCTCCATCTTCCCCACACTAAGTATTTAAATCATGCACAACCCCGATGACAAGCCAAGCAATTGTTTCATACTTTAACATTTTCAAAACTTTTTCAATCTTCACGCAATACATGAGCGTGAGCCATTGATATAGCACTATATGTGGAATAGAACGGTGGTTGTGGAGAAGACAAAAAGATGGAAGATAGTCTGACATCAACTAGGCGTATCAACGGGCTATGGAGATGCCCATCAATAGATATCAATGTGAGTGAGTAGGGATTGCCATGCAACGGATGCACTAGAGATATAAGTATATGAAAGCTCAACAAAAGAAACCAAGTGGGTTTGCATCCAACTCGCTTGCTCACGAAGACCTAGGGCATTTGAGGAAGCCCATCATTGGAATATACAAGCCAAGTTCTATAATGAAAAATTCCCACTAGTATATGAAAGTGACAAAATGAGAGACTCTCTATCATGAAGATCATGGTGCTACTTTGAAGCACAAGTGTGGTAAAAGGATCATAACATTGTCCCTTCTCTCTTTTTCTCTCAATTTTTTATTTGGGCCTTTTTTTTTTATGGCCTCTTTTTTTTCGTCCGGAGTCTCATCCCGACTTGTGGGGGAATCATAGTCTCCATCATCCTTTCCTCACTTGGGACAATGCTCTAATAATGATGATCATCACACTTTTATTTTTCTTACAACTCAACAATTACAACTCGATTCTTAGAACAAAGTATGACTCTATATGAATGCCTCCGGCGGTGTACCGGGATATGCAATGAAACATGAGTGACATGTATGAAAGAATTATGAAAGGTAGCTTTGCCACAAATACGATGTCAACTACATGATCATGCTAGCAATATGACAATGATGGAGCGTGTCATAATAAACGGAACGGTGGAAAGTTGCATGGCAATATATCTCGGAATGGCTATGGAAATGCCATTATAGGTAGGTATGGTGGCTGTTTTGAGGAAGGTATATGGTGGGTGTATGATATCGGCGAAAGGTGCGCGGTATTAGAGAGGCTAGCAATGGTGGAAGGATGGGAAAAAGTGCGTATAATCCATGGACTCAACATTAGTCATAAAGAACTCATATACTTATTGCAAAAATCTAGAAGTTATCAAAGCAAAGTATTACGCGCATGCTCCTTGGGGGATATTGTTAGGAAAATACCATCGCTCGTCCCCGACTGCCACTCATAAGGAAGACAATCAATAAATAAATCATGCTCCGAGCTCATCACATAACGGTTCACCATACGTGCATGCTACGGGAATCACAAACTTCAACACAAGTATTCTTTAAATTCACAACTACTCAACTAGCATGACTCTAATATCATCATCTTCATATCTCAAAACACTTATCAAGCATCAAACTTATCTTAGTATTCAACGCACTCAAAAGAAAGTTTCACATATCTTGAATACCAAGTATATTAACATTAACAAATTACCATGCTATTAACGACTCTCAAAATAATCTAAGTGAAGCATGAGTGATCAAGTTTCTTTAAAACAAATCCACCACCGTGCTCTAAAATATCTAAGTGAAGCACTAGAGCAAAAATTATCACGCTCAAAAGATATAAGTGAATCACTATGAGCAAAACTATCAAGCTCAAAACATATAAGTGAAGCACATAGAGTATTCTATCAAATTCCAATTCATGTATGGCTCTCTCAAAAGGTGTGTACAGCAAGGATGATTGTGGTAAACTAACAAGCAAAGACGCAAATAATACAAGACGCTCCAAGCAAAACACATATCATGTGGTGAATAAAAATATAGCTCCAAGTAAATTACCGATGGAAGTGGACGAAAGAGGGGATGCCTCCCGGGGCATCCCCAAGCTTTGACTTTTTGGTGTCCTTGGATTATCTTGGGGGTGCCATGGGCATCCCCAAGCTTAGGCTCTTGCCACTCCTTGTTCCATAATCCATCAAAATAATTCACCCCAAACTTGAAAACTTCACAACACAAAACTCAATAGAAATCTCGTGAGCTCCGTTAGAGAAAGAAAAGAAAAGACTACTTTAAGGTACTGTAATGAACTCGTTCTTTATTTATATTGGTGCTAAACCTACTGTATTCCAACTTCTCTATGGATCATAAACTATTATACTAGCCATAGATTCATCAAAATAAGCAAACAACACATGCAAAACAGAATCTGTCAAAAACAGAACAGTCTGTAGTAATCTGTAACTAACGCAAACTTCTGGAACTCAAACATTTCTACCAAAATTATAAGACCTGGAAATTGTTTTTATTGATCAGCATCAATTGGAATCATTATTTTATCACATTCTGGTGATTTTTAACAATTCGGGCACTGAGCGCAAAGTTTCTGGAAATTACAGCAAGATCAAGTAACTATCACCCAAGAAGATCCAATAGGTTTAACTTGGCACAAACACTAATTAAAAGATAAACCACATCTAAATAGAGGCTAGATGGATTATTTATTCCTAAACAGAAGCAAAAAAAACTAAAAATAAAATTGGGTTGCCTCCCAACAAGCACTATCGTTTAACGCCCCTAGCTAGGCATAAAAGCAAGGATAGATCTAGGTATTGCCATCTTTGGTAGGCAATCCATAAGTGGCTCTCATAATAGATTCATATGGTAATTTTATTTTCTTTCTAGGAAAGTGTTCCATGCCTTTCTTTAATGGAAATTGGAATCTAATATTCCCTTCCTTCATATCAATAATTGCACCAATCGTTCTAAGGAAAGGTCTACCAAGAATAATAGGACATGAAGGATTGCAATCTATATCAAGAACGATAAAATCTACGGGCACATAATTCATATTTGCAACAATAAGAACATCTTTAATTCTTCCCATAGGCTTTTTAATAGTGGAATCCGCAAGATGCAAGTTTAGAGAGCAATCATCATAGTCACAGAAATCTAGCAAATCACACAAAGTTTTGGGAATAGTGGAGACACGAGCACCCAAATAACACAAAGCATTAAACTCATGATCTTTGATTTTAATTTTGATAGTAGGTTCCCATTCATCATAGAGTTTCCTAAGGATAGAAATTTTCAACTCAAGTTTTTCTTCATAAGATTGCATCAAGGCATCAACAATGTGTTCGGTAAAGGCCTTATTTTGACTATAGGCATGAGGAGAATTTAGCACGGTTTGCAACAAGGAAATACAATCAATTAAAGAGCAATTTTCATATTTAAATTCCTTGAGATCCAATATAGTGGGTTTAGCAATATCTAGATTTTTATTTCTTTCAATCCCACTTTTATCAATTTCATCATCAAGATCTAAAAACTCCGCATTCTTATAACGCCTTCTAGGTAAAGGAAGATCATATTAAGTTTCATCAAGATTCATATTGCAAAACAAAGATTTAATAGGGGACGCATCAATAACTTTTAGATCTTCATCTTGATTTTCATAGGAATTAGAAGAACACGCTTTAATAAAGGCATCTTTGGAAGCACGCATCCTAGCGGTTCTTTCTTTGCACTCATCAATGGAAATTCTCATAGATTTGAGAGACTCATTGATATCATGCTTAGGAGGAATAGATCTAAGCTTTAAAGAATCAACCTCAAGAGAAATTCTATCAACGTTCCTAGCCAAATCATCAACTTTAAGCAATTTCTCTTCAAGCAAAGCACTAAAATTCTTTTGTGAATTCATAAACTCTTTAACACTACTCTCAAATTCAGAGGGCGTCTTATTAAAATTTACATAAGAGTTGTTGTAGGAATTTCCATAATTATTAGAAGGATTACTAGGATAAGGCCGATGATTAAAATTCCCTCTATACGCGTTGTTACCAAAATTATTCCTACCAACAAAATTCACATCCATAGATTCATTATTATTCTCAATCAAGGTAGACAAAGGCATATCAGTAGGATTAGAAGAAACACTCTTAGTAGCAAATAATTTCATAAGTTCATCCATCTTTCCACTCAAAACATTGATTTCTTCTATCTCAAGCACTTTTTTATTAGTAGATCTTTCAGTATGCCATTGAGAATAATTAACCATAATATTATCTAGGAGTTCAGTAGCATCTCCTAAAGTGATTTCCATAAAAGTGCCTCCCGCGGCTGAATCTAAAAGATTTCTAGAAGAAAAATTCAATCCAGCATAAATTTTTTGTATAATCATCCACAAGTTCAAACCATGATTAGGACAATTACGTATCATTAATTTCATTCTCTCCCATGCTTGTGCAACATGTTCATGATCAAGTTGCTTAAAATTCGTAAATATTGTTCCTAAGAGAGATAATCTTAGCGGGAGGAAAATACTTAGAGATAAAAGCATCTTTGCACTTGTTCCAAGAATCAATACTATTTTTAGGCAAAGATGAAAACCACGCTTTAGCATGATCTCTAAGCGAAAAAGGAAATAGCTTCAATTTAACGACATCATTGTCGACATCTTTTTTCTTTTGCATATCACATAAATCAATGAAGCTATTCAGATGAGTAGCGGCATCTTCACTAGGAAGGCCGGCGAATTGATCTTTCATAACAAGATTCAACCAGGCAGTATTGATTTCACAAGATTTAGTATTGGCAAGAGGAACAATCGGAGTGCTAAGGAAATCATTATTATTGGTATTGGTGAAGTCACACAATTTAGTAGCATCTTGAGCCATTGCGACAAACAAGCAATCCAACACACGAGCAAACAAACGGACGAGGAAAAGGCAACGGGAAAAAGAGGAGGAGATTGGGAAAGAGAGGGCGAATAAATCGGCAAGGGTGAAGTGGGTGAGAGGAAAACGAGAGGCAAATGGCAAATAATGTAATGCGAGAGATTGGGATTGTGATGGGTACTTGGTATGTTGACTTTTGCGTAGACTTCCCGGCAACGGCGCCAAAAATCCTTCTTGCTACGTCTTGAGCTTGCGTTGGTTTTCCCCGAAGAGGAGAGGATGATGCAGCACAGTAGCGTAAGTATTTCCCTCAGTTTTTGAGAACCAAGGTATCAATCCAGTAGGAGGCCACGCACAAGTCCCTCGTACATGCACAAAACGATAGCTACTCGCAACCAACGCGATTATGGGTTGTCAATCCCTTCACGGTCACTTACGAGAGTGAGATCTGATAGAGATAATATTTTTGGTATTTTTGGTATAAAGATGCAAAGTGAAAAATAAAAAGCAAAGTAAAAACAAAGCAAGTATAAAAGTGATGGACATTGATATGATGAGAATATACCCGGGGCCCATAGGTTTCACTAGTGGCTTCTCTCAAGAGCATAAGTATTCTACGGTGGGTGAACAAATTACTGTTGAGCAATTGACAGAATTGAGCATAGTTATGAGGTTATCTAGGTATGATCATGTATATAGGCATCACGTCCGAGAAAAGTAGATCGAAACGATTCTGCATCTACTACTATTACTCCACTCATCGACCGCTATCCAGCATGCATCTAGAGTATTAAGTTAAAAACAGAGTAACGCCTTAAGCAAGATGACATGATGTAGAGGAATAAATTCATGCAATATTATAAATACCCCATCTTGTTATCCTTGATGGCAACAATACAATACGTGCCTTGCAACCCTTTCTGTCACTGGGTAAGGACACCGCAAGATTGAACCCAAAGCAATGCACTTCTCCCATTGCAAGAACTACCAATCTAGTTGGCCAAACCAAAACGGATAATTCGAAGAGACTTGCAAAGATAACTTAATCATACATAAAAGAATTCAGAGAAGATTCAAATATTATTCATAGATAAGCTGGATCATAAACCCACAATTCATCGGTCTCAACAAACACACCGTAAAAATAAGATTACATCGAATAGATCTCCACGAGAGAGGGAGTGAACATTGTATTGAGATCCAAAAAGAGAGAAGAAGCCATCTAGCTACTAGCTATGGACCCGAAGGTCTAAGGTAAACTACTCACACTTCATCGGAGAGGCTATGGTGTTGATGTAGAAGCCCTCCGTGGTGGATGCCCCCTCCGGCGGAGCTCCGGAACAGGCCCCAAGATGGGATCTCGTGGATACAGGAAGTTACGGCGGTGGAATTAGGTTTTTGGCTCCTGTCCTGATCGCTTGGGGGTACGTAAGTATATATAGGCGGAAGGAGTACGTCGGTGGAGCTTCGAGGGGCCCACGAGGTAGGGGGCGCGCCCTAGGGGGGGGCGCCCCCCACCCTCGTGAATGCCTCTCTGGTTCCTTGGCGTAGGGTCCAAGTCTCCTGGATCACGTTCGGTGAGAAAATCACGTTTCCGAAGGTTTCATTCCGTTTGGACTCCATTTGATATTCCGTTTCTTCGAAATACTGAAAAAGGAAAAAAACAGCAATTCTCGGCTGGGCCTCCGGTTAATAGGTTAGTCCCAAAAGTAATATAAAAGTGGAAAATAAAGCCCATTATAGTCCAAAACAATAGATAAAGTAGCATGGAGCAATCAAAAATTATAGACAGCCCAGATTTGCTGTTTTATGCCTATTTCAGTATTTCGAGGAAAAGGAATATCAAACGGAGTCAAAACGGAACGAAATCAACTGGAGAAGTTATTTTTGGAAGGAAAGCAACCCAGGGAACTTGGAGTGCATGTCAGGGGAGATACGGGCTGCCCACGACGGTGGGGGGCGCGCCCACCCCCCTAGGGCGCGCCCCTGCCTCGTGGGGCCCCATAGCTCCACCGACGTACCCCTTGCACCCATATATACCTACGTACCCTAAAACTTCCAGAACAGAAGATAGATCGGGAGTTCCGCCGCCGCAAGCCTCTGTAGCCACCAAAAACCTCTCGGGAGCCCGTTCCGGCACCCTGCCGGAGGGG
>LR880966.1:729196116-729209637 GCA_904067115.1 Aegilops sharonensis
GGAAGGCAAGCTTGGCGATACGGATATGTAGATCTCCTCCCATTGTAACCGACTCTATGTAACCCTAACCCTCTCCGGTGTCTATATAAACCGGAGGGTTTTAGTCCGTAGGACGAACAACAATCATACCATAGGCTAGCTTCTATGGTTTAGCCTCTCTGATCTCGTGGTAGATCTACTCTTGTACTACCCATATCATCAATATTAATCAAGCAGGAGTAGGGTTTTACCTCCATCGAGAGGGCCCGAACCTGGGTAAAAACATCGTGTCCCTTGTCTCCTGTTACCATCCGCCTAGACGCACAGTTCGGGACCCCCTACCCGAGATCCGACGGTTTTGACACCGACATTGGTGCTTTCATTGAGAGTTCCTCTGTGTCGTCATCTTTAGGCCCGATGGCTCCTCCGATCGTCAACAACGATGCGGTCCAGGGCGAGAATTTTCTCCCCGGACAGATCTTCATATTCGGCGGCTTTGCACTGCGGGCCAATTCGCTTGGCCATCTGGAGCAGATCGAAAGCTACGCCCCTGGCCATCAGGTCAGCTTTGGAAGTTTGAACTACACGGCCGACGTCCGCGGAGACTTGATCTTCGACGGGTTCGAACCACAGCCAAGCGCGCCGCACTGTCACGATGGGCATGATCTAGCTCTGCCGCCGAACAGTGCCCTGGAGGCCGCACCAGTGTCCGCTCCGACCCTTAGCTCGGAGCTGACTGCACCAATCGAGGACGGGTGGCTGGACACCGCCTCGGGGGCTGCAGTCTCTACGGCGATCGAGCCAAACACCATACATGTCCTTTGCGAAGCTCGTGACTCCAAGGTGCCGGACTCCGAACCTTCCGCGCCCCTGCCAATCGAATCTGATTGGGCGCCGATCATGGAGTTCACCGCCGCGGACATCTTTCAGCACTCGCCTTTCGGCGACATTCTGAATTCACTAAAGTCTCTCTCTTTATCAGGAGAGCCCTGGCCGGACTATGGTCAGCAAGGTTGGGATGCGGACGACGAAGAAATTCAAAGCCCACCCACCACCCACTTCGTAGCCATTGTCGATGATTTAACCGACATGCTCGACTTCGACTCCGAAGACATCGATGGTATGGACGCCGATGCAGGAGACGGCCAAGAACCAGCACCTACAGGGCACTGGAAGGCCACCTCGTCATATGACATATACATGGTGGACACCCCAAAAGAAGGGAACGGCGATGGAACAACGGAGGATGACCCCTCCAAGAAATAGCCTAAGCGCCGGCGTCAGCGGCGCCGCTCTAAATCCCGCCACAGTAAAAACGGTGATTCCGGCACGGGAGATAATAACACCCCGGACAGTGCCGAAGAGAATCCCCTCCAGCAGGATTCAGTGCAGGAGGATGGAGAAACCAGCCCTCATGAGAGAGTGGCAGACAGAGAGGTAGAGGACGATAATTACATGCCTCCCTCCGAAGACGAGGCAAGCCTCGACGACGACGAATTTGTCGTGCCTGAGGATCCCGTTGAACAAGAGCGTTTCAAACACAGGCTTATGGCCACGGCGAGCAGCCTCAAGAAAAAACAGCAACAGCTCAGAGCTGACCAAGACTTGCTAGCCGACAGATGGACTGAAGTCCTTGCAGCCGAAGAGTACGAACTCGAGTGCCCCTCCAAGAGCTACCCAAAACGCAGGCTGCTACCCCGATTAGAGGAGGAAGCACCTAGACCTACATCACCAGCGCATGATGCGGACGACCGGCCACCCTGTGGCCGCGACAGAGAGGCCTCTCGGCCCTCCGGTCAAGCCGCACCCCTGCGTCGCTCCAGAAATACCAAGGCACAGGGAAACGCGCCAGACCTACGCGATATATTGGAGGACAAGGCAAGGAAAACAAGGTCGATCTACGGATCGCGTGGGTGCCCCACGACATGTGACGATAACCTTCATGCCGGATATGGCAAATCCGGCCGGGCCGAACACAGTAGACAAAGCTCATTTGAGCTATGTCGTGATATAGCCCAATACAGAGGCGCCGCACACCCATTATGCTTCACAGATGAAGTAATGGATCATCAAATCTCCGAGGGTTTCAAACCCGTAAACATCGAATCATACGATGGCACAACAGATCCGGCGATAAGGGTCGAGGATTATCTCCTTCATATCCACATGGCCCGCGGCGATGATCTACACGCCATCAAATACCTCCCACTCAAGCTTAAAGGACCAGCTCGGCATTGGCTTAACAGCTTGCCAGCAGAATCAATTGGTTGTTGGGAGGACCTGGAAACCGCATTCCTCGACAACTTCCAGGGCACCTATGTGCGACCACCAGATGTCGATGACCTAAGCCACATAATTCAGCAGCCAGAGGAATCGGCCAGACAATTCTGGACACGGTTCCTAACCAAGAAAAATCAAATAGTCGACTGTTCGGACGCAGAGGCCCTTGCAGCCTTCAAGCATAACATCCGTGACGAGTGGCTTGCCCGGCACCTAGGAAAGGAAAAGCGGAAATCCATGGCAGCCCTCACAACACTCATGACCCGCTTTTGCGCAGGAGAAGACAGCTGGCTAGCTCGTAGTAATAACATGACCAAGAGCCCTGGTAATTCGGATACCAAGGACAACATTGGCAGGTCGCTTCGCAATAAGCAAAAGCGCCGCATTAACGGCGACAATGCTGAGGATACTGCAGTTAATGCCGGATTCAGAGGCTCTAAACCCGGTCAGCGGAAAAAGCCATTCAAAATAAATACTTCGGGCCCGTCCAATTTGGACCGAATACTCGATCGCTTGTGCCAGATACACGGCACCCCCGAAAAACCAGCCAACCACACCAACAGGGATTGTTGGGTGTTCAAGCAGGCAGGCAAGTTAACCGCCGAAAACAATGACAAGGGGCTGCATAGCGATGACGAGGAGGAGCCCCGGCCGCCAAACAATAGGGGACAGAAGGGCTTCCCCCCACAAGTGCGGACGGTGAACATGATATACGCAACCCACATACCCAAAAGGGAGCGGAAGCGTGCATTCAGGGACGTATATGCGTTGGAGCCAGTCGCCCCAAAGTTCAACCCATGGTCCTCCTGCCCGATCACTTTTGATCGAAGGGACCACCCCACTAGCATCCGCCATGGCGGATTCGCCGCATTGGTTCTAGACCCAATCATTGACGGATTTCACCTCACTAGAGTCCTTATGGACGGCGGCAGCAGCCTGAACCTGCTTTATCAGGATACAGCGTGAAAAATGGGCATAGATCCCTCAAGGATTAAACCCACAAAGACGACCTTTAAAGGCGTCATACCAGGTGTAGAGGCCAACTGTACAGGCTCAGTTACACTTGAGGTGGTCTTCGGATCCCCGGATAATTTCTGAAGCGAGGAGTTAATCTTCGACATAGTCCCGTTCCGCAGTGGCTATCACGCACTGCTCGGACGAACCGCATTTGCAAAGTTCAATGCGGTGCCGCACTACGCATACCTCAAGCTCAAGATGCCAGGCCCTCGAGGAGTCATTACGGTCAATGGAAACACCGAACGCTCTCTCCGAACGGAGGAGCATACGGCGGCCCTCGCGGCGGAAGTACAAAGCAGCCTCTCAAGGCAATTCTCCAGTCCGTCCATTAAACGTCCGGACACTGTCAAGCGCGCCCAGAGTAACCTACAACAAGACCGCCTGGCACGTTCCGAGCACGCGTAGCAATGCGGCCCCAACCCCAGCCCTCGCGAAATTGTGAAACCAGTACTACGCGTACATAACTACGCTCTGGAAATACCATGGGCATAGGGGGAGGGGCACGACCATGGCATGCCCAAAATGCGGCTCAACCGCACCAGGGGCTCCCGATTTTGTCATTATTTTTTCTTACTTTCAGGACTCCACTTTCCGGAAGGCCTGTCCGGCAGTATAATCGCCGAACACACGATGCAACAGCCAGAGACGTAGAAAGCTATGTCGAGTGTCCAGGTGGCCTCTATAACGAGCAGTATACTTGTTTCACATATCATCCCGCAGCTCGCCCCTGGAGGGGGACATGTCAAATAGTCCCATCTCTTGCTTATCGCACTATTTGTATCGTTCTGCTTTTACCACAGACTTTTCGAATAAACAATACATAGCTTTTGTCTATTATTGCATTCCTTTTTTTATATAAAAATATGTTCAGTTATGACATTATGCAACCGTACACTTTGGTACGGCCAATACACCAGGGGCTTACGTACCCCAGAATATGGTGTGAGAAGTCCGAACACTCTCATGAGTGCGGCACCCCGAACTTATAGCATTATATGCATCGGCTCCGAATCATGTCTTGGGTCAATAGTTGGATTTGCCCTGCTCCCATGTTTTGGTACCTTACGTTCCGTTATATCGGCTAAGGTAGCACTGGGAGAACCACTGCGATTGTGCCCCAGTTGAGCTGGGCTAAGCACCTCACTGGAGAAACCTAAAACTGACCGTCATGATAGGGCGAGAGCTGGTCGCTGTTCGAGAGGTTTTTGAGTCCCTAAAGACTTATGCCGCTTAGAGCGAGGAGTCGGCTTTGCCCGGCCTAGGCGTGGATAGCGCCCCGAACTCGGTCTTCCGAATACTAGGGGCTTCGCCGAAATTTAAAATTATAGAATTCTATGGCTAAGTGAGAGTGATAAAGCATTATAGTCCGATTGCCTTGTTCGTTGTGTTGAGCGCCTCCCTCGAAGGACCCAATAATGGGAAAAAGAGCGCTCAAGTTTATCCCGAACACCCCAGCACTCGCGGCATGGGGGCAGAAGCCGATGACTCGCCATCTCTCAATTTTAATAAACGGCCGCACAGAAGGTAATATTTTAAATTCAAAAGCGTTGCTTAGCGCATATGAACAAGTTTTCAGCGTACAGGATCACAAATGCGAGTTTACTCAAAAATTACATCTTTGGAGCACTCATCCGCTATAAGGCGGGCACCCTTCAGGACGCCCTCATAATACATCTCGGGCTTGTGATGCTCCTTGCCCGGCAGTGGTCCGTCCGTCACAAGCTTCTCAGCGTCCATCTTGCCCCAGTGCACTTTAGCACGGGAAAGGGCCCTACGGGCACCTTCGATGCATACAGAGCACTTGATGACTTCAAGCCATGGACAGGCATCCACCAGTCGCCTCACTAGCCCGAAGTAGCTCCCAGGCATGGCTTCCTCAGGCCACAGTCGAACTATGAGACCCTTCATGGCCTATTCGGCCACCTTATGGAGCTCGACCAGCTGCTTCAGCTGGTCGCTCAAGGGCACCGGGTGTCCGGCCTCAACATACTGAGACCAGAACACCTTCTCCGTCGAGCTCCCCTCCTCGGCTCGGTAGAATGCGGCAGCTTCGGATACACTATGGGGAAGATCTGCGAATGCTCCTGGAGAGCTCCGGCCTCGGGTAAGTAAGAAGTAATTCACTTTCACGTGCTTGCTTTGCATAAAGAATGCATTACCCGTCACTATCTTCTTCATCGCCTCAATTTCCTGGAGGGCTTTTTGGGCTTCGGCCTTAGCAGATTTGGCGCTCTCAAGGGCCGAGGCGAGCTCGGACTCTCGAGTCTTTGAGTCAAGCTCCAACCTCTCGTGTTTTTCCACGAGAGCCTGGAGCTCTTGCTGCACCTCCGCCACCCGCGCCTCCTGCTTCTCTCGCTCGGTGCGCTCCACGGCCGCATTGTTTTCGGCCTTGGACAGTGCTTCCTTCAGGGTCACCACCTCGGTTGTGGCCCCTGCAATACTCACGTTGGTCCTGTCATTTTTTGCAACCACATCTTTTTATATACTTAAATAAGGTATTAATTACCTTCCTTGTCTTTGAGCTGCTTCTTGGCAAGGTCGAGCTCATTCTCGGACCTCTCGAGGCTCTGCTTCAATGCATCGACCTCCGCAGTCAGTGCGGCAGAGGTCAGCAGCGCAGCCTGCACTTCCATATTGACATACTTACGTTAGACTCCTGCGTATATCTTTTTGATCCTCAGTTCGGCTTTTCTTTTCGAACACCAAACTGAGCATCAGGGGCTACTGTCTATGCGGTAATATTTTTACATATCTTAAATACATACATCAAAGCCTGTTAGAAGGCTGGCACAGGCTTCAGTCAGCCTGCTCTTGGCGGACTGAACCTTCTGGATCACCACACTCATAATAGTGCGGTGCTCCTCGTCGATGGAGGCGCCGTTAAGCACCTCCAGCAGATTATCCGGTGCCTCCGATTGGACGGAGGTCACCGGCGTCGTAGGCTTGCCCTTCTTAGTAGGGGGCCGCCTGCCGGATTCCAGAACCGTTGAAGGTTCCGGTGCGGTGTCCGGCCCAGGGCCGGACTTGGAGCCCTTGGGGGTCTTATCCCCTTTGCGCCTGGAGTCCGGGAGGTCGCCTTGCCGCGCCTCCAGGACCACCTTCTCCTGGCTTGGACCCTTTTGGGACTCCCCCTCGGCATCATCCGCTGGGCGAGGGGAGGAGGCGGCCGGAAGTGAAGTGCTATTCACATCCGACGAACCCAGGGAGCCGCTCGACGAAGCGTCGAGCCTGGCCTTGGGCGGACTGCATGATTATATTCGGTGTCAGAAGATACTATGCAACAGAGGAACGCCGTGAGTTATTCTGGTATCCGGATACTTACGATTTTGCCAGGGGCTTGGCCCTGGATGGCCACTCCACTTCACCGTCGTCGGCGTTGGTGGAGTAGTCCGGAGGAAGGGTTCTTCCCTTTTTGGACCCTCCCCCCCCCCCCCAGTTGGGGCGGCCTTCCTTTTCGTTCCTCCCCCCGCTGGAGGGGGAGAGGCCTCTTCTTCCTCCTCCTCGTTTTTGCGGGAGGATTCCACCTCGGAGTCATCGGACGATGAGTCCGGCACCACCAGGCGCCGGGAACTCTTTCGCGTTCCCGTGGCCTTCTTCTTGGCCTTTTTCTCCGGCACCACGTAAGGTGCCAGCACCACGTAAGGTGCCGGAACCAGCAGCCCCATCAAGCGGACGTCCGCTGGGTCTTCGGGCAAAGGAGTCGGGCAGTCGATCTGTCCGGTCTTCTTCTGCCATTCCTGTCAAAGGAACGGGAGCTTAGATCCCGCATAGAGTTAAACTATGAGAAACAAGTATCCCGTAAAGGGTAAAATAAGCTTACTACGCTGGCTTGGCGCTTCGCGCGGAATCCGCGATCCTCGGTGATGGGAGGGGGAACCTCGGCGCCCTTGAATAGCACCTTCCAGGCATCCTCGTGCGTGGTGTCAAAAAGCCTGGTCAGAGTTTGATGCTGGGCTGGGTTGAACTCCCACAAGTTAAAATCCCGTCGTTGACACGGGAGGATCCGACGGATGAGCATGACCTGGACTACGTTGATGAGTTTAACCTCTTTGTCCACCAGATCTTGGACGCAGGTTTGGAGTCCGGTCCGCTCTTCCGAATTACCCCACGACAGGCCCTTCTCTTTCCAGGAGGTGAGCCATGTGGGGATGCCAGATCGGAATTCGGGGGCCGCTGCCCATTCAGGGTCACGCGGCTCGGTGATGTAGAACCACCCCGATTGCCACCCCTTTATGGTCTCCACGAAGGAGCCCTCGAGCCATGTAACGTTGGGCATCTTGCCCACCATGGCGCCTCCGCACTCTGCTTGCTGGCCGCCCACTACCTTCGGCTTGACATTGAAGGTCTTCACCCATAAGCCGAAGTGGGGCTTGATGCGGAGGAAGGCCTCGCACACGATGATAAACGCCGAGATGTTGAGGACGAAGTTCGGGGCCAGATCGTGGAAATCCAGGCCGTAGTAGAACATGAGCCCCCGGACAAACGAGTGAAGTGGGAAACCTAGTCCGCGGAGGAAATGGGTGAGGAACACCACCCTCTCATGGGGCCTGGGGGTGGGGATGAGCTGCCCCTTGTCTGGGAGCCGGTGAGCGATGTCGTTATACAAGTATCCGGCCTCCCTCAGCTTCTTGATGTGTCCCTCCATGACCGAGGAGACCATCCACTTGCCTCCCGCTCCGGACATTGCTGGAAAGGGTTGAGGTGGGATGTGCGGACTTGGGCGCTGGAGCTCGAGTGTGCGAAAATTGATAAGCGAAGGAGGAAGAAGGCGTAGATGGAAAAGGTGGATCCTTATCCCCTTATATGGGCGGACGAAACTATGTGCCCGCACCAGCCTGGTAAAACTAGCTTATCTCCCAAGCGCCGTAAATTAATGGCACGGTTGGGTTACCCACGTCCGTATTAATGAGAATCCCGGAATAAGGGGACACGATCTCTGCTTCAACAAGACATGCCAAGGAAACCGCCCCTCTAAGTGCGTGCTACGTCTTGAGCTTGCGTTGGTTTTCCCCGAAGAGGAGAAGATGATGCAGCACAGTAGCGTAAGTATTTCCCTCAGTTTTTGAGAACCAAGGTATCAATCCAGTAGGAGGCCACGCGCAAGTCCCTCGTACCTGCACAAAACGATAGCTACTCGCAACCAACACGATTAGGGGTTGTCAATCCCTTCACAGTCACTTACGAGGGTGAGATCTGATAGAGATAATATTTTTGGTATTTTTGGTATAAAGATGCAAAGTGAAAAGTAAAAGCAAAGTAAAAACAAAGCAAGTAAATAAAGTGATAGAGATTGATATGATGAGAATAGACCCGGGGGCCATATGTTTCACTAGTGGCTTCTCTCAAGAGCATAGATATTTCTACGGTGGGTGAACAAATTACTGTTGAGCAATTGACAGAATTGAGCATAGTTATGAGGTTATCTAGGTATGATCATGTATATAGGCATCACGTCCGAGACAAGTAGACCGAAATGATTCTGCATCTACTACTATTACTCCACTCATTGACCGCTATCCAGCATGCATCTAGAGTATTAAGTTAAAAACAGAGTAACGCCTTAAGCAAGATGACATGATGTAGAGGAATAAATTCATGCAATATGATAAATACCCCATCTTGTTATCCTTGATGGCAACAATACAATACGTGCCTTGCAACCCTTTCTGTCACTAGGTAAGGACACCGCAAGATTGAACCCAAAGCTAAGCACTTCTCCCATTGCAAGAACTACCAATCTAGTTGGCCAAACCAAACGGATAATTCGAAGAGACTTGCAAAGATAACTCAATCATACATAAAAGAATTCAGAGAAGATTCAAATATTATCCATAGATAAGCTGGATCATAAACCCACAATTCATCGGTCTCAACAAACACACCGCAAAAAGAAGATTACATCGAATAGTTCTCCACAAGAGAGGGGGAGAACATTGTATTGAGATCCAAAAAGAGAGAAGAAGCCATCTAGCTACTAGCTATGTACCCGAAGGTTTGAAGTAAACTACTCACACTTCATCGGAGGGGCTATGGTGTTCATGTAGAAGCCCTCCGTGGTGGATGCCCCCTCCGGCGGAGCTACGAAACAGGCCCCAAGATGGGATCTCGTGGATACAGGAAGGTACGGTGGTGGAATTAGTTTTTTGGCTCCTCCCCTGATCTGTTGGGGGTACGTAGGTATATATAGGAGGAAGGAGTACGTCGGTGGAGCGTCAGGGGGCCCACGAGGTAGGGGACGCGCCCAGGGGGCGCGCCCTCCACCCTCGTGACCGCCTCTGGCACTTCTTGGAGTAGGGTCCAAGTCTCCTGGATCACGTTCGGTGAGAAGATCACGTTCCCGAAGGTTTCATTCCGTTTGGACTCCGTTTGATATTCCATTTCTTCGAAACACTGAAATTGGCAAAAAAACAGCAATTCTGGGATGGGCCTCCGGTTAATAGGTTAGTCCCAAAAGTAATATAAAAGTAGAAAATAAAGCTCCAATATAGTCCAAAACAGTAGATAAAGTAGCATGGAGCAATCAAAAATTATAGATACGTTGGAGACGTATCAGGCATCCCCAAGCTTAATTCCTGCTCGTCCTCGAGTAGGTAAATGATAAAAAAAGAATTTTTGATGCAGAGTGATACTTTGGCATAATTTCAATATAAATCTTCTTACTTGTGATATGAATATTCAGATCCGAAAGATTTAAGACAAAAGTTCATATTGACATAAAAGTAATAATACTTCAAGCATACTAATCAAAGTAATTATGTCATCTCAAAATAACATAGCCAAAGAAAGCTCATCCCTACAAAATCATATGGTTACGCTATGCTTCATTTTCGTCACACAAAGATGTTCCCAACTTCTATACCACCGATGACAAGCCAAGCAATTGTTTCATACTCAAATAATCTCAAACTCTTTCAACCTTTACGCAATACATGAGCGCGAGCCATGGGTATAGCACTATGGGTGGAATAGAGATATGATGATGGGATTGTGTGGAGAAGACAAAAAAGGAGAAAATCTCATATCGACGAGGATAATCAACGGGCTATGGAGATGCCCATCAATTGATGTCAACATGAGGAGTAGGGATTGCCATGCAACGGATGCACTAGAGCTATAAGTATATGAAAACTCTACAAAAGAAACTAAGTGGATGTGCATCCAACTTGCTTGCTCACGAAGACCTAGGGAACTTTGAGGAAGCCCATCATTGGAATATACTAGCCAAGTTCTATAATGAAAATTCCCACTAGTATATGAAAGTGACAAAATGAGAGACTCTCTATTATGAAGATCTTAGTGCTACTTTGAAGCACAATATATGAGACTCACTACATGAAGAACAAGGTGCTACTTTGAAGCACAAGTGTGGTAAAAAGATAGTAGCATTGTCCCTTCTCTCTTTTTCTCTCATTTTTTTATTTTTTTTATTTGGGCCTTTTCTCTCTCTCTCTTTTATGGACTCTTTTTTTTCGTCCGGAGTCTCATCCCGACTTATGGGGGAATCATAGTCTCCATCATCCTTTCCTCACTTGGGACAATGCTCTAATAATGATGATCATCACGCTTTTATTTCTATTACAACTCAACAATTACAACTCGAAACTTAGAACAAAATATGACCCTATATGAATGCCTCCGGCGGTGTACCGGGATGGTGCAATGAATCAAGAGTGACATGTATGGAAAATAATGCATGGTGGCCTTGCCACAAATACGATGTCAGCTACATGATCATGCAATCGCAATATGACAAAAGTAATGTATGTCAAAATAATGATGATGGAAGTTGCATGGCAATATATCTCGGAATGGCTATGGAAATGCCATGATAGGTAGGTATGGTGGCTGTTTTGAGGAGGATATAAGGAGGTTTATGTGTGAAAGAGTGTATCATATCACGGGGTTTGGATGCACCGGCGAAGTTTGCACCAACTCTCAAGGTGAGAAAGGGCAATGCACGGTACCGAAGAGGCTAGCAAGTGCGGAAAGATAAAAGTGCGTATAATCCATGGCTCAACATTAGTCAAAAGAACTCATATACTTACTGCAAAAATTTAGAAGCCATCAAAAATCAAGTACTACGCACAATGCTCCTAGGGGGATAGATTGGTAGGAAAAGACCATCGCTCGTCCCCGACCGCCACTCATAAGGATGCACAAGCCAGGTACACTTCATGCTTCAAATTTGTTACACAACTTTACCCATACGTGCATGCTACGGGACTTGCAAACTTCAACACAAGTATTTCTCAAATTCAACATTATCAACTAGCACGACTTTGATATTATTACCTCCTTATCTCAAAACAATTATTAAGCATTAAATTTATCTTAGTATTCAATTCACTCAAAAGAAAGTTTCACATATCTCGAACACCAAGTATATTAACATTAAGCAAATTACCATGCTATTAACGACTCTCAAAATGATCTAAGTGAAGCATGAGAGATCAAGTTTCTTTAAAACAAATCCACCACCGTGCTCTAAAAGATCTAAGTGAAGTACTAGAGCAAAACTATCAAGCTCAAAAGATATAAGTGAAGCACATAGAGTATTCTAACAAATTCCAAATCATGTATGGCTCTCACAAAAGGTGTGTTCAGCAAGGATGATTGTGGTAAACTAACAAGCAAAGACGCAAATAATACAAGACGCTCCAAGCAAAACACATATCATGTTGGTGAATAAAAATATAGCTCCAAGTAAATTACCGATGGAAGTGGACGAAAGAGGGGATGCCTTCTGGGGCATCCCAAGCTTTGACTTTTTGGTGTCCTTGGATTATCTTGGGGTTGCCATGGGCATCCCCAATCTTAGGCTCTTGCCACTCCTTGTTCCATAATCCATCAAAAGAATTCACCCAAAACTTGAAAACCTCACAACACAAAACTCAAAAGAAATCTCGTGAGCTCCATTAGAGAAAGAGAACAAAAGACTACTTTAAGGTACTGTAATGAACTCATTCTTTATTTATATTGGTGTTAAACCTACTGTATTCCAACTTATCTATGGATTATAAACTATTTTACTAACTATAGATTCATCAAAATAAGCAAACAACACACGCAAAACAGAATCTGTCAAAAACAGAACAGTCTGTAGTAATCTGTAACTAACGCAAACTTCTGGAACCCAAAAAATTCAACCAAAATTATAAGATCTGGAAAATTTGTTTATTGATCAGCATCAATTGGAATCACTATTTTATCACGTTCTGGTGATTTTTAACAATTCGGGAACTGAGCCAAAGATTCTGGAAATTACAGCAAGATCAAATAACCATCATCCAAGAAGATCCAATAGGTTTAACTTGGCACAAACACTAATTAAAAGATAAAATAACATCTAAACAGAGGCTAGATGGATTATTTATTACTAAGAAACAAGGAAAAATATTTGGTTGTCTCCCAACAAGCGCTTTTGTTTAAAGCCTTTTTAGCTAGGCATTGAGATTTCAATGATGCTCACAAGAAAGACAAGAATTGAAGCACAAACAGAGCATCATAAAACATGTGACAACCACATCTAAGTCTAACATACTTCCTATGCATAAGCATCTTATAGGCAAACAAATCAAGGCAAGCAAAGACTAGCATATGCAAGGAAGCAGAAAGAGACAATAGCAATCTCAACATAACGAGACGTAATTTAGTAGCATGAAAGTTTCTACAACCATATTTTCCTCTCTCATAATAATTACATGTAGGATCATAGGCAAATTCAACAAAATATATATCACAAAGTATATTCTCAACACGATCCACATGCATGCAAAGTTGACACTCTTCCGAAATAGTGGGATTAACATTAACTAAAGTCATGACCTCTCCAAACCCACTTTTATCAAAAATTTCATAAGATTGAATATTCTCCAAATATGTGGGATCTAAAGTTGACACTCTTCCAAACCCACTTTCAATATTATTGCAAAAAATATTATCAATCTCATATTCATCATGGGGATTAAATAATTTTTCAAGATCATAAGAAGAATCACCCCAATCATGATCATTGCAACAAGTATTAGACATAGCAAAACTAGCATCCCCAAGCTTAGGGTTTTGCATATTATTAGCACAATTGACATCAAGAGAATTTATAGTAAAATCATTGAAATCATGCTTTTCATCGAGGGAACTATCAAGCACGGGTGCAATAGCAACAATCTCATTTTTAACATAAGGAACTATAGCAAATTCATCTTCATAAATATTGGCATCATGGCCACAAGAATAGCAAGCATC
>LR880966.1:729217165-729245188 GCA_904067115.1 Aegilops sharonensis
AATGGGTCGGCCCATTAAGGGGTTTCGCCCCCCAACTGATTTTGGCCAGGTTCTAGGACATTCCATGAACCGGGTTTTTCTGATTTTCTTCCGCTTTTTCCTTTTTTTTGTTCCATTTTCTGCTTTTTTTCTAATTTGCAAAAATCATTTAATGTTTTTTATTTTATTTTTCTCCTTTACTATTTCTTTTTTTGGCCATGTTTCAAATTTGCAAACTTTTTTGTCAATTTGTGAACATTTTTCACATTGCCGAACTATTTTTTGAATTGATGAACAGTTTTTAGAAACTCGTGAACATTTTCTGGAAAAGTGAACACCTTTTTCGAAATCATGAAAATTTCTTGAGATCCTGAACATTTTTCTAAATCGTGAAAATTTTCCTAAATCGCGAAAAAAAATTACATTCACGAACAATCCTAGAAATTGTGTAAATTCTCTGGAAAATGTGAATATTTTTTGATTTTTTCTGAATTTTGTGAACATATTTTAAAATTTTGGAAACATTTTAAAAAAAATTCGAACATTTTTTTAATATTTTGAACATTTTCGCAGAATTTCATGACATTTTTTGAAATTGTACAAAAACTGAATAGCCGAACATTATTTTTCAAATTGCAAACATTTTTTGAATCCATGAGCATTTATCATTTCCTGAACATTTTTCAAATCATGATCAATCTTTGAACTCACGAATAATACAACAATTTTGCAACTTTTTCGGAAATCCCATATTACTTTTAGAAAATAAACAAGCTGAAAACAGAAAAAAAAAACACATGGGGCTCCCCCGCCCCGCACATGGGTCGGGGTGCGCGCTCCCGTGGCTGCCGGCGCTATGGCGCCATATAGGAAGTGAGGCTGAGGCCCCCGAACGCGCACGTTTCCCACGCCAATCCCGTTAGCCTTCTTTATTAAACAGCTCTGGATGAGCCAGCTAACCCCCATCCAAAACAAGTGCACGAGAGCATCTGGGTGAGCTCTGTTTTTCATGTGCCGCGTCCCATGCGACGTCGACCTCGCATATATATTTCTCCTTCGCCTCACTTGTTCCCCATCACTTCAAACAACAAGCACCCGTGGCCATCACCCAACTCAAAGATAGAGGCCAGGAGCTTAGCAATGCTCTCACTCCAGACAACGTCCACGGTCAGCTCTCAGCGGCAGCGCGCACACACGCGCGCAGATGACCTTCAGCTTATCAGCAACAATGGATGCGAGGCAGGATTGCATGATTCGGTTCCACGGCCACTTCGAATTCGAGGACTCATCGACCGTCGAGCCGCAGCAGCAGCCGTTCGCCGTCCGGGCCATCTCGCCTGAGTAGGAGCACAGCGCCATGGTCAATACAATGACAATATATTATAGAACAACTTTATAGGATGGATCCACATTTTGAGCTTGTTGATATGCCTGTTCAAGATTGCCTTTTCTCAATTAGAACATTAGGCCCCGTTCGGTTCAAAGGATATTTGCAGGAGTCTCGTAGGAAAGTTGATCCTCTGAAAAGTTTCCCTTTCATTTCGGAACCAAGGAAAGATGAACAATGTTTTGAAGGAAACTAGCAAAATGATCCGTGCGTTGTAATGGGAGAAAAAAAATCACAATCTCCAATGACCATGACCACTAATGGGAGAAAAAAACAGGCCTCCCGAACATGGGCTGGCCCAAACAGGTGCGATGTGTCTTCTTTTTTTGCGGGAAACATAGGGCTTTATTCATTAGCGGCTCCAGCGCGATCAGCCATTAGGCTCGTCACTAGGAAACCGGGAGAAGAGTCCATCCAACAATCAGTCACTCCCAATGTGCTAGCATGCTTTGCACAGAGGTGCGCTGAATTGTTGGCTTGTCTCATTACATGATGAATATCAAAACTAAGGAAAGTAGAGGCTAGCCCTTCAATTTCGAAAAGTATGGGCGCTATGACAGAGCGCGAAAATTGTCGCGAGTTCCAAAGCTGCACCAGCTCTAGACAATCTACTTCAAGCACGACTCGCGAGGAACCTCGAAGCTTGCCAAAGATAACTCCGTCTCGCAGAGCCAGGGCTTCTGCTATAAGCGGATCCGTGACATGATTGTGCGGCTTGCTCCAGGCAGCAACAAATGCGGATGAGGTTCGAGCAAGGCCCCCCGCTCTGCTTCTGTTATCAGTCAATGAGACACTAGCGTCTGTGTTTATCTTGAGCCACTCTAGATCGAGTGGTCTCCAACCATAACCAGGTATGATCCTAGTATGTTCTTCGGGAAGCTCCAACAGCATAAGGGCTTCTTGGATCCGCTTCAGGGACTGGCCCGGATGCCAGCTCTCTCGATCATGTGTTATGTTGTTGCGAGAAGTCCATATAGCCCACATAACAGAGATGATCTTCGGCCGGTCCCCTTCATTGATGCGTGTGTCACATAAAATGTCCTTGCACCATGTAATCGGATGTAGTTGTGGTAGTTTGACGTTGAGCCATCTCCTGGCTTCTGTCCAAAAACCTTGGGCATGGGAACACTTGATGAGGGCGTGCATCATGTCTTCATCTGCACCCTTGCAGATTTTGCATCTGGCCAAAGTTGCTATATGCTTGTGTTTCAATGTTGATTCCACCGGCAAGATGCCGCGAAGAACCCGCCACCAAAAAATGCGGACTTTGGGTAGCACCTTGAGCTTCCATAGCCGAGTCCATAACTGTTTGTCATTCTCTGAAGATTCGGTAGTCGTCCCTTCCCCTAGAGCTAGCTGCTCGTTACGGGTCATTAGAGCACGATACGCAGATTTTACAGTATAGGAGCATGGCTTCACTTGGTCCGTAGGCTGATGGAGGTGCAGCTAAATCCTCAGCCCGACCAGTTGTATTGGAAGCTAACTAGAACTGGGGTGTTCACGGTCAAGTCTATGTATCTTGATATCATTAATTCATCCGTGATACCTACGTCCAAGGTAGTCTGGAACGTTAAGGTTCCTTTGAAGATTAAAGTGTTTATGTGGTTTGTGCATAAACAGGTAATTCTTACAAAGGACAATCTAGTTAAGCGCAACTGGACAGGATCTACTAGGTGTAGCTTCTGTGATCGGGATGAGTCTATCAAACATTTATTTTTTGATTGCCCATTGGCACAAGGATTGTGGCGCACCGTGCAAATTGCCTTTAATATTATTCCACCGAGATCGGTAAACACGCTTTTTGGGGCGTGGTTGCTCGGGACGGAGCCCGAAACAGCCAGACAAATTCGTGTAGGAGTATGTGCGTTATTATGGGCAATTTGGAACTGCAGGAATGACTTGGTTTTTAACAGGACATCAAATACTCATTTTTTGCAGGTATTGTTCCGGGCTACGGCGCTGATCCGTACTTGGTCCTTACTCACTCCGACGGAGGCCAGGGAGCGTTTGGTTACTGGATCTGTCCGGTGGGAGACGGTTGCGCGGGATATCTTCAACCGGTTTGGATGGCGATCATGTAATAGGATAGGCATCTAGTTTACCTACCTCATATTATGCCAGCCGGTTTGTGGCTTATCCTGTTTGTGTCTTTCAGTCGTTGCTTTGTGTGAGCTACGCGCTACCTTTTTTTCAGTTGTTTGTAAGACTTATGTTCTGAACCTCTTTATTTCTTTAATAAGAGAGGCCGTATGCATCGATCTGATGCAGAGGCCGGGGAAAACCCCCTTTTCCAAAAAAAAAAAAAAAGGAGCCCGACCTTTCGTAAGCCCACGCCCAGGAATCGTCGCCACCACCCTGCTGGAGGGGTAGGTTCAGGATTGCATCCGCATCGGGTGGTGTGAAATTGCTCCTTATAAGATCAACTTTCCAGCTCCAGTTGTCTGTATCGATAAGGTCTGATACTGTATGAAGGTTGGCGCTCCCGATCTGAACTGAGGGCTGCAGAGATAGCTTGCCAGGTAGCCACCGGTCAATCCAGATTTTCGTAGAAGTACCATCACAAATTCGCCATAGCAAGCCGGCTTCAAGTGCCTTCCTCCCAGCCATGATACCTTTTCACGTTGTGGATGCGTTGCGTGGTACAGAAGCACTCATAAAATCGGAATTTGGGAAGTAGCGCAGTATAGAAGATTCCTACCGTACGAGACGGTATAGGTGGCATAGGTGGATAATATTTGGAGGCTGCTACGGATCAGCCGAATGATTTCTTAGGAAAATCATCCGCCTGACCAGCCGTTTGATTAGGCAAATGTGGCATGTCCGATTAGAGCAACTCAGCTCCTCACGTCGTCCTTCTCTCCTCTCGTCTTGCATCCACAAGCCCCATGACGCCCACTTCCTCTCAGCAACGACAACGATTGCACACCCTTGTTGCACCGACGACTGCAGTACCGATGCACTTGCCATAGCCCCGACACCGGCGAGCGCACGCAGCTACCAAAGCCGCCGGCGACCGCTGCATCGCAAACCGGGAGCCACCGGGGGGCTGCTCTGCGGCAACACCGAGCACGCCGCCGCCGCGCGAAAGCTTCATTGCAGCTCCGGCGAAAGTTTCATTGCGGCGCCGGCGAGCTTCAACATCCCCCTGGCGCTTCATTGCAACTCCGGCGACGCTTCATTGTAGCTCCGGCGGTGTTTCATTGCAACGTGGGCGGAGCCTCAACGACCCCGCGCGCAACACAAGCTTCCCCCGAGGCCGCCGAAGACGCTGCATCGAGCCACCGGCGACCCTGGAACAAGCCGCCGGCGAGCGTTGCAATGCATCACCGGGGAAAATCGCCGTGCGTGTGCTGCATTGGAGCACGGGGGAGTCGCCGACGAGCGCTCCATTGCAGCTCCGCCTCCGGCGACATGCAGCACCAGTAGCGACGCCGAGTTAGCATCGCAGCACCGACAAAGGTTGCAAGACAGCACGACGGATGTGAACGGGTTGTTACGTTGCAGCTCGCAGTCGTGGACGCGTTGCTGCCTTGCAGCACCGGCGGTCGCTGACGAGCGCCGTACCGCATCGCCGCAGCAGCAAAAAACGAGCGGCCGCCCTCCCGCCTGCGTGTTGCGTCGCACCAGAGCACCAAGTGTCGCCCGTGCACGGGGTTGCAGGCTACGGCGGTGCCCGCGTCCCTCTAGTTCGCAGCAACAGCGTGGGGCGGCGATAGGGCTGGGCGTTCGGTTCCCCCGAACCGAACGGTTCGGTGCTTCGGGTTTTAATGAATTTCGGTTTCAAGATTTGGCAGACCGATCGGTTTCCTATGAAAATACTAACCGAGAGTTCGGTGCGCCTATGCTTCGGTTCGGGTCTCGGTTGAGACCGAACAACTGACGAAAACAAAACTGAGCAGGCAACGAAGATAGAGGAAATATGACAACGACGAAGATCAGTTGTGGCAAAAATCGAATCAAAAATCAAATCCTCAGATCCGTGCACAAAAACAGAATAAAAAAATCGAAGATCTGCAGAACGGATCTGCGCTCGGTAGGTCGAAGAGAGATGGTCGCCGCCTCGCCGGTCATCGTTCGCCTCCACGAGCAGCAGCACTGACGCCGTCATACCGGAGATGGATATAAGCAGAGGGACATGGATGAGAGGTGGAAGTGGTTCCGCCGCCGCCGGACGCAGGGATGGATAGAAGTCAAAGGCAGTGGGCAACTAGGTTGCGGTGGTCGAGGCACAGACACTCGCGGGCGGCGGCTAGGGCGTGGTCGAGCGTTTAGGGTCTGAGATGCTGCTGATGTGAATGTACGGCTCGCTCTATCCAGGTTCAGTAGTTGGGCTGTGGGCCGTGGGCTACGTAGATTTCTCGTGAGTTGAAAATTGCTTGCTTCGGTACTTCGGTGTGTTCGGTTACTTGATACATGCACCCGAATCAACCGAAGAAAGTTCGGTTCTCCTGATTGGCTGACCGAAGTTACGAGCAAACGAATCGGTTTCGGTGCGTTCGGGTCCGGTCCCGGTTAGTTCGGGTCGGTACTTCGGTCATCGGTTTATATGCCCACCCCTAGGCGGCGATGCCATGGGAGCTCCTCTGTCGAGCAGGGGCAAACAGAGGTGGGGACGGAAATGTGTGCAGGAGAGACGATGCGAAGAGATAAGGTCGCGGCGACTTGAGAGGAAGCGGTGGATGGGCCAGGGACACGTATTGACTGTAGCACGCGGTTTACGCCTGTGATAGATCAGTTGGATGATTCTAATTCTTTTTCATAATATTTTGCAAACTTTTGGGGCAATTTTGGTTATGTACCGCCAGAAGCAGTATCCCCTTTATTAGTAGATAGAGATTTTCTTGGCCATGCAGATTTCGGCTGATCCATAGGATTGAAAAAAATCAGCCACGAGCCAATGTTATTCAGCAAGAGAAGACACTTGAGGTGTACTCCCTTCGTCCGTGAATAAATGTACATCTAGCATTTTTCTAAGTCAAAATTTTAAAATTTTGATCAACTTTATAAAAAATAGCATATATGACATCAAATTGATATATTATCAAAGTACATTTCGAAACGAATCTAGTGACAGTAATTTGGTGCCATAAATGCTTTTACTTTTTTCTAGAAATGTTGTCAAAGTTTCAAAACTTTAACTTAAGACAAAAGCTAGATGTATACTTATTCGCGGACGGAGGGAGTAGACGAAATAAGGTCACCGCTTAGCCAAATAAAAAAATTGGTTTTTTTTTCTTTTCATGTGTGTTCGCATTGATGCTAACACTCCATCCTCCAGTTTCCTTTATGGTTTCCCGTGTAATCTCATTCGTATGTTTTATTGCTATTCCCGTATTTCTCTATCTAGAAGTGGAATAGAGTAACCCGGTTAAAGAGTAATGATCATACGTCCGTAATACATTGTATGGTCCAGAATATGTCCTATTCTTATACCTTTTCCAGGTAGTCGATAGCTATTCACAGCAACCATAAAGGAAACTGTTTGAGTTTCCCAATCACGCATGTCTTCATGAAACTGAGTGAACTGCTCAAATGTTGCCGCTACTCCATGCTCAGGCACAACATTCTCACCCTGAAACTGAAAGCCTTGATCGTACAAACGTTCCAGACGCTCGTCTTCTACGATCATATTGTGCATGATCACACAAGCAGTCATCACCTCCCATAGTTTCTACGTGCTCCAAGTATTAGCAGGATATCGAACGATGCCCCATCGAGATTGCAAAACACCAAAGACACGCTCGACATCCTTTCTAGCACTCTTTTGCTCTTGGACAAATCTTTTCCTTTTCTCTCCAACAGGGTTGGGTATTGTCTTTACAATAGTGGTCCACTGAGGATAGATACCGTCACCCAAATAGTACCCTTTGTCGTAGTTGTGGCCATTGACAGTAAAGTTCACCGGTGGGCTGTTGCCTTCGGCAAGCCTAGCAAACACCAACGAGCGCTGAAGCACGTTGATATCATTGTGTGATCCAGCCATGCCAAAAAAAGAGTGTCAGATTCAGAGATCTTGAGACGCCACGGCCTCTAGTATGACAGTGCAAGCCCTGAAGCAGAAGGGCGGTTCTTCCACTCCCAGTGCATGCAGTCTATGCTGCCAAGCATCCCCGGGAAGCCCCTGCTAGCCGCCAACAAACGGGTTGTATCTACAACTGTCGGCTCTCTCAAATACTCAAGGCCAAACACAGCAATCACAGCCTTGCAGAACTTATACAGGGACTCTAGGCATGTAGACTCGCTCATACGGACGTACTCGTCAATGAGATCACCGGGCACTCCATATGCAAGCATTCGGATGGCGGCAGTGCATTTCTGATAAGAGAAGAAACCAATCTCGCCTACAGCATCCTCTTTGCACTCGAAGTAGTCATCATAGCCGACCACTCCCTCTCTAATACGGTTGAAAACATGCCTACTCATACGGAACCGGCGGCGGAATTTGTGATGTTTGAACAACGGGTTTGATGTATCAAAGTAGTCCTTCCAGAGAAGGAAATGCCCGCTCTCTCGGTTACGATTCAATGCCGGAAGGTGGCCCGGAATGGATCCACGGAACAACGGTCGCTGGTTGTTGAGGTGGTGATGGACCAACACGGCAGCCAATATCTCCTCCTCGTCGTCGGACGACGAATCGTCGGAGTCGCAAATGAAATTGTGGAAAAAGAACTCGTCGGCGGAGTCCATTTTCGTACCTTGGCAAACTGTCGAACAGCTTGCGGGCGTCGAAAAAGGAGACGGCCGGCGAGAGGAGACGCGGCGGCCACAGACCAGCTAGCTGCCCCGCCGGCGTCCGATGAGCGTGCCGATCGTATGTGGCGGGGGCGGCGAGGCGTCTTCTTGGTCCGGGCGGATGTGCGGTGGGGGAAGCGGCGGCGGGAACTAGTTTGCTCTCCGGCGGAGGCGGGTGACTGGGCACAGGGGCGGCGTTGCTGGGCGGATGTGGAGGCGGCGGCAGCTGGAAGAGTCGCTGCAAAAATGAGCGGCGACGCCGGTGATGGAGGAGGCGGGGGGGGGGGGGGGGGGGGGGGGGAAGGGGAGGGGGGGGGGGGGGGGGGGGAGAGAGGGGGGGGGGGGGGGGGGGGGGGAGGGGGGGGGAGGGGGGGGGGGGGGGGCGGGGGGGGGGGGGGGGGGGGGGGGGAAGGGGAGGGGGGGGGGGGGGGGGGGGAGAGAGGGGGGGGGGGGGGGGGGGGGGGAGGGGGGGGGAGGGGGGGGGGGGGGGGCGGGGGGGGGGGGGGGGGGGGGGGGGAAGGGGAGGGGGGGGGGGGGGGGGGGGAGAGAGGGGGGGGGGGGGGGGGGGGGGGAGGGGGGGGGGGGGGCGAGTGTTATTTGTTGGTCGGAGGAAGGGAGGCCAATGTGCCACAGACCAGCAGGCTCGGGGACAGGAGTAGGCGACCGCGCGCGCGTCCGTCACGTGTCCGCGCCGATGCAAATCAGGCTAATAAATAGACCGGGAATGGGTCACCCGCGGACGAAAAACGGACGCGCGTTCGTTTTGGTCGGCGCGTTGGGCCGTCTTTTCTGTCCGCGGCGACCCAAACGAACGGCCGCGGACAAAATGGGTCGCCCCGTTGAAGTTGCTCTAATCAATAGTATCTACCGGCTTGAATGGTCGTCAATCGAAAAATGGGAAAACCATCTAGAACAACCAGACTTCCACCAAAACCAGCCAGCCGACCTCTCACGGCCAACCCCCTGAGAACCAAGCGTCCCTTGACCCGGTTTGACCCTTTCAACCAACGGACGGACCGACGTCATCTGCTGTCCAGACTCCATCCCATCCAGATCCCACTCTCATTTTCCACTAACGTCATTACCGGCGTCACCCTCACCCAACCGATCTGTCCTGTCCCGTCCCTGGAGGGCATAACCGAGATAAACAAACAAACCCGAGGCCCCTGCACGCGCACGTTTCGCACGCCCTCCCCGTTGGCCTTAAACAGCTCTGGATGAGCCAGCTAGCACCCATCCCCAAAAAGGTCGGTGAGCTCTCTTCTGCATGCGCCGCGTCCCCTGCGACGTCCACCGGAACATATATATTTCTCCCCCGCCTCACTTGTTCCCCATCACTTCAAACAACACCCACGGCCATCACCCAGCTCAAGCTCAAGAGGAGCTCCCATTTCAGAGATCAGACAACACCCGCAGTCAGATCTCAGCCCCTCAGCTCAATCAGCGGCAGTAGGGACACACACAATGGACGGGAGCCAGGAGTACATGATTCGGTTCGACGGCCACTTCGAGTTCGAGGACCCGTCGACCGCTGAGCCGCCCCCGCCGCCGTTCGCGGCCAGGGCGATCTCGTCCGAGCAGGAGCACAGCGCCATGGTCGCCGCGCTGCTGCACGTCATCTCTGGGTACACCACGCCGGCGCCGGACTTCTTCTTCCCGGCGAACGAGGAGGTGTGCACGGCGTGCGGGATGGACGGGTGCCTCGGGTGCGAGTTCTTCGGCGCGGGGGCCAGGCCGGCCATCGCACCGAAGGCGACGACGGGCGGGCCGCAGAGGAGGCGGAGGAACAAAAAGACCCAGTACCGCGGCATCAGGCAGCGGCCATGGGGCAAGTGGGCGGCGGAGATCCGCGACCCGCGCCGCGCCGTGCGGGTGTGGCTCGGGACCTTCGACACGGCCGAGGACGCCGCCAGGGCATACGACCGCGCCGCCGTCGAGTTCCGCGGCCCGCGCGCCAAGCTCAACTTCCCCTTCCCCGAGCAGCAGCAGCTGGACGGCAGCGGCAATGCCACGGCCAAGTCCGACACGCGCTCTCCCTCGCCCTCGCCTTTGCCACGCAGCGCGGACGGGGAGGGAACAGAGGAGCAGCTATGGGATGGCTTGCAGGAGTTGATGAAGCTAGACGAGAGCGAGCTCTGCTTACTGTTTCCGGTGGCGGTCAACAACGCCCTGGAAATGTTTCACGCGCCGGCAAAGAGACGACCAGGGGCCGGTCTAGGGGGTATCATGGCTAGCAGTTACGTACTAGTAGACTAGTGGCAGTGTGCGCGCGTGCGTCTCCTCTCAATCAATACGCGTGTACACGACTTCTAGATCCTGTTCAATACGTGGTTAGCACTTAGCACACGTCCTAGCTTTGGTTGTAAGGGCATTTTCAATGCAAGGCTCTTATACAGGCGCTTATAGAGAAATAAAAAAACTTGTTAAATAGGAAAAAAATCCAAGCGCTGATGTGTTGCAACGCTAGACGCTACCTGACAAGTGCTAATATAGTCGGCTGGTGTAGAAGCGATTCGTCCCACACGGCATCAAATACCCAGGCGCTCGATGCTATTTGTTGCGTCGATGCCACACCCGATACTAGGGATCGGCCAGGAATTGATGGCTCAACTGCCAATTGATGAGCAGGATGGATACCCTGGCGCCGCTCTACTAGCGCCTGTGTTGGGCATGCCCTAATTCTGTTTAAATAAGCACCCGATCAATGGAAAAGTTGTGTTCAACCATACTCCTCTTTCATGTACTCCCTCCGTTCCCAAATACGTACTCCCTCCGTCCCATAATGGGACGGAGGGAGTAATTGTCTTTCTAGCCATCTCAAATGGACTACAACATACGGATGTATGTAGACATATTTCAGAGTGTAAATTCATTCATTTTGCTTCGTATGTAGTCACTTGTTGAAATCTCTAGAAAGACAAATATTTAGAAACGGAAGGAGTAGTATGTACTTAACACAAATGCTATTTTTAGATTATTTGTTGGCACTATGATGGTGGTAGGTCAAATAGACCAAATTAACTGTTTATATATAGTGTAAATTTAAACTGTCTGTGGCACCCTAGCATTTAGATCCTAGGTCCGCCACTGAAGACGATCCCAACCTGGAAACGAGTGGTGTATGTGTAGCAGTAAATTTGCCCTAATCTAACTGATGTCCAAGATGAGCTCACAGATTAGCTCAGCTACGTAGTACCATCATTCCACTTGCCCTGAAAAAGTAGTACTGTACATGGAGAAAAGGTGACCTCGATAGAGACGTTAGCTTTGTAATAAAAATGAAAGAAAAATAACTAGCGTGCTCGGAGAGAGCCGGCCAGTCCGCCGCTGCACGGAGGACACCCCTCGACGCCGGCCGGTTCGGGTGGTCCACCACGGCCGTCTTTCTCTTTGCTTTGCTTGTCGAGACGAAGCAAACCCATGGCGCTGGAGTGTGCGAGAGGTCAGAGGTGGGTCCGCAGGCGCAGCGTCGAGAGAATCAGTGTAACACAACATGCATGTACAGGGCTGGGTTTATACGACTTTCTCTACGTACTGTGAATTGTGATTAGCATCTTCAACGCGGCGACAGAGTACTACCGTGCCAAGGGAAATACACTTTGGTCTATGGGTGTATATACACCCTATATGGGATTTTTTTATTATTTTAATAAAAAGTCAAACTAGGTAAGAACTATTTTGACAAAACACTTGACTTACTTTTGCACTAGTAAATAAATCTGGATGAAAAAAAAACAAAAGTTGACCTCACAGCAAAAAAGACAAAATTTATTTGCTAGTATTATAGGTCACTATTCACACTATCTTAGCCAAAAATCTGTCTTTTTTGAAAAGAAGTCAAAGGGATATTTTTTTGTGGATTTATTTTCTCATGAGTACAATAGAAGGTCAAGTTTATTTCAAAAATATTTTCATGAATTTTCGACTTTTGATTGAATTACTAATTTTTTTTTGCATATAGGGTGTATATACACCCATAGACCAAAAGTTCCCCTCCACCATGCCAGCTGCTACTTCAACCGCAAAGAGGTTTTGACATTGTTGACGTGGACTATATACAGGATAAACAAAACTAGTCCGATCTGCTGTGGACGCCCCGCGCTCCGGGCGAGCTGTCTCCGGTCTGTCACCGTCGCTTTCACCCCGGGCGACTCGTCAGCGAGAGCGAGTCATCTCCACTCTGATGCCCCATGCGCGCCAGCCTTTTTGTTTCTGTTCCAAACTGGTATCGTTGGATTCATTCCTAGGGTTGGGTGGGACACCACGATGGCAACGTTCCAGCCTTTCCCAACATGATTCTCATTCTTTTGGTGCCTCACTAAAAAACGCACTATATTCGATATGGTGCTTAGCAGCCGGGATAGATACTTGAGTCAAATTATTATGCATGCAATTTAACTTGTTTACTAACCGCAAAAAGAAATTTAACTTGTTTATTACTTTGAGATGTTCAACTCATCTTGTGTTTTTACCCTAACCTGTTTAGCAATTTTCCTCCCTTATCATTGTACAATGTTTTTTGGCGAGGACTGAAAGCTGCTCTTTTTGTTTCTGAATTTTTAAGTAGCTTGATTTTTAATGTTACACATTTGCCGTTAATTGTACTACAACATGTAAGTTGAAGGTTTCGGAGGAAAACTGTACCATCAAACCTTTTGCCCATGAAAAATATAAAATGTACCACTCCCACATCTGACCAAGCTAGCGGGGGTGTGATCAGATTGTGCCTATGTTGTCACCGGTTTACACATGAAAGAACATGATTGCTCTCGGTACGGTCACTTGTTCTAAGAGCAAGTCCAACAGCACGCCGAAACCCTCCCTCATCGCTATTTTAGGGGAAAAGAGCAAAAAAACTGCTTCCAACAGTTCCCCGATCATCTCCCCGTTTTTCTGGCCTCCCCGATATTGCCCTCTCTCTCCCCTCTATCTAGGGGAACGGCGACCTACCCGATCCTCTCCCCGACTCGCTGGCCGGCGCAACCGCTGCATCCGGAGAGCTCCGTCCCAACACAACGCCTTCGCCTCGTCATCTCTGGTTCATCTCTTTTCCCTGATTTTTTCTCAGATCAAGCATTGGAGAGGCACATGTGTGGTGGGGATGGTGGATGACGCACCAGATGTGACCGCATCTTAGAGGGTGGAGGGGAGATAGCAGAGAGGGAGGGTGTAGGACCTTGAAGTATGTCTAAAGGGGGGGGGGGTGATTAGACTACTTGACCAATAAAAACTTAACCTTTTCCCAATTTTAGACTTTGGCAGATTTTAGCTATTTTAAAACAAGTCAAACAATCTTCACACAATTCAAGCAAGCATGCAAAGAGTATATAGGCAGCAGAAAATAAAGCATGCAACTTGCAAGAATGTAAAGGGAAGGGTTTGGAGGATTCAAACGCAATTAGAGACACGAATGTTTTTGTCGTGGTTCCGATAGGTGGTGCTATCGTACTAACCCACGTAGGGTAACGGTTGCGCGAGTCCACGGAGGGCTCCACCCACGAAGGGTCCACGAAGAAGCAACCTTGTCTATCCCACCATGGTCGTCGCCCACGAATGACTTGCCTCACTAGCGGTAGATCTTCACGAAGTAGGCGATCTCCTTGCCCTTACAAACTCCTTGGTTTAACTCCACAATCTTGTCGGAGGCTCCCAAGTGACACCTAGCCAATCTAGGAGACACCACTCTCCAAGAAGTAACAAATGGTGTGTTGATGATGAATTCCTTGCTCTTGTGCTTCAAATGATAGTCTCCCCAACACTCAACTCTCTCTCACAGGATTGGATTTGGTGGAAAGAAGATTTGAGTGGAAAGCAACTTGGAGAAGGCTAGAGATCAAGATTCATATGGTTGGAATGGAATATCTTGGCCTCAACACATGAGTAGGTGGTTCTCTCTCAGAACTGGTAAGTTGGAAGTGTAGGTTTGTTCTGATGGCTCTCTCCACGAAAGAAGAGGAGGTGGAGGGGTATATGTAGCCTCCACACAAAATCTAACCGTTACACACAATTTACCAAACTCGGTGGGACCGAATCATCAAACTCGGTCAGACCGATTTAGTAAACCTAGTGACCGTTAGGGTTTTCGGTGGGACTGACATACATCTCGGTAGGACCGATTTGGTTAGGGTTAGGGCATAACGTAATCTCGGTGAGACCGATTACACAAATTCGGTGAGACCAATTTTGGTAATAAGCTAACCAAAGAGTTGGTCAGGTAAACTCGGTGGGAACGATTTGCTCTTTCGGTGAGACCGAAAAGTTACAAAAGGGAAACAGAGAGTTTACATTGTAATCTCGGTGGGACCGATTCGCTCTTTCGGTGAGACCGAAAAGTTACGAAGGGGAAACAGAGAGATTACAATCCCATCTCGGTGACACCGAGATCCCTATCGGTGAAACCGATTTGCCTAGGGTTTGTGGCAATGGCTATGACATTTGAACTCGGTGGCGCCGGATAGAAAGAATCGGTAGGGCCGAGTTTGACTTTGTGCTTAGGTCATTTGTGGATGTGAGAAAGTAGTGGAGGGTTTTGGAGCATATCACTAAGCACATGGAGCAAAAGGCTCATTAAGCAACACCTCATCCCTTCTTGATAGTATTGGCTTTTCCTATAGACTCAATGTGATCTTGGATCACTAAAATGTAAAATGAAGAGTCTTGAGCTTTTGAGCTTGAGTCAATCCTTTGTCCTTAATATTTTGAGGGATCCACTTTCATCATCCATGCCATGCCATTCATTGAGCTTTCCTGAAATATTCATCTTGGAATAGTATTAGCTCAATGAGCTATATGTTGTTATGAATTACCAAAACCACCTAGGGATAGTTGCACTTTCAATCTCCCCCTTTTTGGTAATTGATGACAACATATAGATCAAAGCTTCGACAAATGATAATAAAATTGAAAAACATCGTCGCTTTGAGAAGTATGTGATAAGCAAGAGCTCCCCCTAAATTTGTGCATATCTTAAGATTTGCTTTGGACTGCAAATGCACAAGAAATTAGGCTCATGGGTTACTCTTCCATGTCACATACATCTTGGTGGAGCGCTCAAAATAATAACGATTGAATACATGCACTCGTCACCAAGCACAGTAAATGGTCATATAAGGATAAATAAGATAATATCATAAAAGGCATAAGTGTAGCTTATGATCAAACACATGATCATCAATGTCTCACGGGTAATGCATAGTATTTCAAGCAATCAAACGCAAAAGAGTTCAACCAAGAAGACAAGAGAGAACTAAAGCAAATCTCTCTCTCTCTCTCTCGAAGCCTATGATCTATACATTTTTCTCCCCCTTTGGCAACAAGTTACCAAAAAGTTCCTAGAAAATGCATAGTACTATGTCGTCTCTCAGGCTTGGTCTTCTGGTGGTGGTGTAGACAGGACTCCAAGGATGAACGCATCAGTAGACGTGGTAGGAGCTGAAGTAGTTGGAGCTGGAGCTGGTTGAGCTAGAGCTGTAGCTGGAGCTGAAGTAGCGGCACTGGTGTCTGGAGTTGGTACTGCAGCTGACCTCTGAGCTCTAGGCACTCTGGCAAATGCATCATTTGTCGTCTTGCCCTTCCTCTCCTGCATATCATCTTGTAACTGCTCCACAGCTGACTGAATCTCAGTCACTTTGACATCAAGATCATAGAATTTTTGTTCCATGATTCTCTCCAGGCTCTCCTGGTTTTGAGTTAGGGTGGCCAACCCCTTCTCAATCCGCATAGTTGATGCTATTAAGTAACCAAGCTGCTCCTGCTTGTTCTTCAGAAAGTAGTCAGATGCCTCTGCTTGAGTTGGCATCTTTGCAGCTTTCTCTTTCCTTGCCTTCTCCTTTCTCTCCTGAGCTTGCACTGATGATGGTTCATTCTCGGTCATGACAACTCGATTGTCCTCAAAATCAGGATAGAGAACCATGTGTTCCTTATCCAATAGATACTTTCCTGTGCCCATCTTCGAGTTTATCAACTCCTGAATCTGTGGGGCATAACCACAACTTCTCTTCTGATCTGCTGCTGTCCTCTTGATTGTCTCGACTATGAGGCTCATGACCTTGAATTTCTGAGGCACATCAAAAACATGAAGCAAATTGATTGCATGTCCTCTAATCATGTTATGGTCACCTGATTTGGGTAATAGAGTATGCATTAAGATCCAGTTGATCGTAGGCAGCCCTGACAGCAGAAAATGGACTGATCCAAACTTGAAGTTCTCAAGTGCATCATCGGGGATCTCCTTGTACATATGTGACATTGTGCTATGATCCATTTTATTCTTACCATAAATGTCCAGGTCATCCTCACTTTCCTTTGGGGCATTGATCAAACTTGCCCATTCCTCTATGGTAGACTGATATCTGGTTCCTTCTGACATCCACACTATCCTGCCATCTGGATAGAAATGTGCTGTGGAGTAGAATTGAATGATAAGTTCATCGTTCCAGTTTGTGAGCTTCTGCCCAACAAAATCAGCAACTCCACAAGCACTGAAGCTGTCATATACTCCAGGGTAGTGTTCTGCGTTCTCCTTCATGTAGGTCCAGTTGACCCATCTCATATCGCAAACTATGGGCTTCTTATCCAGCAAGACAGTCTCATAAAAGTCCTGCTGCTCCTTGGTGTGGAACCTGTAATCCAAAGCAGTTCTTCTCCTCGTGGCATATGGATCTGTCTCTCTCCATAGCCTCAACCCATTATCTCTCCTGATCTTCATGTTTTCAGCCACAGGATGAGCATCATTGTGGTCTGGGATCTTTGGTTTGAGATTCCTTAGGACCTGCCCTCTGTCATCTTCTTCAGCTTCAACCTCTGGCAATGGGGCCTTGTTCTTTTCGGCTGCTGGTATGCTCCTGGTATTCCTCTTGGGTGCATTCTTGGGTTTGGAGGCAGCTTTGGGCTTGGAAGTTGCAGCCCCTGACTTGATTGCATCACCCATCAGCTTTTGTGCCTTGGGTGCAGGCTCTGCAACCTCTTCTTCTTCTTCTTCTTCCATCATGGTAGGCTTCCCTATCACTCGATCTTGCCATGGTCTTCTTGACCCTTTATTTCCTTTTCTTTCCCTCTGCAGCAACAGGCTCTTTGGGTTGAGATTCCAAAGAAGCTTGAGTAGACACTCTAGCTTTGGACATTGGTTGTCTGCCTGCTGGCCTTTTGATTTTCAAAGGAGGCTTCACTGCAGATGAACTGAACTCCCTCTTGAGCACTTTCTTCTTTGGAGCTTGCCTCATCCTCAACTGCCACGTAATCCTCATCCTCAGACTCTGAGGTCTTCTTCTTTCTTGACCTCTTGGCAGCCTTAGGAAAATTGCTCGGAGTGCTTCTGCTCCCCTCATCTGAGCTGCTTGAGGGACTAGTGCCCTCGCTCAATTGGATCTGCTCTTCAGATTTGTTCTGGCTATCACTCTGGTCTGACATGCTGTCCAACTGACTGCTGACCTTGTGAATAGGTATAGATGAGGTAGAGTGGATGAGCATCACAAAATGCAGAGATTTTTGCAAAAGAATGATTCAAAAAACTTGGTTTTAGTTTCCCACTGAAAACATTTTGGATCTACCGATTTTCAAACTCGGTGATACCGAAGCAGTTTTGGAACCTAAACTAGTGAACTCGGTCAGACCGAGTCACAGTTCGGTGACACCAAGACTGCTAGGGTCTCACAAAGTTCAGAAATCGGTCACACCGATTTGTAATTCTCGGTCAGACCGAGACTTACAAGTGCAATGGCATTAGCCAAATCGGTGGGACCGAGTTTTTCAACTCGGTGGGTCTGAGATGGTTTCGGTGAAAACCTAACCCTAAATTTTTGAATCGCAACTATTCTAAGGATTGATTTGACTGGATAGGAGTGTTTCAATCATGGCAAGATGCATAATGAACACAATGTGCTGAGAATCGGACGAGGAAAGCACTGTGATCGAGTCCATACCCTAGTTCAGCGGGAACTCGCTACGGCGGCAACGGCGGAGGAGAATTTCGTTGACGGCGGCGGAGACCAGCGACTGGAGGCGGCTGGCGACGAAGTCGACGATCCGTAGACCAAGTTGGCAGAGCGAGCTATGCGCGGGCGAGAGGATTCAGAGAAAGTTTTCCAAATTTTGCCTGTGCGATATATATAGCCCGACCCTGTCGGTGTGACCGAGTGGTACAACTCGGTGGCACCGAGATGCAAAAGTGTGAACAGTTATTGCAACTCGGTGTGACCGAAAAGTACAAATCGGTTGCACCGAGATGAAAACCTAGATCGACTTAGTAATCTCGGTATGACCGAAATGGAGGAATCGGTCAGACCGAAAATCACAAAGAAGTTTTGGAAGTTTAAGTCTATGACGAATCGGGGACTCTGAGTGCTCCTCACACAGAGTGATTCGAATCTGACTTGATCAAATTTTGTGATGTAGCATGAATAGAGTTTGAGACGAGAAAATCATAGATAGCTAGAGAAGGTTCTTAGGCATTCTTGTCCATCCACTTGGCCAAAGAAAGAAAAGCCAAACAATCAAAACAACAAGTGGATGTCATCGAATGAGTAAATATGCAACCAACATGCTCACACAATAAAATGACAAATGAAATATGTGACAAAGCATGCACAACCAATTCTAGCATCTATCAAACAATTGGCGATGACTAGGTCATCTATATATGAGTATATTGACTTAGGAGTCAAATGAGAACATTTGATCATAGGCCATACTCATCGTTTAAGCTCAAGTGGGGTTACCACTTTTACATAAAGCTTTTATGTGTTCACATCATTTGAGTTGCTTTGACTCAATTCTTAGAGTTAAGCTCCCCCTAGATGTGAGATCCCCCCTTAGAGGGATAAACTAACCTTGGGTTTTGTCGATGATGACTTCATGTAGGTGTTGAAGATGTGGATGCTCAATGTTGATGTAGATCGTTTGGAGCAATCCTTTGGAGTGATTTGCACTTTCAATACCTACATGGGTTAGTCCCACAAGGAACAAACAAGAATATCCATAGACATAGAGTGATGCACACACAAAATGATGTCCATGAAAACATTAGGTTACCTTGTCCCTTGCCTTACCAACATGAGGGTTTGTGACTCCTTGAACTAGTGCAAGATATGGAAGTTGATTGCACTTGTCCTTGCCATAATGATATGAGTGAAAAATGTTGGCGGAGTCACCCTCAAGAACTCTCTAGTTCTTCTTCTTCGGGATCCACATCAACTTGATGGGAATCCTTGGTGTAGTGATGAAGTAGAACTTGACGTAGTCTTGGGAATCCACTTGACCAAGGCCTTAGGTGCTTCTTCAAATGCATCAATCTCCTCTTGAAGCTTGTCATTGCCTTTGTTCGTGTGGTCTTGTTGTGGAAGATCATCTTGAGCTTGTGTTCCCTTGAAGGAAGTAGGATCGTACTTCTCTTGTTGAGGAACAAACTTCGTCTTGGGGTATTGATCTTCTTCCCACTCAACTCCATTGGCATTGAACTTTCGTTCAAAACCAACACCTTGATTCTTCTGGTGCCTTCCTTGCTTGCGTACAATTTCCTCAAATTGCTCACTCCCGGCAAGACTCTTGTATACACCTTTCTCTATAATTCCCTTCAATAAGCTATTTTCATGCTCAAGTGTAACTTGGCTAAGAGGATCATTAGTGGAATCAAGAGAACTACTAGAAGCAACAATATTGGATTTTGCATTGTTATTGTTACTACTAGAGAAAGAATCTTTCTTGTTCTTATTACTAGACTTGACTTGAGGCATGTAAGTAGATAAGAGTAAACGCTTAGCAATGTAAGAAGAACTTTTCTTACGAAGATCATCATTGATTGCCTTTAAGAACTCATGCTCTTGCTCAAGATTGAGCTTTTCAAAGCGTAACTTCTCATGAGCCCTTAAAAGTTCTCGATGATCTTCAAAGATAGTTTCATGAGCTAACTTAAGAGTGTTTAGTTCTTTAGTTAGATGCTCAATTTTCTCCTTATCATTGTCATTCATTTCAACTTGATTAGCATGATTAATTGACGTTTCATCATAGTATTCATCACTAGAGTTGTCAACAAGTAAATCATCATCACCTAGCAAGTCATCTTCATCAACATCAAAATCAACATACTCGAGGTGTTTTACCTTAGGACCTTTGGCCATGAAGCATTTACCAATTCCTTCATTTGGTGATTCAAATATATCATAGGAGTTGGTTGACACAAGTGCTAGACCGGCAACACCTTCATCTTGAGTGTATTCGGAGTCGGAGTGATAGCTTCTCTCGGAGTGATGGTCGGAGTCGGAGCCGGATACCCATTCACCAACATGAGCTTGATGTCTTTGTTTTGTGTAGCTCTTTGATGACTTGTCCTTCCTTTCCGAATCCTTGCTTCTTCGTGAGGGTCTTCGTTCATAACGATCATCTCTACTCCTTCTCTCTCTTGGTGGTGATTCTTCTCTTCTACTTCTTCTCTTGGGAGAATCTTCTCTTCTTTTGTAGGGTGCCGTACACTCATTGGAATAGTGTCTGGGTCTCCACAATTGTAGCAATTGCGCTCTCGACTAGAAGATCCTTTGTCATTGTAGGACCTTGACTTAGAGCTTCTTTCTTTGCTTCTACTCTTGTAGAATTTGTTGAAGTTCTTCACCATTAAGCTCAATTCTTCATTGAAGGTTTGTTTCTCACTTGATGATGTGGGGGCTTCGCATGAGGCTTTGTAAGCACCACTCGACTTGTTGTGAAGTTCCTCGTTATCCTTGAGTGACATCTCATGAGCAACAATTCTTCCAATGACTTCCGTAGGCTTGAGATCTTTGTAATTGGGCATCATTTGGATCAATGTGCACACGGTATCATATTTTCCATCCAATGCTCTTAGGATCTTCTTGATGATGAATCTATCGGTCATCTCTTCACTTCCTAAGCTGGCAATCTCATTTGTGATAAGAGCAAGCCTAGAGTACATTTCAGCGACACATTCACCATCCTTCATTTTGAACTTGTCAAGCTGACTTTGGAGCACATCCAACTTGGATTCCTTGACGGAGTCTGTAACTTCGTGCATATCAATCAAAGTATCCCAAATTTCCTTTGCATTCTCAAGACGGCTGATTTTGTTGAATTCCTCGGGGCACAATCCATTGAAGAGGATATCACAAGCTTGAGCGTTGTATTGCAACATCTTCAAATCATCCGCACTAGCTTCACGATTGGGTGCTCTCCCATCAAAGAATTCACTTGCAAGCCAGTACACACAATAGCCCAAACGGCGGGGTTATGTCTGAGAATATGCATTTTCATCTTATGCCTCCAACTAGCAAAATTAGTGCCATCAAAGTAAGGACCTCTACAGTGATAATTTCCCTCGCTAGACGCCATACTCTCCTAGGTTGTGAAACCAACGCTATGACCACCAAAAGCTATGGAAATCAAAGCAAATGGAGACCAAAGCTCTGATACCACTTGTAGGACCTTGAAGTATGTCTAAAGGGGGGTGATTAGACTACTTGACCAATAAAAACTTAACCTTTTCCCAATTTTAGACGTTGGTAGATTTTAGCTATTTTAGAACAAGTCAAGCAATCTTCACACAATTCAAGCAAGCATGCAAAGAGTATGTAGGCAGCGGAAAATAAAGCATGCAACTTGCAATAATGTAAAGGGAAGGGGTTGGAGGATTCAAACGGAATTGGAGACATGGATGTTTTTATCGTGGTTCTGATAGGTGGTGCTATCGTACTTCCACGTTGGTGGAGACTTCAACCCACGTAGGGTAACGGCTGCGCGAGTCCACGGAAGGCTCCACCCACGAAGGGTCCACGAAGAAGCAACCTTGTCTATCCCACCATGGCCGTCGCCCACGAAGGACTTGCCTCACTAGCGGTAGATATTAACGAAGTAGGCGATCTCCTTGCCCTTACAAACTCCTTGGTTCAACTCCACAATCTTGGTGGAGGCTCCCAAGTGACACCTAGTCAATCTAGGAGACACCACTCTCCAAGAAGTAACAAATGGTGTGTTGATGATGAATTCCTTGCTCTTGTGCTTCAAATGATAGTCTCCTCAACACTTAACTCTCTCACAGGATTGGATTTGGTGGAAAGAAGATTTGAGTGGAAAGCAACTTGGAGAAGGCTAGAGATCAAGATTCATATGGTTGGAATGTCATATCTTGGCCTCAACACATGAGTAGGTGGTTCTCTCTCAGAACTGGTAAGTTGGAAGTGTAGGTTTGTTCTGATGGCTCTCTCCACGAATGAAGAGGAGGTGGAGGGGTATATATAGCCTCCACACAAAATCTAACAGTTACAGACAATTTACCAAACTCGGTGGGACCGAATCATCAAACTCGGTCAGACCGATTTAGTAAACCTAGTGACCGTTAGGGTTTTCGGTGGGACTGACATGCATCTCGGTAGGACCGATTTGGTTAGGGTTAGGGCATAACGTAATCTCGGTGAGACCGATTACACAAACTCGGTGAGACCGATTTTGGTAATAAGCTAACCAGAGAGTTGGTCAGGTAAACTCGGTGGGACCGATTTGCTATTTCGGTGAGACCGAAAAGTTACAAAAGGGAAACAGAGAGTTTACATTGTAATCTCGGTGGGACCGATTCGCCTCTTTCGGTGAGACCAAAAAGTTACGAAGGGGAAACAGAGAGATTACAATCCCATCTCGGTGACACCGAGATCCCTATCGGTGAAACCGATTTTCCTAGGGTTTGTGGCAGTGGCTATGACATCTGAACTCGGTGGCGCCGGATAGAAAGAATCGATAGGGCCGAGTTTGACTTTGGGTTTAGGTCATTTGTGGATGTGAGAAAGTAGTGGAGGGTTTTGGAGCATATCACTAAGCACATGGAGCAAAAGGCTCATTAAGCAACACCTCATCCCTTCTTGATAGTATTGGCTTTTCCTATAGACTCAATGTGATCTTGGATCACTAAAATGTAAAATGAAGAGTCTTGAGCTTTTGAGCTTGAGTCAATCCTTTGTCCTTAATATTTTGAGGGATCCACTTTCATCATCCATGCCATGCCATTCATTGAGCTTTCCTGAAATATTCATCTTGGAATAGTACTAGCTCAATGAGCTATATGTTGTTATGAATTACCAAAACCACCTAGGGATAGTTGCACTTTCAGAGGGGCAGGAGGCCGACGCTGGCGTGGGAACGGTGCCGGAGTGCGTGCTTGATGTGTGTGTTCCATCGGCCCCGGGTGCTGCGTGGTTGGTGGCGGCAAGACTGCCATGCGTAGCTGCCGTAGTGGATGGAGTAAATTGCACAAAACCACCACTTTGAAGGCTAGGTTTGCAGAAAACACTACAATACATTTTTTTTGCAAAAAACACCGTGTCTACCGTAATCTTTTTGCAAATAACACTGATCGGCGGATTTGCCTTCGTTAAGTGTGTTTATGACAGATGGGGCCCGTTAGTCAGGATGACGTGGCACAAATTTCTCACACCGTTAAATTGAATCATTTTGCTGGACATGGGACCCGCTTGTCAGTGTAACACTCTCTATTGAGCATTTCATCGAGCAGTTTGCGTGCAGCACACATGCCATTCTCGTTGCACCCACTGCACTGGACCGTCTCCTTCCACTCACCGTCGAGGCGCACCTTGCGGCTGCAGTTGCAGTCCCTGCACATGACAAACCCCACGCCGGCACAACCCGCGAGTCCTCGACTGCCCCTGGAGCAGGGCCTTGAGCTTCCCCTCCTCCATCCTCGTCACCTCGGCCGCGCCGCCGATGTGCGTGCCCCGAACAGCTGCAGCTCCTCCCGATAGTGGATTTGTCCCGCTTGATGGCCGTCAGGCGGCTAGGGCACGTCGGGCGTCGCCATTGCCGTGCGTGCACACCATCGACGGAGTCGAGTAGGGGCTTCCCTGCTCAATGATGCGCTGGACTATGCCTCGGCCGGGAGCGGGGCGGGCTGTGGCGTCTGGTGCGGTGCGCGCGAGCAGCAGCCAGCAGCAAGGGCGGAGGTGCGCTAGCGGCAACAGCAGGGGCGCAGGTGCGTGTGAGCAGCAGCAGGTTCAGCTCCTGGTGGTGTTGCATGTGTAGGCGCTGGAGCTTGCAGTCGCGGTCGGCGAGCCCATCTGCTAGCCCCACTCCCATCAGCACCCTTGCGCAGCCTACCCTCTCCAGCACCGACGCGGGTGGAGAGCGTCCGCCAAGCACCGAAGGCGACCGCGACCACGCCGGAGCAGCAGCCGGACAGGGACCGATCTCGCCGGATCCGGTGTCAGGTGGGGCAGGTGAGGTGGGTATGGCCGGATCCAGCATGCGGCACGATGGCGGCGGCGGGAGCGCCGGAGAAGCGGTGGCGGCGCTGGGATTTTGAGGGATTCTCTTTATACAGCGGAGAGGAAGATAACACTTCACATGAATCATTTTTTTTATTTTTCTTCCAATGACAGGTGGACCCCATACAACCACACATGCTGACAACGTTAGCCAACCTCACCGTTACATGTGAGATGTTAAATGGTGCCACGTCATCCTGACTAGCGGGGCCCATCTGTCATAAACACACTCAATGGAGGCAAATCCGCCGATCAGTGTTATTTGCAAAAAGATTACGGTAGATACGGTGTTTTTTTTAAATGTATTGTAGTGTTTTCTGCAAACCTAGCCTTCAAAGTGGTGGTTTTGTGCAATTTACTCTAGTGGGATGCATGGCTGCCGGCGGAGGGTTTCACGGCGCTGCTAAACTTGCTGGCTGCTGCTGCTGGTGCGTGGCTACCGGCGGAGAGTTTTCAGGGCACTTTGATTTGTTGCGTGGAGAGAGAGAGAGAGAGAACAGATCATGGAGAGACATGGTTCGATGCTGGGCTGGTGAAGCTGCTACTTCTACTGTTTGTGTTGATTACTGCAAATTTGGTAACAGAGGCTGCTACTACTACTACTAGTTTGTGCTGATTACTGCAAATTTGGTAACGGAGGCTGCTACTACTACTGCTAGTGGACGATTTATGATATTGCTAATTGCTGCAAATTTACATTGAAAACAGAGAGCTAGCTAGCTTGCTAGTCTGTGCAGCTGCTATTGCTAGTTATTTGTGTTTAAGCTCAATATACCCTTGCTTTTGTTTCATATTTTGGTAATGGAAGATCAAAGTTATTTTGATCTTTGGCAAAGTGATGCCGGATTGAATGATTTGCACTGGACCGAAGAACAACATGTCAATCTTGAAGGGCATGTAGAACAACAAACTGATCTCAAATAGCCGTTGAAAAACTAGCTGTTGGTAGTTATGAAATATGCTTAAAATATAGAATAAGGGAGATGTTTAGGGGAACTGCTGGAGTTGAGCAATTTTTAGGGGAGAATCTTTTTAAGGGAAGCCCCTATTTTGAGATATAGGGGAGAAATTTTAGGGAACTTCTGGACTTGCTTTAAGTTGCTATCTTGAGGCGCATCCATGAGTTCAATGTGCCATTCGAAGAAGGTTGCTCTTGGGTACAGTAGTTTAGTTTAGTCACAACGTCCATTTGGCAGTGTGGCAATTGGAGTTTGTGACCTCCCCTGCGCTCGAACCATGTGGTTCGCGTATAAGCCTACCCGTCTAGGTTAGGTGATCACGCCGGCCTAACATTGCTTCCCTCTTTGGGTAGTAGCTTTGAAGGCTCTTTTTTTATATCTTGTTCACACTTCTCTCGGAGCTGGACACATACAGCATTGTGGTCGACATGTGTCCAACCAAGACGACAACGTCGAGTGGTGGTTCGGCAACGCCAAGGTTGTGTTAGTTGCCTTACTAACACGTCTGCTCATTGGGTTTGCACGTGATATAATACCGTACGCACCTTGTATATTTTTCAATGTTGCTCGCCTATGAAAATGAAGATGTCTAGCCAGTGAGCATGTGTGCCTGCCTGTTTGGCACACATCGAAGTGATAATTGCACAAATGGCTATGGTAAGGTCTTTGTTAGTGGTTGTGGAGAACTCATGGATGTTATCTCTAGGGCAGGGGCGGAGCCAGGATTTGGGCATAAGGGGGGCGAAGATGACGATTTTCATACATTTTTTTAGTTCAATGACCATACAAGAACATCACGAGATAATATATATTTTGCACTTAGAAAACATGTAGATTTCTACTAGTTTGGATGTAGCACTAACACCAAAAAAACGTATGTAACAAATTCAGAATCTCATATCGTGTACTTTGGATTCTAGTTTGTTGTGCAATTCCTGTTTGCGCTAAGTATTTGATTGGCAATTTGTATATAAACGAAATATATGATATTGGGAGCTATTATGTATATATAGACTATATGTATTTTTTTTGAATTTTCTAATATGTATAATTTATAACCAACCAGACAAACGGTATCTAGCGTCTAGCAGTTTCATATAGATCTAGTAATGGTAATAACATATGATATCCAAGACATGAAATCGCAATATGATTACCTTAGATCCGGCGCGAGTTGTACAGTGTTGTTCTGATTGTGAAATCTGAAGCGCTTGACACAGGGTATCATGAAATTGGCGCATAGACANGACCTCCCCTGCGCTCGAACCATGTGGTTCGCGTATAAGCCTACCCGTCTAGGTTAGGTGATCACGCCGGCCTAACATTGCTTCCCTCTTTGGGTAGTAGCTTTGAAGGCTCTTTTTTTATATCTTGTTCACACTTCTCTCGGAGCTGGACACATACAGCATTGTGGTCGACATGTGTCCAACCAAGACGACAACGTCGAGTGGTGGTTCGGCAACGCCAAGGTTGTGTTAGTTGCCTTACTAACACGTCTGCTCATTGGGTTTGCACGTGATATAATACCGTACGCACCTTGTATATTTTTCAATGTTGCTCGCCTATGAAAATGAAGATGTCTAGCCAGTGAGCATGTGTGCCTGCCTGTTTGGCACACATCGAAGTGATAATTGCACAAATGGCTATGGTAAGGTCTTTGTTAGTGGTTGTGGAGAACTCATGGATGTTATCTCTAGGGCAGGGGCGGAGCCAGGATTTGGGCATAAGGGGGGCGAAGATGACGATTTTCATACATTTTTTTAGTTCAATGACCATACAAGAACATCACGAGATAATATATATTTTGCACTTAGAAAACATGTAGATTTCTACTAGTTTGGATGTAGCACTAACACCAAAAAAACGTATGTAACAAATTCAGAATCTCATATCGTGTACTTTGGATTCTAGTTTGTTGTGCAATTCCTGTTTGCGCTAAGTATTTGATTGGCAATTTGTATATAAACGAAATATATGATATTGGGAGCTATTATGTATATATAGACTATATGTATTTTTTTTGAATTTTCTAATATGTATAATTTATAACCAACCAGACAAACGGTATCTAGCGTCTAGCAGTTTCATATAGATCTAGTAATGGTAATAACATATGATATCCAAGACATGAAATCGCAATATGATTACCTTAGATCCGGCGCGAGTTGTACAGTGTTGTTCTGATTGTGAAATCTGAAGCGCTTGACACAGGGTATCATGAAATTGGCGCATAGACAGGCCGCAGGCGACTTCCATCACCGCCGGACGTTGGTGATGCCCTAGCATACGCGGGTGAAAGACGACGAATGCATGCATTGCCGTCGGGCGCTGGCGACGCCCTACCTCACAGGGGAGGGGGGGGGGGCAATCAACGAACACAGGGATCGCCGCCAGACGCTGGCGATGCCCTAGCGCACGGGGCCAACTGCTGGTAGTCAACTAATCCATCATCATCGAGTAGTGCAGGTGCATTTGGTCCAGAATACAAAAATTACGTATCCATCTAATGGGCCGACGTGGGTTGCTTCCTAGGCTTGGGCCTTTTCCCAACTTGCCGCTTGTCTACTTTATACCAAATATATAATTTTGCTAAAAAAACCAAATATATAATTACTTTGATGATGTGGTACTAATTATCGCAAGTTAACAAAAGTTCTACAGCCAGCCACCCCAGAAAATCGATAGGGGTGGCCAAGCG
>LR880966.1:729254365-729269761 GCA_904067115.1 Aegilops sharonensis
CCCCCCCCCCGGCTGGAGGATCTATCATTATTATTTCTTTTGCAAGGATAACCATTCCTCCTGGAGGAAATTGTAGGACTTATTTTATAAGTTACTCCTGATGGATCATTGGTGTATCCAAAGTCTGGCCCTTGATTGAAACACCATATCATTGCTACCTGAAGCATGTCTGTGGTACTCCGTTCATCACCAAGAACATTTGAAGCACAATGCTAAATTCTCTTTATCAATTATCCAAACACCGTTGTATGGGTAATGTCATGAAAATTTTCTCCCCTTACCTAAAGGGTTTTGTACATTATATCCTGTCATGGATATCATGCTCTGCTTGTCATTGGGAAGGATATACTCCTGAAATATGTGTTTAAACACATTTTCCTTTCAATTATTCTGTTTAATCTGATAATGATACTATCCTTTCCATTGTTTTGTTTAACCTTTCCAGTAACCAGACTTAACCGAGCAGTGATAATTCCCTGCTTAGGTAAGCACCTCGTTGTACCACTCTGTAAGTAAGACCATGTTACTATTGTTGATGACATTCCGGTAACCATCGATGGACGAGAACTTTGCCTATTGGTTCGCCTCGTTCAACGAGCAGGAAAATGGTTCTCTTCGTCCCTCGCCCTTGGTACCAACGTTGTTGCCGACATAACTGACATGGTACTCTCTGACATGCCTTGCTATCATGACCGTGCAAGATGTCACTGCTCCTATTAAAAAAAAAACACCTGGTGGGCCCATAACCCACAGTTCCACAGGATCGAAACCTGACCCTCCTGTACCCCCTTTCCCAAAGTCAATACTCACGCTTGGCTTCGTGTGTAGTTCACGAGCCACCTTCCTAGTGATCTGTTCCGGTATCAGATGCAATACTTAATCTTGATGCTTTGAACCCCTTTCACACTCTTTTTCAGGCATCGAACGATTGTCTATCCGCTTGGAACTCCTTGTTATACCTTCTTACTTTGCTCTCGATATATTCTTAAGTTTTAGTTCGAGAGTTACTTTCTGCCACCTTCCCTATTGTTATCTACCGGCTAAGCAACCTTGTAGAGGCCCGTTCTTCCGAAGTTACCCCTTATAATTTTCGTAAGTACGATGGAGTTCCTGAAGGAAGGACGACAACCTCATCATGATGTATTGATGCATAGGAATGAAGACATCAACGCTATGGATCTACCACTTCAAGAAGAGCAACCAAGACCGAGAAGATTCGTTAAAATTTCGTAACCAAATCCATTCCCCCTTACTCCCGCTCCTAAATCTCGGGACGAGATTTATTGTAGTGGAGGAGAATTGTGACGCCCGGATAATTAGGCTACAGTAAAACTCTGCTAATGATGCCACGTCACCTCTGTTACTGTTGCTAATTCCTCGTTAGTTCAAAAACCGATTCAAGATTCAAATTTCAAATATGGCATACATCAAAAGTTTTCAAATATTAAAAACAAAATGTTCGGGTTGTGCCAGTTAATGCATAGATGGTTTTGATGAAGAATCCACATTTTTATATAATGAATAAATGCTCTAAAATGGTTTAAACGGTAGCAAAAACATTATTTTGATGCCTTTGGTATTTTATAAAACACTAAACTATTTTTAGTTTGGGTTAAAACCTTTTGTGGCTGAGGGTTATTTTGAAACGTTATTTTAGGAGCTATGGTCATATTTTACTAAGTTAAATTAATGTGGAATTAAAATTAAAACAGAAAAGAAAAGTAAAAAGAAAAATAATAAAAGAAAACAAAAGGAACCCCACCTCTCTCCCCTGGACTAGGTGGCCCAACTGGCCACCCCAGACCAGCCGGCCGCCCGAGCAGGCCGGCCCACCTAACCCACTCCTTTAACCCCCCGGGCGACGAAACCCTAACCCCCTCCCCCACTCACCCGCACGATCCCCACCTCTCCTCTCGCCCCCACTCCCCCCCCCCCCCCCCCCCCCCCGCCCCCCCCCCCCCCCCCCCCCCGCCCCCCCCCCCCCCCCCCCCCCGCCCCCCCCCCCCCCCCCCCCCCGCCCCCCCCCCCCCCCCCCCCCCGCCCCCCCCCCCCCCCCCCCCCCGCCCCCCCCCCCCCCCCCCCCCCGCCCCCCCCCCCCCCCCCCCCCCGCCCCCCCCCCCCCCCCCCCCCCGCCCCCCCCCCCCCCCCCCCCCCGCCCCCCCCCCCCCCCCCCCCCCGCCCCCCCCCCCCCCCCCCCCCCGCCCCCCCCCCCCCCCCCCCCCCGCCCCCCCCCCCCCCCCCCCCCCGCCCCCCCCCCCCCCCCCCCCCCGCCCCCCCCCCCCCCCCCCCCCCGCCCCCCCCCCCCCCCCCCCCCCGCCCCCCCCCCCCCCCCCCCCCCGCCCCCCCCCCCCCCCCCCCCCCGATCCAATCGGGATCGGGCCCGAACCCATCGCCGCCTCCCCATCGCCCCTGGCGCACGCCCCCAACGTCGCCCGATCCCACGACCCCGCTCCTCCCTCTCCCCCGATCTAGATCGGGGGGCAACGACGCCCCTCGCCCCGAGCACCATCGCCGGTCGCCGCGCGGTGGCTTCACCGGCCGAGGCCACCTCGCCGCCGCCCGTCATCGTCCCTCCTTCTCCTCCCGTCCGTGTGCCGCCCCGGCCCCTCCACCCCCGATCTGGAACGGGGGCTCAACCCCGCGGCGCCCCGAGCCCCGATGCCGCGCCGTCGCCACCGCCGCCACCCGAGGACCGCTCCGCCGCGTCGACAACGCCGCCTCGCCGGACCTCCTCGCCGGTCGGCTTCCTCCACGACGCGTCGTCCCCGACGTCCTCCTCAACTCCCCACTGCCTAGACCCTACGCGCCCCTCCCCGTGAGCACCTCCCCTCCTCTATGTTCCGTCCCGGCCCCAACCGCGACCACCCACGGCCGCTGCGTCCGCCACACTCATGGCCGCTCGCCCGCCCCACTCCGACCTTCCCCGTGTGCGCCCGCAGGCGCCACCCCCCTATCGCGCCTGCCCTTGCTGGCGCCGCCCGCGGCAGCCAACCGCCGGCGCACAGCCAACCGCGGCCCCTGCTACCTTCGCCGCGGCCGGCGCCCTCCCCTGTCCGGCGTCCGGTTGGGTTCGGCCACGTCCTGGCGCCCCGCACCCGATCCATCGCCCGCGCCCGTTTGGCCCTATGGGCAACTGCCCAGTGGGGCCCCCCACCCACGCCCCTGTTTAAAAAGAAAGAAGAAAAAAAATATAATTAAAAGTAATTAAATTAGTTAACTTAATTAGATCTGTTAAATTAACCTAATCACTTATTAAACTAACTAATCCTGTTTAGTTAACCTAAGTCAATGACAACCAGGACCCATGCGTCAGTTTGACCTAGTCAACTGACTGTTGACTGCTGACATCACCCTGATGTCATGCTGACATCATAATGGCATTTCCAAATTAATTTAATTTTGTTAAATTTCAAAAATGATTTATAACTTTAAAAAATCATATAAAATAAACCGTAACTCGGATTAAAATTTTTTCTACATGAAAGTTGCTCAGAACAACGAGACGAATCCGGATACGAAGTCCGTTCGTCCGCCACACACCCCTAACTTATCGAACTCGCAACTTTCCCCCTCCGGCTCCTCTGCCCGAAAACACGAAACACCGGGGATACTTTCCCGGATGATTCCCCCTTTCGTCGGTATCACCTCCTACCGCGTTAGGGCATACCTAGCACCGCGTATTGCCTCGTTATGTTTTGTGATGCTTTGCTTGCTCCGTATTTACTGTTTCTTCCCCCTCTTCTTCCCCGGTAGACCCCGAGACTGATGCTGCTGCTGGTACCCCGATCGACTACGGTGTTGACGACCCCTCCTTGTCTGAGCAACCAGGCAAGCCCCCCCCCTTTGATCACCAGATATCGCCTACTCTTCTCTATACTGCTTGCATTAGAGTAGTGTAGCATGTTACTGCTTTCAGTTAATCCTATACTGCTACATTGCCGGTCCTTGCTACTACTGTTGTTACCTTTACCTGCTATCCTACTGCTTAGTATAGGATGCTAGTGTTTCATCAGTGGCCCTACACTCTTGTCCGTCTGCCATGCTATACTACTGGCTGTGATCACTTCGGGAGGTGATCACGGGCATATACTATATACTTTACACTATTACATTAGCTGTGACACTGTTCGAAGATGGGGGCTGAAAGGACAGGTGGCTCCATCCCGGTAGAGGTGGGCCTGGGTTCCAGACGGCCCCCGACTGTTACTTTGTGGCGGAGCGACAGGGCAGGTTGAGACCACCTAGGAGAGAGGTGGGCCTGGCCCTGGTCGGCGTTCGCAGATACTTAACACGCTTAACGAGATCTTGGTATTTGATCTGAGTCTGGCCATTTGGTCTATACGCACTAACCATCTACGTGGGAGTAGTTATGGGTATCCCGACGTCGTGGTATCAGCCGAAGCACTTCGTGACGCCAGCGACTGAGTGGCGCGCGCCGGATTGGAACGTAAGCCTGCTCTTGTATTAAGGGGGCTAGTTCCGCTTTCGACCGCGTACGCAACGTGCAGGTGTGCTATGGGCGATGGGCCCAGACCCCTGTGCGCTTAGGTTTAGACCGGCGTGCTGGCCTCTCTGTTGTGCCTAGGTGGGGCTGCGACGTGTTGATCTTCCGCGGCCGGGCATGACCCAGAAAAGTGTGTCCGGCCAAATGGGATCAAGCGTGTTGGGTTATGTGGTGCACCCCTGCAGGGAAGTTAATCTATTCTAATAGCCGTGATCTTCGGTAACAGGACGACTTGGAGTTGTACCTTGACCTTATGACAACTAGAACCGGATACTTAATAAAACACACCCTTCCAAGTGCCAGATACAACCCGGTGGTCGCTCTCTCTCAGGGATACGAGGAGGGGATCGCCAGGTAGGATTATTGCTATGTGATGCTACTTGGAGGACTTCAGTCTGCTCTCTTCTACATGTTGCAAGTCAGAGGCTGCCAGAAGCGTAGTCTTCGATAAGACTAGCTATCCCCCTCTTATTCTGGCATTCTGTGGTTCAGTCCACTGATATGGCCCTTTACACATATATCCATGCATATGTAGTGTAGCTCCTTGCTTGCGAGTACTTTGGATGAGTACTCACGGTTGCCTTGTTCCCCCTTTTCCCCCTTTCTTTACTCGATTGCTGCAACCAGACGATGGAGCCCAGGAGCCAGACGCCACCGTCGATGACGACTACTACACCGGAGGTGCCTACTACTACGTGCAGCCCGCTGACGACGACCAGGAGTAGTTAGGAGGATCCCAGGCAGGAGGCCTGCGCCTCTTTCGATCTGTATCCCAGTTTGTGCTAGCCTTCTTAAGGCAAACTTGTTTAACTTATGTCTGTACTCAGATATTGTTGCTTCCGCTGACCCGTCTATGATCGAGCACTTGTATTCGAGCCCTCGAGGCCCCTGGCTTGTATTATGATGCTTGTATGACTTATTTATGTTTTAGAGTTGTGTTGTGATATCTTCCCGTGAGTCCCTGATCTTGATCGTACACATTTGCGTGCATGATTAGTGTACGATTGAATCGGGGGCGTCACAACCATGTTACAGAGTCTGGAGGGAATGATAACGATAACATTTGTGTGAAGCATGTGTTGGTAATTAAGCTGGCCAGTCATGGCATGTCATTTTCCATGATAGTTACTTGTTAGGGTTTTTATCTGATTTTTCGTTAATTGATTTGAATGATTACTAGTCCCTTCATTTTTACTTACTTCGCGTATTAGTTTTGTCTCGAGTCAAACATTCTAAGCTATTTCCAAGTTTACAAAAAAAGAAAAAAGAATTAACATCCACAATACTAAGTCAACACCATTAGAATCATCATTGAATGTATTTTCGTATCACCCGCAAAAAAAGAGAGAATGTATTTTCATATCATATATTATGGATATAGCTTGGTCAAATATTATAAAATTTGACTTAGGTCAAAACTAATATGCAAAGTTAGTAAAAACGGAGGGAGCACTTTTGATAAACGGATTGACACGATACAAGAACCCAGAAGTGTCACGTTTATACACCGTACAAGTCACACACTCGTCATGCACGACGCTAAACACCAACGATCGAAAGCAAAACACTCTGCGCAGCGAAGCTTGGCGTCACACAAGCACTTGTCCCTGTTGTCAGCACAAAGAGACATTGACGTTTTCGACGTTGACCGGAGAACCAAATGATCCATCCGTGGACGCCCCGCGGCTCAGGAGGAGCTGTCTCCGATCTGTCACCGTCGCTTGCACCACGGATGGGTTGGCAGCGAGAGCGAAGAGTCGTCTCCGTGGCTCAGGGCGCACCCATGTACACCAGCAGCCAGCTTTTTTTTTTCTTTTTTTTTCTTTTTCGCGTGGGTAGCAGCCAGCCTTTTGTTGATTTGTTCCAAACAGAGGGACGGGGCACGTCGCCTAGCACATACACATTTTTAGGTGCGTCTTAGGACAACGACGTCCCGAGCAGTCAAAAGCGATTCCTTTTCTAGGCGTTGAGGGACATGGTTCTCATTCTATTGGTGCCAGAGTAAAGAAATGTACTCTCTCCGTTCTAAAATAAATGACTTAACTTTAGTATAAAGTTGGATCATCTATTTTGAAATGAAGGAAGTATGCGATGGGGCATATGTTTAGCCGCCAGCCCTGGTAGACAGTAACACTTAACACCTAAGTTAATTATGCATGCGGATCATCAATTCACATGTGTTTTTTAATTTAACCCCACGACCCTTTTTACTCCATTGCCCTTGTACATTCCTTGTTCCTAGCATTGAAAGTTACTCCTTTTGTTGCCTAATATTTAATAACAATAATAGTTTTTTGCAAAAATAAAGTCAGATCTATAGTAAAATTGCGCTTAAAAATTACATCGAGATTTGCCGTCATAACAATCTTACTCCCCGCTACGCCAAAACACTACATCAATGATTTCTCAACCGTTGCGTGTAGAAGCTTTTGGATTTAAGCAAGTTTGCTACGCTGAGACGGAGGCCCCGAGACGGCAACGAGCTTTGCCCAACACATGATTAATTGGATGCACAAGGAAGAAGACCTCGCCACCCTCAAAGATTTGAATGTATTTTTTAATTTATATAAAGATTTTTTGAGAAATTTTAATTTATATAAAGATGTTTTTAAGGATTTATAGTGTACTACTTAAGTTCTTAATCCTTTTCTCTTAAAAAAAAACACTGCAAGCAATCCAGCTAGTAGTGCATCAGCCGACCTCGGTGCCACGTTTGACGAGCAAAACCATCTGAGAACCTTCTCTTTGACCCTTTCAACGGCTTGACGGACCGACCTTATCCGTAACGATTCCGGGCCCCATCACATCCCGATCCCACTCTTCTTCTTCCACTAGCGTCACTGCTGGCGATCCCATCGCGTCCACACGCAGATGCTGTCGGCTCGGCTCGGCTGTCCCTTCCCTGGAGGGCAATACCGGAATAAACAAAACAAAAACCAACAAACAAACCCGGGCACCCCAACGCGCACGTTTCGCACGCGCTGATGAGTCGGTGCCCTCTGTTCTGCTTCTGCATGCGCCGCGTCCCGTGCGATGTCAACCGGAGCATATATATACCTCCCCTCCCCAGACTCTCACTCCAAACAACCATCACCAAGCAAAAGCAACCTCCAGCCATCACTCAGCTCAAGACACAATCAGCCAGCAGCCGCAGCAAGAACACACAGGCCTTCAGCGTCTCGGCGTCAATGGAGGCGAGCCGGGAGTACATGATCCGCTTCGACGGCCACTTCGAGGAGGACCCGAGCTCCGCGGCCGCGGAGCCACCGCTGCCGTTCGCCGCACTGGCGGAGCGTCGTGGAGATGAAACTGGGCTACGACCCCCCCTTCCGAAAGTAAACTTTTTTTACTAGGTATGCTTATGATCTGGCCCAGCGCCCCAGCCCATCAGGAGATGAGTCCACAGGCCACAGCCCACTTGCAGCACCGCTCGGCAGCAGAGATCGAGCCACCATCACCTCGTTCGTGAATCGTGAGAGTCAACGAGTTGTTCCCCAAATCCCCACCCTCTTGCGGTCCTGCCTCCCCGTCCGGCAACCCAATTCCTCGGCGACGGCGGCGGCAAGCTCGAGCGGACCTCGATCCCATTCTCGCGCGCGGCGCGCCCACCGGCCACAACGACACCGGTTTCGGCACTGCGTGTCTGCGTCCACTCCTCCTGACCTCCTCTCAGCTTCTTGCTAGGTACATATTTTAGATGTTCTTCTAGAGTTCTTGTCACCACTGCTGCTAGTCACTGCTTGTCTGCTTCTGTTAATGTCATGTCATATGTGACGAGTTGAGATGTTCTGGTAAGTGGTAACTTTGATGTCTACCTAGTCGATTATTGGATAGAAATTGCGGTGCTTTATCAATTTCTTTTTAGGTAGCAGCTATGTTGTGCGGATACTTCAGATAGCTCTCATATCCAGCCGGATACTGCCCTGATACAGTCCGATACGTATACCATACGCACCCCTCGACTTTTTTGATTTTAAAAAGGGAAATAATATTTGATACCCCTGGCATACTGCTGCGGTACATTTTCGATACGTGAAATCCGCCCCCTCTTGAGATTTGGTCACGCTCCGCCACTGGTTCGCCGGCAGGGTTTTCTCGCCAGAGCAGGAGCAGAGCGTCACGGTCGCGGCGCTGCTGCACGTCGTCTCCGGGTACACCACGCCGGCGCCGGCCTTCTTCTTCCCGGCGAGCAAGGAGGTGTGCTCGGCGTGCGGGATGGACGGGTGCCTCGGGTGCGAGTTCTTCGGCGCGGAGGCCACCGGCGCGATCGCGGCATCGGACGCGCCGAGGGCGGCGGCGGCTGGCGGGCCGCAGAGGCGGCGGAGGAACAAGAAGAACCAGTACCGCGGCGTCAGGCAGCGGCCGTGGGGCAAGTGGGCGGCGGAGATCCGCGACCCGCGCCGCGCCGTGCGGTTGTGGCTCGGGACCTTCGACACCGCCGAGGACGCCGCCAGGGCCTACGACCGCGCCGCCGTCGAGTTCCGCGGCCCGCGCGCCAAGCTCAACTTCTCCTTCCCCGAGCAACAGCAGCAGCAGCAGCAGCTAGGCGGCAGCGGCAATGCCGCGGCCAAGCCCGACGCGTGCTCGCCGTCGCCTTCGCCCCGCAGCGCGGACGAGGAGGAAACAGGGGATCTGCTCTGGGACGGCTTGGTGGACTTGATGAAGCTGGACGAGAGCGACCTCTGCTTACTGCTCCCAGTGAACAACACCTTGGACATGCTTCACGCACCGGGACAGAGACGATTGGATGCCTATTAGTGCTAGACAAATGTTAGACTAGTGTTACTGTGCAGCAGATCAATCAACACACTTTTTTTTTTGGAACAAAGACGCTAGACAATCAACACACATTGTACGACGCTCCTAGATCCTGGTTAGCACAAGTCCTAGCTTCGGTTGTAAATATCCACCCGATCAATGGAAAAGTTGTGTTTAACCATAGCCAAAGAGACCACACTGTAAAATTCAACATCTAAGACAAAGTTGGTCAAAGAACTAAACGGATTTTACTCACGAGCTCTGCTGCTAACTAACGCTAACAATTGCGCATTGGTATGAGAATCGGGTGGTGTATATGTACAGTAGTTTTACCCTAATCTAACCACTAGCTCCCAGATGAGGCATCTTCAACGGCAACCCGCAAATTTCTAGGATGCCCCATGCGTCGTGCGCGCCGACCTTTTTTGTTGATCATTGGATTCATGTCTAGGATGGGACACCAAGATGGCAACGTTCCGTGCACTTGAAAGCGATTTCCTTTTGCAACATGATTCTCATTCTTTTGGTGCATCACTAAAAAATTGTATATTTGATAGGACATATATATGCTTAGCAGTCGAGGTAGATATATTTAGTTAAATTATTATGCATGCAATTTCACTTGCTTACTAACTGCAAAAACATATTTAAATTGTTTACCTTATGATCTTCAACTCATCTTGTGTTTTTACCCTAACCTGTTTAGCAATTTTACTCCCTTATCATTGTACAAATTTTTTGTTTGCTAGGACTGAAAGTTGCTCTTTTTGTTTCTGAAGTTTTAAGTAACTTGGTTTCTAATGTTACATATTTGACGTCAGTTGTAATACAAACATGTAAGTTGAAGGTTATGTAGGAAAAATGTACCATTAAGCCTTTTGCCCATTAAAAAAAATACAGAATGTACACTCCCACATCTGTCACACCGGCGGTGGTGCGATCAGATTGCGCCTATGTTGTCACCGGCTTACACGTGAAACAACATGATTGCTCTTGGTTCAGCCACTTGTTCTGAGTGGCTACCTTGAGGCTCATCCATGAGTTCGATATGCCATTCCAAGAAGGTTGCTCTTGGATAAAGTAGTTTAGCTATGTCACAACGTCCATTCGGTAGTGTGGCATTTGGAGTTTGTTACCTCTCCTGCCATCAAATCATGTGCTTTGCGTAAAAGCCTAACCGTCTGGGTTAGGTGATGACATCGGCCTAAAGTCGCTTCCCCCGGGGCTGGGTTAGGCAATGGGTCCAGCCACGAGAGAATGCTCTTTTTTATCTTGTTCACACTTCTCTCGGGGTTGGACGCATACGACATTGTGGTCGACATGTGTCCAGCCAAGTCGACGACGTCGAGTGAAGGTTCGGTTGTGCCAGGGTTGTGTTAGTTGGTTTACTGAGATGACTGCTCATTGAGTTTCCACGTGATCTAATGTGGTACGCACCTTGCATATTTTCCCATTGTTGCTCGACTATGAAAATGAAGATATCTAGCCTCTCGTGTGTGTGCCTAGCTATTTGGCACAGGTCCTTGTGGACTTTGCGCATTGGCTATAGTAAAGTCTTCGTTAGCGGCCAGTCATGGAGAAGTCGTAGACGTTGTCTCGAGGAGGAATGAGAACTATGACATTTGCGTGAAGCATGTGTTGGTAATTAGGCTGGCGTGTCATGGCATGTCATGTTCCAGTATAGTTACGGTCTTCATTTGATTTTTCGCTAATTGATTTGAATGATTACCACTCCCTCTCTCAAAATATGTGTTGATGATTTTTAAGTACTAAATCAGCGACACTTATTTTTGAGACCGAGGAAGTATTTTTAATAAACGGATTGACACGACACAAGAACCCGGAAGTGTTACATTTACACCATACAAGTCACAACGCGAAAAACATACGCCATACACAACGCAGGCCACACACACGTCATGCACGACGCCAAACACCAACGATCGAAAGCACAGTAGTAGTCTGCGCAGCGAAGCGTACCGTCACACAAGCACTCTCTGTTGTCAGCACAACGAGATTTTGACGTTTTCGACGTTGACCGGAGAATAAAAAGTGATATATACATCCGTGAACGCCCCGCAGCTCAGGAGGGAGGAACTGTCTCCGATCTGTCAGCGTCGCTTTCAGTTCATCACGGGCGGGTCGTGAGCGAGAGCGAAGAGCCATCTTCGTGGCTCAATAGCCATCTCCGTGGCTCAGTGCGCACCCATGTAGTACACCAGCAGCCAGCCGTTTGTTGAATTGTTCGAAACAGGGACGGGGCACGTCGGCTGGTACATACACATTTTTAGATGTTTCTTAGGACAACGACGTCCCGAGCATTTGAAAGCGGGTTCTTTTAGACATTGAGATTGAGGGACATATGGTTCTCATTCTCTTGGTGCCAGAGTAAAAGGATGTTGATTTAATGGGGCATATATTTAGCCTCCAGCCCGGGTAGACAGTAACACATGAGTTAATTATGGATGTGGATCATCAATTCATCATGTTCTTTTTTTTTTACTTTAACCTCTTTACCCTTGTAGTACTCCTACATTTCTTGTGGCTAGCATTGAAAGTTACTTCTTTTGTTTCTCGATATACTACTTTAAGTATCTTGGTTTTAAATATTAGGAATTTGCGGTTAAGCGTTCGATTGGAGTGAAAACAGTAAAAAAAGTGCCACATAAAAATATACTACATCTATGATTTCTCGACCGCTGCTTCTACGAGTTCCTCGGTTTAAATAAGTTTGCTCCACTGAGACGAAGGTCTGAAGACGACAGGAAGCTTTGCGGACAACACATCACCGATGGACGCACGAGAGAGAATACATTGGCATCCCAAAAAATTGAATGTATTTTAGTTTCTATATAAAGATGTTTTCGGAAGGTTTTATTCTATATTTAATAAATGGCCTTTTGTCGCAGAAAATAAAAAATAAAAATACAACAAGCAATCTAATACTCCATCGTTCCATAATGTAAGACGCTGGGACTGAGAGAGCAGTTACTAATAGGGTGCATCAGTCGACCTCGGCGCCACATGAGGCGAGCAAGACCATCCGAGAACCGTCTCTTTGACCGTTTCAAGGGACTGACCCGACGGACCGACCTTATCCGTAACGATTCCAGGCCCCATGGGCCATGGGTCCATCGCATCCCGATCCCACTCTCTGCTTCTTCCACTAGCGTCACTGCTGGCGACCCCATCGCGTCCACACGCAGATGCTGTCGGCTCGCTCGGCTGTCCCTCCCCTGGAGGGCAATACCGGAATAAACAAAACAAAAACCGACAAACAAACCCGGGCATCCCGAACCCGCACGTTTCGCACGCGTTGATGAGCTAGCCCCCATCCAAAAAATTGGTCGGTGCCCTCTGTTCTGCTTCTGCATGCGCCGCGTCCCCTGCGACGTCAACCGGAGCATATATATATCTCCCCTCCCCAGACCCTCACTCCAAACAACCATCACCACCGAGCTACCTCCAGCCATCACTCAGCTCAAGACACAATCAGGCAATCGGCGGCAGCAAGAGCACACAGACCTTCAGCGTCCCGGCGTCAATGGAAGCGAGCCGGGAGTACATGATCCGGTTCGGCTGCCACTTCGAGGAGCACTCGAGCTCCACGGCCGCGGAGCCACCGCTGCCGTTCGCCGGCAGGGCTTTCTCGCCGGAGCAGGAGCAGAGCGTCATGGTCGCCGCGCTCCTGCACGTCGTCTCCGGGTACGCCACGCGGGCGCCGGAATTCTTCTTCCCGGCGAGCAAGCAGGCGTGCACGGCGTGCGAGGTGGACGGGTGCCTCGGGTGCGAGTTCTTCGGCGCGGAGGCCGGGCGCGTGATAAAGGCATTGGACGCGCCGAGAGCACCGGCCGCGGCGACGGCTGGCGGGCCGCAGAGGCGGCGGAGGAACAAGAAGAACCAGTACCGCGGCGTCAGGCAGCGGCCGTGGGGCAAGTGGGCGGCGGAGATCCGCGACCCGCGCCGCGCCGTGCGGGTGTGGCTCGGGACCTTCGACACGGCCGAGGACGCCGCCAGGGCCTACGACCGCGCCGCCGTCGAGTTCCGCGGCCCGCGCGCCAAGCTCAACTTCTCCTTCCCCGAGCAGCAGCAGCAGCAGCTGGGCGGCAGCGGCAATGCCGCGGCCAAGTCGGACGCGTGCTCACCGTCGCCTTCGCCCCGCAACGCGGACGAGGAGGAAACAGGGGACCTGCTCTGGGACGGCTTGGTGGACTTGATGAAGCTGGACGAGAGCGACCTCTGCTTACTGCTCCCGGTCGACAGCACTTTGGATCAATTTCACGCACCGGGAATGAGACGATCAGGATCAGGGGTACCCCTCTGCTACTAGTGTAGACTGTTAGCGAGTATACCAGATAGAGTGGTGTTAGTGTGCGTGTGTCATCTCAATCAGCAGTCAGCACACTTGTAGGCCACTCCTAATCCTGCTCACTACGTGGTTAGCACACGTCCTAGCTTCGGTTGTAATTTTGCATAAATAGGCACCCGATCAATGGAAAAGTTGTGTTCAACCATACTCCTCTGTCATGTTGTATGTAGACAAATCCAATTTGGGGCTTATTTGTTGGAACTACTATAATGGTTTCTATTAATAGAAACCAGGGGGAACCCCTTTTGCTCAAGCTTTATAAATCATGGCACCCTAGTGTTGAGATCCTAGGTTCGCCATCGAAGGTGATCACAATCAGAGTCACTCACACTCTCACCGACTAGCAAGCAATGGTGGGGAGGCTGCGAGCTTCGCATCGAACAGAAAGAAGCAAGCAGCTGGATGCTACTCACTTCGTTCCTAAATACTTCATCTGTTTCTTTATATAAGGTGTATTTGTTTTTTTGATAAAATTTTAGAATGTAAGGTGCATTTCTTCTCATTCCTCATAATTCCCTTGTTAACCCCCGAGAAATCTCTAGAAAGACAAATATTTAGGAACGGACGGACTACATGGTTTAAATAAACCATATGACCGGATCCGTTGCCAAATATCTTGGAGGCTATGAGCTTAAACAACGCCAACATATCGCGGCACCTCTAACATTTGTGCAAGACAGAGCCAATTGTGATGGCACCGTAATTTCAAACAGAAATGATGGGGTGGATATAATGCGGCCGACGCATCAATTTTAATAGGAAACCTTGACGGCACCTGAGATAGAATCGATGGACAATAATCTTAGACTTACAGGTGTCCTAGTACAGACTGATGGCGTGTGCTCCTCTAATTATAACACCCCCACCCCCCGCAGTCAAAGCCCGTCCCCTAAATTCAGTCCCAACCATTCTTTTCTAATAAGCCTGTAAACCATTAGTATGTGTAGAATTACTCTTCATGTCTATTTGCGGGACAAAACATGTTGACGCCAACGTCGTGAAGAAAATGTTGAATTAGCTTAGATATGAACCTTGCAAAGAGTCTACCTCGTGTCGACGGCCACGAGGTCTTCTCTTAGTTACATGGACCATCTCTACTCTATTTGAATGTAATTGTAGATAACATCGAGTTGATTCGGACATGCAGGACGGATAAGTGCCCCCAACAAGCATCAGGTCCACCACTCGCTTCTTGAGTAGGTTACCCGACACCAGCCCTAGAGACCTATCCGAAGGATGCGAAAACGTATGATTACCGTGTTCATGTCTACTAATCTTTGGTACGGAGCAATCATGTGTTCGAAAAGGCGCCTTTCGCTGTTATGTGAAAAATTGTCTTTTGTTGTACCTTCGCAAAAGGATTTTCCTAACCAACGTTCGTTGGGAAGGTATGGCAAATTGAACGATTTTCATAGCAACTGTGTGTTGTCCACGGATGAAAATTTTCTTCAGTGAGGATGGCAAATCCGCCTAGTTCAGTATTTTCCGAGAATTTGTCGTGCTTCCTAAGGAAATTTTCCTTCCTTGCGACGACATAAATTGCCTTAAAAACGTTCGTTTTGCCATACCCACACAGGGAACATCAGGACAATAACATTTCCCTCACAAAATCATCCTCCTGCCAGTTGTATAGTATGTTTTGTCATGACACTTGCCAAAATTAAGAAGATTTGGCAATGATGACAGAGTCAGCTAGATCAAAGTTTGCCCAGGCGCCTTTTGTATTGAGCCGCACATTACTATGTGCGACAAAATCGGGAGTATA
>LR880966.1:729270154-729301682 GCA_904067115.1 Aegilops sharonensis
TAGCGCTTCTTATGTACAACCGCCATCTAGTGTTTCATGCGTAAAAGATTGATCTCTTATTGTAGACCTTCAAAAACTCTTCCGGTGACTGAGCCATGCAAAGGGCACCAAATGCATGCTATCATATCTTGGCGATGCCCGTGCCAAACGGGATCCAAAGCCTAGGAATCATCTCCCAAAGTGCCCATAAATGAGGAGGTGGCCTTATTCGAAGCCTTTTGATGCCTTGTTCTTTATAATAGATTGTCGCCAACGCCGATCGATCGAAAAAATAAGCAGCTTCGGTAATCCTTCAACAATCATATTTATTATCAGGTTGTGCTTATATAAGACAGGTCATACAATTTCATGAGAATAAGACCACATTGCAAAGTTAGGCCAAAATCATTGTTTGACCCTTTGGCACAACTTTAGCACAAAATGAACCTCGCTAGAAATTTTAGCATAATCAGACCCTTCTTTTGAAAACCAAAGTACCCGACGTCACTCGTCACTAAGAAACACTGAAGCTCATTGTGTTTCATATTTTGGCAACACCATAGTATCTGGCATTTCTCCACGTGTAGTGATTGCCGATGGTGGCTTAGAGGCATCGATACCAAAGCCCCCCGTGTTGCATAGTGTAGCGGAAATGTCAGAATGTTAACCGTTTCTAAAAAGGGTTGATCATCCTAAAGTTTTCAACAAGATTAATTTTGGGCTAAATTTACCAAAAGGGTCAAAACAGTGATTTTGGCCGCAAAATTACAATGTCCCATAAAGTTGGTGGAAAAATTAGGAGTAGGGCGTTTTGGAGCTCGGACTCCATGGAGTCCGGATTTTTTGAAAAATTCAAAATTCGCACTTTTCAGTTTCAAAAGAATCTGAAAAAATACAAGTAAACAAGGACGTTATGTGTATATATGTAAAATTTGAGGATGAAATACCCTAAAATGCGATCTGTGCAAAAAAGACAAATTCATGGACTTTGATGATGAATAGTGCATCTACTAAAAAGCCTCAGATTTGTTCTTTTTGTGTAGCACTCATTTTAAGGTGTTTCGTCCTGAAAATTTACAAACATATGCTTTATGTCTCTAAGTATGTGTGTATTTTTTTTCAATTTTTTTTGAAACGTGAAAATTTGAATTTTGATCAAGTCAAACTCGGGCTCCATGGAGCCCGAGCTCTTAACAGCATTTTCGGAAAAATTAGTGCGCATACAAAGTCGAAGTATATACAAAAGTGTGTTTGTTGCATCATTCTACTTGCCTACAACTGTACAGGGAGAAAAGGGGGCTCTCGAATTCTTCGATAGAGACAGAGGCTTTGCAAACAGAAAATAAAAATACGCCAAAAAAAAAAGGCGGGGGACGAGAGCCAGTGTGAAAGTCAAGTGTGTGGTCAGTGCAGGGCGTCGTGTGCTCATGTCTTCTGTTCTGAGCGAGTGATAGAATTGCTGGGCGCATGAGGGCTGGTCCAACGCTCGCTGCACGGTGAACACCGGCGCCAGCCGTCCACGTCGGTTTGGGTGGTCCACGACGGGTCGACGTGAGTTTCCCGCGACGTCAAGGCAGCGTCTTTCTCCTCGGCCGTTCCGTTGGGACCGGAGTCCGACATGGCTGCAGTTTTGGAGGCAGGGCACCACTGCCAGACCAGCTGTTACTTCAACGCAGAGAGTTTCCGACATTTTGACGTGGACCGAAGAATAAAATTAAAACTATCCATCCATCGGGGAGAGCTGTCTCCGATCTGTCGGCGTCGCTTTCACCCCGGGCGTCTCGCCGGCGACGGCGAGAGCGAGTCACCTACACTCCGAAGCACATCGGCTAGTAGTGGTACGCACCGTTGGATTCATTTCTAAAATGGACCCCATGATGGGAACACTTCAAATCGAATTCTTTTTCCGACAACATGATTCTCATTCTTTTGGTGGCCTAGTAGAAAAACGTGTGTGATAGCGCCTATGCTTAGCAGCCGGGGTAGAGAGCTTGCATGATCTTAGCAAGGTTTTCGTTTGTTGACAGTGAGATGCTAGCGAGGTTGATGATTCTCATTCTTCTGGAAAAGAGGATATGCAAACACATTGTATTAAGCAATAAAGCCCCATTGTTCTCCACAAAGATAAAACCTAACTATTTTCTACTCCCTCTGTTTCAAATTACTCGTCGTGGTTTTAGTTCAAGTTCAAATTTGAACTAAAACCACGACGAGTAATTTGGAATGGAGGGAGTATTTGCCAGATATAATGCTAGTAGTAGAATATGTTCAGCTCCCCACTCGGTCTACAATAGTTCTTTTTTTAAGGCAGTCGGTAAAGGAGGCCCCTACATCGTTTTTATTAAAAGAACTCAAATTTGCATACGTGAGTACTTGAACTTGGGTGATTGGGTTGTACATCATATTCCCTAACCAAGTGAGCTAGGATCACTTCCTTCCACGGTAGTTCCTTAGGTAGCATCGCCCGCTAGTCGGATTATTTACCTCTTTGTCCGTCTGAAATATGAAATGGGTCGGGTTGCTCGAAAACGGAGATACTATATGGTAATCTAATACTATTGATTTATTGAACATTCACATAAATGATATCATAATCTCATTGCATAAATATAGTGGTCGAACAAACAACTGATAGTTGTTCATAATTCCATACAAATACCTTTTTGTGTTTCCGTGCCCAATGTACTACCATATACCATTGCAGAGCCAACAAATTTCCTTTTAAAAATATGAGTAAAAAGCTTTATTTTCATTAGCTAAAGTGAGACCGCCCTCTCAAGGCAAACGATGTGGATGTCATCGTTGCCTGCTTCGAAACCCGGAGATTGTGTTTTCACCCCAAGAAACCAAGCTATTCACATATGAAGAAATAAGAGTTCCCAAGGATACTTGGAAGGGAAACGATGCCCAAAGACTCTGTCACCACCGGCCTCGGCCTAGGGTTGGGGTAACAATTTTCTCCTAGAACCCTTCCTCTCGAGGAAAAGGGCCCACATATCTAGAACACCTGAATTAGAGCATTGAGTTTGTCAGAGTTGAGCAAGTTGTGCACCTTCGTAATCGACCACCGATCACCGTGACATGACATACCTTAGCGCAAACTCATGTTGTAAAGAGCACACCATCTTGCTTGTCGGGACCTGATCTAATGCGAGTCACCAGATTCACCGTGCCCATTGGCCACGATAATGCGTGCCAAGAGATTACAAATTTACTCAAAGTAAATCATGTTTGCCTCGACAATCCCACTCAACATAATTGTTTGGACCGAAGCCCCAATGAGTTGATCTGAAACTCCATGACATCTCAATTCTACTCCCATCATTCTACTTACAAAGGGTGGCCCTAGAGTGGTGTCAACAGTACACGAGCGCGGATATGAGGCACAAAATATATCATTAAGATGGAGGGCGAAGAAGAAATACTGTCAAGTTTTCACTGCTAGCACGATGTAGCATGGATGAGGAGGAGGATGGGAGGGCATCCTAGAAAGGGAATATATATTTAACCATGCGCCTTCTGGTGTACGTGGCTAGGGTCCTACATTGTACTTGCTCTCCTATATCAATGCAACGATACGCTCTCAAGCGTATTCACGGGAAAATAGATATTTAACCATCATTTTCCTTGAATATTGACAGTTTGCCCCTCACTAACATTATCATTTGCCCCTCACTGACATCATCATTTGCCCCTAATTTCTTTACACTTTGACAATCTGCTCTCTGACAGCTGGGCCCTGCGAAAGTCGATCCTACCCGTGTCTCATTTCCTCTCGTCTTCCTCCCGATCCCCTTCTCTCGGCTGGATTCCCCTCCGTCCATCCCCGGCGGCGCGCCCGCTGCTCCTACTCCTGCCAGGCGCCGGGACACGCGCGAAGGGGACTCCCCTTCTCCCTCCCCTCTGCTGCCCTCAGATCAGCGCCGCCTCGGAAGCGATGGCCGCCGCCGTCTTCCGGCCTCCTCCCCGGGAGGCGAGGAGGTGGAGGAGAATACCGCACGGAATACCAGCGAGGCGGCGATATCCTCTCCCTCTGCTCTCCTGCCAGGCTGCCACGGCTCGTCGCGGTTGCTGCTGTACCCAGGTCATCTGCCGCCGCACGCACTCGCGGTTTGATGACTGATTGAGGGCCGAGGCAGCTCCATCCTCTGGTTCTTTCTCGCGGTGCTCTGACGGCAATCGGCCAAGAGCCCAAGACACGCACGCACAGCCTCACCGGAGAGATGGCGAAGACGACGCCATCATCATAACTGGGAGTAGCAGCAGGAGGCGCGACCCTTGCTACAAGGAGAACAGCAGCTGAAGGTGATTCCACCAAATTCTGTTTTTCTTATACTCTGTTTCAGTGTGTGTATCTTGTTTGGTCTGTTTGTTTACAATGAAATAATCTGTGGGAAGGGCATCTTAAAATCCTTTAAGCTTATAACCATGTTCTACTCAAGATGTATTTGAAGAGAATAAGATATTTTTGCTGTTCACATATTGCAGTCACACCATCTGATCCTATGTCAGAAATATTAGTTTAATAGGAGTACATCCCTCTACCATTCTTGCTGTATGTTTGTTTCTAATTATCCTTCCACGTGTGATTTTCTTTGCCAGTAGCTTGATATGGGGGTTCAGTTAATACCTATTGGCACACTAATGTAGCAATGTTTTATACTGATTGTTGTACTTGGTTGGTTGTTTCCTCACCAAGTGTTATGTTGCAATTTCTTGATCATCAATTGAAGCTCATACCAGTAGGAATTTGATTCCAAGATGGCTAATAGGTAGACAGATTCTTCGTTGTTAATTTTTTTTTTCCAATGCCATGCCTTACAAGGCCATAAATAATAGGCATGTTGTGTGTAAGGAATTTCAGATTGCCCTTTTGGTCGCCCAGAGGAGGCACATTGATCTGCCTAGTAAATACTACAGTCGAAAGTCTAGACTGCTGTAAGGAGTCTTTACTAAATACGAACTTGGGCAAACGTTTCATCCAATTTTATTGAATCCTACATGTGTTTCGACTGTAGTATTTGCTATGGGAGCTATAGTGGCTGAATTGCCACTTTGCCAGCATCAGTTTTTTTACTTGTTATGGGAGCTATAGTGGCTGAATTGCCACTGGTTGCTACTAATATGGTTCTTCGAGGGCTGGTCAGTCAACTTCTAAACAAACGAAGTGTTGCATTTATAATAGTGAGGAAGCAATTGCTTCGATCTATTCCTGTCCAGATATTACATTTAGTTTTCATGTCTTCCATTTCTTTTCTTAACCTAAGCTTGTTTACACGCATGGAGAGGATACTAAATTTCAGCAATATACTTGTGTCTAATGTTGGTGTTTTTTTAGATCAGCAGGAGAAGATTGCCATGTGTCACAACAGCGCCGAACCGAGTAGGCTAGGGAGACAGTGTGGTCGTGTGGAGCCAAGAGTGTGCAGAGAAACGATTAGAGGAGGACGGAAACACTTGGTTTTCCCACAATTTAGATGGAGAAGTAAGACTGACATAATGGAGGAAGGAAATCGAAGGGTATGTTGCACGGTGATTGCCAGAGAGGGGGAAGCAAAAGGAGCTCATCTGCTTCTGTCAACTGTCGTGACACAATCCGATATGCGTATGCACTATCACGAAATAGAACGACACTTTGATCAACCTCTGTGAACGGCACTTTGTTGTCCGGCTCAGTTGTAAATGGCCAATGTAGCTTTTCATTTGGCAGATACTCCCCCCTAACCAAAATATTAGATGTTTTTGCAGTTCCTTATATTTTGGTATGGGGGGAGTACTTGTAAACTATTGATCCAGCTATGCCAATCTGTTATGCGGCAAGAAAAAAGTTTAAGCCAAATGATAGAAAATGATGTACCACGGGAGGAAGTCCCTTGAATTATGTTATCAATCTTTGTGCATGGTGGATGTCAAGTTACAGAGCTTATTTTTCTCTTTTACATTTTGCAAGAACCTAAGCTGAGCTTTCCCTATTTTCTGAAATCAGTTCATAAATGTACATGGTTTACTTCTTTTTAATGGAGATGGTTTGTACGGAGTATCTTTTAAAGGAGCAAAGTGTAAGAAGAAAGTTGGTTTGTTGTTGTTCTTTCTCTGAATTCAAAAGGTGAAGCACAAACCCAAAACTGCCTTGTTAATATACACTCTTCAATCTTCATACAATCCTACTTATAATTCACAGACTCTGTTTTGTCCAAATAATGCAACAGAGGTAAAAAAGGAAGAAAAAAAAAGTGAAATGGTCTTGTCCACTCACTCCAACGGCTAGGATCTAATCAAGCAGGTTCAATTCAGTCCCAAGAATTTCCTGATGGCGGGAACCAGAGCTCGCTCTCGTCTAGCTTCATCAGGTCCTGCAGGCCGTCCCAGAGCTGATCCCCTGTTTCCTGCCCGCCGTTCTGCTGCCACGACTGCGGAACCCGGACCTCGGCGTCGGCGCTGCGGGGCGAGGGCGAGCACGTGCCGGACTTGGCCGCGGCGGCATTGCCGTCGCCCAGCTGCTGCTGCTGCTCGGGGAAGGGGAAGTTGAGCTTGGCGCGCGGGCCGCGGAACTCGACGGCGGCGCGGTCGTACGCCCTGGCGGCGTCCTCGGCGGTGTCGAAGGTGCCGAGCCACACCCGCACGGCGCGGCGCGGGTCGCGGATCTCCGCCGCCCACTTGCCCCACGGCCGCTGCCTAACGCCCCGGTACTTGTTCTTCTTGTTCCGCCGCCGCCTCTGCGGCCCGCCCGCCGTCGCCGCAGTCACCTTCGGCGCGTCCAATGCCGCCGCGACCGGCCCTGTCCCTGCCTCCGCTCCGAAGAACTCGCAGCCGAGGCAGCCGTCCACCCTGCACACCGGGCACACCTCCTTGCTCGCGGCCGCCGGGAAGAAGTCCGGCGGCGGCGTGGTGTACCCGGAGATGACGTGCAGCAGCGCGGCGACCATGGCGCTGTGCTCCTGCTCCGGCGAGATCGCCCTGCCCGCGAACGGCTGCGGCGGCGGTGGCGGCGGCTCGGCGGTGGCGGTGCTCGGCGAGGGGTCCTCGAAGTGGCCGTCGAAGCGGATCATGTACTCGTGCCCGTGCCCGTTCTCCATCGCCGCCGAGACGCTGAAGGTCATGTGTCTGTTCTTGTGGTGTTCTTGGTGGCGCTGACTTGTGCTGAGTGGTGAGCTCAGGTGGTTTGAAGTGAGCGGGAACAGGGGAGTCGGGGGCGAGGGTTATATACGGGGCTGACGTCGCAGGGCACGCGGCGCATGCAGAGCAGAGCGCTCGTCCGTGCGCTCTTGCCTTTCTGGGGAAATTCCCTTTTCTGTTGGATCGCATCGGGGGCCAGCTAGCTGATTAAGCCGGTGATTTAGCCTAACGAGGTTCGCGTGCGAAACGTGCGCGTTTTGGGGCCTCGGGTTTGGTTGGTTGTTTTGTTTATTCCGGTATTGCCCTCCCTCCCGGTACGGGACACCCGACGGCGTCAGCGTGTGGACGTGACCGGTGAGGGTGACGCCGGTGGTGACGCTAGTGGAATCGTGGGGGACTGGGAGCGGGGTGCTGCCTGGACAGCAGACGAGGGAGGTCCGTCTTTCCGTTGAAAGGGTCAGGGCGGGGTCAAGCGGACGGTTGGTTCAGGTGGTTTTGGTTTGCCCTACGACGTGGCCGCGAGGGAGGTCGGCACACGCACAGTACCTATAGTTTTGTTGGCGTTTGTCTGCAAGTGTGGTACTAGTGCGGTTCTGGTTATTTAGACTTTTTTTTCGGGGGAGTTATTCTAGATGGCTTTGACTTTCATTTGCTACCGTTTTACTTTTTTTAGCGCTTTGATTAAATTTGATAATACGACCAAATTTATCTAGACCCATATACCAATATAAAAAACATGGGTCATGTTTCGTCCAATTATTTTACACCAACTTTCTTTTCTTGATCCAATCGTTCAAAGTCCCTCCATATGATCATCCATTCACTAATTACACTTTTAGTTACCCCCAACATAAATTGACTTGAGTGATTTTTCTTCTTCTTGACACAAGGTGCTTGAGGAGTAATTCAGCGCGGCTTGGGTGGCACTTCTGTGCCCACTGGTGCAGCGGGGTTGTCGGCTCGGTCGACCATTCCGAGAAGGTTTGTCCTTGACTTTATACTGTGGCAGTGATAACAGATGTGTTGGCATGGAGACCATGTATGCGAGTAGTTGCTCAATGCATCTTGGGTTTGTTGGAGGTTGGGCAATGCGGCATTGTTGGTTTGGAACTGTGAACAACTCTCGGATGTTCGCAACTAAATTTTTACATTGAGAAACATTGGTGTGAATGCTCAATGGTGTGGTCAATTGGCATAACGTACTTTATCTTTTGGGCAACCTATTTTTCTTTTCGCTCGCTGCCCTATATCATGTTTCGGACGAAGAACGAGGTAAACCAATACGGTAGGCGCCAAGCTAAAATATAACTCCCGAACAACCTTGTGGCATCCTCTCGTCACGGTCAACACATTGAATGAGCCTTAGGAGGTAAATTCGGAACAAGTGACGAACCCGAAGGCAACACAGTAATGATTGGTCTATTATATTCCCTCTGTTCCTAAATATAAGTCCTTTTAGAGATTCCACTGCAAACTACATGCGGATGTATATGGACATATTTTAGAGTGTAGATTCACTCTATACGTAGTTCATTGTGGAATCTCTAAAAATACTTATATTTAGAAACGGAGGGAGTATACTATAAGCACAATACGGTGGAATATGGATAAAATAGTTAGAAAAATCTCACAATAAGAGAAACAAGTGGCCATCTGTTTAGCGCAATACAAAATAATAACCATTACATTTTAGCAATGGCTCTTGGACATTGAAGTTGAGGAAATAACCCACCAATGCCATTATAAGAAAAGCAAAACGTTTCATCTATTTTACTCATATGAAACTACCATGCGCACATGTTTCATCTCTTTTACCCGTAAAACTACCATGTGTATGATTTGATCTGAACTCGATCCCAATCTAGGGCTAAGCCATGAGCATGTTTGTGTTGTGCCCAGCTTCATGGTGTTCTCCAGCTTTGGAGAAAAGGAAGATGGGACGGAATTGTTTGAGATACTGGATGTGGAATGGAAGAAACTTTCATGCAGAAGAGTTTGGGTCCAACGACAAATGTTGCAAGCATCATAATTCTAGCATGCCTAAGTTTCTTATGTTTCCTACTTGTGTGGAAATATATCCACCTGCTTTGCTTCCTATACATGCACGTCTCGTCGGATCCAGTCGATCAGTTTGACCCAGATTCCACCTTGCCGATGTCGCCTTCTCTTCTTGTCGTTGACGCTAGGTCTCTAGTTACAATATCAGAATTGATTGGTGCTGAATGCGACTAATGGAGGATGGCAGTACTATCTCTTGGGAGAGGCAAGAGTAGAGAGACCCGTGCTCTGAGATAATAGCGTAAGTCCCCACCACCCTTCCTCTCCAATCTGGCCAGATACATCCTTCTTTCTTCCTGTTCATTGCCAAATCTGACAGCTTGCGAAATCCTTGATTAGTCCATTGTGCATAGTTGTGTGGTGCAACAGTTGTTTATTTCGTGGAAGAATGGAGTGCAATTTTGATTAAAAAATATATGGTCTGGTCCTATTCAATCTTGCAGAGAAACGAATATATATATATCCCTTCCGTTGTCGTTGTCATTGGAGGGAAATTAGTCTCACATGATGAAAGTACAGTTTGTTACTGCAACCATACGATGTAAAACACTCAAGATGTTTGTATTCGGTTGACTAAGATGTGATAATTATCTGGCGTCTACACTTTTTGTATTGAAGATATTAGTATGATTTATTGACATATGAGCTTCCTTGGCCGCCTACTGAAACTCTTCTTTTTTTGCTTTGCTCTGTAATAATGTAATATAAACCAAGAGTTGTATAGATTTTGAAAGGGAAACACACCGATAGTATAAGAAATTGTTTGAAGTAAGTAGCATCGGAACAATGTTTTTTTTCTTTATGCTGGGAATATGGGAGATTTGTTAAGAAGTAATTGGGTTAAAAATGATAGTCGATTTTTGTGAATAAGAATGATGGTTGATGATAGCTACATTTTGTTGGATAAGCATTTGCTTGGATGACCTCCATGCATGAATGGTGGATTACCTTCAAGCTCCAATAGTCAAATTCTTACACCTCTTTCTTCTACATAAATGATATTTGTTGCTGCTTCTTAATATTTGGATTCTAAAAAGGGAGAGTGTATATGCTTTACATCTTAAGGAAGAATTGATTACTCAATAAGGTCCGAGCCATACTCCTATTTTCTCAAATTTTTTTCTTTTAGGTAATGGGATATCGTACTCACCTATTTATAGTTGCCACGTTTATTGATGATGTGTACTTAGGGCATCTCCATCGCCGACCTGCAAAAGTCTCCGGTATATTGTGGCGGATCTAGAAATTCAACTTTGGGTGTTCAATTTTTTTCACCATAACAGAAATTGCTCCATTCAGTTGGGGATCAGAAATGACCTCATCTAGTTGAAAATCAATCAAAGCAATGAGGCAATCAGACCCACACTCCATACACGAGCCACTTCTGCCCACAAACTATATCTCTCTAAATGAAAACAGAAGCTACACATTCAGTTGGGGATTTTTTATTTCAGATTGGAAGGGGATTCAACTTAGGTTTGCCCATGTCCTCTGCAGGATCGGAAACTATGGGGAGCTACATTCCGTCCGGTGCCGAAAGCTTGGTCGAGCTTTGCACTCTAGGTTGTCCGGTCAGGGGCGGTGGTTGTGTTGTTGTTTTGGTGCGTGGGAGAGGTATGAGTCGTCTAGCTCTAAGACGAGAAAGGCGGGCTGCGGGTCTCAGCTCCGCTGGCGGAAGCGCCGAGGCGAATGGCGGCTGGAGAGCCGCCGGAGTACACTTGTCGTCGGCTCCTCGCCTGCTCGGCACCAGTGCCACAGAGCATCGCCTCGTCCGGCACAAATGTTTTTTTACAACTCGTTTGACACAAATGCTTGTACTGCGTGTGGTGGGTCTCTCGTGCGAGGGCTAAATTTCGCGTTTTGACCCTTTTTGCAAACAAAATCGGGATCTGACCCCAGTTCGAAAAAATTTCGGGAGCTGACCCTTTTGCCTACCGCCAGCCCTCCTGGCGGTAGGGTTGCGCGTCCTGCCGCCGGCCCCTCCGGCGGTAGGTCATTTGACAGCGACTGACGGCCGTTGGCAGTTGCTGACGTGGAAAAGGGCCTACCGCCATCATCTACGGCGGTAGGTTACTAAAGCCTACCGCCAGACCCTCTGGCGGTAGGGTCCTGTGTTGTGGATAAGGTGGGGAGGGGCTGGTTTGTGGTCCCCACCACCACTCTTCTTCCCCACTCATCTTCTTCCCCGTGCTCAGCTCCTCTTCCCCCTCTCTCCCCCTCACAACCCCCCCCCCCTAGATCCACTCCATTTGCTTGAGATTTCATCAGTGGATCCGGAGCATTTTCATCACCCAAGGTACCTCCCCCATTCCCTCTCCTTTTGATTGGTTGAGATCTTTGTTTTGTGTGCATTTGGTCAATTGGTTGCAAACCCTAGGTGTTGATCTTGTTGTGTGCATTTATGATGCATTTATGGCTAGGGTTATGGTTATGTTAGGGGTTAGTGTTATGGTTAGGGTATTTATGTTGGGGGTTATGTTGGTGGTTATGTTGGGGGTTAGGGTTATAGTGGTTATGGTTAGGGTTAGGGTTAATGGTTAGGTTAACTTTAGTATGAATAGTAGTTATGCAAAATTTCGTTCATTTGTCCATTTGTGTTGGTTGGATGACATATATGGATTGATTATATTGTTTCCAATTTCTTAGATGCATAAGCTCGTAAGCGTTCATTATTTGGACAAGTCGACATTTATGCTTGGAAATGACGATGAAGGGGAAGAGGCTATGGTTTTTGACACAAGTCCAAGCTTTGAATATCTTGTAGTTCAAGTGAGAAGCGTCTTACATTGGAATGACCCAAATGCCGAGGTTAAGCTTATTCGGAGGTATCACGTTGGATTGGGAGTAAAGTCTCGATTGAAGAGTATGTCCATCGCCTCCCAATTGCATTGGAATGTGTACAAGGAAAAAGTAGACGAATCACAAGACAAGTCTCTTGAGATCTTTGCCACAAAGGTTGATCCTCCTCCTCCTTTGCAAATTGATCTCAACTGCAATGCATCCTCCCCCATGCATGATGATAGTGCCGAGGTGTATGTCCCCAGTTGTTCTAGCCAACCACCAAGTAGCCAACCCAATGAAGATCATATCAATGCTAGCGCCATAGTACTCCGTCATGATGCTATTCCTCATGTTGAAGAAGATGCTATTCCACATGTTGAAGAAGATGCTAGTGGCCATGTTGATGATGATGCTATTGTTGCTCTAGAGGAGGATGTTTACTCGGAGAATGAAGAGATCCATTACAATCCAATTGGTAACTTGGATGTCATTGTGCGGCAACAAGACATGGACCGTTCCCTCCCTTATAACCATATGTGTGGGTATAACTCGGATGACGAGGGTCCGTAGGAAGAGTTGGATGAGGATGGGTTGACTGCGCAAGAAAATGAAATCTATAAGAAGGTGACCGGCAAGGAGAGAGGGTTCGCCTTTGTTTAGGGATGTGAGTCTTGCGGACAATGCCGCCGTTGATGGTGGGATGAGATTCTGGTTGTCTGAGCCAACGTCGTGCCCCAAATTCAGTGATCCTCGACCACAAAATGAGGATGAGAATGCTCATTTGAAGAAAGGCATCAAGTTTGGTTCTTTGGTAGAGTTCAAGATATGGTTGTGTGAATATGCCATTAGGAACCATAGGCTGTTTGTTGTTGGTCATTCAAATCAAAAACTTTGGTACACAGTCAAATGTGACCAAGAAGGTTGCAAATGGATGGTCCGTGGTAGAAAAATCAAATAAACCGGGCAATGGGTCTTGAAGAGTCATGTTGGCACTCACACGTGCGTACCCCCGGACAAGGCTGACCGAAGCAAAGGACACCGTCAACTCACGTCTGAGTATCTAGGATACAAATTGTTGCATCAAATAGCACATGATCCAACCGTGAAGGTCAAGTTTCTCATGTCTTCGATTGAGGAACAATTCGGACACCCAGTCAAGTACGGGAAGGCATGGATGGCGAAGGCAAACGCTATTAGGATGTTGCATGGTGATTATGAGGCCACATATAACATTCTTCCCAAGATGTTGGCAGCCATTGCTCATCGAAACCCGGGAATGCGCCATCGGGTGGAGTCAATTGCTGGAGTGTTTCATCGTGCCTTCTGGAGCTTTGGACGATGCATTGAGGCATTCACGTATTGTTGCCGGTCTTGTCTATAGATGGTACATTCTTGACCGGCAAATACAAGGGCACATTGATGGTGGCGATGGCCCACTCTTCAAAGGATAACGTGTTGTCGGTGGCATTTGCGTTGGTGCCTTCGGAGCACGATGATAATTGGGAGTGGTTCATGGGGCATGTGAGAACCAAGGTGATAGTCAAGCGAGAGGTATGCATTATATCGGATCGCCATCATGGGATTCTCAAAGCAATAGACGTTGATATTCCCGATTTTCCAAAGCTTCAACACCGTTGGTGCATGAGACACTTTGTTGCAAACTTTTACCGGGCATGCAAGAGCAAGGAGTTTTGCAAAGACCTTATCCTTGTTTGCCTTGCATTCAACACCGCCACATTCAAGACCCGATATGATAAACTCCTCAAGGCTTTGGAGAAGAACAAAGGGGGGAAAGAATTCTTGGTTAGGCACTTTCCGGATAAGGAAAAGTGGTCACGTGCTTACGATGAAGGAGGTATGCGATATGGGGACATGACAAGCAACCTGGTGGAATGCTTCAACAATGTGTTGAAGGGTGTCCGTTCCTTGCCGGTGACCGCAATACTCAAGTACACTTTCATCAAGCTCAATGAGTACTTCCTAAAGCATTATGGAAGCACGGCCAAGTGGATTGGGGAAAAGATGGACTATCCATTAAAGGTTCATGATTGGTTGTTGCATCAAGCGTGCAAGTCTGCCAAACAACAAGTGATCACATATAATGAAAAAGAAATGATCTATCAAATCGATGAGCCGGGTGGGACAACAAGGGACGGTAGGTCTTATGGTGGATTTGCTTACGAGGTGCGCCTAAAAAACCGTTGGTGCCAGTGTGAGAGGCCACACAAGTATCATTGGCCTTGCTCGCATTTGATGACCGCAGCATGGACGAGAAACATGAACGTATGCGATGGCACAATGGTGCGGTTGCACGAGTTCACATTGGAACGAACAAGGTTGACGTGGGCGCCTCGGTTCAATCCTTTCCTTGATGCCTCACAGTGGCCTGAGTATGTTGGGTCAGACATTGTGCCAGATCCCGCACTCATGGTGCCTATGAGGGGAAGAAGAAGAAAGAAGAGATTCCAGAGTGACATGGATGATCTAGCTGGATACACCGGAATGAAGCAATTTGGTAGTTGTCATTTCATGGAGCCACCGGAAAACAACAATTGTGGAGAATGCAATGACACAGGACACAACGTTAGGACATGCAAGAAACCAAGAACCAACACGGGCACAAGTCAAACACGTGGACGGAGCACTAGACTTGGAGGGGGCCGTGGCCGTGGAGGAAGGGCTGGCCTTGGAGGGGGTCGTGGCCGTGGAGGAAGGACTAGCCTTGGAGGGAGCCGTGGCCGTGGAGGAAGGACTAGCCTTGTAGGGGGTCGTGGTCGTGTATCCGGTGGTTCTAGGACACGTCGGGTTGATAGGGGAAGGCCTATCGACGTGTTGCTCAATCCGGATGGTTGAAATAATGTGAATGGTACTACTTTTAATATGTTCATGCATGTGTTGATATATTTGCCCCTTTACATGTCAATGTGTTCATATTTAGACTTAACATCTTTATTTGTTGTAGGGCATGGCTTCATCCGGTTCCATGACGAGGTCACCGTGTGTTCACGGCCATGCCACACGTGGACGGCGAACTAACCAATCAATGACCTGACCATGATTGCCCATGTCTATCTCAGCATATTCTGCCGTTGTCGTCCACAATGTAATTTGCATTGCAAGATCACGCCTACAATTTTTTCCGCCGTCTTGAGCTTCTTCATCAGCCTCTCCTTTTTTGTTATAAATATTTCGGAACAGTCTTTATTGAAATAATTATATGAAAAGGCCCTACACTCCGCATTCAACGCATCAATGGCTTCGATCCACAAGTTCATCTTTTCCTCAATCAATTCGTGTTCACGGTTCGCCACCGCCTCGGCAGAAGTTTCAAAGAAAACGAACGGTGCCATCCTACAATTCGAAAAGTTGCTATTAAAGTAACTTAGCTTTAATTGCTTTCTTAAGCCTAACCTACCCCCATTATGTACATTAAGTCTAGCACTAGATCTAGGCACACAAACTATTCTACAAGCAATTCTAAGCACATCATACATAAGGAAATCACAAACATAAACCTAAATAGATCATAGTAATTGATTTGACCACACAAAAATGATGAGCTAGGGTTTGCAATCAAATAAGCAAATGCAAAGTAAACAAAGATATCAACCAATCAAAATGAGGGGAAATGAGAGAGCCACCTTGAGTGATGAAAATGGTAAGAATCCACCGGAGAAATCTCAAACAAATGAGAGAGATTTGGGAGGCTCTTGTGCTTCAAAGAAAGAGGGGGGAGAGTTGAGCTCGGTGGAGAGGTGAAGTGGGCTGAATGAGTGGTTGAGGAGGGAGAGGAAATATCCAACCCCTCCCCACCTTATCCACAACACAGGACCCTACCGCCAGAGGGTGTGGTGGTAGGCTTCAGTAACCTACCGCCGTAGATGATGGCGGTAGGCCCTTTTCCACGTCAGCAACTGCCAACGGCCGTCAGTCGCCGTCAAAGGACCTACCGCCGGAGGGGCCGGCGGTAGGACGCGCAACCCTACCACCAGGAGGGCTGGCGGTAGGCAAAAGGGTCAGATCCCGAAATTTTTTTGAACTGGGGTCAGATCCCGATTTTGTTTGCAAAAAGGGTCAAAACATGAAATTTAGCCTCGTGCATGAGCACTGGGCAGAAGTGGTTGGCTCGTGCTCCTGGGCTAGTGGGCGGCTTGCCTGCTGCCTATGGGCTAGGCTTGTTGGCCACAATTGGCATATACACTAGTAATTCTGCCATTTATCTATATATATGAATATTTTTACAAAAAAAATTGGGTGTACATCTGTACACCCGTGAACCATGCTGGATCCGCCCTTGCCAATATATGTCTGTTTTTATGTCCGGATGTGGTCTGCGCACATGATACCAGAGTGAGCCATACAATGCTAATCACAAAGTATACGGTGGAAGGAGAAAAGTAGGTGGGGGCCATGCATGTGCGGTGAGAGAGAAGAGAAGAGGACCACGCGGAGGCTTTTGGTTGGTCAAATGGTCCGGACTCTGGTATAGCTTCCCCATGTTTGTCTCCGCTTTGCCGAAAAACAGACGTCTGGACCACTTCGCGGACCAGTAAGAGTCCCCATTTGGATTGCAAAAGTGAACAAAAGTGTCTCGCCATCAGAGTTTTGAGGGTCTCCCTTGGAGATGCCCTTACTATATTTTTTTGGTTGACAATATTATGCATCTTTGCTTGATAGGTATACAATGAAAGAAGATGAAATATTCATTTCGTAAAGATGAATTCTAGCACAAAATTCATTATAACTTAGAGTCTACTTTTGATGTTTCCTATCAATATATATTTGCAAAACAACAAGTGCCCTTAAACAAGAAAAATAACTATTGCTTTCTTGAGTCTATATCCATTGCTTCATAGTACATCTGTTCATAAGAATGTTCCTCAAAAGATTTAGTTTTCTGAGCTAATTGTCATTCTGTTTGACTCAATAACACCAGGCAACATGGTGGGATCTGATTGTTGTAATAGCAGTCAAACTGCAACACCATATAGATAGGAGTAGGAAATTCAATTTAACCATAAAAGGTTTACAGATAAAAGATCATTTGGATAGTCATGGAGAGCTAGCTCTTGCCGCATATCATCTATCCCTTTAGCTTTCAAGTGCTAATAATTTTATCCCGATTGGTAAAACACAATTAATTTTCTTTATTTCTTCTAATCTCCGACTTAGAAAATGAATTGAAGAAGGTAACATGTACTACATTCTTCTTCCCATTTTAGTATGACACACTTAATATATATTTGTGGCATTTATGTGTTGTTATTAAGAAACTTACCTTTTCAGATATTGTCATTTTTTGAGATTTAGCTCAAAAACGAAGTCCATATAGTTTACTAGCATTGCAATAACGAAAATGCTGATTTTCAAAACCAAGATACTTCAAACCTTTTTCGCTAGCAAAAAACAAAGTGTGTAACAGTGTGAGTGAGGGTAAGGGAGTAAAAAGTTTCACCAAGAGGTAAGAGTAAGAAAGAAAACACATGTTCCGCATGCATCAACGGTCTACTCGGCTGCTAAGCATATGCCCTATAAGCTAGTATAACATATACTACTACGTTTTTCACTCTCCCCGCAGAAAATATACGTTTTTTTACTCTAGCACCAAAAGAATGAGAATCATGTTGCATAATACTAGGTGAAAAAGAAATCGATCCAGTTGCTCGGGACGTCGCCGTCCAGGGGTCCATGCTAGAAATGTGTATGTACTAGTACCAGCCGATGTGCCCCGTCCCAGTTTTTTTGAGCAAAAAGAGAGGCTGGCTGCTGGCGAAACTATTTGACAAATTAAACTATATTTAAAAGTATTTCATCCAGCTGACCCTAATGTGCAGCGCCTAACAGCAAGGCGCTACACTCTATTGTGCAGCGTCTAACACATAGGCGCCACACTGTGCAGCGCCTAACTGTAAGGAGTTGCACTACACTGTGCAACGCCTAGCTGTAAGGAGTTGCACAGTAGAGTGCAGCGCCTTACTGTTAGGAGCTGCATAAAAGGGTCAGCGGTGTGAAATACTTTTAAAAACAGTTTAGTTTGTGAAATACTTTCGCTTTAAGGTTAAATTTGTCAATTCTGCCGTCCACAACGACGCATACTTGGTTTTGTTCTGCGGTCAGCGTCGAACACGTCAAAATCTCTATGCGTTGAAGTAAACTGGTGGTGGTATGACGAAATACTAGTGGCGTGGCGTGACGGTGGGCTTTGCTACGGGAGTACGATGGCTTCCACTGCTGGCTGGCGCTGATTCCTGTCGTGCATGACGCGTACGTGTGTGTGACCTACAGTGACTTGGTGTGGTGTAAACTTGGTGATGCAAGTGCTAAGTATTGAATCGTCAGCGAGTTTTGATCCAGATTTTCTGGTGTCAACTTTAAAGTACACGACTTCTCCTTTTAAAGGAAAAAAAAATTGAATTACATAGATTTATTATATAAAAAGTGGCGCTTCCCCCACCCCCACCCCTGCGTCGCCGCATCTGGCGACACAGGGGGAAACCCTCGCCGCCGGGAGCCCCCCTTCGACTCCGCCACGCCCGCATCGCCGCCACCGGAGGGCCGGCCGGCGAAGCCGCGCTGCGCCCGGGGATGGCGATGGCGGGGCGATTCCGTTCCTGCCCTACCCCGCCCCTGCATCGGGCCGCCCCTCCGCCACCGGCTCCCTACAACGCCGCCGCCCGAGGGCCGGCCGTGCGGCCGCGTCGTGCCGGAGGATGGCTGCGGTGGAGCGTCGCCCACGTCTTCTCCCTCGCGTCGCCCGCGTCTCCTCCTCGCGCTGGATGCCTTCCCGCCCCACGGACCCAGATCGGATCTGGCGCGCCGCGGCCACTCCCCCCTTCCAACTGCTGCACCACATCCCGCTGGTCCTGCTCGGCGTCGCGGCCGCGTCCGTGCTGATCCTCCCCCAGTCTGTGTCTTGCCCCCCGTGGTGCAGCCCCTCCTTGCTGCTGTCCGTCGGGGCGGGCGTGCCCCTTGGGGGAGGTGGCCGGGGCTCGGTCCTGCCTAGGGGCAGGCCACCCTTCGTCCCCAACGGTGTCTCCTCCGAGCTACGGTGATGACCTCTGCGTGTGTCTGGTGACGGTGCTCCTCTGGCACGTTGTTAGAAGCTCTGCGGTGGATTTTGTCGACACCGCTCCGGTCCCGGCCTCCATGGACCTGCGTTCTCCAATGTTCTTGGTCTGCCGGCGTCCTCTACCGGTGTGGTTCCGGCCTCGGCGCACCGGCAGCTGCGCCTCTTCCAGCTTTGGTTCGCTGGCGTTCTGGTGGCTCCGCCTTCGGCGGTACGGATCTGCGTTCCCTTCCGGCTTTGGATTGCCGGCGACGCCGGCCACCATCCTTCCATCCGCGTAGGCTCTCTACCCCGCAGCCTCTCCGACCCCGTCCACCTACATGCCATGTCGGTTCCAAAGCTCGCGTTTTTCGTCGGCGACATCTGCACCCCCACCCCCATCTGAGGTAGCGGTCGACAAGCAGGTTGTCTCCGGCATCTTTGGATCCTGATCTGGCGACTTTAGGATTGCTCGGACTAGGCCAGGCGAAATCCATGCTCGGCTTGCCGATGCTGGCAGCGGCGGCACCCGTGGGTGTCGTTTCCCTTCCTGGAGGCGCTGCCATGGCCTTTGTCCGTGCACCCCTTCGAGTATCAGGGGAAACCCTAGGTCCCGTTTTCCGGATCGGATGGCGATGACGTCATGACATCGTTCCCTTTCTTGAAGGCGCTATCTTGCTAGCTCGTGGTGTCCTGGTGTTGGAATTGAAGATGTTCGACGTCCTGCTGATTTGGTCTGCTCCTCTAGTTTTAGGTTTGGTGGGTTTAGTTGTGTCCTTCACCCTATTTCGGCTAAGCACCCCGTCTCTCTCTGCTCCGGACACCATGATTATGACTTCTTGCGTTCATGTCATGTGTTGTACCATTTATTGTACTCTTTCTTCTTCCTTCTATCAATAAAATGATACGCAAGCTTTACGTATTCGTGAAAAAATTATATAAAAAGTAAAATAACACACCACTTTGGGTCAAGCTTTTTTGTAAAACAAACTTGTTGACGAACGCTCTTTGTGACCATTTGAAAGGGTCAGAACGGGGTCAAGGGGACGGCTGACTGGCTGGCTGGCTAGCTCAGGTGGTTTTGCTCCTCCGACGTGGCCGCGAGGGAGGTCGGCACACGCACAGTAGCTGGTTTTGTTGGCGTTTGTCTGCAACTGTGGTGCGGTTCTGGTTATTTAGACGTTTTTTTTTCGGAGGAGTTATTCTGGATGGCTTTGACTTTCATTTGCTGCCGTTGACTTCTCTGGGTTTGATTAAATTTCACATATTTAGGGACAGAGAGAGTATTATCTACTCCCTATGTTCAAAGTGAATAGACTTCTGGACAAACTCATTTCAGCGGTACTTAATTCGAACAGAGGTAATAGTATATACCAATATAAAATAACACGGGTTATGTTTCATTCAATAATTCTATGCCATCTAACTTTTTTTTCATCCTTGATGGTTCAAAGTTGGACCATATGATCATCCACACACCAGTTACACTTTTAATCTCCTAAAAAATTACCCTTTTAACTACCACCAGCATAAAAGACTTGAGGAGTGGTTATTTTTCTTCTTGCCACAAGGTGCTTGAGGAGTAGTTCATCGTGACTTAGGTGGCAATTATGTGTCCACTGGTGCAGTGGGGTTGTCGGCTTGGTCGATGCGTAGTGGGGCAACGATATCAAATGTGTTGGCAACTTGGCATGGAGACCATGTCCTGTGAGCAGTTACTCCGAGCAGCTTGGGTTGTTGGAGGTTTGGCGTGCGACATTATTTGTTTGGGATTGTGAATAACTCTCATATGTCCATGACTAAATTTATACATTGAGAACATGGGTGTGGATGGTAAAATTGGCATAACGTATTTTCTCTTTTGAGCAACCTTTTTTTCTTTTCGCAACCCGCCTTATATCATTTTACAAATGAAATAAGGCGTAAACCAATCTGGTAGGCACGAACCTACAATTTAACTCCCGAATAGCCTTGTGGTATCCTCTCGTCATAGTCAACACATGAATGAGTCTTAGGATGGCAACTCAGAACAAGTGACTAACCTGGAAGTGATGCAACAAGGAATAGTCTATTATTTACTAAAAGAAAAAATGGTGAAAAATAGAGGAAACGGATAGAAAATCTCACAATAATCAGTAACATATGGCCATATGATTAACGCACTACAAAATAATAACCATTAGGTTTTACCAATGCCCTTTGACATTGAAGTTGACCGAAATAACCCACGAGTGCCATTATAGGAAAAATATTTCATCTATTTTACTCCTATAAAACTACCATGCGTACACGTTTCATCTCTTTTACCCGTAAAACTACCATGCGTATGATTTGATCTGAACTCGATCCCAACCTAGGGTTAAGCCATCAGCATGTTTATGTTGTGCCCCAACCCCATGGCGTTCTCCAGCTTTGGAAAAAAGGAAGATGGGACAGAATTGTTTGAGATATCGGATGTGGAACAGAAAAAACTTTCATGGAGAACAGTTTGGGTCCAACGACAAATGTTGCAGGCATCATAATTCTAGCATGCCTAAGTCTCTTGTGTTTCCTGGTGTGGAAATATATCCACATGCTTTGCTTCCTATACATGCACGTTTCGCGAGATCCAGTCGACCAGTTTGACCTAGATTCCACCTTGCTGGTGTCGCATGCTCTTCTTGCTGTTGACGCTAGGTCTCTAGTTATGCGGTACAATAGTCGAAATTGATTGGCACCGAATGCAATTAATAGAGGATGCCATGCTATCTCGTGGGAGAGGCAAGAGTAGAGAGACATGCGCTCTGAGATAATAGCGTAAGTCCTCGCCACCCTTCCTCTCCAATCTAACCGGATATGTCCTTCTTTCTTCCTCTTCATTGCCAAAATGACTGCCTATTAAACACTCGATTAGTCCAGTGTGCATAGTTGTGTGGTGCAACATCTGTTTATTTGGTGGAAGAATGGACTGCAGTTTTGAAAAAATATATGGTTTGGTCCTATTCAATCTTGTAGAGAAAAATATACATTTCCCTTCCGTTGTCGTTGTCATTGGAGGGAAATTAGGCTCACATGATGAAAGTACCAGTTTGTTTCGGCGACCATATGATTTAACCCTTAGATGAATGTATTCAGTTCACTAAGATATGCTAATTATCTGGCATCGACACTTTTTGTATTGAAGATATTAGTATGATTGATTGACATATGAGATTCCTTGGTCGCCTACTGAAACTCATTTTTTTTGCTTTGCTTTGTAATAATGTAATATAAACCAAGAGTTGTATAAATTTTCAAAGGGAAACAAACCGGCAGTATAAGAAATTGTTCCAAGTAAAGAGCAATGGAATGATGGTTGTTTTTCTTTGTTGTGGGAATATGATAGATTTGTTATGCAATAATAGGGTTAAGAATGATAGTTGATTTTTTTTGTGAACACAAATGATGGTTGATGATAGCTACATTTTATTGGATAATCATTTTCTTGGATGACATCCATGCATGAATGGTAGATTACCTTCATGCTCCAATAGTCAAATTCTTACACTTCTTTCTTCTTGTACATAAATGACATTTTTTGGCTGCTTCTTAATATCTGGATTTTAAAAAAGAGAGTTTATGTGATTTACATCGTAATGAATAATTGATTCCTCAGTAAGGTCCAAGTTAGACTCCTAATTTTCATAAAGTTTTTTCATTTCAGGTAATAGGATATCATACTCACCTATTTACAGTTGCCATGTATACTGATGATGCTTAGTTACTACATCTATATTTTTTTTGGTTGACGAAATTATCCATCTTTGCTTGGTAATTATACAGTGAAAGAAGATGAAATGTTCATTCCGTAAAGATGGATTCTAGCACACAATTCATTATCACTTAAGAGGATATTTTTTAACATTTCTTATGAATATTTGCAAAACAACAGTTATCGTTAATCAAGAAAATTAACTATTTCTTTCTTGAGTCAACATCCATTGCTTCATAGTACATTTGTTCATAAGAATGTTTCTCAAAAGATTCAGTCTTTCGAGCTAAATGTCATTCTGTTTTGACTCAATAACACCAGTCAACATGGTGGAATCTAATTGTTGTAATCGCAGTCAAACTGCAACAACATATAGATAGGAGCTGGAAATTCGATTTAATTTTAAATGTCTACAGATAAATGAGCATTAGGATAGTTGTGGAGAGCTAGCTCTTGTCGCATACAATCTATCTCTATAGCTTTCAAGCAGTAATACTTATGTCCTGATTGGTAAAACAAAGTTGATCTTCTTTGTTTCTTCTAATCTCTGACTTAGAAAATGAACTAGAGAATGGAACATGTACTACGTTCTTCTTCCTATTCTTTTTTGAAACGCGGTCCCTTAGGGCTTCCTATTGTAGTATGTCATGCTAAATAAGTATTCGTGGCGTTTATCTGTTATTAAGAAGCTTATCTTTTTAGCTATTGCCATTTTTCTTGGATTTGGCTCAAAAATGAAACCCATATAGTTTAGTAGCACTATAATAATGGATTACAATAAGTGCCACTTATTCCAAGTTCTCAAATTATGATACATTTTGGGCACATGGTAATATAATTCTCCTTTCATGCATGTCTACATGGTTAGTTGCATCATTTTCACCAACTAAAGATAACTTTCTACTCATAGGAAATATTTTTAAAGCAGAAAATTATTATTTTTCACTCTGTGTTCATTTTAATGCATCATAGCTAAAATAGAACAATAATTGTCAATATCATATCAATAGCCTTTGTTCATTCTTAGTTGAGGCCTTGTCGGCGTCCCGGGCCTCGAGTACACTCGCCCCTGCGCCATCGGTGTCGGACTCGGTGCTCCGGCCATGCCTCCATCTTTCTTCACAAACGAAATTGACTGGCCCAAAATTGAAATTCATGAAATTTACTTGCAACTAAAATCTCCGAGCTTGCGTCAGATCACTGAAAGAGCGATATCAAAGTGAGACGACTGGCAAACATGACGAGACCACTAATAGAGATAGAGAAACTCTTATAGGCTTAAGTTATTAGTGGCGCGAGGTCAAAACTGCACGCCACTGGTAATTTGCCAAAATTCCTCTTATTAGTGACGTGCCGGCTAACGGGCACGACACTAATTATGTGCAAATGATACATTGTATATTTTTTTTGTATATGGAAAAAGGTTTTATCTTACTTCCTCTGAGTACAAAGTTACACTAAGTCAACGACAATTAATAAATATGGAGCGGAGGGAGTATGATATTTTGAGAACCTTCCAGTTACATGTTTATATTAAAAATAACAAAAAATGCTGAATTTCAAAACCGAGGTACTTCAAATATTCGGTGACAAAAAGAGTAACCTTGGTAGCAAAAAAAACAAAATAAACTGTGCAACAGTGTGAGGGCAAGGGAGTAAAAAGTTTCATCAAGAGGTAAAAGTAAAAAACACATGTTCCGCATGCATCAACGGACTACCTGGCTGCTAAGCATATTATGCCCTATAACATAGAGTACGTTTTTCACTCCCCCTGCAGAAAATATACGTAGTTTACTCTAGCACCAAAAGAATGAGAATCATGTTGCTCAATACTAGTACCTGAAAAAGAAATCGGTCCAGTTGCTCGGGACGTCGCCGTCCAGGGGTCCATGCTAGAAATGTGTATGTACTAGTACCAGCCGATGTGCCCCGTCCCAGTTTTTTTGAGCAAAAAGAGAGGCTGGCTGGCTGCTGGCGGAGCCACGGAGATGACTCTTGGCTCGCAATCGCCCATGGTGAAAGCGACGGTGACAGATTGGAGACAGCTCCTCCTCCCTGCTCCCCCGCCGCGGTCAGCGTCGAACACGTCAAAATCTTAATTTTGCTTTGCTACGCGAGTACGATCGCTTCGACTGCTGCTGGCTGGCGCTGATTCCGGTCGTGCATGACGCGTACGAGCGTGACCTACAGTGACTTGGTGTGCTGTAAACTTGGTGATACAAGTGCTAAGTATTGAATCCTCAGCAAGTTTTGATCCAGATTTTCTGGTGTCAACTTTAAAGTACACGATACCAGATGAAAATTTAGGTAGGATGCAGGGCTCCTCCTCCACCACCTCTTCCTCCTTCAAGAAAAAAAGTTAGGGTTTGTGCCTCTCGCCGGTGCCGGCGCAGGTCCGCCTCGTCTACGGTGGCCCTAGGGCCATGGAGGCGCGGTGGATCCTAGCAATAGCCGGCGGGAGGGCTCCGTTTTTAGTCGTTTTTTTCAATCTTGTTAGGGTTTGTGTCCTACTCAGGAAGGCGAGACGGCGGCGGCTCCCTGAAGATGGAATAAAGGTCTCCGCGCCTAGCCCCCGTTACGGCGGTGCGTCTAGCATCATTGGTGGGCGTATGGAGATGTGTCTCCGGCAAATCTATCTTTGGTGGATTTGCTCGGATCTCGTCGTTATTCGTCTACGTTCGTGTGTCTTCGGTTTGGATCCTTCCGATCTACGTTATTTTTCATCGGCGGCGGTTGCTGTTCTGGGGTGCTGGTCCTATGGGGCCTTAGCACGACGACTTTCCGACTATCTACTACAACAAGCTGTGCCCGGCTCCGGCGATGGAGGGGCGATGACAGCGGCGCGCCTTCGGCTCGCTTCGGTGCTTGTAGTCGTCGCTAGGTGGTCTACAAATCTGGATGTAATTTTTATTTCTGGTATTCGTTGTACTGCCATGATTGAAGATGAATAGATTGGAAGTTTTTCCGAAAAAAAAACTTTAAAGTACACGACTTCTCCTTCTAGAGGAAACAAATCTGAAATATGTAGATTTATATAAAAGGTAAAATAAACACACCACTTTGGGTCAAGCCTTTCTCTAAAACAAACTTGTTGACGAACGCTCTTTGAGACCAAATGGACAAAAAAAGACACACAGATGGGCCGGCGCAGTTAGCTGCTACACGATTCCTGTTTTCTCTGTTTTACGTTACGGTCAAGTTTTTCTCCGGTTTTTATTTTTCTATTCTTTTCTCTACCGGTATTTACTTTTTAATTTTCTTTTAGAAGATCCCCCAGTTTTTAAAATAACTATTATTTTTATTTTTAAAACATCTTTGAAATTCCAGAATACTTTTAAAATTCGAGTTTTTTTGAAATCGCGAATATTCTTTAAATTCAAGAATATTTCTGAATTTGTTAAAAAATATTATTTTTTGAATTTGGGAAAATTATTTCAAAATTAGACATTTGTTGAAACACAAATAATTTTTAGTATTTTGTTTATTTAACATTTCTACTGTAGTCAGTTTTTTTGAGACAACCGGGCTAAAAAAACAATGCAGACATTTTTTAGGGGGAAACCATACGTATTTATATATGAGAACCCTACAATAGCATTTACATGGGTTGATCTGGTCATAATGCTCTCTCTGCTGCCTGGCATTTTGATTCACAAACAGGGAGTGCCTCTTCAGCACCAGTTATCAAAGTTGACTTGGTCGCAATGGTCTGTCTTTGCCCAGCATTTTGACGCACAAACAGGGAGTGCCTTTTCAATGCCAGTTATCAAAGCTGACCCGGTCGCAATGCTTTATCCGTTCCCCAACATTTTGATGCACAAATGGGAGTGCCTCTTCAATGCTAGTTATCAAAACTAACCAGGTCGCAATGCTCTCTTGGTTGCCCAGCATTTTGCGCACAACAGGAGAGCGATCAAACTGACCCGGTCGCAATGCTTTGACCGTTGCCCAACATTTTGACGTGAAAACGGGAGGGCCTCTTCAGCGTCAGTTATCAAAGATGACCTGATTATAATGCTCTGTCTGTTGCCAAGCATTTGGATGCGCAAACGGGGAGCGCCTCTTCAGGCCAGTTATTAAAGTTGACCCAGTCACAATGCTCTCTCTGTTGCCCAGCATTTTGCGCACAAGCGAGGAGCGCCTCTTATCAAAGCTGACCCCGTGACAACGCTCTGTCCGTTGCCCAGCATTTTGACGCACAAACAAGGAACCCCTCTTCAGCGCCGATTATCAAAAGCTAAACCGGTCGCAATGCTCTGTCTGTTGCCCAGCATTTTGATGCTCTAACAGGGAGCACCTCTTCAGCGCTAGTTGTCAAAGCTGACCCAGTCGAAGTGTTTTGTCCGTTGCCCAGATTTTTGACGCCCAAACAAGAAGTGCCTCTTGAGCACCAGTTATCAAAGCTGACCTGGTCACAATGCTATGTTCGTTGCCCAGCATTTTGATGCACAAATGGGAGCGCCTCTTCAGCATTAGTTATCAAAGCTGATCTGGTCGCAATGCTCTGCCGGTTGCCCAACATTTTGCACATAAATGGGGAGCTCCTCTTCAGTGCCAGTTATCAAAGCTGACCGGCCGCAATGCACTGTCCGTTGCCCAACATATTGACGCACAAATGGGGAGCGCCACTTCATCAACAGTTATCAAAGCTGAACCGATCGCAATGCTCTGTCAGTTTTGCACATCATTTTGGTGCTCTAACGGGGAGCGCCTCTTCAGCAATAGTCATGAAAGCTGGCCCGGTCGCAATGCTCTGTCCGTTCTTGGTATTTTGATGCACAAACAGGGAGCGCCTCTTCAGCGCTAGATATCAAAGCTGACCCAATCGTAATGCTCTGTCTGGTGTCCAATATTTTGATGCACAAACGAGGAGCGCCTTTCAACGCAGTTATCAAAGCTGACCCGTCATAATGCTCAGTTCGTTGCCCATCATTTTGGCGCACAAACGAAGAGCGCCTCTTCAGCGCCAGTTATCAAAGCTGATCCGGTCACAATGCGCTGTATGTGGCCCAGCATTTTGACGCACAAACGGGCAACGCCTCTTCAGCACCAGTAAACTGGTGGTGGTATGACGAAATCAAAAATGCTAGACACACGGGCAAAACCAACGGACCTTTACGAATGAGCTGACTTGTCATTTTCTAATTAGGCTAAATAACCCCCTCCTCCTAATTAATTGGGCCCCCCTGATTTTAACTGGTGGGGGTGGGCGCCAAGGCCAGTAAAACCCCGTAATCCTCCGTTGATGTAGCAAAGCCGATGACGAAATACTAGCGGCGTGGCGTGACGGTGGGCTTTGCTACGCGCGTACAATCGCTTCGACTGCTTGCTGGCTGGCGCTGATTCCTGTCGTGCATGACGCGTGCGTGCTTGACCTACAGTGACTTGGTGTGGTGTAAACTTGGTGACGCAAGTACTAGGCATTGAATCGTCAGCGAGTTTTGATCCAGATTTTGTGATGTCAACTTTAAAGCACACGACTTCTCCTTTTAGACCAATATAAATAGATAAATTGAAGATAGATTTAAAAAGTAAAATAACACCACTTTGGGTCAAGTTTTTCTCCATTTGTAAAGCAAACGGACAAGAAAACACACACCGCAGACCTGGCCCAGTTAGCTGTTCTCCGTTTTAAGTTCCGGTCCAGTTTATCTCGGGGTTTTAGTTTTCTATTTCTTTTCTCTACAGGTACTTACTAGTTTTATTTTTCTTTCATAATATTTTTAAATTTAAAATAATGTTTTCATGTTTTGAAACATTTTTAAAATACAGAATACTTTTCATATATGAATTTTTTGAAATCACCACTATTTCTAAAATTCAAGAACATTTTACAAGATTATTTTTTAATTTTAGAACATTATTTGAAAAATAGACATTTCGGAGATTCAAAACAACATTTTAAATACAAAAAAATAGTATTATGTTCCTTTAACCTTTCTGCTCAGTTTTTCAATGCTTGTACTACAGTCGGATTTTTGGGGACGACCGGGCTGAAAAAACATGCACATGTTTTTAGTGGAAAACCATATGTACTTATATCTGCAAACGCCTCAAAATAACAATTCGGTGCACTCGCCTCGCTTGGCCATTGTGCTCTCCGCTGGATAAAAGACCAGGAGCTGAAGTTTCCCAAATTCAAAAAATAAATGAAAATTAGAAAAAAAATCATAAGTTTTCGACGTATTCATGGATTCGATTTTTTATTCTAAAAATATTCACGAAATTAAAAAAATATTTGTGAATTTAGGAAATTGTTCCAAAATTTGGAAAGTGTTCACAAATTTTAATTTTTTAATGAATTTAAATTTTAAAATATTAATAAATATTAATGAATTTGGTAGTATGACGAAGGTGTACTAGTGGCGTGACGGTGGGCTTTGCTACGCGAGTACGATCGCTTCCACTGCTGCTGGCTGGCGCTCACAGTCGTGCATGACGCGTACGTGTGTGACCTACAGTGACTTGGTGTGGTGTAAACTTGGTGACGCAAGTGCTAGGCATTGAATCGTCAGCGAGTTTTGATCCAGATTTTGTGATGTCAACTCTGAAGTACTCGACTTCTCATTTTAGGCAGCTATAAATTGTTGGAAGTGTATTTACATTTAAGAAGTAAAATAACACACCACTGACATGTAGACATTCAGCGCTTAAGTCAAACCCTTCCTTACTCGGATCATGCAGCTGCCTAATTAGGGTTCCTCCGCCTTCCGCCGGCTTCGCCACAGATCCGCCTCGTCTTCAGCAGCCTTAGGACCATGAAAGTGCGGTGAATCCTGGCCCTTGCCAGTGGCAGGGCCTCGTTTTTAGATATGTTTTCAAGTTTTGTTAGGGTTAGTGTCCAGCTCGTGAGGCAAGACGACAACGACTTCTGAAGATAGAATAACGTTCTCCTCGTTTAGCCCCCGTTTCGGTAGCGCCGTCGGTGGGTGTGTGGAGGTGTGTCTCCGGCGGATCTACTTTTGGTGGATTTACTCGGATTTGTTCGTCGTTTGTCTATGTTCGCCTGTCTTCATATTTGATCATTCCGATCTATGCTAATCTTCATCGGTGGTGGTTGCTCTTCTGGTGCGCTAGTTCTATGGTGCCTTAGCACGAAGACTTCCCGACTGTCTACTACTACAAGTTTTGCCGACTCTGATGAGGGAGGGGTCATGACAGCGGCACGCCTTGGGTTCGCTCCAGTGCTTGTAGTCGTCACTAGGTGGTCTATGAATCTGGATGTAACTTTTATAATTTTTGATATTCATTATACTACCATAATTGAAGATGAATAGATCAGATGTTTTCACGGAAAAGAAAAAATAGTTTTTCGTAAAATAGAATTGTTGACTAACACTAGTTGTGGTCATTTGGTCATTTGTTGCACATGTAGCTAGAGTATTAAAATAAACAGATTACATCGTATCGAAGAAACTGAATACTCTAGCTCCATCTTTCGAACTTTTACTTTTTCTCAAGCCTCCCGATAAAAAGCTATAGAAGACCAAACTTGCACAAGTTAGACTAAGATCATCTACACAGCCGGACCCCTTATTTGCTCCCTAAACATTCACAACGTTCGCCTCAATAAAAATTGACCCAACGACCTCTCACTTAGCCCCTATATGACCAGACTGACGGGCACCCCTCAAATTGGGACCAAATGTAGGGACAATATGAGGGCGCCCGGACGCGACCGGCCACCCTGCTCGAGGTCATAGCGGTCCCACCTGCAGCCACATGAAGCTCCTTCCTCTCTCATTTGTGCACCCAAAATTTTAGTCCCACATCGCCGCGCGAGGCTGGTGCTGACCGGCTTAAATTGCCACCCACGGATGGCGGCAAGCTTCTGTGTTGTTGTATACACTACTAGAAAAACCGCTACTAATGGCGCACCTAATTTGGCCATTAATGGCGCATCACTGGTGCGCCATTACTAGCACGCCATTAGTAACTTTTACTAATGGCGCACCAGTGGTGCGCCATTAGTATCTGGTATACTAATGGCGCACCACTGGTGCGCCATTAGTATAGGCTACGGTGCGTCATTAGTATGCCTCCCAGGGGCCATGTATACCCAGGTGCTTTGGCATACTAATGACGCACGACCACGAGATGCGCCATTAGTAACCATGGCATACTAATGGCGCACTGACCAGTGATGCGCCATTAGTATGCTTTGTCATACTAATGGCGCACTGTCATGTGATGCGCCATTAGTATGAATATTAGGTTTTTTATATTTTTTTATTTTCTGTTTTTTGCACAGGTTACAAAATGTATAATTTGACAAAATATAGACAGCACACATCAACAACAGATTCATCGAATACAATAGAAGATTAGTCTTTGAATACAATTCATCATATTAGTCTCCGAATACAATTCATCATATTAGTCTCCGAATTGAAAAGACCGAACAAAGATAGAACATTACATTACAAGTCTCGAGACCGCGAGTAGCGAGTTTGTCTTCACATTACAAGTCGATATCGATCATCTAAACTACCATCACATATAAGAGAGCTGCGGTCATCACGATGAGCATCATCACGATGAAACTCATCTTCATCCGGTTCCTCCAACGCTCCCTCCCCTCTCCCGCTAGATAGCGGGCGTATCTAGATTCGGCCTCGGCCCTAGTGGTGTACCCTTTGTAACTGTTACCGCTGAATCGGTGAACCTGTCTCCGACACTCCTCCCAGTCATCGTAGACTCCGGGAACCTTACCCTTGTACACGACATACGTCGGCATCGCTATGCACTAGCCAAATGAAACGTTAGTACCAATTCACAGACAATACATAAGCAATATATAAGTATGCAACAGAACGATC
>LR880966.1:729383651-729400400 GCA_904067115.1 Aegilops sharonensis
TCATGTAAAAATATAGTGATATACAACAGGTACTTACTTCAGCATTGGAGCACAGAGAATTCCCGCAAGATATTTTCCTCGAATACGATCCCAATGGAGGAAGTCTTCTATCGTTTAACCTTATTTTCTAAAAGAGAGATGGGTAAGAAACATGTAGAAAATATGATCAGAATGCTATAAAATTTCATGATGCGAGGATACACACACGCTTCTTAGAATGGAGTTGACATTCTTTTGCTGGACTGGAGCGGACTAGTTCTTTGGCCACTGGAATCTGCTTATTATCAGTGGGAGTTGGGTTTCTCTGTGCTGGAGCAGTATCTATGAAAAATGGAGTTGGTTTATTATCTCCTGGCGTTTGGATCTTTTGCAAAGACCTGGTTTATAACCCTTCAGATTCTAACATAGCCGTCTTCCCCTTGCATGCCTTATATAGAAGAATGGTGATTCAGTTATAAAACATGCTACAGCAGAGATGGAATAGATACTGAAGAATAGAAAGGCATGACATATTAACATGTATTCCCTCCATCCGGAAATAAATGGATGGGTCTAGGCGTATTTCAGTTCTAGATACATCCAGTTTTATCCATTTCTGCGACATTTAATCCGGACGGAGGGAGTATGATGTAAGAGCTAGGGATACGACAGGACAACACAGTAAAAAGAACACTGAAAAACCCACTGCAGAACCAAAGTATTCAAACCCACTGATATGAGATAGTACACTCATGCAGCTCAGGATGCAAAACTACCAGGCAGTTTTCCTTACAAAAATCAACATTGTGGCCTTTAATCATACATTTTGCTACAACTAAATTTAGATCAGATAAAGGTTGGATTCACGCCGATTAACAAAATACATGCTGATATAAAAATATAGTGATATACAACAGGTACTTACATCTACATTGGAGCACAGAGAATTCCTGCAATAATCTTTCCTCATAAACAATACCATTGCAGAAATTCTTCTATCTGTTAAGCTTATTTTCTAAAAGAGAGATGGGTAAGAAACATGTAGAAAATATGATCAGCATGCTATAAAATTTCATGATGCAAGGATACGCACACGCTTCTTAGAATTGAGTTGACATATTTTTGCTGGACTGGAGCAGACTAGTTCTTTGGCCACTGGAATCTGCTTATTATCAGTAGGAGTTGGGTTTCTCTGTGCTGGAGCAGTATCTATAAAAACTGGACTTGGTTTATTATCTCCTGGCGTTTGGATCTTTTGCAAAGGCCTTGTTTGTAACCCTTCAGATTCTAACATAGTCGTCTTCCCCTTGCATGCCTTGTATAGAAGAATGATGCTTTAATTATAAAACATGCGACAGCAGAGAGATGGAATAGGTACTGAAGAATAAAAAGGCATGACATATTGACATGTATTCCCTCCATCCGGAAAAAAAATGGATGGGTCTAGGCGTATTTCAGTTCTAGATACATCCTTTTTTATCCATTTTGGCAAAATGTAATCCGGGCGGAGGGAGTATGGTGTAAGAGCTAGGGATACGACAGGACAACACAGCAAAAAAAACACTAGTTGAATGTAAAACTATATGCTAGCGGAATACGTATAGAAATAACTAAGACAACATACACGTGTATGATTGGGAAAATAAGATGGCATTGCAACAGAGCACTTGAACAACACTTCAATGTAAAAAAACATGGTATGGCAGACAGATGAAGTACATACAGATGAATAACAATGCATAAGATATTCAGAAGCATGATGTCCAAATTAAGCAGATGGCATTGCGATAGAGTAGAATGACAGTACTTGAATTTGAAAACATGTTATCATGAATGGAATAGGTACTGAAAAATAGGAAGGCATGGCATATTTACATGCATGATCAGCATGCTAAGCACATGGCATTGCAACAGAGTAGATACACTCCAGGACATTATATGCATGTTGTACCCATATCACAGGCCAAGTTAGAGCAAGGACCTTGTGGGGTGAAGAGGATTCATCATCTTTCTACAAGTCTTCTGAAGAACTGCCTTTACATGTTCCATCATATTTGGTATCACTGACATCAAATTTATTGGCCTTTACATTGCTCCGTGAGATTCTTGTGGATATATCAGTGTGTGCAATTATATCTGACATGCATGGAAGACAACTAGTAGTTAGATTTATGTAATGAGTGCTTGTAGGAGACGACATAAATAGTAGGACTGGGGTTAACTAGCAGCAATAGGTCTCATAAACTAAAGGGAGAACACAGATGAAAGCTATATAATATGTATCGTTCGTACTCGAGATTAACTAGATGGCACACAAAAGTATTAAAGAACAACATAGATAATACTAGAAGTGGTATAATACTATAATCACCAGCCTGTGGGATAGCATTGGCTGACGGATGATAACTATGGAACAGCGTTACCTAAAGAACAAGTATCTTAGCTGAACTATGGAACAGCGTGAACTCCTGAACAAGACCCGTAAGAGATCAGCATGAATATACAGTGAAATGTGATGATCTATTTTCCATGCTTAGATGAATAACAAAGCCATAAATGTTGCACACAAGTAAGATGAGGGTACAACCTATCTGGCTGCCATCCATAGGAGTGAGCATCATGTGCTGACTTGTCGATGGCCCTGCAGTTGTTGTGGTTGTCCATGTCGGGCACGCGCATTCGATGCAGGGAATTGTTGAGTGGGGACTATAGCTCCCTTCTGGTGTATGCTTCCCTTGTTGGAGCAGCTGCGGTGAGTCGGAAGACAGTGTGTCTGAAGATGCAGATAACGCTTAATGTTAAGAACGGCATATCTCTTTGATCTGAAGAAATACACTAAGAGATCAACAGCAAGGTACGAGAGTGGTCACACGTCTGTTGACTGAAGACTAAATTGGGGTTACACGATTTTATTTTATTTTGGTACTGTCCGATTTACGCCGGATGGCTTGATGGCCGTCTTGTGCCTCCCGGCTGACACTGTTCGGAATCTTCCCCGAAGAGCCAGCGACCAACGTCAGAGCAGCCTGCCTCTGCCGTCCGTGGACCCGGCCAAAACCCCGCTCCCCGCCCCACCGCACTGCCGTGGTTGCACCGCCCCCGGGCCAATCCACAAAGACTCCCCGTCATCCAGATCCGGCGGCGGCAGTACCTTCAACCCACGCAACTCTAAAAGATAGCCATCTAAGTGCTGCTTCCGTGGCGAACTTGTGGCCCCGCACCCTTACGTTAGACACCAGCCAACCGGCAGCCTAGGAGCTCCGCCGCCTCGAGGGGTGCTACTTCCCATTGGGAATCGATTGGCCTAGAATAAAAATTCAGAGAACTGACGCCTAAATAAAGTGATTTGAGATGAGGGTGCGACCTATCTGGCGGCATGGTGAAGTAGGCAGGTCCAGCTGCTGAGTCGGTGAGGCCGGCGCGGTTGCGGTGGCGACCGGCGGCAGGGAAAGAGCGATGTCGCGACGGTCGACGGCTACACGGAAGCAGCGCCAGGACACTGGACGGACCCGAAGTTGGAGCCGCTCCGGCGCCGTGAACAACGGCGGGGGTGAATCGGCTCCGGTACGGCTCACGCGGCCGTCGTCGAGGCAGCACCAGCAACACGGAGTAAGAGGCACACGACCCAGTGCACGACGACAAATGAACAGCGTCTCCGGCATTAGGGAGGAGGGCGGCTGTGAAATTGGTGCAGTGGGGGGCGCCATGAAGGTAGGGCTGAGGTTTTGCGGCTCGGGAGAAGGGAGCTTCCCGGGGAGAAGGTGATTTGGCGCCCACGAGGTATGAATGGGGTGGGGGGCGGTGGGGAATTGGGAGGGGAGTGGAACCATGTCTTACGGACGCATTTGTCTGAAATGTGAGGGGGAGTTACAGTTCTACCCTTGCCTATAGGCTTCTCGGCTTGGGTCTGTGTACTGAGGGTCGGGGATAGTAGAGTAACTTTGCTTCTCACCAAATAGTGTGCGGGAGCGATTTCGGGCGAGGAGGGCGTGTTTTGAACTATAGTGGGCGCGGACGATTTCGGGCGAGGAGAGCGTGTTTTCAAATAGTGGGCGCGAGCTATTTCGGGCGAGGAGAGCGTGTTTTGCCGACCATGATTTATGAATTATTCGGCACATGTCATTTCGGCCTAGGAGAAGGCGCGCTTGGATGAAGTTACGAACCTACCCTCGATGTACAACGGGCCAATTGATGTGTGTCCCACATAGGACGGTAATTTCACGTCTCCCATTTGTTTGCTCGGGCGAATTCCACCGAGCAGAGAGGATGTTTAACGGTTCGTTCAAATTTTGGGAGAACGAGCATCCACGTCTACCTTACCAAGTCGATTCGAATCAAATTTTGAAATATTAGCTTGCCACTTCTTTTTTAGATGGAGAGATGATGCTCGGGAGTAATGTGTTTTTACATGCTCGTTGCTAGCGATTTACTATATGAAAAATAGTTGACCCACTCAAAAAACGCGAATCAAACCCAAAATGAAATATCTCGATTCAATGAAATAGCTCGTTCAGTAGGTCAAAATAGTGAACTAAATCCAAAATTGAACACCTCAATTGAGTAGCATGTTGTACAGTATTATAGTACTCCATGAACATGTTGAAAGTCAAATTAATGAACTTGTTTGATATACGCATATATCTGTTCATGTGTGGACTGCAGACAACATGGTCTCCAATTTAAATATTTGAATGCAAGTTTATATCGAAACATGGTTTATATCAGTCTTTGATGCATAAAACGCGACCTCCCCCTCTCCCGCACTCCTGTTCTCTCTCTCTCTCTCTCTCTCTCTCTCTCTGTCTCTCTCTCTCTCGCCGACAATCTTCAATTCTGTCGCACGCATCCGACACAAAAACCTTGTTGGTCCCTCTCCCTTTCTCCCCATCTCTCTCTCTCTCTCTCTCTCTCTCTCTCTCTCTCTCTGTGTGTGTGTGTGTGTGTGTGTGTTGGGAGGGGGGGTCTTTCTAGTTCGCATGCATATATACACCATCTATAGGTCTCTCTCGCACACTATGTATGATACTCTAGCTAGTCCAAGCTAGATATCTTGGGTGCACTCATCGTACACACAAATTCTTTGGCTCTTTGCCCGTAACTCTCTCACGCACCACTATGTCGTCTCGGAGCTCTTCCCCCCTCTCTCAGACTCTCCATCCACCTGGGTCACACATACACATGCATATCTCACTCGCACTCGATAGGCCCATCTAAAACTCTATCTCTCTCCCTTGTTCTCTCTCCATCTCACATGCACACACACACAATCTCATGCCCAGCTAGCCAAGTATGATGGTCTCTCACTCAATTGTAGGCACACGCAGTCCCCCCTATATGTATATGACTAGCTAATCTTAGTCTCCATCACAAACATGTGCATGGTCTATCTCGATTTCTCTCGGGGCATCTTTCTATCGCACACGCAGTCCCTCGATCTCCCACCCATATAGTCCCCTCACGATCTCGAGGGGATCTCTCTATCACAAACACACCCTCTCTCCCTCCCCATGCGTCCATGCCATCCATGTGTCCCTCTCGACCTTTTTTCCTTGTTGGCCAGACCTCTATTGGACATGTGCTACAGGGGTGTCTCTCTCCGTTGCAAACAATCACACACTATCTATCTTCGTGTATCTCCTCGCCTCGCTTTTCCATCTCGGAGATGCATGCGTGATATGTTCGCATAAGAAACGAAAAAACACACTCTCTCTCTAATTTATCGTTTGTTGTCACTTTCTCTTTCACACACATACTCTTTTTGCACACTTACTCATTCTCCTTCACACGCACTTGATCTGTCTCGACCGAGGCACTCTCCTCGGTCCATAGCATATAGATTTATTGAAAAGTCAAACATCACAAAGTTTGACCATGTACGTGGAGAAAAAGAATTACATCTAGTACGGCAAACATATATCATTAGATTCACCATGAGATGTAGTTTTGTATGATGTATCTTTGGTATTGTAGATATAAATAACATTTGCGTAAACCTGATCAAAGTTTCCAAAGTTTGACTTCTAAAAAATTTACATGCACTGCATTATCGAGCGGAGGGAATATCTCTTTCCCCCTCTCAACTATCTGACGCACCACTCAGCCTTATCAGGGCTCCTCAATCTCTCTCAAACTTTATTGGTCAGTTTGGTTCGTGACCTGACCCTCATGCCTTGATGGCCGGTACGGCCTGGTGTGGACGTGAAATGTAAAATATTTCTGCGTGGCCAGGCTTGTGTGGTGTTGAAGCGTTTGGTTCATGCTTGGGCCAGGCAAAGCATCAACGTCCCATCAATCAATCCATGCATCAATTATGTAATTCTAATATCCATCCATGTTGCTGTTAGCCTCGTGGCCGCACGACCAGGCACGGCCAGGCGTTCGAAATCGGTCGCCTGGGCCAGGCTACCTGCAGTGTCCGGAGTTCAGCCAGGCTAATTAAAGTGCACAAGTGAACCCAGGCCAGGCGGGCTTTCTTTTTCATAGGTTAGCAACCAAACAAGCATGCATGAAATCCAGACACAACCCCAGGCCAGGCAAAAGATGCTCAGGACGCAAGCCAAACTTGCCTTATATCTCCCTGGTTCAAACATACACATGTCTCGCTCGCGCTATACATATAGACCCATCCAACACTCTCCGCCCTTGTTCTCTCTCCATGTGACACGCATCCCCCTAAGTACCATAATCCCTCACTCCATCATAGGATCTGTTTGGATCCATGGGTTAGAGTTAGTTTGGGTTAGTTTGGAGTCAACTAACCCAAAAAGATCCAAACAGGAGGGTTAGTTTGGGTTAGATGCATCTAACCCATCCAAAAAAACTAACCCATCCAAGAGGTGCTTATTTGGGTTAGTTCTTCTCGGGACCACTAATAAACACTTTTTTCTCTCGCTCTCCCCGCAGCAGATCCCTCCCCACTTCCTTGAAGCTTCTCGTCCTCTCCCTCCCTCCCTCTCGCACCGCCCGTGAAGGTGCCTCGCCGTATCCGCGCTCCATCTAACCCTGCCATCCAAACACCTCTTTACTTAGAGTTAGTTCAGGGTTAGTTTAGGGTTAGAATCTAACTCTAACCTCTAACTGAGTTAGAGTATCCAAACAGGCCCATAGGCGCAAGCACTCCCCCCCCCTCCTAAGTATGATTATCTCTTACTAGCCGTCAGGAACACACGTATTGTCTCCTTCCATCCATATGTCTGTCTCGATATCTCTCGGGGCATCTTCTATCGCGCACACACCTTGTCACTCGATCTCCCACCCATATAATCCCATCACGATCTTCAGGGGATCTCTCTATGACAAACATACACTCTCTCCTCCCCATGTCTGCATTTTCTCCGTACGTCTCTCTCGACCTCTCTCCCTTGTTTGTTAGACCCCTCTTGGCCACGTGCTAGGGGTCTTGCTCTCTTCGTTCCAAACAACCACACACTATCTCCTCACCTTGCCTCCGTTGACGAAGATGCATGTGTGATATGTTTGCATAAGACACGCATGCTTTTTCTCTACTTTTGTCGTGTGTTGTCCATGTCTCTTTCACACACGCACACACACTTTTTTCACACACACTCTCTCTCTAGTTAGGGACTCTGTCACGTCCATAAGCATATGGATGTTTTGAAAAGTCAAACCTCAGAAAAGTTTGACCAGGTATATGTGGAGAAAAACATTTACATCTGGAACGATCATTAGATTCATCACAACATGTACTTACTTCATACTATCATTTATCTTTGGTATTGTAGATATAAGTAATTTCTTTATAAACTTGGTCAAAGTTTCAAAAGTTTGACTTTAAAAAAATATTGGAACTACATTATCAAACGGAGGGAGTAGATCTTTATCTCTCTCTGCTATCTCTCACGGGCCTCCCCTCTCACTCGAACTCTCTATACCGACGGATTATACGCTCACTGTGTCAGCGTATAGCTCCGTATATTGTTTATTTGACCGGTCAACCAATCCACATGCTGCCTTGTCAGCTCGTGTTCTATATCTTCGTGTGCTGGCCCATGTGGCAGTGGGTGAAAATAAGTAAACTAGAGGCCCATCTGACACGCGGTGAAGTAAACAAAGTTGAAACCACTTGGGGTAGCACCCCGCACGCTAGTAAATTGAGGGCGCACTGAGGACAAACTTCTTGCGCGCGAAGGACGCACTCGCGCACAATTCACCACTGCGCGGCGGCATGCACAGAAGGACGCACTCGCGCACACCCAGCACACAACACACACCAGCACACGTGTACACCGGTGTCGCCGCCGGTTGAGATGGACGGTGAGGCAGCCAACAAGCAGAGGCGGCTCGAGCCAAAACCGCATCCGGCAAGCCTGGACTTCATCAGCAGCCTCCCCGATGACATGCTGCTCGTCATCATCGGCGCCCTCCCCACCAAATCTGCCGTGCGGACCGCCCTGCTCTCCCGGCGGTGGCGCCTCCTCTGTCGCTGCGTCCCCCTCAACCTCACCGTCGACAGCTGCCTCTACGACGGGGATTGCAAACGCATGGTCGCAGTCTCCAAGATCCTTTCATCGCACCCTGGGCCAGCCAGACGCCTTGACATCCGCATGTTTAGTACCAACTGCAAGGTCCAACCCAAGTTTGACGAGTGGTTCTTATCCCCCGTCCTAGATCAGCTCGAGGAGCTCAGCTTTGAAGCTGGACGATGTCGCTCTCTGCCGCCGTCCGCGCTCCGCCTCACGCCAACGCTGCGGCGCGCCAGCTTCAGCTCCTGCTATCTTCCCCAGATTAATGTCGCGCCCGCCCTTCTTCTCCCTCAACTCAAGCAGCTCGACCTCTTCGATGTTGTCATCTCGAAGAAGGCTATGGAGCACCTGCTCCGCAGCTGTACTGCGCTCGAGTACCTTCGTCTTGAGCAGATCCACGGGTTCATTAGCCTCCACATCGCCTCGACGAACCTCCGATGGATTTATGTGTCTTGCTGGCCCCGCAACAAGACATCAATTGGGAGGAGATCACTCCAGCTGTTCCACGTATGGTCATTGAGAATGCGCCTTTCCTTGAGAGATTGCTTCTGTCGGATCTAGAAGGTCCAACAAAAATCAGGGTCATTGACGCGTCGAAATTGACAGTGTTGGTGTACTCGTCTGCCAAATTCTCCGAACTCTTTATTGGATCCGTAATCGTTCAGGTACAACACTCATCTTCTTCTCTATCTTATTGAAATTCACATTTTTAAATTTCTTCTTGATGTATTTACGGCCGTATTCCAGAAAATGATTCCCACAAGCTTGACCCAGTCCATGCGCACAGTGAAGATCTTAGCACTAAAATCTATCGGCCCCAATCTAGATCAAGTTGTTGGATTCCTTACATGCTTTCCGTGCACGGAGAAGCTACTCATCGAGGTGAAACTTCTTTCCTATAAGTAAACAGTAATCACAACGTAGCTCAATTTTTTCGTAATTTTCCCAAATTACGATGACAAGTGAAGTGTTCAAAACTGCATCTACGCACTGCACCGAAAGAAATGTTTTTAGTATTTTTTTCTCACGTGATCACCTGCATCGTTTTTATGCTGTACTACTATAGTAGCCTAGGCTAGTCATAGTGGAAAGTAACTTAGACTACTCCAGTAACTCTATGGTTACCCTAAGAGCAAGTACTACCTCCGCCCTGGTTTACTCTTCCAATTTTGTAGTATCAAAATTTGACCATAGATTTAACTGACAAAATGTTAATGCATGTCACTAAGTACTGTATCGTTGGATTCGTATTTGAACATAATTTCAAATGGTGTAATTTTTAGTGACATGCACTGGCATTTTCTTAGGTAAATCTATGGTCAAAATTTTATACTAAATACGAGGTAGTATTCCCCAATCTGGATCACCTACTTTGCTCCGGTGCCAAATTAACTCACACGATGAAAAAACACTACGTGGGAGAGAGAGAGAGGACTGAGGCAATAAAAAGCACTTGTTTGGGAGAGTGAGAGGCTGGTGTAGTTGGTTTGATTGATTTGTTTATACATGTGGGTCTGTGTGGACAACGGTGCCAACTCTCTCACATCGCGAGAGCGGTGCCAAAATCTTTTGATTTGACATCGATGCGTATTATGTGGCATACTTTTGCAAAATATGGCATCGGCCACATAGTGGAAGGCAACAAATGCCCAAGCTCTTCACGTGCTCCTAGTTAAATGAGAGGAAACAGAAAGATAGAGAGAGAGAGAGAGAGAGAGAGAGAGAGAGAGAGTGAGTGAGTGAAAAAATATCACTAGCCAGCTAACCCTATCGTATGAGCGAATGATATTGGTACCTCTTGATGACACGGCAATCTTATGCAGCCAGCTGCTCTAATATGTTCTCTTCTTTTGCAAATAAAAAAAGACCCGAAAGTGAAAAATGTGCTGCACTATAACAATCTCATCGAATGCCTTGATCTCCATCTTACAGAAATTGATTTGATCGACTACCGAGGCAGCACATCTGAGATTAAATTGGCCAGGTTCTTTGTTCTGGAGGCAAGTGTGCTCAAGGTAATGAGGTTTGGCGTTCTCTGGCGCAACAATGAATGGCGTGCTGATCACCGCAAGCGTCTAAGCCTAAATGACAAAGTCTCTGCAGAAGCTGAATTTGTTTTTGAAACATCAAGTGGCCAGAGACTCGAAAACTTATTTGCCCATTAGTGACTTGTCAGGGCAGTGGATCTTAGTTTGTACGATAATGCTGCATCCACCTAAAGTAACGAAAGTTCTTACATAAACTTCCTAGTAATTCCCTCTTTGTAGGTGCAGCATTACTCCTAACATTTGTAATATCAGTTTGAAACTTGTAATATTGTCGTGTCCTATTCCTGCATTTTCAAAATCCTGCGAATCAAACAAGTCCTGAGTTGGTGATGATGTTGTGCCTCCCATCTTTCACCAATAGCCGTCGAATCTAGATCTGACGCATACAAACCAAGCTTCTCCATTTTTGCAAAAAGATGGCCGCACTTGTTCCCTATTTACAAACAACTCCTTGTCTCTCGCAATCAGCACTTGTTCCAAGGCCGTGGAAAAATTTGGTGCGATGGCCGCTGCCGGAGCCGTCCACCCCCAATCTTGGTGTTCCGTGCAATGCACGGGCATCTACGCACGGGAAATTATGTCGAACAGGGCTAGTTGTAAGCAGGCTAGCTCTACAACCATTATGATAGTGACTGCAGACGGTGAGGCTGACTATGGTATGCCGAACACGGTGCCTATACTCAGGTGTCATCTCCCGCGCAGGGTCTTGTCACTTCACTGTGAGGAGCAGCACGTAATAATTTGACCAACGGGTAGTACAGTGCTAGTACTCCTACTACTACATTGGTAGTACTACTACTAGTACTAGTAGCACCACCGTCTTGATTTAGGAGTACTACCACGTCCATCTGGATTTTAGTAGTATTTGACTAGCAATATCTAGTACTACTCCCTCTGTAAATAAATACATGGTGTTTTATTCCTATCGGCGAGAGAACTTAATGTTTTTTTTGCTAACTAGAGTACTAATAGGATTACATGCAATGAACTAAACACTGCATGTCGTGTTTGGTAGTCTCAAGTCATTGAAAGCATGCATGGCCCACATCTCTCATTGGTTGATATGTCACGAAATAAGAAACAAGGAGGGAGTTAATGCATCGTGCCTAAGTGTTTTGGGATTATTTGTTTTTCGTAAGGTGACTTACACAACATTTTTGTTTCATTAACATTTTATTAGTTAGATCAAAGGTCAAAACTTGGCGCAAAAATGCAAAGGGGACCAATAAACCAGTAAACATGAAACTTCTCTCGTTTGGCCCCAACTAGAGGTCCGGTGAGATGACTATACTGCACCGGCACGGAGGGGGCGCAGCTTCATTGACTTACGGCAACTGCCTTTGGGTGAATGACACGTGGGCCCAGGGGGTGGCTGGCCCACCTATCATATAGCCAAAGGCAGGTGTAGTGGAGGGCTGAGGAGTAGTACGACATCCTACGCACCTACGCACGCTAACCAAGGGCAAGAGTGATCACTCGAATCGCAAGATCAGTTGACTAGAAGCTAAGCTAGACCCATGGAGGCGATGAGCGCGAGCATCAGCCGGCTGTGCCAGATGGTCCACGACGCCGGCCTACGGCCCGGCACCGAGGAACGTCTCCAGGTAGTATTGCTTGAGGCCGCCAGGGCGAGGGGCCGCTTGGACGACAGCTTCGTCTCCTTGTTCGACGAGGTCCTCGTCAGTTTCCTCGACAAGTTCACCGTCGTCAAGAAGCTCGCAGACGACTTTGACGTAAGCCTCCAGCCGACGCGCCCATGCATGAACGGCGCCAGAACCAAACTTCTCATTAATCTAGGCAAAATTGTTATTTTCTATATATCGGTCGCTCCATGGAGCAGAACCAAATTTTACAAGTTACGAGTTCAAAAGGAAAAGCATGCCGCGTTCGCATCGCACCCCCACACGGTTGGTCCGGCACGCCGCTCAAGCGGGAATGCGTGTGGTGTTGCATTTTCACTTACAAGTGGGACCGCAGTTGAGCAAACCGACTATCGGCAAACCCCCACCCCGCCCACCGCGCGATGGCTGAGAAAACAGGAGGGAGAAGAGATGGCTGTAGCACGGACTCCAAGAAAATTGGTGTCGGATGGGACTCGTGTGGGTGGCGTGTGCCGTACTGCTAGACCTGAATGCTAGTTATGGCCCATGCCACCCCACTATATCGAGCCTATATCGAGGTACATAGAACAAATTTCCTGCAGTCCGTGCTCAGCCCTCCTCTATCTCTCTTCTCAGCCAGCCAGCGGACGCACGGAGCCCATCGTCTATTTGCTCACATGCGGCCCCATATGTTAGTGAAAACGCAAGAGGACCCACTGAACCTGCACATCTTTCACCTCAACGTGCTAGTGATGAAAAACAAATCCAATAAAGATCTTCGGTGGCCGCTTTTGGAGTTACTCAAGAGTAGTAAGATTCTATTTACAGTTTAACCCAAGATGCACATATCGTGGCTTCAACTACCACTCTATTTTCTTTCATGACACGACCTGGATGCTGGATGACCCACGTGTCGGCAAAAGGAGGTACCAAATCTTCGGTTGTGCTCTCGGATTAGACTAGTTGTGCTAACTTAAAATTTTTATTGTGTACTCCCTCCTTTCCAAAATACTTGACTTCCATTTGTCCAAAAATGGATGTACCTATATACTAAAACATGTCTAGATACATATATATTTTGACAAATAGAAGGCATGTATTGTGCAACAGAGGGAGTAGAATGGATGCAAGTTTTTGTATTGCGAAGAAGAGTACATCCATATATTGATAGAGCGCAATTTAGTAGATGTTCTATCACTTTTAGCTAGCACAGAGGCTAGAGATGAGATTAGTGCACTTCTTGATACTCCTACTAGAATAGAGGCTAGACATGAGACTAGATGCGAGGAAGCAACGTCTACTTATTTACACTCGAAGAAGAAAGAAGCACGCAAGATCGAGCCTCCGTAGATCAACAATGAATGCATCGAGAAGGCACTAATCCAACTTACAGGAGTAGTAAAATCTATTCTTGTGGTTCTTGTTTTCTTTGGTCTTGCTTTTCTAGTCAAAATTATCGTTGGAGTTCATGCAAAACGGAGGTTTGTTTGGGGTCGTGTGTTGGAGTTGGCCTTACAAGTGGGACCGCAGTTAAGGAAATCGACTATCGGCAAACCCCCACCTCGCCCGCCGCGCGATGGTTGAAGTTAGAAAAACGACGAGGTTGAAGAGATTGCTCTAGCACGGACTCCAAGAAATAATATGGTGTCAGATGGAAGTCGTGCTGGTTGCGTGTGTCGTACTCCTGGACGTGAATGCTTGTTCTGGCCCATGCCACCCTACTACTCCTACTACTTACTCCTACTATATAGTATCGAGGATTCGAGGTGCTGGTTACGTACAACGAACACATTAACATATGGCTACAGTAAAAATACCCGCCCGACGCGTGAAGCATGTGAAGCTAGTACAAATAGTGTACTACTATTGTTGATTGGCCTCATCCGATAACCTGTTGCAATGCACGTACAATTATGTATTCGGAAAATATTTTTTTTGCCTCGTCGCACCACTCACTCAGAGAAGCGACTCGAAAGCCATTCATAAATTTAGTAAGTTTATCACAGACATATCATTTTATTACATACAACAGGTCATCAACCCACATCGACAACAAGGATACATTATAAATACTAAAGTTTTCACCACACAACAAATAACAAGCAATGAAATGAGCTTCAACTCAACCATTCCTCGGTGTTGGAAATGCTTGCTTTGAACCACAAGTGATTCTCTGGGACGGGCCATCCATTGTCGATCTGGAGACCAACGCAGGACTGATCATCCAGGCTGAAGCGGCCTACTATATCAGTACCAGGGTAGGGAACCACCCAAATGTCCGAGGTATAGACACAGTTGCTTCTCATAAATGGTAGTAACATTGTGTCAACAACAGTTGGATCGCCTTTCACCATCATTGGATAGTTTTGTCCAAAGAAGAGCGAGTTTTCTCCAAGACTATCAATTCTGTACCAGGGAGAAGGAGTTGGCGCTAGCACACTAGTATCCATCTCGAATACCATGCAATGGGTGTTGGAATAGGTCCGGAGAGTGCGACCATGGGAGACTACACCTGCTTCCTTAGTAGTAACATCATCAGTGGGCTGTATACACACAAGAAGAGGTGATCCATTGGAATTAGTTGCCAGGCGCCAAAGAGTATATGGGCGCTGCTCGTCCTCATGCTCGTGATCATCACCATCGTCATCTCCCCCTTGGTTATAAATTTTTTCAAGTATAGGTGGTGGAATGTTCACATGACCTTGGAAACACAAGAAGAAGGTTAATTAGTAAAGGGAAACTTGCTAACCCGCATGCATGTGGATGAAACAATCATAATTACGGTGGAAGACAAACGTACCGAAACTACGAGGATGCCATGCAAAAATAGTGCCACGAGTGGTGGCAGCAAACACAAGGCCCTCGTATTGAATTGCATCACAGTACTCATCCGTGTACAGAAACTGATTTTTGAGCAATATCCACCGAGTCAAACCACCAAGGACGGCAACAAGCTTGTCGAAGATAGCAACAACTTCATAGTTGTTGTAATTCCAAGAGCGGTTGGGAACTCGACAAATTGCTATCTTCCGTAGAAGACAGTCACCATGATTGTATTTGAACGTGCGTACAATACCGGTGTGCTCAACCTCTGGGCAGTCTGCTGAGATTTTTGGAAGTGGAACCCGGTCACGAGTGTACACATTCACAAGTTCCCACTCGCAGTTGGACCCAATGTAAATAACCCAATCTCCATTTGCGCCCGCCGAAGCCTTTCCCTCAAGCGATGGCATCTTAACATCATACGTATCATTATCAAGCGGCATCAACTTGCACAGGGTGAGGCCTCCGTCGTGACGGCGCCAGTCATCAGGGTCACGACGAAGAAGATAGGGGAGATCAAACCGCTCTTTGACTCTTGGGTTCTTTGTAATGATGTTATTAGTTGAGTCGAGAATGGGCTTGAACGAACCTGCCATGCTAGCCGAGGTGATGATGTCGCACCGATCAATGAGTTCCTCCACCACGTCATCTTTCAGATTGGGGCAAGAATAACGGGGTCGTTTCCGGCCTGTTCCCTCCATGGAGAAGACGATCGAACGATGGCAGAAGAAAGGGTGAAGGGCTGAAGGAAAATGGAGGAGGGAGAGGAAGAGCATGCGACAGCAGTTCCAAATCGAGAGGGAAAGGCGAAGAGTTGGTGGACGGTTGCCAGTTTGCCACGGTTCACGAAGAGGCGCCCCGGCCTACACGTCCGTTCGGAAATACTCCTACTACTTGCCGTCGTCTCACTGATATGTTGGAACGGGACCGCATGTCAACGGAACATGGTGTATAATTTCTCGTGAAAATGCGATCTGGCCGCGTTGGCCCGAGATGCCGCATTAGTTATCGACCTTTATTTTTTTAATGGCGTGTGCTACCTCTTGAGCACTGCATTGGATTTCCCCGAAGAGGAGAGGATGATGCAGCAAAGTAGCGTAAGTATTTCCCTCAGTTTTTGAGAACCAAGGTATCAATCCAGTAGGAGGCCACGCACAAGTCCCTCGTACCTGCACAAAATGATAGCTCCTCGCAACCAAGGTATCAATCCCTTCACGGTCACTTACGAGAGTGAGATCTGATAGAGATGATAAATAATATTTTTGGTATTTTTGGTATATAGATGCAAAGAAAAAAGTAAAAGACAAAGTAAATACAAAGCAAGTATTCAAGTGATGGAGATTGATATGATGAGAATAGACCCGGGGGCCATAGGTTTCACTAGTGGCTTCTCTCAAGAGCATAAGTATTCTACGGTGGGTGAACAAATTACTGTTGAGCAATTGACAGAATTGAGCATAATTATGAGTATATCTAGGTATGATCATGTATATAGGCATCACGTCCAAAACAAGTAGACCGAAATGATTCTGCATCTACTATTATTACTCCACTCATCGACCGCTATCCAGCATGCATCTAGAGTATTAAGTTAAAAACAGAGTAACGCCTTAAGCAAGATGACATGATGTAGAGGAATAAATTCATACAATATGATAAAAACCCCATCTTGTTATCCTCGATGGCAACAATACAATACGTGCCTTGCAACCCTTTCTGTCAGTGGGTAAGGACACCGCAAGATTGAACCGAAAGCTAAACACTTCTCCCATTGCAAGAACTACCAATCTAGTTGGCCAAACCAAACGGATAATT
>LR880966.1:729450144-729493213 GCA_904067115.1 Aegilops sharonensis
GGACGGATATCAAAACCATGGCACTATGTATAACAAACAACGTACGGGTAAGATAATTATTATACGAGTAACTATATATCCAAATCACAGAAACATCAATTTTTTATATAAAATTTCATGAACAAGAGGCTCACCACAAGGTGGTGCCGGCGACGGGACGGTGCGGGCGATCGACGGTGGTTATGACAGAGATTTAGAAGGCACTAAGTAAACCACACCTACATATGCAAACTAAGTGTTATTTTGACCTCAAATTGCATATAAATCAAATACTAGCACATATATATATTTCCTCCCAAATTACTAAACTCACAAATTAATAACTATATGAACCAATGCAAGAGCTAATATAGCAATGAGAGATGAAAGGACAAAGTTGCTAACCTTTGTGATCACTTGAATGGATGGGGGCCTTCAAATCTTCACAAATTTTGGGCAAAATGTGTGATGAGCTCGAGGGGAGAAGAGGAAGAACAGAGAGGAGAGGAGAGGGGAAAGGGGGAAGAACAGAGCGAGCTGGACGAAGGGTTTATATGCAGGAGGACCTATAGTACCGGTTCGTGGCACGAACCGGTACTAAAGGTGCTGGAGGGGGCCTAGACTGACAACATCCTGCCACCACCCTCATTAGTACCGGTTCGTGGAACGAACCGGTGCTAAAGGTTAGCCACGAACCGGTGCTAAAGGCTAGCCGTTGGAACCGGCACTAATGTATACATTTGTGCCGGCTCTAATACAAACCGGCACTAATGTGCTTCACGTTTGACCCTTTTTCTACTAGTGTACCTTTTCCTTCAGCCAGCCTCGCAAGCAATAGTGGTCGTTGTAGCACATTGATGTCATTGTGAGAGACGGGCATATGCCAAAGAAAGCATGCCAAATCCAAAGATCATGTGATGCAACTGCTTCAAGAATGATAGTGGGCTTCTTAACATGACCCTGATATTGCCCTTGTAAAGCCTCCGGACAATTCTTCCATTTCCAACGCATGCGGTCAAGAGATCCAAGCAAACCTGGTCACCCTGTTGCTTCTGAGATTGCCAAGAGCCTCTCGGTGTTTGCCACAGTTGGTTCTCTCAAGTACTGAGGTCCAAACACCTTGACTACGAGAGTTGCAAACCTGACCATGGCATCTCCGCATGTGCTCTCAGAACATTCGTAGGTACGCATCCCACGAATCAGCGGCCGTGCCACCATATGCAAGCGTCCGGAGTGCAGCCATGCACTTCTGGTAACCAGATAAGCCAATCGTTCCCACGACATCCTCTTGAAGACAAACTAGTCATCATAGGACCGGACGCCATGATACAAACGATCAAAGATAGTCTTGTGCTTTCGAAAACGCCGGGGAAAATGGTCAGCGAAGAGTGCATCGGGGGCTAAGTAGTCGGCCATCAGTGTCGAATGGTCGCGCGCCCTATTGCGGTTGAGCACTCGATGTACCTTGATCGATCCCTTGAAATTGAGAACATGCTCCTCCGCACGCTCCGCATCTTCAAGGATTGCCTACATCATCCCCGTCTCATCCGTGTAGTCCTACTCATCGGACGAGCCGTCAGGCGACTCAACATAGTGCTCGTATATGTACTCCAAATCGGAATCCATTGCTTGAAATAAGAAGGGAAAACTTTTCTAGCTCCGGTAGTACATTGAACAGTTGCTGGGCATGGTGAGTATAGAAGTAGCGGATGGTACCTGGCGGGGCGGTTGGAGGAGAGGGGTTGAACGGCGACGTAGTAGAAGCGGGGTGGAGCCCGACTGGAACGTTGGAGGTGACAGAGACGTAGAGTTCCGACAGGGGTGTGGCATGGCGGCCGGGGTGGTGAGTAGCAGCAAAGGCAAGAGAGGAAGAAGGAAGGAGAGAAAATGTGGAGGATGGAGGCGCGGGGTCCGGGAAGGGTATTGGGTGGGCTCGAGGTCTTAGAGTCCTACATGACTGTTGTCCGGACTCTCACAAAGTCTCTTCACGTTTGTCTCAGGTTTGCCAGAAAAAGTATGCTCGGACCGCTCGGCGGACTGATACATACCTGTGTTGGATGCCAAACCACGTTTGAACCGCGCGATCCAGACGATTACAAGCGGTTTGAGGGTCCGCTTGGAGATGCCATTAATGCTTTGTTTGCTCGAGATGGAGCTTGACGGCAAGCAGTTGCAACACGCTACCAAATGCATATAATGTAGGGAGACTTGTATGAGATCTCACATTTAGATGAAATCGTAAGATCAACCCGAAAAATTCATATTTAGACATTTCAAAAAAAATCTGAAATTGTTTGATAACATTCATGTGGGGTATGTCTACAACTCCAACAAAAAAGCTCAAAATTGATGTACATTAGAGATTTAAAAAGAGAAATTTTAATGTGAATAGTGGCATCTTTGAGTGAATATTACTTTGACACTATTCACATTTAATTTTGTCTTTTTTGTTTCTATGAATGCGGGGGAGACTTGTATAAGATCTTATATTTCTATATTTATACTACTATATAGTGTACGAGTTTTGAATCTTTGAACTCACGCATTGAAATGCATTTCTGACCGTCCATTGGGCTCCATCCGACGGCTTACAGCGAAGCGATTCGTTGCTACAGTAGCATTCAGTGTTATCTGGTCGCTCCAGAAACATCTATGGGTTAGCACCGGGTAAAGGACCCCACTGCATGTCAGTTCGTTGGAGTAAAAAGAGTCACCTCGCATCTTCTGAAGCAGTACAAATTGTTTTTCCGAAGACCCCGCAGAGCTAACAATTAAGGGGGATCCGTACCACCAAGTCTGACACGAGGTGAAAAAGTAGAACAATATAAAAATAGAAAATAGACAAATCAAATGAATGCATAGCGCACATACATGGCCTCACTGCTTCACATGCATTTCTGGCTGGATAGAAGCAGTAGTGAATTCTACAACAAAACATAGCAATAGGTAAGGTAGGCACTACCTGAGGTATATTTTTTTCCGAAAAACTGTCAATCTATTCATTTTCAATCATGGCAGTACAATAAACACTAGAAATAATAAAAATTACATCTAGATTTATAGACCACCTAGCGACGACTAAAAGCATTGAAGCGAGTCGAAGGCGCGCCGCCGTCATCGCCCCTCCCTCGCTGGAACCGGGCACAACTTGTTGTAGTAGACAGTCGAGAAGTCGTCGTGCTAAGGTCCCATAGGATCAACGCCCCAGAACAGTAACCGCCGCCGACGAAGAGAAGTTTAGATCAGAAGGATCCAACCTGAAGACACATGAACAAAGACGAGCAAAGACCGGATCCGAGTGGATCTACCAAAGACAACCACCCACCAAATCTCGCGAAATCCGCCGGAGACACACCTCCACACGCCCTTTGACGATGCTAGACACACCATTGGGACGGGGGCTGGGCGGGGAGACCCTTATTCCATCTTCAAGAAGCCGCTGCCGTCTCGTCTTCTTGAGCAGGACACAAACTCTAACAAAACTTGAGTAAGCACCTGAAAACGAAGCCCTCCCGCCGGCAAAGGCCAGGATCCACCGCGCACCCATGGCCCTAAGGCCACATAAGACCACTTTTGAAAAAAAAAGCATTTTAAACATATTTTAAAATGTCAAAAATTACAAAGCAAAATTTCACCCATGCATCTTCGCAAAATATGTGCGGGGAATAAAGTTTACGAAAAAATATCTTTTTATTTTGTGTCCGCATAAAAAATATAGATTTTAGTGCTTCAAATAGTGTTTTATAGTTTTTTAATCTTTTTTGCACCTGCAAAAAAAAGTTATTTCCCGTGAAACTTTCCATGTGTACATAGAACATGGAGAGATGAATGTGTGCACCTTTTTTTCAAGAAACTTTTGTCATTAAGAAACGTGTTTTTTGGAGTGGGTTCATATGTACTTTTTTCCAAATGTGTTTTTCGCAATAAGTACCCCAATTTTTGTGCAAATTACATATTCATGTGATATTGACTGCGTAAGAACACAAGAAGCTTTCTTATGCTAATTCCAAGTACATGCACAATGGACATTCATCTTGAATCATTTCTCCGTCACTTTCAATGACTTATTTTCGTCAAAATCACCATGTAACGTAAAGAGGCGCATTGCGCATGCATGCATACTAGTAGGTGTAGTAAGTCGAATTAGGAGCTGGAATTTTTTTTTAGGTTATACATCAAACATTGATGTGTGTCTACAAAAAATTTAAGAATGCTTGAACATGTATCTTTAAAATGTGGGACAAAATGTGGGACGTTTTTATGTACACATGGAACTGACTTGTTTCCAAATTCGTCTGAAAACACTTACTTCCCTGTGTAACAAAATGTGGGACGTTTTTATGTAGCCAACTACATAAAAAACCGTCTTGTATTTCCTTACGGTGGAAGTATTACAATGAAAATCCGCAGTTGCCATCCTGACACGTATTCCAGTTCCTGCGAAACAAAGAGACAACACACTGTAGCAACGATAATATACTCTCCTGTCCCTACGTGACCAGGATTACAGCATCACTACACTAATCATACACACATATCCTAGCTAGAACTACCTATCCGGATATCAGGTTGTTCGTTGAGGGAGCATCAGACAGAAATATCAACTTCTCTGAAAACCAACCCCGGAGCTGTCCGTCAGCCCGCCTGCCAGTCCAGCCATGGCAGGAGCCAGAGGAGCAAGCGGCCAGCTGGGTTTTAGAGAGAGACACGCGCTTGCCCCCTCGCGTTCCATGTGATCTTCATCCTCCCCGACCCCGACGTCGTCATCGTGCCGCCACCGACCAGTAATAAGTAAATAAACTACCCAACGTCGGCAATTATACGGTAGGTTTTGGCGGCCTTTCCGTCGCTCGAAAGCTATAGCTTGCTTCATCAGGGACACAAACTGCGCAAGTGGCTGTTGAATACGAGTGTATGACTCCAATCGGGCAGCATCGATTGGCAACACGTGAATGAAAAATTACCCTCGTCGGGTATGCTCGAAAGAGTAGACCACTGGTTGGAGGAGAAGAAGAAGAGGGCTTGATTGTCTAAATGAAATCATGTTTAATCACTAAAGATAAAACTATAGAAAAATGCCTTTTTTGTTTAGGTTATCTGCTTGCAGGCCCCCCGGCATTATCGAAAGCTAATCATCAAACGAGTGTTCATCCTTTTCTCCGCCTGCACAGAGTTTTGCATGTAATGTACGGACTCATGCATACACCTAATAAAGATCATGGTAGCCGAACAAAATGATTAAGGCGTGTGGATACAAAAGCTGAAATGGAAGCATTATCATCATGCGTTATTATAGTATAAAACGATTCCTCCAATTAATTTGAGGACGACATAGGCAGGCCTGAGCATATTACTTATTACACTCTGAGATCCGACCGGACAGTTCCTCAACGAAAGGCGCCTAGCCTGGCTACCCAACTCCCATCCACTCCTAAATGAGGAAGAAGCTAGTGGAAATGGGAAAAGAGCGACCCTTTTCCCGCTGTCCACAAGGCGATCATTGGGATCCGCTGCAACTTGAGCGTGGCTGTCGCTGCATGTGGCTGTGGAGGTAGCGGCAGCCCCCCACTTCCTAAAGGGGTATATGCCCCAGTCACCATGGCTCTTCCCAATGCAGTCGCATCAGTTTTTTATACGTGCAAGTAGGCAAAGGTGAGGGAATCATGTAGGAGTGTGGTCTTTCCCATCTGGCCATTTCTCTGCTATATAAGCACTTGACACTTACTTGGCCACAACCACAGCACACAGATCAAATAAACATCCAGTAGAAGCAGAGCCTAGCTAGCACAACCACCCTCCTGTTGAGACGCTCTATCTTGCTCAGGATGGACAAGGTCAAGAGCCATGGCAGCAAGCACAAGGGGTCAGGAGGATCAGGATCAGGAGGGCTGAGCAGGATGCTGAGGCAGCACAAGGCCAGGCTATACATCATCCGCCGATGCGTCGTCATGCTCCTCTGCTCTTGATCCCATTCTTCTTCTTTCTAGCTTAGGCTTGACAAATTCTTTGGTGCGTGAGTACATAACATAGGGTAGTTTAGAAGGTCCCGATGGATGTTGCTGCAAGTTTTGGTGTGGTATGGTGCTCCTAAGTCCTGCAATGGCAAGGTTGTACATGTACTGATATGTCTGCTCTATCAGCAGAAGTGAATGATCTCAAGAGAAAAAGAGGTTACCCCTGGCATTCCATTTTATCTACGATATGAGGATGATGCTGCCTTTTTTGTTGTTCTCATCAAAAGCGATATCCAGTTCTTGGTTTTGGTAATGTAACTGGGCTGGTCACGAATTGCAGCAAAAGTCATGTTGCGCCCATTCAGTGTGACTCCATCGACCTCGATGGCATCCTGCAAGCCTTCCCAAAGGTTCGTACCTCCTTCCTGATGTGATATCTTGGGCTCCCGCAGTCGGTTAGAAGATTAAGGCACATCCATTTCCAATACCTTGAGGATAAATCAGCTGGCAAGCTTGTGGCCACTTCCTGTCAGGTTGTTCTTATCAAGGCTGTGGTGACCGCCATTGCCATTTACCATCTTATGTCTCTGGACGTTGCGGTTGAGGTTTTAAAGATGATTGACAGTTTGAGGCGTGCATACCTTTGGGCGGGCTGTGATAAAATGACTGGAGGCAAGAGTTGGCTGGGTCTTGGATCTCCGGATCTCCTTCTGATGATAATGACCGTGACATCTTTGTGGCGACCAACAAATTTACTATTGGAGACGGAAACAAAGCTAAATTTTGGGATTCCCCTTGGCTTGAGGGTTCACCCAAAAGACATCGCCCACAAGATTTTTGAACTCTCGCACAAGAAGAGTTGCACGATTAGTAAGGCTCCGTTGGATAACTCGTTGGCTCGTCAAATTGACACTTGCCTTGGCATCTCAGTGGAGCACATTAGGAGTTCATTGCGCTTTGTGAAATGCTTGAGCATATTCACCTTGCCCGTGGAATTCAGGACTCCATTTCCTGGAAATTCACTTTCAATGGGGATACTCCACGACTTCGGCATACAAGGTGCAATTTCCTGGGAAAACGTCCATGGCCTGGTCCCCATGCTTTGGGGAGATTGGGCTCCCCCAAATGTAAGTTATTTACCCGACTTTTCATCCAAGATAGAGTTTGGACGACTGACAGATTGCTCCGTCGTGGTTGGCTAAATTGTGGGTTGTGCCCTCTTTGCAATCACACAAGAGTCCATTGTTCACTCATCTGTCATTGCCGATACACGCGCCAGTACAGATGGATATCACCATTTGGCCTGGACGACATCGCATCTTGGATTCAGATTGGTGCCTCGCAACCTCGGTGAAGGAGTGGTGGATCAAGATGGTTAGGGCGAGGGACCAAAATAGAAATGCCATCTCCTCCCTGGTGATGCTTGTGACATGGGGAATTTGGAAAGAGCGGAATATCAGGGTCTTCCAAAGCCTTAGCGCCCTGTCGATGGTGATTGTGATAAAGATTAAGTAGGAGGCCCGTCTTTGGGCTTTGTCGGGGCCTGCGCACTTGAGTATTGTAATGTCTGTAAGTAGGGAAATACACATGAGCTCTCGGGTGCTCCACACCCCAATACAAATATTAATTTCAAAAAATACCAGGATTTAAAAAAAAACTGAATTTGTGGGATACAATGGGTGCCCAATTTACTCCGGTGTGATGTTTCATGAAAAAATACCAGAAAATGTATCCGTGGCGAAGAAAATACAGTTACTTACATTCCTTCCAAACAGTTTTTTTCTATGCATAGGAATTTTTTGTCTTTTTATCGAGAATACGTTTTCTGGTATATTTTCATGAAACTTCACACGGACATAGATTGAACACCCGGATTTGATATCCCCAAATCCTTTTTTTGGTTTTTAATAATACTCACATAGTGGTGTGGAGCACCCGAGTGCTCCAAATCCCCTTCAGGGCGAGTAGTTGTTTTTATTAATCCACTCGGCATGTCTCTGTTGAATGTTCTTCCTTAATCAATGAAAATGCCAAGTCTTTTGCCCTGCTTCAATAAAGAAATATCTACGATATCGGCTGCTTTACCAAGGAAGTTGTCAGCAATGTCACATTTTTTTGAAGTACTTGCTTCTGGACAATGGAGTTTCTCCACTCGAGCTCAAATGCACCCTCATAAACAGTAAAATAAAAACAATAGGTAAAAAAAATCTAAATCTTTTTCAAAAAACAATGTTGAATTTTCTGCCTATGTGCAAATTTTTGTGATGAAACAACATTCATAAAGGTTTGGGCAAAATAACAAAATCGATGCTCTAATGTTTTTGAAAGCATTTTGAAGTCTTGATTTTGTTATTATCGTCCAGACCTCCATGAATGTGATTTCATCACGAAAAAATTCACGCTAAGCAATGTTTGTTTAAAAAAATAGTTTTTAAATTATTTTTTCTATTTTTCCATATTTTACTGTTCATAGCGAGAGCATTTGAGGTTAGGATTAGAAGAACACTTTTGGTTGCCTTCTAGTTAGTTGGAAACTAACCTCGTACCTACAAATTTAAATGGTTAATCTCATCCTGTGTCCAATTTGCAGTCACATCGCGTATGAAATCGATCACATATATGCATATCAGAATTGTCAGAATTGTATGCTTACTCTTCTTATTTTGAGAAGGGTTATCAGAATTATAATTTCGGTGGTCGTTAGAGCATCTTCAATAGCTGCCCTGTTTTAGGGCAGTAGGCGTTTGTAGGCAAAAAACAGCCTCCAACAACTGTCTTATCATAATCTTTTTGTAATTTTTTTGGGCAGCCTTAAAATGCAGCACGTGTTGCAAATATACAACACTTGGATGACTGCCGCAAAATAGTGCGACCGCCCCGTGATGCCAAACCAAAGCCGTTTCGCCGCCCACCCCCGACTCTGCCCCGAACCTGTCCTCCACCCCGCCCCCTCGCACGGGGCACCCCTCCGATTTCGCATCTGCCGCCCCTCTGATTCCGACCGATTTCTGCCAACCACCAGAGTGCCGCTGCCCGTATGGCTGTCGCAGCCTGGTCGTGTCCCTCCGAGGTGGACTAGCGGCCGCCGGTACACCGTTGCTTGCCGCCCGACCGCCGCCACCGAGGGGATCAACAACAAGCTTGGGGCGGTGTCTACGGCGCGTCATCGGTGATTTTCGGTTGTGTCAAACAATATAATCAATGAGAACGAGCATGGACAAGATTTGAATTACAGTGTGTATGACCTCATGGGACGACCGGTGTGGCCGAGTCGGAAACAAGACTGATCCTTCACTTTCTTGAGATCTACGATGAGGAGTGGTGGTCATGGCATGGGTGACAACCGACCTAGTTTTATCTCTATGTTTGTTGCATTTGTGTGACGAATTTTGTTGTATTGTGTGCTAAACTTTGTTGTTGAGCTTGATGAACAATTTATATTGTGGGTTTGATGAACTATGTAATAATTTATAATTTGTTTCGGATTCATTTGAAATGCATTTGGTATTTTGTATGTGTGCAATATGTATAAATAGAGATGAAAAATGTACATGCGACTGCCCTATTATAAGGAAGCTGTTGGAGACGACACTTTATCTTGCCTAAAGAAAGAAGTTTTAGTGCCCTAAAATTTTACTCCAAGTCCAAAACAGACGACCTAAGATACATATATGCAACTCGTCACCTGGAAGAGCGTTGCATGGTGTATTTAAGATTTAAGGCCTTGTTTGTTTGAGCTCGAGCTTCACGGCAAGCTGCTGCAATACACCATCAAGTGCATATAATACACTGACTGAATTGTCTCCATATTCGTCTGAAAATATATACCATGAAATATATAGTAAGCGTACAACAAATCCGCATTTGCCATCTCGATGCTTACCACAATTTCTCCACAAAAAAGAATCACAACTGTACCATGATAAAATATTTTCCTTGTCTCCTAGAGAAATGATCTCCCTATCCCTAGCATGACCAGGATGCAGCATCATAGGCGTATATCCTAGCTAGAACTACCTATCCGGATATCAGGTAGTTCGTTCAGGGGGCATCAGACACAAATATCTTCTACTGTTTCTCTGAAAACAAACAACGGAGCTGTCCGTCCAGCCATGGCACGAGCCAGCGGAGCAAGCGGCCAGCTGGGTTCAGAGAGAGACACGCTTGCCTCCTCGCGTTCCATGTGATCTCCCCGACCCCGAGGCCGTCGTCGTGCCGCCACCGACCAGTAACTACTCCATAAATTACCCAACGACGGCAATGATACGCTAGGTTTTGGCGGCCTTTCCGTCGCTCGAAAGCGTAGCTTGCTTCATCAGGGACAGAAACTGCGCAAGTGGCTGTTGAATATGAGCGTATGACCCCAATCGTGCAGCATCGATCGGCAACACATGAATGAAAAATTACCCTCGTCGGCGTCACGGTTTTCTGAGAGGGGTTGGTTGGTTGGCAGTTCAGTTCATCGTCAGCAGGAGAAAAGAAAGCATAGCTTTTTCGCAGAACCTAGAAAAAGTAGACCACTGATTGAAGAAGTGAGCTTACAATTATCAATATGGAAACCTGTTTAATCACAACTGATAGAATGCCCTTTTTTTTTTGTTTAATTAGGTTATCTGCTTGCAGGGCCCCCACAATTATCGGAAGCTAATCATCAAACAGAGTGCTCATCCTTCTCTCCGCCTGCAGAATTTGCGTGTACGGACTCATTTTCCAGCTAGGAAATAATTCTGCCGGAAACATTATCATCAGGTCCGAGTCATCATCAGGCATTATACAACGATTCCTCCAATTTGAGGACGGCGTGAGCATATTTTACTCCCAAGATCCGACAGGCGCCTAGGCTGGCCACTCACTCCCATCCATTTTTTATCACGAAACGGAACCCACTTCCATCCAAATTAGGCGTCCTGATCGTGGATGCAACCGACGGATTCGGTGTCAACAGCGACCCTTTTTCGTTGTCTAGCCGGCGATTGTCCCCTGCAGCGTCGTCGGAAACCGCTGCAACTTGAGCGTGGCTGCCGATGCATGTGGCTGGGGAGGAGGTAGCTAGCGGCAACCCCCCACTTCTTACAAGGGGTATGTGACCCCGTCCCTATCCTCCCTGTCCCATTAGGGTTTCTATAAGCGCAAGTGGGAGTGTGGTGGTCTCTTCCGTTTGGCCATTTCCCAGCTATATAAGTGCTTCACACTCGACTTGGCTTGACCACAGATCACAGATCCATCCTTCCAGTACTAGCGGTCTAGCAGTGTAAGAAGAGAGAGCCTTCCTGCTCACCTAGCTCAATCAGCCTCCTCCTGTTCAGAAGCAACCGAGCAAGCTCAAGATGGAGTACAAGGTGAAGAGCCATGACAGCAAGCACAAGGGATCAGTAGGAGGAGGGCTGAGCAGGATGCTGAGGCAGCACAAGGCCAGGCTCTACATCATCCGCCGATGCGTCGTCATGCTCCTCTCCTCTTGATCTCATTCTTCTCTCTAGCTTAGGCTTGACTGATTCTTTGGTGTGTGTACATACTACTACATAACATAGGGTAGTTTAGAAGGTCCCCATAGATGTTGCTTGTCTGGGTGCAAATTTTTGGTGTGGTATGGTGCTCCTAAGTCCTGCAATGGCAAGGTTGTACATGTACTGATGTGTTAGGTGTTGGAATGTTACTTTCTGTGTTTGCTCTATCAGCACAAGTGAATGATCTCAAGAATAAAAAGGGGTTCCCCTGGCATTCCATTTTATCTACACATCTCAGTCTGGTTTACTCGGAAAATTGGCAGCATTGTCACATGTGTTTTCTTAGTACTTGCTTCTTGTTAGTTGGTAACTAAGAGCATCTCTAGCCGGTGCCTTAAACACGGGTTTTGGAGAGTTAACCACACCTAGCCAAGCCCCTATTCAGCTAATTTTGAGGAGTTATCCCAAAAAACTGCCCCAACCTTTATTTTTGAGCGGCCGCTCGCACTTCTCAGGAAAATTTGCCCCCTTCCAACTCCTGCCCACCGCGTCTCTTCTTTCTAGTGTCGCTGCCGCCACCATCGGAGGTCCTGATTTCCGCGGGAATGGAGCCATGACACTCTCCGCAACATCGTTGACCACTTCCACTGGAGTCGACCCATGCGCCTGCGCCTATGTCAAGGGAGTAACTCAGTACAAAAGTCCAATTTGAATCTATCATATGTTTTCAACCAAAAATCCAATTCTAATTTTGTTTGCATATTTGCGTTCCTTGCAACGAGGACTTTCAAACAAGATCGCTCTTGAGTACATTTTGACAACTTCTAAAATTTAATAAGTTCTAAATATTTAAACTTGATAGTTGTAATATTAATTTTTTACCAAGTTTCATTTTATTTTTCGGTTTATGGGTTAGGGGTTAGGGTTTAGGGCTTAGTGTTTAGGGTTTTGGGGTTAGGGCTTAGGACTTAGGGCTTGGGGTTTAAGTTTTAGTTTTTGAAACTTTGTGAATTTATCGTTCATTCCTATCAAGTTATTGTAGTTGAAACTTGCTGAAGTTTTAAAACCTTGTCAAAACATATTCAAAAGTGGACTTGTTTCAAACCTCCTCACTAGGAACACGAAAATATGGGAATGAAATATAAATTAAAATTTTGGTTCAAAAGATATAATAGATGGAAAAAAAAGTGGGAAGAAAAAGCACGGGAGATGGGATGGGTGAACATGCACTATCTGCCAAAAGTTGTCAAAAATTGCATGCATGACGTAATTAAGCCTTAAACGCATGCACGAGTTTTCAAATCTTGATGCAATCATATGGTCCAAAATATGCATGCCGCTGCTAGAAATCCTCTCCCGTCCGATCGGATCATGCTGCATGCAGAGATAAAGAATCCGACGAATTTGTTCTGGAAATAAAACCGGACTGAGTCTAGAGAACCTCATGCCTCCGAAACAGGGTTGTGCAGACACGCTTTGAACGCTGGTGCAAGCAGTCTGGAGAGAGACAAGGCAGTAGTTGATTGGGTGAATATTCTCTATCACCTTAAATCCGTCCATGAGTAGAAATTTTCATGTATATATTATGATGGGATCCACTGCTACATCCGCAATTTCAGTCTACGTGAATCCACCTGTAATAGTGCTTCTTGCAACTGGTAAAAATGTGAAGCCATCTTCTCTCCCATCATCACGGTCACCTCACCTTCTATGATTTTCGCGGTCTTCTTATCCCGATCACATTGAAATTCCATATCACCATTATGAAGATCTTCAAGTGAAATTAGATTACTTCTTAGTCCCGACACATGTGTGACTAACGAAGAGTCCGCTCAACTCCGACAAACATCTTAATTTTGATGTCACCTACTTCAAACATGATAACCCGTGTCATTGCACACACAGGCTAAACCAAACTTGTCAATCTTGTATGAAGAGAACCACTACCGGTTAGGTGTCGCGTGAAAAGAGCTAGCCCAATCCAAAATCCACACTTCACCTTTAGTTGACCGAATATCTAATACTACGAGGACATCACTACTACTATTTGAGTCATCACCACGAGTTGCCATATTAGCACTTGACCCATCATTGAGATCTAGATAGTTCTCGCTACTTTCCAGTTCTTCCAAATCTTCTTTGGTGAATTCTCATCCATGTATAAATAACCTAGTTTGACAAAGACAACCATATAGACCAGTTGCTTGCCTCTGTAACTCCTCCTAGTCCTCAACATCCATCTTAGCTGGCTTGACATCCTACAACGTCTTCAAGCATCCTACAACATCCAAATGGAACATATATAACAAAGCTCCAGGCCCTGATGGCTTCCCCGCATAATTCTATCAAAATTTCTGGGAGTTCATCAAGATTGACCTTTTGGAGTTGTTCAACTGCCTTCATGCCGGCCAACTTGAGCTATTTAGGCTTAATTTTGGCGAGATCATGTTGTTGCCGAAGATTAAGGAGGGTGAGTGGATCCAACAATTTAGAACCGTATGTCTCCTTAATTTTAGCTTCAAGATTTTCACCAAAGTGGCCACTAATCGGCTCAATACTGTTGCAGACCATGTCGTCCAACCATCTCAAACGACTTTTATGCAAGGAATAAATATACCCGATGGAGTAGTGATCCTTCATGAAACCGTTCACGAGATGCACTGGAAAACATGAGTGGAGTAGTTTTCAAGATTGATTTTGAAAAGGCATATGATAAGGTTAAATGGTGCTTCCTTCAAAAGGCCCTAATAATGAAAGGATTCTCTGATAAATGGCACCAGTGGATCCAAAATTTTGTTACTGCAGGTAGTGTGGCCGTCAAATTAAACGATGACGTAGGCCATTACTTTCAAACGAAAAAAGGATTACGCCAGTGTGACCCCATGTCTTCAATGTTATTTAACATTGTTGCTAATATGTTGGATATTCTGATTGAGCGTTCTAAGCAGGACAGTTAGATTGCAGAAGTAGTGCCACACCTCGTGGATGGTGGCCTCTCCATTCTACAATATACCGATGATGCAATTCTTTTTATGGAACATGGCCTAAACAAGGCTCAAAACCTGAAACTCTTGCTTTCAGCGTTTGAGCAAATGTCGGGCCTTAAAATTAACTTCCATAAAAGTGAATTGTTCTACTTTGGAGAAGCCTGTGAGGCGATGGCTGATTATGCTGACCTATTTGGTTATGCGCAAGGCCAAATCCCAATTAAATATTTGGGAATTCCGATTCATTATTGCCGTCTCACTAACACGGAGCGGAAACATGTAGATGAGCGTTTAGAGAAATGATCGATCAGTTGGAAAGGCAAATTTCTCTCTGTTGGAGGACGTCTGGTCTTTATCTATTCTATCCTTACAAATATGGTTCTCTATATGCTTTCTTTCTTTCAATTCCCAAGAGGGATCTTGCAAAGACTGGATTATTTCAGATCCAAATTTTTTTGGCAAGGAGATAATGAAAAGAAAAAATACGGGCTAGCAAAATGGAGCATGGTTTGTGGGCCGAAAGACCAAGGTGGTCATGGTATTCATGACCTTTAGGTGAAGAATGGCACCTTACTTAGTAAATGGTTGTTCAGACTTCTTACTAAGGATGGTGTTTGGCAAACCCTATTGTGCAACAAGTATCTATGCCAAAAAGTTTTGTCTCGGGCCTATTGGAAACCTGGTGATTCACACTTTTGGGCATGTCTAATGGCGGCAAAGAAACATCTTTTCCGCTTTGGATCCTTTGCGATTGAAGACGGGTTTGAGATTCGTTTTTGGAGGACAACTGGTTAGGCATTGCCAGGCTCCGAGAACAAGACACGGCTTTGTACTGGATTGTTCGCGATAAGAATGAAACTCTTGCACAGGTGCTCAGTTCTTTCCCACCGGATATTTCCTTCAGGCGGGATTTGATTGGCCCACGTCATGTGTCATGGCAAAATCTTTTGTCCCGATTGGATACGATTAACCTGACACAAGGACGAGATATGTTTCACTGGAACCTCGCTACATCTGAGTCCCTCACAGTCGATTCTATGTACCATGTGCTCACACATTCGGAGGTCCCAATGGAAATGACAAGAAAATTTGGAAGTTGAAAATTCCACTAAAAGTTGAGATTTTCATGTGGTATCTTCGAAGCGGAGTGGTTCTAACCAAAGATAACCTCAGCCGTCACAATTGGCAAGGAAGCAAGAGCTGTAGCTTTTGTACTCCTGACGAGACAATCAGGCACCTTCTTTTCCAGTGCAAGTTTGCACGTTCTACGTGATCAATCATCCAAATAGTGTCGAATCTGTATCCACCCACAGGCGTTGCCAATATTTTTGGTCATTAGTTGGACGTCATTCTTTATAGGTTCAAAACGCTATTAAGGGTTGGAGCATATGCCTTATCATGGTCGCTTTGGCTATGTAGAAATGATCTGGTTTTTAATGACAAAAACTCTTCTCCTTTGCAAGTTATTTTCCGTTTTACGCATTCGCTTTGTACTTGGTCTAATGCTTCACCGTACGGAGTATCAACCGCTGTTCAAGGCGGTGTGTACGCGGTTGGAGCGGGTGGCCATGGAGGTTTTTTTCCCCAACATGGGTGGCAGCATAACCTCCATACTGGTCCATCACCTCTTTCGACATAGGCATAATGATGGTCCTATTTGACTCTACTGCTGCCGATATGTCCGTTTTTTATATTTTTGTCTTTTCAGACTGTTTGTATTTGGTTGTGTGCATCCTAACTATGCAGAGGCCGGGTGTTGCTCATCATAAATTGTATCAACTCGATGCTACATTTGAGTTAATAAAAGCGCCATTTACCAGAAAAAAGCATCTTTGTTATGCTAACAAATCTTTCACCCTTGTCTACCCACCTCAAACCCAGTACCCTTTGACACCATAGTATCTGTATGACTTACTCGTGAAAAAAATATCCGAGATTCCTACGTGATTCCCAAGTGCACAACGTTGTAACCTATGACGATTAGATAGCGATAGACACCCAGGGGGTGGCATCGGCGTGTGTCAGCCTTGCGGTATCTCGGGGAGAAGCGCCGGTAGCCATTGCCGTGGAAAGTAGGTGGGTTCGCCAAACCTCATTAGCAATTCTCGATGTCGTCATCGTGTTGTGATACATATCTCCAATTATTCTAACACTGCCAAATGCATATAGTGCTCTGAACCGAATTGTTTTCATATTCATCCGAAAGTATGTATGTATCCTGAAACATATAGTAGGCGTACAACAGATCCACAATTGCCATCTTGATACGTATCCCAAATTCCCAATTTCTCCTAAACAAAGAGAGATCACTCTGTAACAACGATAGGTGACCAGGATTACATCATCCTAATCACACTCACAGTCTCACACACACATATCCTAGCTAGACCTAGTGGATATAAGGTAGTTCGTTAGGGGAGCATCATCAAACAGAAATATCTTCTTCTCTGAACTGAAAACAAACACCGTCAGCCTGTCAGTCCAGCCATGGCACGAGCCAAGCCAGAGGAGCAAGCGGCTAGCTGGGTTCAGAGAGAGGCACACGCTTGCCCCTCGCGTTCCATGTGATCTCCCCGACCCCGAGGTCGTCGCCGTGCCGCCACCGACCAGCAGTAAATAAATTAGCCAACGACGGCAATGATACGGTAGGTTTTGGCGGCCTTTCCGTCGGCCGAAAGCGTAGCTTGCTTCATCAGGGACAGAAGCTGCGCAAGTGGCTGCTGAATATGGGTGTATGACCCCGATCGGGCAGCATCGACCGGCAACAGATGAATGAAAATTTTACCCGCGCCGCGTCCGGTTTCCTCCAAGGGGTTGTTTGGCAGTTGTTCATCACCAGAAGAAGAAGAAGAAAAGAACACATCTTCTTCCCAGAAGCTCGAAAGGGTAGGCCACTGATTAAACAAGACAGCTTGATTATCTGCTTGCTGCAGGCCCGTAGTATTATCTCCGGTTGCACACAATTTGCATGTATGGACTCATGCACCTAACATAACAATGATCATGGTAGCCGAACAAAATGATTAACGCGTGGCGTGGGTACAAAAGCTGGAATTTCCCAGCTAGGAATCCCGCCGGAAACATTATCAGCACGTCATCATCATGCAGTATAAAACGATTCCTCCAGTTTGAGTACGACATATGAAGACCTGAGCATGTATTATACTCCGAGATCCGACCGGACAGTTGCTCAACGAAAGGCTTCTAGCCTGGCCACCCACTGCCGGTCCCATCCATCCTCACTAATCTGGAATTAGGCGTGCTGATCGCTGATGGAGCCGACGTTTTCGCTGTCAAGAGCTACCCTTTTTGGCTGTCCACAAGGCGTTTGTCCCCTGGTGCTGCTGCGTCATCGGAATCCGTTGCAACTTGGGCGACGCTGCCGCCGCAAGTGGAGGAGGTGGCGGCGGCCCCCCACTTCCTTCAAGGGGTATATGACCCCGTCCCCGTCAGTTTTTTATAAGCGCGAGTAGGCAGAGATGTGAGGATCATCTGGGAGTGGGAGTGTGGTCTCTCCCGTTTGGCCATTTCCCTGCTATATAAGAGCTGCACACTTACCTGGCCACCACCACAGCAGAGGCAGATCACATTAGAAGCAGAGCAAGAGCAAGAGCAAGAGCAGAGCACAACTTTCTTCCTTCACAACCACCTTCCTGTTCAGGAGCAACCGAGCAAGCTCGAGATGGAGTACAAGGTGAAGAGCCATGGTAGCAAGCACAAGGGGTCAGGAGGGCTGAGCAGGATGCTGAGGGAGCACAAGGCCAGGCTATACATCATCCGCCGATGCGTCGTCATGCTCCTCTGCTCTTGATCCCATTCTTTTTTCTAGCTTAGGCTTGACAAATTCTTTGGTGCGTGAGTACATAACATAGGGTAGTTTAGAAGGTCCCGATGGATGTTGCTGCAAGTTTTGGTGTGGTATGGTGCTCCTAAGTCCTGCAATGGCAAGGTTGTACATTGCTAAACAGTAAAACGGAACTAACTAGGAGGCCTTTCAGCGTTTTGCTGTCTTCAACCGTCTGATCAACAAACTGACGGTTCTCCCAGCCAGCCATTTCATCACGCATTACTAATCGGGCCTACGTAGCTGGGCAGCTGCTCCGCAAACCTATCTGGGTCATCTCCGGTTCACCCTGCGCCCCCATCGTTAGATTGGAAACAAACGACCAAGATTGGCCCCTCCACGCCTACACACATTTCCCTACCCGATAGCAACCGTGGTAGTGCCTTGCGCTGGTTCTCCTTGCCCGGCATCGCTCTCACCGGCCGCCCGCCGCAGCGTTCACCGCCACTCCCTCTGGCGCTCAACTTGCTCCGCTGCATGGCTCGCCCCACTCAGTAGCTCGACATGACGAGAAGGCATCGGAGGCTGCGGGCTGCCCCCGCTAGACGAAACGGCGATCAAAGCGAAGGGGAATGAAGGGAGAGGCCTACTGAGGTTGAAGGAGAAAATTTTAGTGGTGCCACCATCCGGATCATTGAAGGATCCACGCACCACATGTCCACATCCCTCGTGGCTTTACTATCTCCACTAGCGACCTTCGGCAGCGTCGTGCAGCCACTCTCGGAAGAACATGAGCACGAGGAAGCAGACTCGTCCCCGCGGGGCGGGGTATCATTCTCGAGGCTGGAGGACTCGCGCTCCTGCCGCTTGTTCACAAGCACATGATTGCACCAGGTGCGCGCCGGAGCAAAGAGGTGGATGCGCGACGGATGCAAAGTCTCAGAGACAAGGTTGTGGCGCAGGCGCCCATCTGGAGCAAGATGGTGTTGGTGATCTTGCTGAGAAGGCCGCGCGTGACCTATGGGCGGACGGCCAGAGCGGCGCAGCACTCCACCAGGGCGGCGTGGGGCACGCGCGAAGCGGGAGCCAAGCCTCGTGTGGGAAACAGCGACACGATAAGTCGAACGCGCAAGGAAGTGCCAAAGGAGGGGCTCCGCATCGACCAAGGACGAGAAGTCTGCAGCAACAGCAGGGTGCAGAGTGTGTTTGGCAGGGCGCCTGCCATTCTTGGCCTTGGCCCGGCCATGCTGCGAAAACAGGTGGATGATGAAAGTGATGAGTACGGTGCTGGGGAGCAGGAGCTCAGTCTCTTCATTTCGTCCATGGTTGTCTCTTCAGTTCGTCCATGATGATTTCTTTGCTTTGTTGTGCTTTGTCACTTCAGTTTATCTTAGATCTGCAATGTCTCAAGGTTTTCAGTAGCTTATATAATATATTAATCCAGTTTCTATGTTCTCGAAGCAAGTTTCATCCAAACCTCAATCCGGTCCTTTGTTACAGTTGGAGAAACATGATAAATCTGGTTTTCCGGAAATAATGAACATGGTTTAGAATTTTGTATGTGATGGACGTGGCACCGTCGTTTTTCATTCAAGATCTACATCAGTAACTTCCCTGTCTTTTATGCTATGTTTATATTTTTCTTAGGAAACTTTTCTGCTGTTGATCCTACAGTACTTCATGGGTGGAGCCACATTAGAACATGTACACCCATTAATTTTGGCTCCCACTCTGAAAAGACATATATGCAGGCTTAGTGAGAGTATTTAGCATATACAGTGCTAGCCCAGTTTAATTAACTATGATAATGCTGATCTTGAACTTTGTACACCCATTCCTGCCATGTTAAAAATTCATACTCCCTCCGTTCCATAATGTAGTGCCTATAGATTTTTACAAAAGTCAAACATTACAAATTTTGACCATGTTTATAGAGAAAAATACATACATCTAGAATACCAAATGCTTCTCACTGGATACATCATGAGTTATATTTTCAGAATATACATGTTTGGTATTGTAGATGTAGATAGTTTTCTCTATACACTTGATCAAAGTTGACAACGTTTGATTTTTATAAAAATCTATAGGCACTACATTTTGGAATGGAGGGAGTATTATATATCCATAGTTTTAGGTATTTTTATACTTATTTTTCTTCAACATGGACGAGCGCGGCAACGCGCGCCTATATGTTCTAGTGTACTCATGTGTCGGGTGTTGGAATGTTACTTTGTGTGTTTGCTATCAGCACAAGTGAATGATCTCAAGAATAAAAAGGGCATTCCATTTTTATCTACATCTCACTTTTAGTCTGCGATGCCGACTGCTTTACTCATAAAATTGGCAGCACTGTTTTATTTTTGAAGTGCTTGCATTCTTGTCAGTCGAATATTTTGGAAGCTAACCTCATGCCTACAAAATTTTAAGTGGCTCATCTCGTCCTATGTCCAATTTACAGTGATACAGAGCAATTGCCACATCGCATATAAAATCTTCAGGGATTTTGCTTATTTCGTACTATACACTCCGTTGCTAATAGCCCGTTGAACAGCAATCCAATGATTTCTCTTACTTGACGTAGATGTCATGCATGCTTCGTATAATATACATACAAATGTTCTTGAATTTTGTACCGCACTATGAATTCATGTACTATGTAATATGCTGGTAAATGCATACCTTGTCATTGTATAATGCATTTTATCAGTCCAGTCTTCTTACTTTGTTTTCATTTTAGTCCACATTGAATTTTTAGTTGGCCGTATAAATAAAATTGCTATTTTTCATCAATGTTATCCCAAAGCATAGCTATTTTAATTATGGGTTTATATGCATAAAAAATATTGTTAGTTCTATTAGAGAGTAAAATTTCCCTGCAACAAAAAGAGTAAAGTGCATTTTTGTCCCTCAACTGATCTCGAAGTGTGACTTTCATCCCTTATTTTTTTGGGTGAAATCGTCCCTCAACTCTTAATGCCGAGTAGATTTAGTCCCTTATAATGGCATTCCTCGGTTAAAACCGGTTTAGCTCAAATAAATATTGGAACATGGACTTTGCTCCGACGTAGATTTCTAGCAAATGGCGGCGTCATCTTTGCTGCCGAGCATGTGCTTGTGCTTGGAAGCCTTGTGAACCCTGCAAACAATACCTGGAACATCTATTTATGCCGGCGGCAGTGGTTCCCGCTATTAATGGTTTCCATCGTCGCGTCTTTCTCCTCTAGGCCGAGTGCAACCCTAAAGAAGAGGACATCAAAATACCTGTGAAGAGGAACAAAAGAAGAGAGATGGGATAGTAGCAACAAGGGAGGAGTTGCTCATGTGCCTTTGTAATGTAGATGTATCAGTGATGACCGTAGTGGTCGTCGGATATGTGATTGTAGAAATATTCAGGTAAGGAGAAAATTAGAACTATGATGATGAGAGGGTGTCGGTGGTGTAGTCGGGAGAACCGGGAAGCTGTGTGATGTCATGCCCGCCACACGCGAGGAAGACGACATTGGTGTCGTGCTTCCGGAGAGGTCCCGTCGTTGTCCCCTTCAACCTTGGCACAACGTTCCGGTGACATGAACCTCCTGGCTTGGGGGCGACGATGCCATGTTTGAGAACACCGGTGCGGCATCGCTGGACTGTGTACGTGTCCTCAGTATTGGGTTTGATGGTGGAGTACCTCACGCGGGGACTAAATCTAACTGGTAATCAATTGAGGGACGAAGATCATACCAAAATAAGTTCCAGGGCGAAGGCCACTTCCCAATAAGTTGAGGGACAAAATGCACTTTACTATTAGAATAGAACAATGATTTTTTTGCTAAAATGAATTAACGCCAATTTAAAAATCAACGTCATGTATGACTTGTCGAGGTGACGACAACTCAAATGTGGTTTATCCTAGCCAATGTCCGTCTAGAGGGGACAGATAAAAAATGTTGCATGGTGCATTACAAATCTTAGGCATTGTTTGTTTGAATTGGAGCACGACAAGCAGCCGCAGTATGCTACCAAAAGGCATGTAATGCACTTCCCCGCAGAAAAAACCCGTATAAGGCACTGGACTGAAGACTTTTCAGTATTGGCTTAAAAAATAGAGCAAACAACGCAAAACCACAACTTTAGGGGTCATAATTTCATTTTACCACGACTTTTAGGGTTTGCAACAACACAAATGATGTGCAACTAGGTTGAGTTGGATCAGTTAGCTAGCCTTGAGCTTCGGCAACCCTCTCACAGTGGCACCAACAACTCCAACTTGACAACTTGGTAGTGAACTGAGGCGACAATGGCAGTAGCCAACCGTGACGAATTCTCTGAGTTCTTACCCAGGCTCTCACCAACTGCGACGAAATCTCTGGGCTCCCGTCCAGGCCCTCACCAACTATGACTAGGACATCTATCACGCCCCTCCACCAGTGCCTCGATGCTAGCAACAAGGACATGCAACTTCACAGTGGCAATAACCAACTACGATGGTGATTGTAGGACCCACCCCACCTTGCCACCTGTCCATGACTGTGATGACAACTGGGTCCTCCGAGATGCCACCTCCATGTTCTTTCGATGCGGTGGCCACAACTCGATGTGTTTCAAGTGGCCACTATGAGAGCCATGGCTTGATGCGTCTTCCTCGCGACTACAATTGACCATGCATTGGATGTCAACTCGATGCTACGATGACCACTGATACGTCTCCGTTGTATCTGCTTTTCCAAACACTTTCGCTCTTATTTTGAACTCTAATTTGCATGATTTGAATGAAACTAACCTGGATTGAGGTTGTTTTCAATAGAATTTCCATAGTGTTGTTTTTTGTGCAGAAATCAAAGTTCTTGGATTGACCTGAAAATTTACAAAGGATTTTTATGGAATATATAAACAATACTAGCGAAAAGATATACCAGAGGGTGGCCACCCAGGAGCCACAAGCTCAGGGGGCGCGCCCTACGAGCTTGTGGCCCCCCTGGACCTCCGACAACCCTAACTTCAACTCCATATATTCCTATTTGCTAAGAAAAAAAATCAAAGAGAAGGATTCATCGCGTTTTACGATATGGAGCCGCCGCCACCTCATGTTCTTCATCCGGGGGTGATCTGGAGTCCGTTCGGGGCTCTGGAGAGGGGATTCGACGCCGTCGTCATCATCAACCTTCCTCCATCACCAATTTAATGATGCTCACCGCCACGAGTGAGTAATTCCTTCGTAGGCTTGCTGGACGGTGATAGGTTGGATGAGATTTATCATGTAATCGAGTTAGTTTTGTTAGTGTTTGATCCCTAGTATCCACTATGTTCTGATATTGATGTTGCTATGACTTTGCTATGCTTAATGCTTGTCATTAGGGTCCGAGTGCCATGATTTCAGATCTGAATCTATTATGTTTTCATGAATATATGTGGAATTTTTTGGTGATTTTTTCTGGATCAGAAGACACCTGTTGGGCCAAAGAAGTACCAGAGGGGGGCTTCGAGGGGAGCACAACCGACCTGGGCGCGCCTGGGGGCCCAGGCGCGCCCTGGTGGGTTGTGCCCACCTCGGCCGCCTCCCACACTGCCTCTTTACTCTATAAATACCCCAATATTCCAGAAACCCTAGGGGAGTCGATGAAAAACAATTCCAGCCGCCGCAAGTTCCAGAAACCACAGATCCAATCTAGACACCATCATGGAGGGGTTCATCATCCTCATTGGTGCCTCTCCGATGATCCGTGAGTAGTTCATTGTAGACCTACGGGTCCGTAGTTAGTAGCTAGATGGCTTCCTCTCTCTCTTTTGATTCTCAATACAATGGTCTCTTGAAGATCTATTTGATGTAACTCTTTTTGCGGTGTGTTTGTTGGGATCTGATCAACTTTGAGTTTATGATCAGATCTATGTTTTTATCCATGAAAGTTATTTGAGTCATTTTGATCTCTTATATGCATGATTACTTATAGCCTCGTATTTCTTCTTCGAATCTTTTGTTTAGTTAGGCCGACTAGAACGATTTTTCTTGCCATGGGAAGAGGTGCTTTATGATGGGTTCGATCTTACGGTGCTCAACCCCAGTGACAGAAGGGGAAATGGCACGTATGTATCGTTGCTACTAAGGATAACAAGATGGGGTCTATTCCTACATGAATAGATCTTGTCTACATCATGTCATCGTTCTTATTGCATTACTCCATTTTCCCATGAACTTAATACACTAGATGCATGCTGGATAGCGGTCGATGTGTGGAGTAATAGTAGTAGATGCAGGAAGGAGTCGGTCTACTAATCTTGGACGTCATGCCTATATAATGATCATTGCCTGGATATTGTCATAATTATTTAAAGTTCTATCAATTGCCCAACAGTAATTTGGTTACTCACCGTATGCTATTTTTCTCGAGAGAAGCCACTAGTGAAATCTACGGCCCCTGGGTCTCTTCTTTATCATATTTGCCTCCGAGATCTATTTTTATTCGCTTTTATTTTTAGATATATTAATCCAAAAACCCAAAATATCTTGCTGCAATTTATTGTTATTTAATTTATCCCGCGTTCCCGCGAGATCTATTTATCCAATCTACCACAATTTTCTCTATCTTTTTACCCGGGAGGGATTGACAACCCCTCTTTTTACATCGGTTTGCAAGTATTTGTTCTTTGTGGGCAGGTACCGTTTACGTAGTGTTGCGTGGTTCTCTTACTGGTTCGATAACCTTGGTCTCATCACTGATGGAAATACCTACCGTAGCTGTGCTGTATCATCCCTTCCTCTTTGGGGAAATACCGACGTAGTTCAAGCCGCATCAGTAGGACAAAAAATGTCGTGCAAATTCTTTTCCATAAGCACGTACGACTATATATAGAATACATGCCTACATTACATTGATGAATTGGAGCTAGTTCTGTGTCGCTCTAGGTTATAACTGTTGCATGATGAATGTCATCCAACGCAATTATCCATCGCTGATTCAATGCCTATACTTTTCATATATTGATCTTTGCTAAGTTACTTTCACCGTTATTGTTATTATGATCACTACAAAATTGTTACTGTTACTATTGTACTGTTACTGTTACTATCATACTACTTTGCTACTGATCACCTTGCTGCAGATATTAAGTCTTTCAGGTCTGGTTGAATTGACAACTCAACTGCTAATACTTGTGAATATTCTTTAGCTCCCCTTGAATCAATAAATTTGGTTTAAATACTCTACCCTCGACAACTGTTGCGATCCCCTATACTTGTGGGTTATCAACCACTAGTCAGACCTGACTATCGCGTTCATGCCAAGTAGTTAGTGGCTGGAAGTTTTTTTAGAAAAGATACCCAATGGGCATCGGGTGGCTGAAAGTTGTAGAGCTAAGACAAGAATGAAACAATTGAACTTGTTATTTTGGACGGGTTCTAAACAAACATAAGAATAGGGAAATTATATTGTGAATCAACCTCGTTCCAATGCATTGTTGTCGCAGTAACCTCTGAGGCCTGGCCAACGACACTTCAATATGGTGCCAAATTGTAGTCGTCGTCGCCATTGCCTAAAGAGGGAGGAGAGGGGCATGTCACGTTGAGTCCTTTCCATAAGTCTCAAACAATCGCCGTTAGAGTTGGTAGTCGATGTTGCCTTGCTTCGTCTCCAAGATTTCATCGACAACTTCGTTGTGCGTTGACTCTTGGGGCAGAGAGAGAGAGGGAGAGAGAGAGAGAGAGAGAGAGAGAGAGAGAGAGAGAGAGAGAGAGAGAGAGAAGTGATTCGGATCACAAGGGCGATAGGGAAGTGGTTTGGCTCAACGTATGCGAGGAAACTGGTGTGTCACACTGTCTACATGGCACATTTACATGGGCCTTGGAGCCAGTTTTGCTATTAACGAAGCTTATTTGTGAACCACTTCCTAAAAAACAGGGGTTTCTTTCTAAAAACCACAAAATCTATGGCGGAGTGAAACTACGACCTCTGAATTTGAACTTTTGTGTTATTAGTAATGCTATCTTTTAATAATTTACGAATGTACATATTTTCATTTAAAATTTCAAAGCCAATCATTTTGTGGTTTTCTGGCTTTTGAACCAGGCTTCGGGCAGAAAACTAAGACCTAAGGCCTATTTGGACATTGGTCTTGGGCCATGAGTATACCGCTAGTCATTTTTTTATTGAAAAGGACGAAGCCTAGCCTTTGTATCATCTTGATGCACAGAACCAAAACTACTACTAGACATATAACATCCCTTCTTATGGATGGTGTGTCGCAAAACGCTCGTGTTAGTGACAAACCTTAACAGCCGATGAGGCAGATCATTGAGTGATTGCCTCTGGGTGATTAATACTTTACATATGAGCGTCCCGTTGCAAGCTCAAGATGCAAAGATGAAGAGCCATGGCAAGAAGCACAAGCGATCAGAATTAGGAGGGTTGAGCAAGATGCCGAGGGAGCACAAGGCCAGGATCTACATCATCCGCCAATACGCCAGCATGCTCCTCTCCTCTTGATATGATTCTTCTCTCTTGCGTAGGCTTGACAGATTCTTTGGGGCGCGCGCACATACTAGTGCAGTACAAAATAGTAAAACTGAGCCACCTAGGGCCTTCCAAAGTGATTTGATCTCGCAAGCCGGCTAATCTATTTGCCCAACACTTCGGATCTCCGTGTCGTCTCACCGACTATTTTGTCTTCTTGTTAACCGGTCCAGTGCTTGATGCTCGGTCCGCAAACCCGACCCATCAAGTTTCATCTTTCTTGCTTTGGGTGTTCCCCTTTGGTTACTTTTAGGATTGCTCCTAACTAGCGCATTCTAGCGCCTTCTGCGCTGAGTAAGGAGTCAGCGCCCACGTGCCCAGATCCGTGGGCCGGCCCAACAACAAGGCGAGCAGCTTGCTCACAACGCGCTGGTTCTTGGTCGGTCGGTTCGCAGTTAATCGATCGATTGTTGACTTTTTGATGAAAATGCAAAATTTTGAAAATAATAATAATCAGGAATAAAAAATGTTCAAGAATTTGAAAAAGTTTCTGAATTAAAAAAATCACGGGTTCAAAAAAAAGTCTGTAGATTTGATAAAAGTTCGCAAACTCCAAAAAGCTCAAGAGTTTAAAGAAATGTTCACTGGATTTGGAAAATTTCAGAGATTCAAAAGATATGATTTAAAAAAATTGTGCATTTTAAAAGGTTTATGGATTTAAAAAATTCATTAATTTGAAAAAAAAAACGGAGCAGGCAAGCCCATCCAAAAAGCGAAGGCCTATCTAAAAACACTTCCTTCTAGAAACCCGAACTAATGGTCGGCACTCTGCCCTCTGCAGCGAGGTTTGACGAACCGAAGAGGGGAAAACCAAGAACTCCGGCGGGATGGCGAGGACGGGGCGGTCCGTGCTGCTTCTCCTCCTGATCTCCACGGTGCTCTCCCTGCTAATGCTCTCCGACCGCCGCCTCACCGTCGCGATTAACCCCAACGGTAAGCACACCCCCCTCCGTCCTCGGTCTAATTCAATCGAGATCTGAGGCGTTTTCTTGACACTGCGGTTCTTACGGTATTTGCGTCGGATGTCTTGCAGAAAGGAAGGATTTGCCTGCCGAGATTGCGAGTCAGGTTAATCTTTTTATAGGATTTTGGGTTTTGGTACAGGGGGCGGAGATGTTCATGGACTTTAATGGTTTCTTTATGTTTTGGCAGGGCCATAGCATCAAGGATAGCAAGCTAAATGCGCTTCCTCTGGTAAAATTTTCTGTTAGTATGTTTCTTGTGTCTTGGCGAATGAGTAATTATGGATTTCGACGCAGGAAACTCTGAGTTCTCTGAAGGAACCTGTCGGTGACGTATTAGTGGAGGAACCGCTCTATGTAGCCAACGATTTGATTGAATCCGCGGACCAAGGTGTGCTTTACTTTTTTTACTTGGTTTTGGGAAAATTTACACTGCACTCTAAAGATATAAGTCTTGCGAGCTCGTGTCCTTAGATGGTTTGCACTTGAAACTGTTTGTAGAATTGCCACCGGGGAAGAAGGCCAACAGGGTGCTTTCTGAGACCACTTCTGGTGATGGTGCCGTATTGAAGGGTGGCGACCTGATCGACCAAGTGACAAGGCGGACGGCACAAGATGGTGGTTTGGCGACGGGCTCAATGGATCAGCAGGAGAAGCACACAGGATCCCAGCAGCAGTCTTCTTCTGAGGTTGATACATGTTACTTCTCAGGCTTTAGGTGCATACTGGCAAATTTAGTTGAGTTGTCACCTGTGGATTTTTAATCTCTTTGTAGCGCCCCTGGACCGGTACTATGCAGATCTAGCACATCCACTAGCATCTGTATAATATCAATCCTAAGACACCACCTTCACACAGCGTAGACGTGCCAACGTGCACGCCATGTCGGTGGAAAGCAAGTATCACCGCACATTTGCAATACGGATCCACAAGAACATACATATACAACAACTTCAAAGAGTCAAATTTAACGAATGGATACAATACAAGCGTCATTCTAGAACACGTTGGGCCACCGTTCGTCTTCCGTGGCCAACTGCCTGAGAGTGATGCCGGATCCATTGAGCCTGTCGAGGGCTTGAGCTTGCGCGGCTTCGATCTTCAGAGAGAGTTGCTCCTAGCACTGCACAGTCCGGGGTGTCATCCAGGTGGCGTCCTGGGTCACATGGGTTGGGCCCCAGATGATCTGGCGATTTGGCTCGGGGGTTCCAAGCGGCTTTTTCCATGGGCAACAGTCCCTTCATCGGACGGTCTGACACGGGGGCCCGGTGTGTGTTCGGGGTCACTTGTTTTGATGATACCACCAAGGATTACAGTCCCTGCAGTTTTTATAAGGATTACCACATTGTAGGCAAGGCACCAATAAACTCATGGTTCACAGACACTTGGAACACTTTGCTGCACTGGCGACTAGCGCATTAGTTTGGTCAGTCTGTTCTACTTTTCGTACATTACTTAACTTAGAAATGTTCATCCATATGCTGGAATCATCCTGGCTGCACTCTCTGCGGAATTTGGGCATTTCCATTTTGTTATGAAGAAAATTCACATAATTGTTTTTTGTTACATCTCAATGCGATAGGTTGCAGTCATGATTTCTTGCCACATAATTTCATCTAAATTGTGTGGGCTTGTATTTGCAGGGAAGATCATTGAAGGCTATAACACAGATACCTCAGGGATATCAAGGTGCAGGGAAGAACCCTCAAAAAGAAAACACAGATGGTAGGAGTAAAAATATGGCTCCGTCGGATACTAGAGTCCGGGATATCAAGGATCATTTAATCAAGGCAAAGGTCTACCTTGGTCTTGGAGCCATTCGAGCAAATCCTCAATACCTCAGGGACTTGCGACATCGGATACGGGAAGTTCAAAAGGTGCTTGGTGAAGCATCCAAGGACTCTGATCTACCCAAAAAGTATGGCTCCCAAATGTTTATGATTTTTTAAGTATTACATATTGTGGGCATTTTGCAGCCCCACGCAGTTATTCAGTAATCTTTAATTTATGTTGACTTATTCAGTGCCAATGAGAAGGTGAAAGCACTTGAGCAGACATTGGTCAAGGGCGAACAGACACAGGATGATTGCTCTGTTGTTGTCAAAAAGCTCCGGGCTATGCTTCATTCGGCAGAGGAGCAGCTGTATGCACAAAAAAAGCAAACTGTTTTTCTAACACAGCTTGCAGCCAAAACCCTTCCCAAAGGTCTTCACTGCCTCCCCTTGACGCTAGCTAATGAATACTTTTCATTGGATCCTAGTCAGCAGCAATTCCCAAACCAGGAGAAACTTGATGATCCCAAACTGTATCACTATGCCTTGTTCTCAGATAATATATTGGCAACAGCAGTTGTTGTTAATTCGACAGTGTTAAATGCCAAGGTATGTATTCTTGATACTTCCTACTTGAGTTATGCTGATAGATAACATGCAACGTACCGAGTGGAATTTTTTGTCTGCAGCATCCTTCTCGTCATGTTTTCCACATAGTAACTGACAGACTAAATTATGCTCCAATGAGAATGTGGTTCCTCTCTAATCCTCCTGGAAAAGCAACAATTGAAGTACAAAACATTGACGAATTCACATGGCTAAATGACAGCTCGAGCCTGTTGCTGAAACAACTGGGATCTCAATCTATGATCGATTATTACTTTACGGCACAAAGTGCAAATTCAGATTCATATTTGAAGTACAGAAACCCAAAGTATCTTTCAATGCTTAATCATCTGCGATTCTACTTGCCTGAGATTTATCCAAAGCTCGACAAGATGGTTTTTCTTGATGGCGATGTAGTAGTAAGAAAGGACATAACTGGCCTCTGGTCAATCGATATGAAGGGGAAGGTTAATGGTGCTGTAGAGACTTGTGGAGAGAGCTTTCATAGCTTCGATCGTTACTTGAATTTCTCAAGTCCTGTTGTTGCAAAGAATTTTGATCCCAATGCATGTGTCTGGGCTTTTGGAATGAATATGTTTGATCTGGCTGAATGGAGGCGGCAGAACATAACTGAAATCTACCACTTTTGGCAGAAGCTTGTAAGTTTCACATACTTGTGATTACTTTTATACATGATAAATTACACGAGATGTCTAGAACTAGCTTAGGGACAATATGGCTTCTATGCCTAAATAGGCTGATAAAGTTTTGAACTAAAGATCATGTGCAATGCTGAGTTTATTCATGTCCCTCTATAAGGTTCTCCATGTTATATTGCAGATTGTCCATGTAATTAACACATCTAATATTTAGCTTACATCGGTAGCAAGATTTAGAGAAATCTCTCAACACTTGTATTGTACAGAGTTTCAAAATTTCTGGGGACATGTCTACTGTACAAAAGATGAGAGAATCAGAGAACTATATAATCCTTCTGAATTGTCAATGACTTGGAAGCTTTTAACTCCCTCCTTTGTTTTATTTCAGAGAACCTGTCATTTGTTGTTTTCTTTTGCATTCCATTTGATAAATATTTGTCAACTTTTGATTGCAGAATGAAGACGGGTTGCTATGGAAACTTGGCACTCTCCCTCTAGGTCTGGTTACATTCTGGAACAAGACATTCCCCCTCGATCGATCATGGCATGTTCTCGGTCTAGGTTACAACCCACATGTAAGCAGTAGTGACCTGGAGCGTGCCGCGGTCATACATTACAATGGCAACATGAAGCCCTGGCTTGAGATTGGCCTGCCCAAGTTCCGAAGCTACTGGTCAGAGTATCTTGACTACGATCAGCCTTTTCTGCGGGAATGCAACATCAATCCGTGAAGCAAGACCAGTACCTCCCAAGCCATTCTGACATCTCTAGCCTAGTTAGTTCAGTGTTTGATTTATTTGTCGGTATCCCATGTTGGGTATGGTTTGTGGAGAAGGTTGTAGCGGTTGAGATTACATGCCAGTAGGGGAAAATAAATTCTGCAGTGCAAATGCTTTTTGGCATGCCATCGTTGTGTACGAAATGTTAGATTGCTGCCGTCGAGCATCTGTAACAGGGAAGTTAGAAATACACGAGAAAGACCCAAAGACCCTGGGTCTTACTAGTCAGGCAGGGTTCAAGCCTCACTTCTACTCTCTCTGTCCCATAATGTAAAACCTTTTTGTCACTTGACAAAAAACGTCTTACATTATGGGACGGAGGGTTAAAATTGGTGCCTAGTTGACAGAATTGTCAAGTGTTTTTTTTTAAGTACTTGGCTTCTTGTTAGTTGAAAACTGTTAGAGTTATATTAGTGATGACTTTTGGTCTTTTGTATTCTAGCCTTTTGGCGTCCTCATGTATTTGTATATATGCTGTTTTTGGCCTCCTAATAAGATTAAGTTGCTATTCCAACATGGTATTAGAGCCTAGGTTTTCTCCGGCGCTGCAACACGCCTGACGATCGATTTTTTTTTTTCCAGTCTTCTCCCGATCGATCTCTTCTGAATCGATCTCTCTATAGCAATCAATGTGAGATCGATCGATGCCAAGGACATACGCTGCCGCTGCTCCCTCTCGTCCGTTGTTTTTCTGATCCAACTCACCCAGGACTCCTGCTCTGCCTTCTGGTCGATCGGGACGCCCTCCTGCGCCGGCCCCGCGTCCTCCCGCCAGACCGACGCGGCCCCGCCTCCTCCCGGCCAAGCCGCTGCCGCCCCGATTCAGGCCGTCCGTCGGCCGCCGGTTCCTGCTGCCACCCGCGTCCGTCGGCCGCCGGTTCCCGTTGCCGTCCGCGTCCGCCGGCCGCCGGATTCCGTCCAAGATCAGCCGCCGGCCGCCGGTTCCCGTGCTAGATCGGTCACCGGGCATTGGATTCATCTGACGCTCGAGGTGTGTTTGACTGGGTAGACTACTGGACTGAATCCATCAACCTGCTTCCTTTGTGTGTGCGCGTCCTGCCTGCGCGGCCCGTGCATCTCTCTGCTTTGGGCTGCTTGTGGGCAGCCGAGCTCCAGTTGGCCTGCTTCTGCTTCCGGCTCCTGGCTTGAGTTCTGTGATAAAAAAAAGAAAAAAAAAGTAAAAAAAAAAGAGGTGCAATGCTTTCATCGGGTACGCCTCTCTTGCAGTGCTCGGTGTTTTACGACGGTATTCCGTGCATTGATCCCGTCTCACACATGCGTCGTTCCTCGGTGCTTGATGCTCGCCCGCTTGGAGGTGGTGGTTGTCGCCCTACTTCGACACCTTATGCGACATTCACCAGTGCCGCTGACCGTTCTACATCGACTTCTTCAGCAGCTGCACCGCCTCCTCTAGCCGCTTCTCTGCATGGTGTTGGTCGTTCTTCAGCGACTCTTCCCACGACTTCCGCACCTGGTGATTGCGGCTCTACATCGACTCGCTACTCCCGGTCGACTCTGCACACAACCTCCACGGGTGGAGGCGACTGCTTATCGTCGGCAGGTGTTTCTACCTCGACCTCTTCGGCCGTGTCCCTGTCTGCGCATGAGATTGCACAGCTGAAATGCCTGCTTGATGCTTGGGATTCTTCACTAGTCCTGGCCATCTCCGGCCCGGCCCTGTTGGCCCACCCAGGCCTGGCCCTAAAATCCAGGGCCTAGGCCCGATGGGCTTGCTCGTGGGCCGGGCTTGGGCCTAAGTTTTGAGCCCACCAACAGGTCCTGGACCGGCTTGGGCTTGGCATATTGGCATTTTAAGGAAGAGGCCCGGCCCATGGCCCTAAGCCCTAAGGGCTTTTCAGGGCTTTTTACCAGATGGGCCGGGCTTGGGCTTGAAAAGTAGGCCCGATGGTAGGGCCTGGGCATCAGTTTTTTGTCATGGGCTTTTTTAGGCCCGGCCCAAGCCCGGCCAGGCCCGGCCCATGGCCAGATATATTCTTCACCGACGGTTTCTGCAGGTTTTGTGGCTGACTCTTCTGGCATTGAGAAACCATCTTCTACTCATTCAGGTACATACCCACGGATTCTTGATACTGGAGTGTCTTTTCATATGACTTATGATTCTTCCACTTTGACCTCCGTTCAACCTGTCGAGTCTCATGTTCGTGTTCTTACGGCTGATGGCACTCCCCTCCATGTAGCTAGTCGAGGCACTCTTAGCACTTCTTCGTTTCATGTTCCTTCTGTCGCTCATGTTCCTCGACTTACCATGCAGCTCATATCTGGTGGTCAGATTGTTGACTCTAGTTGTAGGGTCATTCTCGACTTTGATTCATGTTCTGTTCAGGATCGTCGCATGGGCACTCTGCTTGGTGCTGCTAGCCCTCGATGCTCTGATGGTCTTTGGGATTACCATGCAGCTCATATCTGGTGGTCAGATTGTTGACTCTAGTTGTAGGGTCATTCTCGACTTTGATTCATGTTCTGTTCAGGATCGTCGCATGGGCACTCTGCTTGGTGCTGGCCCTCGATGCTCTGATGGTCTCTGGGAGCTTGACTGGCTTCGTGTTCCCTCCGCTGCCACCGCCGCCAGTCTCGCAACCCCTATAGATGCATCTAGCAGCTCTTTTCAGCAGTGGCATCATCATCTTGGCCATTTATGTGGTTCTCGTCTCTCGTCTTTGGTTCATCATGGTGTTCTGGGGTCTGTCTCTGGTAACGCTTCGTTGGATTGTCTGGGCTGTAGGCTTGATAAGCAGATTCAGCTACCCTACCCTCACAGTGAGTCGGTGTCCGAGCGTCCTTTCGATCTTGTTCACTTTGATGTTTGGGGTCCGGCTCCCTTCGCTTCGAAAGGGGGTCATCGCTACTATATTATCTTTATAGACGATTTTTCTCGGTACACTTGGATCTATTTCATGTCTTCTCATAATGAGGTCTTATCTATATACAAAAATTTGCTGCCATGGTTCACACCCAGTTCGTCACTCCTATTCATGTTTTTCGCGCAGATTCAGCTGGTGAGTATATCTCCCATGCACTGCGAGGATTTCTTGTTGAGCAGGTTATTCTTACTCAGTTCTCTTGCCCTGGTGTTCATGCTCAGAATGGTGTGGCTGAGCGCAATCATCGTCACCTTCTTGAGACGGCACGTGCAATGATGATTGCCGCCTCTCTTCCGCCTCACTTCTGGGCCGAGGCTGTTACCACTTCCACCTATCTCATCAACATTCAGCCTTTTGTTGCTCTACAGGGTGGCATTCCTCTCGAGCGTCTTTCTGGTCGTTCTCCTGATTATTCGGTGCTCCATTTGTTTGGTTGCGTTTGCTATGTTTTGCTTGCCCATCGTGAATGCACCAAACTGACCGCTCAGTCTGTTGAGTGTGCCTTTCTTGGATACAGTGATGAGCATAAGGGCTATCAGTGTTGGGATCATGTTGGTCGCCGGATGCGTATTTCCCGAGATGTGACCTTTGATGAATCTCGTCCCTTCTACCCGCGTCCATCCTGCTCGAATTTTTCTACGGAGGACATCTCTTTTCTTACATTTCCGGATACACCACCCTTTGTGCCTAGTATTCCTACTCCTCGTACCGCTGTTGCAGATCCGACCCCGTCCTCTCCTACGGTTTCTTCTCCTTCCTCATCGCATGACTCTCCACCTTCGTCGCCGATACCTTCCCCTTCCCCACCTTCATCACCGATACATTCCCCGTCTCCACCTCCTGTGATTCCACCTCTTCCCTCATTTCCTTTCCATTATACTCGTCGTTCACGTGTTGTGGATAAGTCTACACATGTGCCCTCTACTTCTGGTGTGTCGTCTTCCTCCTCTCACCCGACTTATGGTCTTCGTTCTCGGCCTTGCCCGCCCCCTGATCAATATTCTCCTTCTCGCTATGGTCTTTCGACCGTTCTTGAGCCGACTTCTTATCGAGATGCTATAGTTCATCCTGAATGGCAGTTTGCAATGGCAGAGGAGGTTGCTGCCCTCGAGCGCAACGACACGTGGGACCTGGTTTCTCTTCCTCCCCGTGTTCGTCCCATCACTTGTAAGTGTGTCTATAAGATTAAGACTCGCTCTGATGGTTCTCTTGAGCGTTATAAAGCTCGTCTTGTGGCTCGTGGCTTTCAGCAGGAGCATGGTCGTGATTACGATGAGACTTTTGCTCATGTGGCTCATATGACCACTGTCCGCACATTACTTGCCGTGGCTTCTGTTCGCCACTGGTCTCTGTCTCAACTTGATGTTAAGAATGCCTTTCTTAATGGTGAGTTGCGTGAGGAAGTTTATATGCATCCACCACCTGGGTATTCAGTTCCTGATGGCATGGTTTGCCGTCTTCGTCGCTCTCTATATGGCCTTAAGCAAGCCCCTCGTGCTTGGTTTGAGCGTTTTGCCTCTGTGGTCACTGCAACTGGTTTTTCGCCCAGTGCTCATGATCCAGCGCTATTTGTCCACCTTTCTGCTCGTGGTCGCACTCTTCTTCTTCTATGTGTTGATGACATGATCATCACTGGCGACGATTCTGAGTACATTGCCTTTGTTAAGGCCCGTCTCAGTGAGCAATTTCTTATGTCTGATCTTGGTCCTCTATGTTACTTTCTTGGAATTGAGGTTTCCTCCACCTCTGATGGCTTTTCTATTTCCCAAGAGAAGTATATTCGGGATCTTCTTGCTCGTGCGGCTCTTAGTGATGAGCGCACTGCTGAGACTCCTATGGAGCTCAATGTTAACCTTCGTTCTTCTGATGGCGAGCCCTTGTCTGATCCGATGCGTTATCGTCATCTTGTTGGGAGTCTTGTCTATCTTGCCATCACTCGTCCGGATATCTCATATCATGTTCATATTCTGAGCCAGTTTGTTTCCGCTCCCACTTCAGTTCACTATAGTCACCTTCTTCGTGTTCTACGATATTTTCGTGGCACGATCTCTCATCGCCTCTTTTTCCCCGTTCTAGCTCATTACAGCTCCAGGCCTATTTAGATGCTACATGGGCTAGTGATCCTTTGGATCGCCGTTCACTTTCTGCTTACTGTGTTTTTCTTGATGGTTCTCTCATTTGCCTGGAAGACGAAGAAACAGACTGCAGTTTCCTGTTATTGCAGAGGCTGAGTTGAGAGCTATGGCTCTTCTGGCGATAGAGGTGACTTGGTTATGATGGCTACTGGAGGATTTTGGTGTTTCTGTTACTACACCTACCACCCTCTTGTCCGACAGTACATGTGCTATCAGTATTGCGCGGGACCCCATGAAGCATGAGCTTACCAAGCATATTGGTGTTGATGCTTATTATGTGCGTGCTGCTGTGCAGGATCATGTTATTGCTCTTCAGTATGTACCATCCGAGTTACAGCTAGCAGACTTCTTCACTAAGGCACAGACTAGAGCACAACATAGATTTCACCTCTTCAAACTCAGTGTTGTGGATCCACATGAGTTTGAGGGGGGCTGTTAGAGTTATATTAATGATGACTTTTGGTCTTTTGTATTCTAGCCTTTTGGTATCCTCATGTACTTGTATATATGCTGCCTTTGGCCTCCTAATAAGATTAAGTTGCTATTCCAACAGAAACTAATCTCACCTACAAATTTAAATGGTTCATCTCATCTTATGTCCAATTTGCAGAGATATAGAACAATTGCCGCATCTCGTATAAAATCTTGAGATTTTTTCTTATTTCAATACACTCAATCGCTAAATATCATGCATACTTGGTACTCCTCTGTTCCTAAATATAAGTCTTTTTTGCTCCGTATGTACTCCATATTAAAATCTCTAAAAAGATTTATATTTAGGAACGGAGCGAGTACAATTCTTATATTTGTCCTAAGCGTGCGTCAATTAATTTGGATCGGAGGGAGTACATTTTTCTATTTAAAAGGAGGTTAAATCCTGCATCATGTGATGCACACACCTAGTATTATTACTACTATTCATCAAAGTACAATACAAAGACAAACACGTTGAACCATTACAAAAGAGGTGAACAAACAGTTATGAATAAGTGGATTTCTTTTGCGGCAATGCCTTTTGCAAGGGCTGCGTGACCTCGCGCCATCGTCGCATGTCTGACTGATCGTGCCGCCGCAAGACACACTGTTTCTTCTCGCACTGAGATGGTTTTTCTTGGGTTTCATGGGTTTTTTGTGTGTTTTTGTTTCAATTTTTCTTGGTTTTTCCTGATTTTGTTTTTTCAGTTTATTCAACATTTTTTTTGTTGTATCCTTTCTTTGCTTAGGTTATCTGATTGCCGGTTCCCAACTATTTCCCTCTGTGAAGAAATATAAGAGCCTTTAGATCACTATACAGAGGGAGTACATCACAAACTAGTCAAAAAACAAAGTCTCGGCTTGGATTTCTGACAGGAACATTATCATGATGTCATTCATCATACACTATAAAATGATCGTTCCAATTTGGCAAGGACATACTGTATATGGACATGAGCATATATTACATTTCAAGATCCGACCGGACAGTTCCTCAACGAAAAGGCCCCTGGCCTGGCCGCCCACTGATCACTGAAGAAGCAAGTGGAAATGTGGAATATTAGGCATCCCTGACGTGGATGGAACCGACGGATTCGGTGTCAAGACTGGCCCTTTTTGGCTTTCCAGAGGCGATCGTTGCCCCCTGAAGCGTCATGGGAATCCGCTGCAAGTTGAGAGAGGTTGCCGCTGCATGTGGCTGTGGAGGTAGCGGCAGCCCTCCACTTCTTACAAGGGGTATATGCCCCCGTCCCCATCCTCTCTGGCCAATGTCTCCCCCTGTCCCGTCAGGTTTTTTATAAGCGCAAGTAGGCAGAGATTTGTGGATCATGTGGGAGTGTGGTCTCTCCCGTTTTGGCCATTTCCCGGCTATATAAGCGCTGCGCACTTACTTGGCCACAACCAAAGTATCAGTCGAGTAGAAGCAGAGCAATTGCAGAGCAGAGCCTTCATTCTGCATAACCACCCTCCTGTTCAGAAGCAACCGAGCAAGCTCGAGATGGAGTACAAGGTGAAGAACCATGGCAGCAAGCACAAGGCATCAGGAGGAGGAGGGCTGAGCAGGATGCTGAGGCAACACAAGGCCAGGCTCTACATCATCCGCCGATGCGTCGTCATGCTCCTCTCCTCTTGATCTCATTCTTCTCTCTAGCTTAGGCTTGACAGATTCTTTGGTGCGTGTGTACATACTACATAACATAGGGTAGTTCAGAAGTTCAGATAGATGTTGCTGACGGTTAGTTTGGATGGAAGTTTTTGTGTGGTATGGTGATCCTAAGTCCTGCAATGGCAAGGATGTGCAAGTACCGATGTGTCATGTGTTGGAGTGTTGTGTGTTTGCTCTATAAGCACAAGTGAATGAGATCTCATTGAAAAAAAAGAGGTTACCCCCTGGCATTTCATTCATTTTATCCACACTTCTAAGTAATAATTCTGCGATGTTGGATTGCTTTACTTAGAAAATTGTCAACATTGTGACATGCGTATTTTTTTCCTCATACCTACAAATTTAAATGGTTTGTCTCATCCTATATTCAATTTGAAGTGATACAGAGCAATTGCTGCATCTCATATAAAATCTTCAAGGATTTTTCGTGTTTCCATACGCTGGATTGCTAAGCAATCCACCGATTCTTCTTACTTGATGTCGATGGCATGCATACTTCGTAAAACTTTATACTACATAAATATTCTTTGATTTTATACCATCGAGAGTATGCATTCTTGTAAGTCATATGTGGCAATATGTCACCTAATTACAAATATGAGAGCTCTCGCAGAATTGCAAAGAAACCTTCTAGAACTTGCAGAATTACGTGGGGGTCCCAGATCTCCCAAGGTAGCCATTGGATCTCAGATCCGACGGCCTATGTGCTCTCATAGCATGTGCATGTGATCAACCTTGTGCCAATGCATTTTAGTCGTCATTGAGGCCTGGCTAGCGATGCCACGATTTGGCGCCAAGTTGAAAGCCACCACCATTGTTGACTAATGGGGAGGATAAGGGCATGCCATGTCTAGTTCCCTCCATACTGGTGGCAGACATCTGTTGCACTAGCCGTTAGAGTCTGCGGTCACCGCGCTTTGCCACCAAGTTCTCGTTGACACCGTCGTCACGGGTTGGCTCACGGATAGAAAAAAGCGGTTTGGGTCACAAGAGAGAGAAGCGGTTTGACTCAACCCATAGGAAAGAGGTGGTGTGTTGCCCTGCCTGTATGTCAAACCTTCGTTGGTTTTGCTATCACTACAAAAAAAAAGACACATCCGTGACATTTTGGGCCGAACAATTTTTTTTCCTGTCATACATATGACACTTCTATGACGATAATTGTGACAAAATCCGGTATCATCATAGATGTGGTGGGCTCCTATTTCTATGACAAAAAATCATGACAGAAAATGGGCTTTTTGTCCTGGGCGGGCCGGAGACGCAGCTGCATGACATTCTTTGGGCCGTCCATGACGGAAAAAACCGTGGTAGAAGCGAGGGGGAGGAAAATTTCGGGGAGTTGCCGGTTACGGTGGGAGGTCGGGGGCCGAGCGATGCGCGTTTCTCTCGTATGTACGGGCGTGTGTGCGCGAGGCGTTGGCTCTAACTGAAGCCGAGCGAGGCGTTGTGCTCTAACTGAACCCGAGCGATTGCACTGCAGGCTACACGTTATTGAACCCGATCGATCGACCGATGGCTGTTAACTGAACGCGGTGGAGCGATTCCTTCGCTACTGCTGCTAACTAAAGCTGATCGATGCTGCCTCTGGGATGAACAATGAGCGTTGCGGGGGGGGGGGGCGGGGGGGGGGGGTTTGCTCCGTTTTGCGGTACGCCCCGCGCGGGGGGGGGGGGGAGAGGTTCCGGGGGGGCCCGTTGTGCCGGGCGCCCCCCCCCCCCCGAGGTCCCTTTCCTCCTTAGGAGCCGCCCCCCCCCCCGCCCGTTTCGACCGTAGCGCTCCAACACAAGTCCGTTTCGTCCGTTTTGCGGTACGCCCCGCGCGGGGGGGGGGGGGAGAGGTTCCGGGGGGGCCCGTTGTGCCGGGCGCCCCCCCCCCCCCGAGGTCCCTTTCCTCCTTAGGAGCCGCCCCCCCCCCCGCCCGTTTCGACCGTAGCGCTCCAACACAAGTCCGTTTCGTCCGTTTTGCGGTACGCCCCGCGCGGGGGGGGGGGGGAGAGGTTCCGGGGGGGCCCGTTGTGCCGGGCGCCCCCCCCCCCCCGAGGTCCCTTTCCTCCTTAGGAGCCGCCCCCCCCCCCGCCCGTTTCGACCGTAGCGCTCCAACACAAGTCCGTTTCGTCCGTTTTGCGGTACGCCCCGCGCGGGGGGGGGGGGGAGAGGTTCCGGGGGGGCCCGTTGTGCCGGGCGCCCCCCCCCCCCCGAGGTCCCTTTCCTCCTTAGGAGCCGCCCCCCCCCCCGCCCGTTTCGACCGTAGCGCTCCAACACAAGTCCGTTTCGTCCGTTTTGCGGTACGCCCCGCGCGGGGGGGGGGGGGAGAGGTTCCGGGGGGGCCCGTTGTGCCGGGCGCCCCCCCCCCCCCGAGGTCCCTTTCCTCCTTAGGAGCCGCCCCCCCCCCCGCCCGTTTCGACCGTAGCGCTCCAACACAAGTCCGTTTCGTCCGTTTTGCGGTACGCCCCGCGCGGGGGGGGGGGGGAGAGGTTCCGGGGGGGCCCGTTGTGCCGGGCGCCCCCCCCCCCCCGAGGTCCCTTTCCTCCTTAGGAGCCGCCCCCCCCCCCGCCCGTTTCGACCGTAGCGCTCCAACACAAGTCCGTTTCGTCCGTTTTGCGGTACGCCACACTCCTCCCGATCAACAGGACCCCCTTTCCGACCGTAGGAGGTTCGTTTCCTCCGTTTTGCGGTACGCCACACCCCTCCCGATGAACAGGACCCCCGTTTCGACCGTAGGAGGTCCGTTTCCTCCGTTTTGCGGTACGCCAGGCCCCTCCCGATCAACAGGACCCCGTTTCGAACGTGGCCGGTCGAACACAAGGCCGTTTCCTCCGTTGTGCGGTACGCCATGCCTCGTTTTCATCGCATGTTCCGTCCAAGCCCTCCCAATGAACACGACCACACATTCCGTTCTGATCCAGCCGGTTGGCTCCCCATGAACACGACGACGACGCTGTTTCTCCGTTCCGACCCAGCCATGTACGTATGCGCGATAGGCGTTAGAGACCCTGCCCGTATGTACGTACGTGACCGTATTTTCTTTCTTGCACCCTCGCCGTTGTACATACGTGTACATGCTACGTGCGCGCCTCTACTACGACACGTGCGCGCCTCTACATCCACCAGTATATATGTACGTACATGTTCGCGACCAGAATGACAACGCTACGTACGCTTCGACCAGGTGGGTCCCTACTGTCAGGCACTTCCTTGCGTGCGACGATGTAGCTGGTGGGTCCCAGCAGTCAGGGGGGCGAATCGCTTTTTTTGCCCGGACGCACTTCCTTGCGTGCGAAGGTGTAGCTGGTGGGTCCCAGTAGTCAGGGGGGAAACGTTTTTTTCATAAAATATGGTGGCCCGTCCGGTGGGTCCCCGCTGTCAGGTGGAGGAATAATTATTTTGCACGTAATAAGGAGGCACTTCCTTGCTGCGGCCGTGGACCCAGCTGTCAGCCTCTCCACGTACAGTCCATGTCCGATGGAAGCCGTTCCTTGACCACGTTGACCACGCCGCGCCGAGAGCACCAGGGCGGTGGACGACGGCGAGGCCTAGGAAGGGGACGACGCGGAGCCGGGGAAGACGCGGCAGTGGATGCCCACGCGTAGAGGAGTACGAGGGTTCACTGGTTCGCTGCGATGTGAGGCTGCCGTCGCCGCAGAATAACAGGGGGTGTGGGTGAGTAGAGGGATGGCCTGGCCAGCGGTGGGAGTAGTAGGGGGCGGTGAGGCCTCCGCCGCATCGCAGCCGGCCACGGAAGGTAGGAGCACGAGGCACGACCGGCGCTGGTTTGGGCGGCTGGAGCAAGAAGACCAGAGGTTGAAGAAGCACTACGGCCGTTGGATGGACATCGTACGATCACTGGAGCTAGAATCGTGCATATTGACTAAGTTGACAAAGCCCTCCGTCCCCGTCAACTTAGTAGGCCCACAAGTCAGCCTGCCACTATACTGGGTCCCAGCTAACAGGGGGAGTATTCATTTTTTTGTGCGTAATAAGGAGGCACTTCCTTGCGTGCGAAGATATAGCTGGTGGGTCCGAGCTGTCAGTGGCGGTAACGTTTTTTTCGCGAAATACTAAGGCCCTTTCGGTGGGTCCCTGATGTCAGGTGGACGAATCATTATTTTACGCGTAATAAGGAGGCATTTCCTTGCGTGCGGCCGTGGACCCAGCTGTCGGCCTCTCCACGTACATTCCACTTCAAATGTATGTCGGTCGTTGACCACGTTGACCAGGCCGCGCCGAGAGCACCAGGTGAAGGAAATATGCCCTAGAGGCAATAATAAAGTTATTATTTATTTCCTTATATCATGATAAATGTTTATTATTCATGCTAGAATTGTATTAACCGGAAACATAATACATGTGTGAATACATAGACAAACAGATAGTCACTAGTATGCCTCTACAAGACTAGCTCATTGATCGAAGATGGTTATGTTTCCTAACCATAGACATGTGTTGTCATTTGATTAATGGGATCACATCATTAGGAGAATGATGTGATTGA
>LR880966.1:729552346-729576593 GCA_904067115.1 Aegilops sharonensis
GGGTAGTTTGTCTGGGACGAATGCCTCCTAAAGAGTAACAGAGGTGTGCAAAGATAGGCTCAAGCGTTGATTGTTCTCGTGAGCATAATGGTAAAAGCATGCCTGACTATGAGACACACTGTGGATGTCGAATCAATGTAGTGACTACCCCAATTGGAGGTGACAACAGCGACCATGGCTCGAAGTTTGTGGAGCTAACACGTGAACAAAACAAATGTAACATATTGTTTTGGTTGGGCTTCGATTAGAGCATAAGAATATAAAACTTATGTGTATGTGATCATCCCCGTTCCAGTGCATTGTTGTTGCCTTGAGGCCTGGCCAGCAACACCTTGATTTGGTGCCAAGTTGTAGTCGCCTAAAGAGGAGAGGGACATGCCACATTGAGTCCTCTCCGTAACACTCGCACACAGTCACCGTCAATGTTGGCAGCCGCCACGCTTTGCTACCAAGTCGTCATCAACGGCGTCGTCTTGGGTCGGCTCATAGGATGGAAAGAAGTTGTGCGGGTCACGGTAGAGAGAAGTGGTGTGCCGCAAAATCTACTTGGCAGTTTTGGGTGGGCCCTGATGGTCGGTTTTGCTACTAACATCGGTTATTTGTGAATCACTAGGACACTACCTGAAAACAAGGGTTCCTTGTTACAAACCACAAAAGTAGTGGTAAAGTGAATTATGACCCCCTGAATTTGTGGTTTTGTGTTATTTGTGATGTTATGCTTTTAAAAATATACCATTATACCCATTTATTTTAAATGTCAAAAAACAATTTTTTGGACTATTTCTAGGCTTTTGGGCCAGATTTTGGTTGGAAAAACAGGACCCGAGCCCTATTTAAACATAAAAAGAGGGACTACCGCTAGGCATAAATATCCCTTCTTTGTTAAGTTAAGCAGGCGAAGTATGCCGGAGTTAGGGTTTGAGGAGCCACCACTGTGAGAGAGACTTTCGTTCCCCTTGCCTTCGGTCGCCATCTTTGCACTGTGAGGTGGGGGACCTTAGATCCTTCATATTTTAAGAGTTTTGTGTTCTTCGTTGTTGTCTAGTGGTGCTCATGGTGGCCAGGGGAGGGGGGAGGCGGGGCTACTGTTCATCTCCCTACTTATTCTGAGAAATGACTTCTCTAGACTAAAAATAGGCAAGTGAGGAAACTTTTAAGGAATAGAAAGTCAAAATTTAGAGAAAGTAATGGTTCGAGGGATCTGATATATAGCACTTAATCCCTCGAAGCAAAAATTTCTCCCTCAAATATAACTTTTGAGGGATCTACTAGAGATGTCCTAACATGTATCCACCCTGCATTTATCTCCGGGTTTTCTACCGTCATATGGTGAGAATGTGGTTTAATATTATTCTCATATATTTAAATTTCATTTTCAACAATTTCAATGCTACAAATTTTCACTACCAAGGTTTCCAAAAAAAAAAACTTCTTTGTTGTGGTTATCTGCTTGCCGGTCCCCGACTACTACTACTCCAACGGAAGCTAGTCAGAGCACTGTCATCATGCATTATAAAACGATCCTCCAATTTGAGGACGACATGAGCATATCATATACTCCGACCGGACAGTTCCTCAACGAAAGGCGCCTAGCCTGGCCACCCACTCCCACAGTACCATCCACTCCCAAATGAGAAAGAAGCTAACGGAAATGGGGAATTAGGCATCTCTGATCGTGTGTGCAACCCATGGATTAGGTGTCAAGAGCTGCCCTTTTTGGCTGTCCACAAGGCGATTTGCCCCCTGGAGCGTCAGCGGAATCCGCTGAATGCAACTTGGGCGAGGCTGCCGCTGCATGTGGCTGCGGAGCTAGAGGCGGCTCCTCGATTCCTATAAGGGGCATCCCCATCTCTCTGCCCAATGTCTCATCAGGTTTTTTATACTCGCAAGTGGAAAGATGATGTGGGAGTGTGGTCTCTCTCCCATGTTCGGCCGTTTCCCTGCTATATAAGCGCTTGACGCTCACTTGACTTGGGCCACAGATCACAGATCCATCCGTTCCGTCCAGTACTAGCAGTGCAAGAAGAGAGAGCCTTCCTGCTCCCCTAGCTCAACCAGCCTCCTCCTGTTGTTCAGGAGCAATCGAGCAAGCAAGCTCGAGATGGAGTACAAGGTGAAGAGCCATGGCAGCAAGCACAAGGGGTCAGGGTCAGGAGGATCAGGAGGGCTGAGCAGGATGCTGAGGGAGCACAAGGCCAGGCTCTACATCATCCGCCGATGCGTCGTCATGCTCCTCTGCTCTTGATCCCATTCCTCTTCTTTATAGCTTAGGCTTGACAGATTCTTTGATGTGTAAGTACATAGTACTAGCACATGACATAGGGTAGTTCAGAGGTTCAGATAGATGTTGCTGACGATTAAGTTTGGATGGAAGTTTTAGTGTGGTATGGTGCTCCTAAGTCCTGCAATGGCAAGGTTGTACATGTATTGATGTGTCAGGTGTTGGAATGCTATTACTTGTGTATTTGCTCTATCAGCACAAGTGAATTCTCTCAAGAAAAACAAGGTTGCCCCTGGCATTGCGTTTTATCTACAATATGCTGATGAAGCGCGAATATGAGTCTCTGACTAGTGACTACCAATCTAATTGCTTAATTTGGGGGATTTTGCTCTTGCTTCATTCGATTTGATCACTTATCTGCACGGTTTCGCACACATGACCATGTCAAGGGTGTGCATTTTTCAAATTTGCACACTGAAATATCCCGGTGAGACCTAGAGGTGTGTGTGTGTGTTTTTGTTAAAAATTCGAATGGCTATGTGCGCACAACCAAATAGGAGTCTATATGTAGTACCAATTGTGACTCCTGAATTACATCAGTAATCTTTACTCAGAAAATTGGCAGCATCGTCACAAGTGTTTTTGGGGGAAATTCTATACTTGCATTATTGTTCGTGCCATATTTTGAAAACTATCATCATACCTAGAAATTTAACAGATCAGATTTTCAAATTGTACTTGCGTTCATGTTAATGATATATAGTGATTGCACACAAAATAATGATCGTTGCTCCTGGAAGTAATGCTTTCTAGCAGACCTTGGTAAGTCAGTTTGCCTAAGATATATCCAGCTATAATAAATTCCTCACGCCACATAAGTGTTTCCTATACCCAGCAGCACTGGACCACAAAACTGAGAAGCTTCAGGGAAGTTGCCTACCTGCAGCATCGTTGCTGCAAATGACCTGTCTCTGGGTCTTGATTTTCCGGGCAAAAGAGAGATCGCGAAGATCTCATCAGGCGCCAATATGCGACAACAATCTTCGGCATTGATCACAAGGACTAGATTATTGGACGACCAAGCAGGCTGACAATTGAAAACTTACCACCCAAACATGCTGGTCTGTTCTTTGGAGTCTGCAAGTAGAGAGGTTAGGATATCATGCCCAAACAATCTTCTAAGAAATTATTTGGTTCAATGCTGCTCCTGGAAATGGGAACATGCCATCCATGCTACGATCTTCGATCACCTTCCTTGCCAAGAATTTTTTTTTGTTGTTGCTGCAACCGCTGTTCAGAAATCCCTCTTGCATTTCTTTGATGCCTGAACCTGAAAAAAGCTTTGCACTGTACTCTGTTCTTAAGTTCAGAAGCTACTTTAATTTAGTCCAAAATTGCCTCGGTTCCAAACACGCTGCTCTTTTGTTTAGTCGAGAGGTCGGTGAACCGTGTGTCGAACCTGCCATTGTTGCCGTTAAAAGCTTACCCTGCAACCACTTGCTGTACTCTCTTCCCCCTCTTCTATTGCAGAGTTAACGAGGAGCAGCTTCCGTTCACACTAAGCATCTTAGCATATTAGCGCAAATTATAAGCTGTCAACTAATACAATATACAAAATTCCATTTTTCAAAACACGCAAAGTACACCAACAAACATGTTCATTTTTATTTTTGAGAGAAAGGCCATAAAGTACGCTATGTTGCCTGGTCGCACGCTCGTCGAAGGACTGGTACCTTGTTTATTTAACTGAAGAGCTGGTACCTTTACACAAAGTTAGTTGTTTTTCTTTAACGGCTCCTTTGATTCAAAAGATTTTTATAGGAAATTTAGACGATTAGAATCCTTGGGAATTTTCCCCATGTTGGTTGTTTGATACATATGATTGAATCCCAACATGATTTTTTCCTAAGGATTTCTTTGTACTACTTCACATAGGATTTCTAGTATCCACTCAAACCTCTTTAAAAGAATCCTTTGCTTTTTCTATGATTGCAATCAAACAACCCAAAATCCTATAGGATTGAAATGAGCATGACATTACAATCCTATGTTTTTCCTATTCCCGCATTTTAGAATCCTACGAATCAAAGAGGCCCCGAGTATATTCAAGTGGAGTATATTAAGTTTGCTCCATTAGGCTCATTCTCAGCTGTTGATCATGGATCGGACGTCTCCCAGACTGCCATGCGTTGTTGTTCAACATCCGACAACGACACTTTCTTTTTCAGTTTACTTTTCACCATTCCATTTCTCTTTCAAGTATAATTGCTCTGAAACTCTGAATTTCTAGCACAAAGTTCAGCTTAAACTAGTCAGGTCATGACAGGCGATCTTCACCGACGCGGCTATTCACGGAAGCCTTGTTATACGATTCCTTCATATGCCCCTCCCTGGTCAACTTGGGCACATGACATCTCCATGCTCTCCGATAGCCACATCAACGATAGCCACATAAAGGCCAACAACATTGCTCCTCACCTCCCGCCTCCTTTCTCTCACATGAACATTCGATGACTCAATAACCACAATGTGTCAAAAGAAAGAGAAGTCGACTTTTACATATGATGTGTAGAACAGAGGTAAAACAATTGCAGGAAAAAAAACATCCCATTTCAATGAAATTGCAATACATTAGGGCAGCTCATGTACTGAAGAGATATTTCACAGCATTACCAGAACGCTCCACATTGCACCATCAGATAACATACTATTCAGGAAAAAGAAACATGTTTGACAGATTCGGTGAAGTGAAGAAAATTGTAAATACAAAAGAAAGACACATGCATACGACCATCCTCCTCACGACTTATTTATCTGCCAACAAAAGATTAACTATCACATGCAAATGTGTTTGTCCCCAGGAGCATACCAACAGTAACCACGCAAGCGCCCCATGACCCTACTGATGCTGTCATCCTGAATCCAACCTCAAGGGTACTGTAGCCAACTCTTCCGTCTTAGGTATCATCCAGTCCTTGTACAAGGGTCCACCTCCTAATGAAGAAAAGCACTTTCCTCAAGACCTGGCTCCTAATGAATAAAACAGCGGACAACTGTCAGGTCTCAGGTGATTTACTGCAAGAAATCAGGGTGGAATTGGGATTTTAAACTAAGAACAAGATAATTTTCCCTAAAACAGGTTAAAAAATGCAGGAAAGGTAAATGAAATGAAAACCAAAGAACAGCATAAGTTACAAGTATTTTGTTTCCTCAGTTACCTACCCTCAACAACACAACTAACAGTGGTATTATATGGAGTACGCCTGAACCAAGGTACATGCAAGAGAAAATTCACAACTTTGCCCTTTCAGCTAGTAAACTAACACACTAACATATACTACTTACTTGACAAGACAAGAAACGCTGCCATCATTGAAGTTAACTACCCAATTACCCATATTTGCATCCTTCTAAAGAGTAAAGAGTACTGAAGGCAAGGACAGCAAGTTGATTTGTAGTACAACTCCTAAGACTGAATAACCAAGTTGATGTTTTCGCATCCAAATTCCATGTTCAGTAATAATGGACCTGATATTGTTTACTTCTAAATTATTATCCTTAGAAATAAAAAGGGGCACTCTCATTTCTAATTTCTCCTTCCGAGAGTATATAATCACAAGCATAATTTGGACACCGACATATGCTCCACAAGCTAGCACATATCTAATAGGCACTACTACAAAGAGAAAATAGGAATTAGATTAAGCTAACATGCCAAGCAAGCTACTCCATAGCAAGAAGGTTTGTCTACTACTGAAGATCCACTCGTTATGAAGGCACCAACCTCAATTTTTATGTCATGCGTGCAGAGTTTGTAACTCAGAGTACAATGGCACATATGGCAGATATCGCGGATTGTCGTCTCCTCCAAGATCACAGATCTCTTGAATTTTGTGATGATCCATATCATAAGAGACCAATGTATTATCCTACCCCACAGTTAAGAAGATGATGTTACAGTCTGGATGCATTGCAACCCACTGAAAACCCTGTATAAGATCAATCTCTCTCTCTCCAAATATATATGAAGCGTCGGTGCTATGCTTCAATATCCATTCTTGACTGCGGTAGTTCTCAAGAACATAAACCACCAGTTCAACCATACGTTCATCAGTTTCAAGAAAACTGACAAAATGCAAAGAACCCTGAGATTTCTGAATGAGACCGACAGTGCAAAGTTCAGGGATAGGTATCTTCCTCCATGTTTTCCCCTCGGTGTCCACCACGGCTATATCATCATCCATGGTGAGAAAATGCAGACAGCCGTTAAGAAACACATCTCCCGAGTGATGACCAACAAGGGAAACAAATGCTTCATCATCTTCCGTATCAATCCATCCGTTCTCCTTGTGAACCCATTCCCCTGTTTCAGAGGAATACACCTCCATTCCGGGCTGGCTGATGTCGTGATCCTCGGAGAACTCAAACACATGGAAGTGATCCGACACGGCTGGGTCAAAACCCAGACGTGCCATGCACTCGGTGCCGGCATTGATCGAGTCGGGCAACCGGACCCACTCCTCCGTGGCTGGATTGCACACGACGTAATGGAAGTCGTCCTGGCCTTCCCAGCAGCGGCAGAGGAGGAGGCCGTTGCAGCAGGACAGCAGGAAGATGCTCTGGTGCTGCGGCAGGAAATCAAAGAGAGGAGAGACCAGAGGGCGGCCTGTCCCGGTGACGTTGGTGAAACTGGGAGCTGGCGCCGGCTCGCTGCGGGGCACGTAGAAGAAGCCCTCGAGGGTCTGCGGCAGCTGCCTTTGGCTGTGCGGGTGCGAGATGATGCCCCGCCAGGTCCTGGAGACGCACATGCAGCGGCGGAGCGACTTGACGGGGAGACGGGAGAGGATCTCGACAAGGAGGTCGTCGGTCAGGCTAGCCACCGTCCGCATCTCGAGCAGCAGAGTGAGACCTGAGGCACGCAGATTTAATGGAGAAATGGTCAAGAGATGCGGGAAGAAGATGAAGGAAGGTAGGGATGGTGGATTATGTCTGCTTCACTCTGCGTACCTGATACGAGGAGGAAGCGTCGGCGGTGACCTTCCGCCGCGGCAGATCGGCACGGCACGGCGGCGGCGACCTTCCGACGAGCCAGATAGTCAAGATAAGCCGGCAGTGCCGTGCCGCGAACGAGATGAAGTGGGAACGGCGATCTGGCAGCAGGATCTGCCGCTCCCGCGACGGAGGTAGCGAGCGGTGGCCGGTGACGGCGCCGCCGACCTAGGAACCTCTGCCGACGAAGGGACTGGAGAAGAATGGGATTCTGGGGTTAGGCTTCAAGGACGCTAGACGGTGGGCTGATGTTGCCTTACCCACCCACTTGAAGACCATTTAGGCCCAAGCAAACAGATACGAGAAGATGTTTATTTGTTTCACACCTAAAAAAATAGTTTATAGAAAACGTTCTTGATGAAATTAGTATGGTTTTTTATTTCACCCCTAAAAAATAAAGTATGTTTATAGAAAAAAATTCCTAATTTTGAAGGAAAACACTATTATTCACTCGACTGATTTTCTTTACTCCATCCGTCGCCTCCTGGTTGCGCCATGTGCCCCATCGGACCACGCACCGATTGCCTCTCGCAGCGACCACATGTGTGGGGCAATGATGTTGCAGAAACAGAAATCAATTGTTCGACCCCCTCAACGAATCTGGCATCTACTCTCCCGTTTTCTCGCCTTCGATCTCGTCTCTCTCCCCTATGATGCTCAAGCACTTCCTTCCTACAATCTGCTTTCGAAATCATCCATGGCCCAAGCTCCAGCCATGGCGGACGGCGGTTTCAAACTGCTTCCCAAATCACCCACGGCCCAAGCTCCAACCATGGTGAACTGCGGTGTCGATCTGCTTTCCAAATCATCCACGGGTCAAGCTCCAGCCATGGTGAACGGCAGTATCAATTTGCTTTCCAAATCATCCATGGCCAAAGCTCCAGCCATGGTGAACGGCGGTTTCAATTTGCTTCCCAAATCATCCACGGGCCAAGCTCTAGCCATGGAGAACAGTGGTGTCAATCTGCTTCTCAGATTATCCACGGCCCAAGCTTCGGCCATCGTGGACGACGGTGTCGTCGCCGGAGAAGATTGAAGATATTTATGTTTGCAACAAAGGGTATGTTGCAAGGCCTGTTGCGGCATAAAAAATCTCGTAAAAATGATTCCGCAACAAGACATTTGCTGTGAAAAATTCTGCAACAAGGCCTATGTTGTAAAAAAACTCATAAAAATAATTCAGCAACAAAACGTTTGTTGTGAAAAAATTATGCAACAAAATGTCCGTTGCAAAAACATTATGTGACAAGACTTATGTTGCAAAATATACTGCAACAGCACACTTTGTTGCAAAGATGACTCGTCATGTAGGTAGATTGAACGGCCATCCGCAGCTTCATTCAATGGTCACGGAGGCAGTCAATCTTTTCATATTATCCGCCGATGGATGCATAGCGTCGCTCAATTTTGAAACTCTCAAACATATCCCACATATCTAAGAAGTTCATCCCGACTAGTGAGTATCCTAACATGCAACATGCACACATAAGCAAAACGGCCAGGTTACACCCATGTATTCCCCACGGCATGATACTCGGTGTGAACAGACCATTTCTTTTTTTCCCCTAAAAAAAGAAGAAAACAACCTTTCCCAATCTTTTCCACCTTCTCCGGATCCTCCTCAAAACAACGAACGGTTTGCCTCTTCGATGGATGGTTCCTTCGTCTACCCTCTCTATCAGTAAAATCTATATCATGGTCAATAAATGTCCACCGTGCTCTTCCTGATTTTTCTACTTCCCTTTTATCTCTGCCATCCTCCAAACTATGTCCGCGGCGGCCAAGCCTGTTGCTGCAAGAGACCTACGTGCTAACACCGATGTAGTGCCCCGTTCACTGCCAGTGGAGGCTTTGTTGGCCCAAGCCATAGGGAGCTCCTTCGGGAGCTACACAACGATCAGCGCCACTTGGCGCGCTCACAGCCATTCGCCACGTGTCGCGCTCTGGGTGCTTTCTTCGAATTTTGTTTTATTTTATTTTTACGCACATGTTTTCGGCTTTTTAAACGAGTTTTTTTGGGTTTTTCTACGTTTTGGTTTTCTATCATTCTTCCCTAGCTTTTCGACAAAAAATAGTTTAATTTTTTTTCTTTTTTTTGCGCAAAAAAATGCATTTTTTCGCGAGAGTCATGGTTGTGCTTTCGTGAGAGGCACGGCCGTGCCTCTTGCAAATAAAAAAACGTGTTTTCTGTTGTTTTTTTCTTTCGCGAGAGGCATGGTTGTGCTTCCGCGAGAGGTACGGTTGTGCTTTCCCAAGAGGCACGGGCGTGCCTCTTTCGAAAAGGAAAAAAAACACGCCTTCTGGTTTTTTTTCTTTTGCGAGAGGCACGGTTTTGCTTCTGCGAGAGGCATGGGCGTGCCTCTTTCGAAAAGGGAAAAAAATGTGTTTTCTGTTTTTTTTTTCGCGAGAGGCACGGTTTTGCTTCCGCGAGAGGCACGGTTATGCTTTCGCGAGAGGCACGGGCGTGCCTCTTTCGGAAAGGGAAAAAACGTGTTTTTTGTTCTTTTTTCTTTTGCGAGAGGCACTGTTTTGCTTCCGCGAGAGGCACGGTTGTGTTTTCGCGAGAGGCACGGGGCGTGCCTCTTTCGTAAAGGAAAAAAAAATGTGTTTTCTGTTTTTTTTCTTTCGCGAGAGGCACGGTTTTGCTTCCGCGAGAGGCACGGTTATGCTTTCGCGAGAGGCACGGGCGTGCCTCTTTCGGAAAGGAAAAAAACACGTTTTCTGTTTTTTTTCTTTCGTGAGAGGCACGGTTTTGCTTCCGCGAGAGGCACGATTGTGATTTCATCAGAGGCACGGCCGTGCCTCTTTCGAAAAGGGAAAAAACCCCGCGTTCCCGGTTCGGTTTTTTTGTCGGTTTTTTCGTCCGGTTTTTTGTGAAAAAGATGTTCGTCAAAACCTATCAACATGGGATCTAGTTTTGATGATCTCGACGCGACGAATCCAACGGCAAAAGCGGTTCAAGATTTGGACGCATGGTTTAAGAGATAAAACATTTTGAATAAACGAATCTACGAAAAAAGAGAAAACTCCCAGGTTGCGACAAGTGGCGCACATGTTGGAGTGATCTCCGGAAGGAGTACTCCTTAACTAGTGATTTCGAGCCATAGGCTGTGACATTAAGCTGGCCTCTGGGCTAACCATGCGCGCCATCGTCAGCGTCCTCCCATGAGGCTCTGAATATATCAGTAATATTTACTCATATGTGCCTTCGTTGGAAAGAAATTGTCGCATATGCGCACAACCAAATAAAAGTCTACATGTAGTGATAGTTGTGACCTCTGAATATATCAGTAATATTTACTCAGAAAATTGGCAACACTATCGCATGTGTTTTTGGGGAAATTTTGTACTTGCATTATTGTTAGTCCAATATTTTGGAAACTATCCTCATACCTAGAAATTTAACCAATCAGTTTTGCAAATTGTACTCACTTGCATTCTTGTTAATGGTACATAACCATTGCACACAAAATAATGATCCTTGCTCCTGGAACTAATGCTTTCTAGCAGAACTGAATAAATCAGTTTGCCAAAGATATACCCAGCTATAATAAATTTCTTATGCCACATAAGTTGTTTCCTATACCCAACAGCACTGGGCCACAAAACTGAGAAGCTTCAAGGAACTTGCCTACCTGCACCATTGTTGCTGCAAATGACCTATCTCTGGGTCTTGATTTTTGAGCAGCACAGCTCACTGCATAAGGGCAACTCTAGCAGACCCTGCAAAAGGCTCCGAGCCGCAAAATAACCGTCAAAATGCGGGTCGGGGCGGAAAATCCCGCCCGAACAGACCCCGCAAACGCGACCGGCCCGTAAAAAATTTTGAGGGGCGCGGCAAAAACTCGGCCCCAACCCGCATAATTCGCGGGTTTCCGCCTCGCCCCTGCGGTGCCTCGTATCGCAGTGAAGCAGTTGGCAGGAGGGACATTTCAGCCCGCGCCCATTTCCCCACCTCCTTCCAGCGCCGCCCGCCACAGGTTCCGCCCTTCCGCCTTCGCCGATTCCGGTCAAATCTGCGGGCGGAATCGCGCCGCCGGGGCGTCCTTCACCCTTCACCACCGCTAGGCCGCACCGCCCCCGCGAATCCGGCGAGAAGAGTCGCCCCTCATCATTGTCGCCATCGGGGATCGACCACCCTCGAGACGCCCCTCGTCGCCGCCGGTTAGTGTTTTTTTGTTCTTCGTGTCGATGGAATTGAACCCGATTGGTTGACGCGGCGTGTGCTTCTTTTTCATGTAGATGGAATTGAGCCCGTGCGAGAAGTTTCTGCTCTCCGATTCGTCCGATTCGGACGACTCGGATGTTGAGATGATGCTCTCAAACTTTCGGCAGCAAACATTGGTGATGGCTCTTGCCGTCAAGGAGCACGAAGACGAGAACCGAAAGAGGCGGCGAGGATCGACCGTCGAGCGTCTTTGCATCCCTCGGAATCGCCATCTCGGGAACGAGATGTTGATGCAAGATTATTTCATGGAGAATCCAACGTATTCACCGCACCTCTTCAGGAGAAGGTACTGAATGCGCCGATCCCTCTTTGTGAGAATTGTCCAAGCTTGCGAGGCCAATGGTCGGTATTTTACTCAACGAAGAAATGTTGCGGGCTTGAAGGGATTTAGTGCATATCAAAAAAATCTCGGCAGCTATGCGGGTGATTGCGTATGGTGTTCCGGCTGATATGCTGATGAGTATCTTTGCATTGGTGAAGATATAACAATTGAGTCGGTGCGTAGATTTGCCAAAGTGATCATCCATGTCTTTGGTCCCGAATATCTTCGGGCACCGAACGAGGATGACACAAAGAAATTGATGGCATCTAATGAGAGGAGAAGTTGGCCTGGCATGCTAGGTAACATTGGTTGTATGCATTGGACATGGGAAAATTGCCCCAAGGCATGCCAGGAAATGTATTGTGGCAAGTCTCGTGATGCAACAATTGTGCTAGAGGCCGTAGCATCCGAGGATTTATGGATTTGGCATTGCTTCTTTGGTATGCCGGGCACTCTCAATGATATCAATTTGTTGCAACGGTCTCATTTGTTTGCTAGGCTTGCTAGTGGTGATGCTCCTGCTTGCAACTACACTATCAATGGGCATGAATACACAAAAGGGTACTATCTTGCAGATGGTATATACCCTCCTTGGTGCACATTTTTCAAGAGCATCAAAGAACCCAAAACTAAAAAACAATGTGAGTTCGCAAGAGTGCAAGAGGCAGCCCGAAAAGACATTGAAAGAGCATTCAGTGCTTTGCAATCTAGGTTAGCCATTGTTCGTGGTCCTGCTCGTTTTTGGGACAAGCGCACCTTGAAGAACATCATGACATGATGTGTTATTCTTCACAACATGATTCTCGAAGATGAGAGAGGAATGAACTTGGAATTCTTCTACGACAATGTGGGCAGCCGTGTGAAACTAGCTAGAGACCCTAACCGTATTAGAGCTTTTCTTCAAACATACAAGGAGATTGAAAATGCAAACACCCACTTTTAGCTTCAGGAAGATCTCATTGAGCACCATTGGCAAAGGGCTGGACAGTAACAAACTCATTTTTCCATTCATTTGTATTTGTATTTGTATTCGGGACAAGTTTTGTATTGCATTGTTTGTATTTGTATTCGGTGATTTGAATAATTATTTGTAATGTGGATGATTGTTGTATTGTGTTGGTATTGATAATTATGGTGTGGTATTGATATTTTTGCGGATGGGTGGGATGCGGGATGCAGCGGTGCAAGAGCAGTCCCCGCGAAGCCGACCCATAAAAAGTATATTCCGCGAATATACTTTTATACGGGTCCGTTAGGGGGTCTGCCTCTGCGGTCGTCCGCGCCGACCCGCAAAGACATTTTTCCGCGAACTGCAAACGAGGCCGGCGGGATGCGGGGTCTGCTAGAGTTTGCTCTAAGAGAGGCCCCAAAGATCCCATCAGGCCCCAATATGCGACACAATCTTCAGCACTGATCACACAGGCTAGATTATTGGACGACCAAGCAGGCTGACAATTGAAAACTTACCAACCCAACATGCTGGTCTGTTCTTTGGAGTATGCAAGTAGAGAGGTTAGGATATCATGCCCAAACAATCTTCTCAGAAATTATTTGGTTCAATGCTGCTCCTGAAAATTGAGACATGCCATCCATGCTACGATCTTCGATAGCCTTCATTGCCAAGAATTTATTTTTGTTGCTGCAACCACTGTTTAGAAACCCCTCTTGCATTTCTTTGATGCCTGAACCTGGAAAAAAAGCTGTGCAGTGTACTATGTTCTTAAGTTCATAAGCTACTTTAGTTTAGTCCCAAATTGTCTCTGTGTGCTATGTTCTTAAGTTCAGAAGCTACTTTAGTTTTGACCCAAATTTACTTTAGTTTAGTCCCAATGTCTCGGTTCCAAACACGCTGCTCTTTTGTTTAGCCGAGAGGTCGATGAACCATGTGTCAAACCTGCCATTGTTGCCGTTAAACGCCTAAGAGCATCTCCAGCCGTTGGCCCTCCCAGGAGGCTTGAAAATCGCCGCCTGGGGGCGAGCCGGCGCTAAAATCGGCGCTGGGGGCGATTGGGTTCCCAGCCGCCGCCCCCAGGCGCCGATATTGGCCCATTTTTTCGCAAATGACCCAGCTTTTTGGCTCAGTTTCAGCGAAAAATCGGCCCGATATCGACACAAATCGGCCCATATTCGTCGTGGTTCGGCGCAAATTCAACAAAAGTTCTTTTTATCACATAGTTCATCAAAGAAAATCAATAGAAATCAAATAGTTCAACAACAAATAATTCAATTCAAATTATATAGTTCAACAAATAAAAACTCATATTTCATCACACGTCGAGCTAGGAAAACACTACAAGAAATATGTCAACTAGTGACCTTCTGTCAGTGACCCTGGAAGAATTGGTCATAGATCTATGACAATTTCAGACCAATTGGTCAAAAACTGTTCGGGGTGCTCCAAACCCTAAACTATAATGACCATTTTGGTCAGAAAGGTCGTAATTTCCTTACACAAAATGGTCATAAAACAGATAGCACTGGTCCACTGCCTTATTTCTAGCTGATCATAACCAATATAGATGGTCATAACCTTGTAAATTGTGGTGGGTTGCTATGACTAGGCGCCACCTCATCAGTTTTGCCTATGTGTCATGTCCATGTGGCAGTTTTTGCCCTAGGTTGTGAAGCAACCTATATTTCTGTCATTCCCAAAATTCCCAAAAAATCTCATAAATTCTTTGGGTCATATCTTCGTCAAATATGTAAAAAACCTTCTTTGCCCAGTTCAAAAATAATTCAAAAATATTCATTTTCCTATTCTGTTCAGAAAAACACTTTGTGAAGGAAGTACTACTTTGGCATGTCCAAATGGTATCCATTTTCTACGGTGCTTTCCTATGCCCAAATAACCATCCTCCACCAAATGCCAGCTCAATCAATTCATTATTTTGAGCCCAGCTTCAACATTCGTATTTATGTCCAGTGTGGTACTTTGCAAAGCAAGTACCACCTAGGCTCCTCCTTTTGAGCTGAAAATTTGTGCAGACGGTATTCTTAGTAACTGATCATCCTCAGCCAAAACTCATGCCCATTAGCCATGTGCATTTTCCGTACCGCTAATCAAACACTTGGCTTCTTATTCATGTTTGAGCATCGATCGGTCTCCTCGTGAGAATCTTATGTTGTGATTTTCTTCCTATCACCTACCTGGGGAGTGCCCAACCCACTAAACATGCCTAGGCCGCCCAGAACACATGGCAACACCACGGTCACGTGGTGACCACGCGGCGGGCATGCGAGTTTACCACTACAAGAAATATGTCAACTTGTGACCAGCACTATTGGTCACTGAATGGTCACTGTTTTTAATTTGTGACCTTTTTGTGACCAAAAACATAAGGTCAAAAGCTGGCAGTCGTAAACTGACTATAGCGACCTTTCTTCTGGATTGGCCGTAGACGTTTATGAACAAAATACGTCTACTGTGGCGTTTTGGTCACTAGCAACCTCCCCAGGCCACATAGGCATCCAGCGTGGCAATCTGATGTGGCACAAGATTTAGCCCGGTCCAATTCAGCGTTTTACATGGGCCGAGCCCATTAATTCAACCTTTTATTATTTTTTCCTTGTTAATTCTGGTCGGCTTCATGGGCCAAGACCAATGTTGTAGCCTTTTTTATTGTTGGCCCGTGGCCTTTTATTATTTATTGCTTTTCTATTTTCAGCCATTATATATTCAAGCTGGTCCCACTAGTCAGATGGGTCCCACTTGTCATGATCATCTCTCAAATTGGTCCCACATGTCAGAAATGTACAAAATTGACAGATTATTTTCATAAGTGGACCCATTGGTCAAGTTTCCATTTCACAAGTTTTCAGATCACATACATAATCAAAAAAAATCATCAAATATACCACTAAATAAATCTATTACAATCTTTACAACACATATATGCTACAATATGCTACTCTTCACTAAGTAGAACTTGACGGCTTCACACTTGACGGCTTCACACTTGCTTCACACTTCACGCTTGAGCATCTGTAAAAGAGGAACAACCACAAATTTAAATCTCAATTGCAGTATAGGCCATATGCAAAAGCAGTTCAAAGTTGAAACAACATCAATTAAACACACGCGCACAAAAACATAGGAGTCAAAATGCAGTATAGGACCAGGACAAGGAAACTCCTGTTATCAAATCAACACACAGCTTGTAGCAAAACAGCAACATAATACATTATAACGAGAGTAAGCTTGAATCAAACAGCACAGAAACATGTGGATATCTCATGTGAGCATCATGCTGTGGTTTTATTAAACAATGATACAGCAACAGAATACAATATCTTCAATGCAAGTTATGGTACTGTAGCAAAATAGTTTGAAACAACAACTACACAATACATTATAACGAGAGTAAGCTTGAATCAAACAGAAAAGGGAACACTTTCGAGTTTAAAAGTTATAGCATTTGCAAGATATCCCAACTCGCAAGTTGAAGAGGCATAATTCAGAAACTTGCATCGGGGCACTATAATAAGAGTAGCATTCGACTTGACACATGGAATAACGACACAAAAGAATTACGGCTCAGTGTATGTACATCGACTTGTTGGTGTAGATGGTCCAGTTGATGAAGAGCTCTGACAACATGGCTCCGAGCAGCCCGAAAAGCGCACTGGAGGTGCTACTCCGTCGAGAACAGCACTTGACTGAAATAGCAAGAAATCGCCAGCCTCTACCCTCTAGTCTGGTACCACATCCCCACAAAATCATGAAGGCCAAAGTCACAAGCACGAAAGCAGGTTACAACCAGGATCTATGAGGATTTTCTACTATGCACTAGTATTGCTGGATAACTCGTCGAGCAAGACAAAATACAGACACAGGATCTGATGATGATACAGCACGGGCGACCACAATGATGAAAGGAGCAACCATTCCTTAGCAGGAAGCATAACTGGAAAAGATATTGATGATTTTCCAGTAGCAAACATTGACAGATTGCTGCTAGTGCATACTAGTATGATTCACACCAGAGAAACCATCCAATTCGATGAACAACATAAAAGTAATTTAAGTGGGCAAAGATCCCCCCTCCCCCACCCCAAATCTACAGGAACAGAATAGCTACACTGCGTCAACGGACACAACCGAGCTCACATGCAGTAAGACCAAAGCAGAGGCATACATGCATACTAGCAGGAAATCTAAAATACTTGAGATATAGGTATGCAGCAAGAACAGCAGGCAATGCAATGATAGTATGAGAGCACTGTAGCTCTGGAAGTAAAAAGAACATAATGCAGCGATGTGCAAGTCACTGAACTTCATAGCAATAACCTGCCACAGCTCAGTGCTTATGTACTCCAAGCTATCAAAAGCATAGATGCAATATTAATCCTTGTACTCTGCAACAATAGGGGATAAAACTGCATAAGCTTTGAATTTTCACCGAATAAGTTTGAAAGAAAGTATAGCAGTGGGTAAGCTCCGGTTACCTGGGTTGTCGACCAGAGGTGCCTTCCACTTTGCCCTTGTTGTTCAGGTTCTTGATATTCTGAATACACAGAAATTTCAGCTCAGAACTTGTAATACACATCGCTACTTGTCTAAGAAAATAGACTACCTAGTCATATTACCATGAGATAGTTCATGGTGTACCTTTTGTTTCCATGGTACCTTCTTGAACTGGTTTGGAATGGTTGGAGTTGTCCATTTCCCATCTTATACAATCTGCACCTTCAAATAGAACAAATATATGTCAAACATAGATGAGCAGAAAATACCAACTACTCAACAAAAAAACTAACGTGCAGATAGTACTCGAACAAATCAAAGAGGAAGGAAACAAGACATCTGCTTTGCTAGCTAGGAGTGGGTAAACTGAAACATGAGCATGTTGGCCTAACGTTGTCGTAACAGCCGGATGGGATGAAGCGTCGTTCTAAATAAAAGGAAAGGCAACGGAGAGGCTAGTGCATTGTCCGATGCGCCTGCCTGCCCCGGAGATGAAGGCAAGACTAGCAGAATTTGGCTGCCATCAATTAGTTGAGCCATAAGATTGGTTAGTCTAGCAAGCATATTAATGTTTGAATGATTCAACATTGATAAGGTTTTTACAAAAAACATGTTGGCATCATGAGGCTGGCACATGCCGGATCCAGACAGAGACAAGCAACAAGACCCCCACCCACTACTAAGAAGTAGAGCATCTAACAGAACTGCGAGAGATGAAGCAAGCAAGGGGAGGCCAGCAATTCAGTTTGCCAGGAGCAGTAACAGGTTGGATAAGAATTGGGAGGCCGACAATTCAGTTCGCCAGGAGCAGTAACAGGTTTGGCATTTTAGGCTCCATAATTTCTACTAGCAGCAAAATGTTATGAAATGGATGAACTGAATTATCTGGACCAAGAAAAGAAATGTGGAAACGGTAGTTTCTACTAGGTTCAGATTTCAGAGTTCAAGACCATATAAAGTGCAATGCAAAACACACCAATTGGTAGCAAGCAAGCTGACAGAGACTGACATTGCTATCTAGCCTCTAAGAAATTTCATAAATAGGTGAAGTTAAGCTGTTTGGTAGCAAGCAAGCTGACGAAGACTGACATTGCTATCTAGCCTCTAAGAAATTTCATAAACAGACGAAGTTAAGCTGTCCATACACACAGCCACCTGGTACCTTGCAAAAGCCCCCAATGTAAACCATCAGGCTAACACCACACGGTCTAAACACACAAGGAAAATCCCATCTCCAGAGAGAAATGGACGCAGGCTCCACATTATCACCACACAAGCACATTCAGAAACTTGTGGCAGGGCATGGAGAGGGAGAGAGCACTCACTTGGCTTGAGCCTTTCCCTTGGGGAGGACGGTGTGGTCCACGGCCGGCCTGATCTTCCATGCCTCGTCGATCTCAATCTGCGGAAGGAATCAGCACAAGAATAAACCCAACCACCAAATCACCAAGCAGGATGCAGAGGAACCGGACGAAACTCGAAGTCGAAGTACCAAATGCCGAGGACGACGAGGGATAGGACCAGGACGCCCGCTCGCAGTCGGTGGTGGCAACCATGTCCACGACGGCCCCCGTCTCGGGCCGCGGGATGAGCATGCCATCCCGGACGGCGACCACCAGGTCCTTCGAGTGCTCGTTCCCGAGCGGCCCGCGGAGTAGGTAGGGCGCCGCCGGATCGCCGCTGGACGGGGAAGGGGCGGAGGCGTCAGCGAGGAGCCAACGGAGATGGCGGTGGAGGTGCGGCGTCGAGGGCGGGATGAGCGCAATGGCCATGTGGCGGAAGGCGGCGAGTGAGGCCTCTGGGACGGGTGGGTCGACGGGCGGAGGAAGAGCGGCGGGCGTCCTCTGGAGGCGAGGAGGAGCGGAGTGGACGATGGCGCGCGGGCGCGGGCGGCGGGATGGCTTGAGGTAGGTGGCGGCGGCGAGGACTGGATCTGAATCGGGGGTGAGGGGAGAGGGGACGGGAGGAGTGGAGTTAGGGTTTGGGCTGCGGGTGGGTGGGTGTGTGGATGGATGTGTGCCATGTCATCAATCCATGGCACAAACATCTCCACCAATGAAAATTAAACGTATGTATATGTGTTTTTTCTTTCTTTTTGTTTCTCTTCTTTGTTTTCACCTATGTGAAGAACCTATCAAATATTAGTTATAAAATTGGACCGCAACAATTTTAAAAAATATTCGACCGTGTTTTATGTACAAATGGACCAAATGGTTCCCTCTTAAAAGTTTTTCGTCCACCTCTCCTCCATTTTTCGAGTGTTCAAAATGAGTTTTTTGTGAAGAACCTAGCAAATATTTGTTGCAAATTTGGACCAAATCATTTTTATAAAATTTTAGGCCATATTTAATGTATAATTGACCAAATGGTTGGGTGTAAAAAGTTTTGATCCACCTCTGGTGAAAAAGACAAATTTCCGTCGATTCAGCTGGAAGCGGGTCAAATTTGAACTGCAGCTGCCTCATAGTTTGCTCTTTATTTTTTCCCAAAAATCATTTCTAGGTACATAAGTATCTATTTAATCAGAGAAACATCAAAAGTTTTCCAAGATTCAACCACTAGCTAGGAACGGTCAAGCCCGCCGTTTTGAATGCATTTTGAAACGGGCATAAAAAATTCAAAAACAAATCAAAAAAATGGAAAACCTTCGCATTGTGTCATTATATGTGACCAAGTTACCAGGAAAAATAATAAACTTGTAATACGGAAATTATTTTAAAAAAGTGTTCTCAGAAATGAGGTATCTTGCGTGAATATTCATGGCTTTCAAGCCAAATGATCAATCTTATGGCCACATTCATGGCATAGTTTGTTCAAATGATCTCATATTGTGCACAAGGGTGCATCTTGGAATGGCAAACAATGTTGCCTAAGGAAGTTTTCATTTTCTTTTCACAGAAAATTCATTTTCCATTTTTCGAGTGCCCCAAATGAGGTTTTTTGTGAAGGGCCTACCATATATTTGTTGAAAAATTGGACCAAATCATTTTTATAAAATACTAGGCCATATTTAATGCACAATTGACCAAATGGTTGGGTGTAAAAAGTTTTGATCCACCTCTGGTGAAAAAGACAAATTCCCGTCGATTCAGTTGGAAACGGGTCAAATTTGAACCGCAGCTGCCTCGTAGTTTGCTATTTATTTTTTCCAAAAATCAATTCTAGGTACATAAGTATCTATTTAATCATAGAAACATCAAAAGTTTTCCAAGATTCAACGACTAGCTAGGAACGGTCAAGCCCGCCGTTTTGACCGCATTTTGAAACGGGCATAAAAAATTCAAAAAAAAACAAAAAATTGGAAAACCTTCGCATTGTGTCATTATATGTGACCAAGTTACCAGGAAAAATAATAAACTTGTAATACGACAATTATTTTAAAAAAAGTGTTCTCAGAAACGAGCTATCACGTGTGGAGATCAATGGCTTTCAAGCCAAATGATCAATCTTATAGCCACATTCATGGCATAGTTTGTTCAAATGATCTCATATTATGCACAAGGGTGCATATTGGAATGGAAAACAATGTTGCCTAAGGAAGTTTTCTTTTTCTTTGGACGAAAGAACCATTTTCCATTTTTTGAGTGCCCAAAAGGAGGTTTTTTTGTGAAGGACCTCCCAAATAATTGTTGCAAAATTGGACCAAATCATTTTTCTAAAATACTAGGACATATTTAATGCACAATTGACCAAATGGTTGGGTGTCAAAAGTTTTGATCCACTTCTGGTGAAAAAGACAAATTCCCGCCGATTCAGGTGGAAGCGGGTCAAATTTGAACTGCAGCTGCCTCATAGTTTACTATTTATTTTTTCCAAAAATCATTTATAGTTACATAAGTACCTATTTAATCATAAATACATGGTTTGGTGACGATACGTCGAGGTCTGGGCGGTGGCCGAGGCCCCCAACTCTAGAGCGCGTAAACTCGCATGCCTGCCGCCTGGTCACCGTGTGAATGTGGCGTTGCCATGTGTTCTGGGAAGCCTAGGCATGTCTAGTGGGTTGGGCACTCCCCAGGTAGGTGCTAGGAAGAAAATTACAACATAACATTCTCACGGGGAGACTGTCACGCCCAATATGCGACCCTATCCAAAAGGAACTCGACGGTCCCACCAAGGATAGACCCGCATATTGAAACGCTTTTGCAAGGTGGATATCATTACATCAACATTACATAATAGTGGGGATACATACAAAAGGCACAAATGCCACAAGAATACATCAACATCATATACAAGATCAACATCCGACTACGGATGAAACATAAACAGAAACTCAAACGACATCCACCCTGCTAGCCCAGGCTGCCGACCTGGAACCTATCCCCTGATCGAAGAAGAAGCAGAAGAAGAACTCCAACACAAGCAAACATCGCTCTCACGTCATGATCATCGCGAAACCTGTACCTGCAACTGGTGGTGTAGTAAACTGTGAGCCACGAGGACTCAGCAATCCCATTACCATGGGTATCAAGACTAGCAAAGCTTAAAGGGAAAGGAAGGGATAAAGTGGTGAGGTTGCAGCAGCGACTAAGCATATATGGTGGCTAACATACACAAATGAGAGCGAGAAGAGGAACAAAGGAACGGTCGTCAAATAGTAATGATCAAGAAGTGATCCTGAACTCCTACTTACGTCAAACATAACCCAGAAACCGTGTTCTCCTCTCGATCAACCCCGAAAAGAGACACTCACGGCTACACACACGGTTGGTGTATTTTAATTGAGATCCACTTCGAGTTTTCTACAACCGGACATTAACAAATTCCCATCTGCCACATAACCGCGGGCACGGCTTTCGAAAGTTCAAACCCTGCAGGGGTGTCCCAACTTAGCCCATGATAAGCTCTCGCGATCAACGAAGGATATTCCTTCTCCCCGGGAAGCCCGATCAGTCTCGGAATCCCGGCTACAAGACATTTCACAGCAATAAAACAAGACCAGCAAGACCTCCCGGCGTGCCGACACCCTGGTAGTAGCCGCGCGTATCTCGTCCCAGGCCACGATCGGATGAGCAGTCCATACAACTAAAACCAGCCCTCAAGTTTCCTTGAGGTGGCGCTGCAAAGCACTCTAGTTTGGACCAACACTTAGACAAGCATTGGCCCCGGGGGGGCTGAATAAAGATGACCCTCGAGAGAGCGACTCCCAAGGGAAAAGTAGGTGGTGGTGAGGCAAATGGTAAAACCAATGTTGGGCCTTGCTGGAAAAGTCTTATTCAAAGCGAACTGTCAAGGGGGTCCCATAAATCACCCGACCGCGTTAGGGACGCAAAAATCCGGGAACATAATACCGATATGACGGAAACTAGGGCGGCAAGAGTGGAACAAAACACCAGGCATAAGGCCGAGCCTTCCACCCTTTACCAAGTATATAGATGCATTAATTAAATAAGATATATATTGTGATATCCCAACAAGTAAACATGTTCCAACAAGGAACAACATCTCCATGTTCCGACAAGGAACAAACTTCATCTTCACCTGCAACTAACAACGCTATAAGAGGGGCTGAGCAAAGCGGTAACATAGCCAAACAACGGTTTGCTAGGAAGGGTGCAAAAGGTTAGAGGCTGACATGGCAATTGGGATGGCTTGAGCAGCAAGTAATAGGTATCGCAGCATAGCGAAAGAGCGAAGCAGCTAGCATAGCAATGATAGTAGTGAGATCCAGGGTAGCGGTCATCTTGCCTGAAATCCCGCAAGGAAGAAGAACGAGTCCATGAAGAAGACGAACGGAAGAAGCCGAACCAAGCGTAGTCGAACGAATCCTCACGATCGCAACGAAACAGGAACTAACAAGAAGAAGCACACAACATAGTAAACACACCACACATGAACAAGACATGATGCACAAACAAGAATGATGCATGACAAATCTAGGATGAGGCTACTCATGGCAAGAGATGATGCAAACAAGAACAACACATCAAAGCAAGTTTAAATGAGGCCGGAAACAACATATAACAATTCCGGTAAGTCCTCATATGCAAATTTCGAAATTGGTCCAGATCTGAATAAACCTTATGTTCAAGTTGTTAAACAGCAAGTTAAGATGCATCACGATGATCTATACGAAATTCTAGTCAAGTTACATATAAAGTTCATTAGATTCGGAGCTACGGCCTAGAAGATATGAGCAAAACAAGTTAAACATGGCATTGATGCAAAATGCATACAGACATCACACAAACACCTCAAAACAAGGACCCAACATGATAATATGAAACTACATGCAAAATCAAGCAAGTTTCATATAGAGCACACTCAAAACGGAGAAACGGTTCAACACATACACCCTATACAAGTCATAGCAACAATCTGTCCAAAACAGCAACTAAGCATATTGCAAGCATCAAAACAACATGCTACAGCACCTCAACATAATAACAAAAGGCATGGGCATGATCTACAGGTAAAGCATTACAAAACATGGACACTGAGCTATCTCCAGAAATGACTAGAACATGCTCAAAAACACATGGCAAGATTGCAACTAATAACAGTTTCAGGCATTGCAGAAATTAACATCAGGTTGCAATGTTTAGAGCTATGAAACAACATGTTACAGGAACTTAACAAGGCAAACAAAGGCATGGCATGAATCTACTCAAAGCATATAACAAAAGTCCTTTAGTGACCATAAGCCAAAAAGGATCAGAAAATATAGTAACACCCATGTCAAAATTGAAAGTTTCGTTAACAGATTCAGCAACATGGCATGTCAAAAACTGATAACAAGTGGGCATGTTAACAAGCTCAATGCACTCACTACAGAGCCTTAAATGATAAACTAAGCATACATACATCAGGAAGACATGGCATAGAAGACATACATGGCAAGAACAATAACATAGCATACATGGATCAACCACAACAAGCTAGGCAAAATTGAATAACATGTATACAATCTGCCAGGAAACATTTGATAGCAAAAGTAGAGCTCGATTGACTCAAGCTATG
>LR880966.1:729597247-729627780 GCA_904067115.1 Aegilops sharonensis
GGTGTAAAGCGCATGAAGAAACTCCATACTGATGGGCTTCTGGAATCACTTGATTATGTATCACTTGGTACTTGCGAACCGTGCCTCATGGGCAAGATGACTAAAAAGCCGTTCTCCGGAACTATGGAGCGAGCAACTGATTTATTGGAAATCATACATACCGATGTGTGTGGCCCAATGAATATTGAGGCTCGCGGCGGGTATCATTATTTTCTCAGCTTTACAGATGATTTGAGCAGATATGGGTATATCTACTTGATGAAGCACAAGTCTGAAACATTTGAAAAGTTCAAAGAATTTCAGAGTGAAGTGGAAAATCATCGTAACAATAAAATAAAGTTTCTACGATCTGATCGTGGAGGAGAATATTGGAGTTACGAGTTTGGTTTACATTTGAAGCAATGCGGAATAGTTTCGCAACTCACGCCACCTGGAACACCACAACAAAATGGTGTGTCCGAACATCGTAATCGTACTTTACTAGATATGGTGCGATCTATGATGTCTCTTACTGATTTACCGCTATCATTTTGGGGTTATGCTTTAGAGACGGCCGCATTCACGTTAAATAGGGCACCATCAAAATCCGTTGAGACGACGCCTTATGAACTGTGGTTTGGCAAGAAAACAAAGTTGTCGTTTCTTAAAGTTTGGGGATGCGATGCTTATGTGAAGAAACTTCCACCAGATAAGCTCGAACCCAAATCGGAGAAATGTGTCTTCATAGGATACCCAAAAGAGACTATTGGGTACACCTTCTATCACAGATTTGAGGGCAAGATTTTTGTTGCTAAATTTGGATCCTTTCTAGAGAAGGAGTTTCTCTCGAAAGAAGTGAGTGGGAGGAAAGTAGAACTTGATGAGGTAATTGTACCTGCTCCCTTGTTGGAAAGTAGGTCATCACAAGAAACCGTTCCTATGACAACTACACCAATCAGTGATAAAGCTAATGATATTGATCATGAAACTTCAGATCAAGTTACTACCGAACCTCGTAGGTCAACCAGAGTAAGATCCGCACCAGAGTGGTACGGTAATCCTATTCTGGAAGTCATGTTACTTGACCATGACGAACCTACGAACTATGAGGAAGCGATGATGAGCCCAGATTCCGCCAAATGGCTTGAGGCCATGAAATCTGAGATGGAATCCATGTATGAGAACAAAGTATGTACTTTGGTTGACTTGCCCGATGATCGGCAAGCCATCGAGAATAAATGGAGTTTCAAGAAGAAGACTGACGCTGATGGTAATATAACTGTCTACCAAGCTCGACTTGTTGCAAAAGGTTTTCGACAAGTTCAAGGGGTTGACTACGATGAGACTTTCTCACCCGTAGCGATGCTTAAGTTTGTCTGAATCATGTTAGCGATTGCCACATTTTATGATTATGAAATATGGCAAATGGATGTCAAAACTGCGTTCCTGAATGGATTTCTGGAAGAAGTGTTGTATATGATGCAACCAGAAGGTTTTGTCGATCCAAAAGGTGCTAACAAAGTGTGCAAGCTCCAGAGATCCATTTATGGACTGGTGCAAGCCTCTCGGAGTTGGAATAAGCGCTTTGACAGTGTAATCAAAGCATATGGTTTTATACAGACTTTTTGGAGACGCCTGTATTTACAAGAAAGTGATTGGGAGCTCTGTAGCATTTCTGATATTATATGTAGACAACATATTGTTAATTGGAAATGATATAGAATTTCTGGATAGCATAAAGGGATACTTGAATAAAAGTTTTCCAATGAAAGACCTCGGTGAAGCTGCTTACATATTGGGCATCAAGATCTATAGTGTAGGATCTTGAGAAGAGGTGTCTAGAGGGGGGTGATTAGACACTAAGTACCAAAGTTGCAGTTTTTAAGTTTCTTTAAAGTCTGAGTGGAGTTTAGGCACAAGTTTAACATTCACAACATATAGCAAGAAATCATGCAAAGAGTATATGAGCAGCGGAAAATAAAGCATGCAACTTGCAAGAATGTAAAGGGAAGGGATTGGAGGATTCAAACGCAATTGGAGACATGGATGTTTTTGTCGTGGTTCGGATAGGTGGTGCTATCGTACATCCACGTTGATGGAGACTTCAACCCACGAAGGGTAACGGCTGCGCGAGTCCACGGAGGGCTCCACCCACGAAGGTTCCACGAAGAAGCAAGCTTGTCTATCCCACCATGGCCGTCGCCCACGAAGGACTTGCCTCACTAGCGGTAGATCTTCACGAAGTAGGCGATCTCCTTGCCCTTACAAACTCCTTGGTTCAACTCCACAATCTTGTCGGAGGCTCCCAAGTGACACCTAGCCAATCTAGGAGACACCACTCTCCAAGAAGTAACAAATGGTGTGTTGATGATGAACTCCTTGCTCTTGTGCTTCAAATGATAGTCTCCCCAACATTGAATTCTCTCTCATAGGATTTGGATCTGGTGGAAAGAGGGTTTGAGTGGAAAGCAACTTGGGGAAGGCTAGAGATCAAGATTCATATGGTAGGAATGGAATATCTTGGCCTAGGCACATGAGTAGGTGGTTCACTCTTAGAAATGGTAAGTTGGAAGTGTAGGTTCAGTCTGATGGCTCTCTCCATGAATGAAGAGGAGGTGGAGGGGTATATATAGCCTCCACACAAAATCTAACCGTTACACACAATCTACCAAACTCGGTGGGACCGAATCGTTAAACTCGGTCAGACCGATTTAGCAAATAATGTGACCGTTAGGGTTTTCGGTGGGACCGAAATGCAACTCGGTAGGACCGATATGGTTAGGGTTAGGGCATAACGTAATCTCGGTGAGACCGATTACACAAACTCGGTGAGACCGAGTTTGGCAATTAGCTAACCCGAGAGTTGGTCAGGAAAACTAGATTTGACTGATTATCAAACTCGGTGGGACCGATTTTGATAATAAGTTAACCTGAGAGTTTGCATTGTAATCTCGGTAGTACCGATTGCTCAAACTCGGTGAGACCGATTTTGATAATGGACATACACAGAGAGATTACAATCCCATCTCGGTGAGACCGAGATCCGTATCGGTGAGACCGATTTGCCTAGGGTTTGTGGCAGTGGCTAAGACATCCAAACTCGGTGGCGCTGGATAGAAAGAATCAGTGGGGCCGAGTTTGACTTTAGGTTTAGGACATATGTGTGGAAGTGGGAAAGTAGCTGAGGGTTTTGGAGCATATCACTAAGCACATGAAGCAAGAGGCTCATTAAGCACCACCTCATCCCTCCTTGATAGTATTGGCTTTTCCTATAGACTCAATGTGATCTTGGATCAGTAAAATGTAAAATGAAGAGTCTTGAGCTTGAAGCTTGAGAAAATCCTTTGTCCTTAGCATCTTGAAGGAGTTCCCACATCCTTTATTCCATGCCACTCCATTGTTGAACTTATCTGAAACATACTTGTCGGAGTAATGGACTACGGGTAGGCGAACCCGAGCCCATGAACCTTTCAAAACATCGGGGCGGATGCGCCCCTCAAGACCCCAAGGCAAAGAGCCGCCTTCGAAGAGTCGGCGAGGAGTCGCCGACAACCCCTCTGGGCCGAGTCCCAGAGGCGGCCTCAAGACAAGCCGACTTTAATACGGCGACCTCAGGACAAGCCGACTCCAAGCCAGCAACCTCCAGCGAGGCCGGCTACAGGGAGACGACCCGCGACCCCAACCACCTCCTATTTGAGCGACTACGAGCGGGATGGGGTAAGGCCGCCTCGTGGCCCATCCCTACCCTGCTCATAAAGGGCAGGTATGGCTACAGAGCGCCGTACCGACGGAGATCTCCGTCCGGCGCAGCACTGTAGCCACGCTGGCCCTGACATCAGCCCTGTGGGCAGATTCCTGTACCCACGATGGCCTGTCTGTACGACCCGAAGACGGCGGGACCCGCCTGTCGGCGGGAGTACCGAAGACGGCAAGAGCGCCCCAAAGACGGACCCGTTGGAGTCGGCCTCCGAGAGTCGGCCGGCCCCTCCCGCGGGCCCCCCGCGCCATTAACCGGACAAGACGGGGAATGGCAACAGTGATCGCCCGCCAGGTGGCGGCACTGTTGCCGTAACCCCATGACCAAGCTCGCGTCATTAGAAGCACGACTACAGTAATCTGCAGCCGGCAAGACCCGCCCGCGGCGGACAAGGGCTGTCGGCCCCATGCTGGGCCGTCAGCGGGGCCCACTAGTCGGCGGGCCCCAGGAGTCGGCGGAGAAGACGGCGACTTAGAGACTGACGGCTAGGACCCACACCCAGCCGGATTACCGTTGTACCCCCGGGGGGTAGGCCTATATAAACCCCCCGGGGCACCCATGCAAAGGGTTGGAAGCTAGTAGCATCAGATGCCCCAGAATTCATGCACTGGTCTGAGAAGCCCATCAGCTGGAGCCGTGCTGATCACCCAGAGGTGATGCCGAATCCGGGCTCCTACGCCCTGGTCTTGGGAGCTACCCTTGCCACGGATAGGCGGGCCGCTCGCTTCTCGCGAGTACTGATAGACGGAGGTAGCAGCATCAACATCCTGTACAAGGATACAATGGAGAAGCTAGGAATCAAGCAAAGGCAGCTTCAGCATAGTCGGACTGTGTTCCACGGAATTGTACCTGGCCTTTCCTGCTCACCGATTGGCAAGATTCTGATAGACGTCCTCTTTGGGGAGAAGGATCACTTTCGCCGAGAGCCAGTCTGGTTCGAAGTGGTGGACCTCGAGAGCCCCTACCATGCCTTGCTTGGCCGACCTGCTTTGGCCAAGTTCATGGCGGTCCCCCACTACGCCTACCTCAAGATGAAGATGCTGAGTTCCAAGGGGATTCTGACCGTAGTCGGCGACTACAGGAAGTCGTCCGCCTGCACAGCTGAAAGCAGGCGGCTGGCTGAGTCCCTGGTGATCGCAGCTGAGAAGCGGCTCCTGGATCGGGTTGTGGCGATGGCCGGCAAGCTGCCAGAGATATCGCCCGACCCCAAGGAGTCAGAAGCTGAGGGCTCGTTCAAGCCGGCCAAAGAGACCAAGAAGATACCCTTGGACCCGGAGCATCCAGAGAAATACGCTGTCATAGGTGCAAACCTCGACAGCAAATAGGAAGGCGAGCTCGTCGATTTCCTCCGTGAGAATCGGGACATCTTCGCATGGTCCCCCAAAGACATGCCAGGTGTACCGATGGATTTCGCCGAGCACAAATTACATGTCCGATCTGATGTGAAGCCCGTCAGGCAGCCCTTGCGCCGCCTGTCAGAAGAAAAAAGAAGAGTTGTTGGAGAAGAGATAGCTCGGCTCCTCGCAGCCGGTTTCATCATGGAAGTTTTCTTTCCGGAATGGTTGGCGAACCTGGTCTTGGTACTAAAGAAGAACAAGCAGTGGCGGATGTGTATTGACTACACAAGCCTCAACAAAGCCTGCCCCAAGGACCCGTTCGCTCTGCCAAGAATTGATCAGGTGATAGACTCCACAGCCGGATGCGAGCTGTTGAGCTTCTTAGATGCATATTCAGGATATCATCAGATCAAGCTGAACCCGGCAGACAGATTGAAGACCGCCTTCATCACGCCATTTAGAGCCTTCTGCTACCTGACCATGACGTTCGGCTTGAGGAACGCCGGCGCCACCTTTCAGCGTTGCATGGAGAAGTGCCTCCTCAAGCAGCTTGGCAGAAACGCCCACGTTTACGTGGACGACGTGGTGGTGAAGACGGAGAAGCGAGGAACGCTGTTGGAAGACCTCAAAGAGACCTTTGAAAACCTGCGCTGATTCCAGATCAAGCTCAACCCAGAGAAATGCGTCTTCGGAGTACCAGCCGGCCAGCTCCTTGGCTTCCTGGTATCCGAACGCGGCATAGAGTGCAACCCCGTGAAGATCAAGGCGATCGAGAGGATGGAAGTACCCCGCCGACTGCTAGATGTGCAGAAGTTCACCGGCTGCTTGGCATCTATCAGCCGGTTTATCAGTCGACTCGGCGAGAAAGCTCTCCCTTTGTACCAGCTTATGAAGAAGACCACCTTCTTCGAATGGAACTCCAAGGTGGACGAAGCCTTTCTCCAGTTGAAGAGAATGCTGACTACTCCCCCAGTGCTGGCGGCTCCGATTCCAAAGGAGCCCATGCTCCTGTATATTGCCGCCACCAGCAGGGTAGTCAACACAGTTATTGTGGTTGAACGCAAGGAGGAAGGCAAGGCGCTACCTGTCCAGAGACCAGTGTATTACCTGAGCGAGGTACTGTCGACCTCCAAGCAGAACTACCCCCACTACCAGAAGATGTGTTACGGCGTGCACTTTGCCGCCAAGAAGTTGAATCCTTACTTTCAAGAGCATCCCATCACCGTGGTTTGCACGGCCCCACTAGCAGAGATCATCGGAAGCCGGGATGCTTCAGGCCGAGTGGCCAAATGGGCCATAGAGTTGGCCCCCTACACCATCTTTTACCAGCCCCGCACAGCCATCAAGTCACAAGAACTGGCCGACTTCCTCGTCGATTGGGCCGAGACCCAGTATCTGCCGCCAGCGCCCGACTCCACCCATTGGCGGATGCACTTTGATGGCTCCAAGATGCGCACCGGCTTGGGAGCCGGCGTGGTCCTCACTTCCCCTAAAGGCGACAAGCTCAAGTACGCGCTGCAGATCCATTTCGCCGCCTCCAACAACGTCGCCGAATACGAGGCGCTCATCCACGGGCTCCGGCTTGCCAAAGAGCTCGGCATTCGCTGGATCCTGTGCTATGGCGACTCCGACTTGGTGGTCCAATAGTCATCCGGCGACTGGGACGCCAAAGATGCAAATATGGCGAGCTACCGCTTTCTGGTACAGCAGCTGAGTGGATATTTTGAGGGACGCGAATACCTCCATGTACCAAGGAACGACAACGACCAAGCAGATGCCCTGGCAAGAATCGGCTCCACCCGACAGCCAATACCATCCGGCGTCGCCCTTCAGCGCCTTCTCAAGCCATCCGTCAAACCGTCACCAGAGTCAGACTCCATTTTTGTGCCGGCTCCCCCTGAAGAAGGCAGGTCTGACTCCAGAGCCTTGGCAGACGGCATAAGAATCCTTGAAGACGCCCCCAAGAACGCGGCAGTCGAAGCCGGCCCGGGGACTGCGGCGACCCTTGCGAAGACTCCAGTGCTTGGCCCGGGGACTGCGCCAATCGGCCCGGGGACTTCTTCAACCCAGCAAGCTGCTGCAGACTCCAACCCGCCGCCTCCCAGCCCAACCGCCCTCGTCCAAGTAGCAGCACTGGCAGTCGAAGAAATAGCAGCACCCTCATGGGCCCAGCCCATCTTGAAGTTTTTAGTAAGCGGAGAGCTACCAACTGATGAAACCTTGGCTCGGCAAGTGCAACGCCGAGCGGCAGCCTACACTATAGTCAATAGAGAGCTGGTCAGGCGCAGCGTCACTGGTGTCTACCAGCGCTGCGTCGAATCAGAGCAAGGCCAAGCAATCCTCGAAGACATCCATCAGGGCGAGTGCGGCCATCATGCAACCTCCAGAGCACTCGTCGCCAAAGCCTTCCGACACGGTTTCTTCTGGCCGACTGCCCTAGAAGAGGCCAAGGAATTAGTTCAAAAATGCAAGGGGTGCCAGGTGTTCCGCTCCAAGCCGCTTCAGCCGGCTTCAGCGCTCAGGACTATCCCCATCGCCTGGCCCTTTGCTGTCTTGGGCCTGGACATGGTGGGACCATTCAAGACGGCACGAGGTGGCCTAACTCACCTACTTGTCGCGTTGGACAAGTTCACCAAGTGGATAGAAGCAAAACCCATCAAGAAGTTGAATGGTCCCACGGCAGTGACTTTCATCGCCGACATCACGACTCGGTACGGCGTACCACACAACATCATCACCGACAACGGCACAAATTTCGCCAAGGGCGCCCTGGCCTGTTTCTGCGCGACGCAGGGCATCCGACTGGACTTAGCGTCCATTGCCCATCCGCAGTCAAACGGCCAGGTGGAGCGAGCGAACGGCCTCATCTTGTCTGGCATCAAGCCTCGTCTGGTCGAACCATTGGAGCGTTCGGCCGGCTGCTGGCTTGAGGAGTTGCCAGCCGTCCTCTGGAGTCTGCGTACGACTCCAAACAAGTCAACTGGCTTCACACCCTTCTTCCTCGTCTACGGTGCCGAAGCCGTCATCCCAACGGATATAGAGTTCGACTCCCCGCGAGTCACCATGTACACCGAGGAGGAAGCAGAAGAAGCACGTCAAGACGGCGTCGATCTGCTGGAAGAGGGCCGGCTGCTGGCACTCAGCCGGTCCAGCATCTACCAGCAGAGCCTGCACCGCTACTATAACAAGAAGGTCAAGCCAAGATCATTCCTAGAGGGCGACCTTGTGCTCCGGCTGATCCAGCGAACAGCCGGCCAGCACAAGCTGTCGGCGCCTTGGGAAGGACCGTTCATCATCAGTAAAGTGCTGGGCAACGACTCCTACTACCTGATCGACGCTCAGAAGCCCCGAGCACGCAAGAGGGACGACTCCGGCAAAGAGACGGAGCGGCCATGGAATGCGAATCTCCTCCGAAGATTTTACAGTTGATGCAGTATGTACCACGCTACCCCTTTGTGTTTGAAATACCAAGGCTCCGGGCCCCCCGAGACGAGCTCGGGGACTGCCCTCTTTTGTTATCTATATGATAAGAATTATGCCTTTGAGTATGTTACCCTTCGATTATGCTGTTTGGCACCGGGATCGACTAGTCGGCCCGGGGACTCGCCGCTTTTGAGCTATGAAGTGCTTCCTGAAGTCCGACAAGTAGCGTGCGGTGCCCAAGCCGTCTCCTGTTAGAAGCCGCAGCTCGCAGAGCGACTGTTTGGTGGGCAGGAGTAAGATAGAGCGGGCGCCCACACGAAAAAATGGCTAAGGATCCAAAGCATACACATTGTTTAAATCGGCGCCCAGCCCGTTTCGTGAAACCGACTCTTAAGAGGCCGGCTTGCTGTTTTCTACCCAACTTGCTTAAACGACTCTAAAATGGCCAAGTACTTGCATTCTCAAAGTAGCCAAGCACTTGACCTAGACGGCAATCCGCGGAGGGGTTGCCCGACGGGCAAGGCGGCATCTAAGGGAAGGCGGCAAGGGAAAAAGCCACAAGAGCAATAAGCAAGGAAACATGAAATTAGAATAATATTTACACAAACTTAGGCCCTTGGCCGGATCTTCGAACAGAGGTTCAGAATACACCCCGCGGGTGGAATTGTGCGAATTAACAAAGTTCTTTCGAAAGACTAACAAATAGATAAAATAAAGCCAAGGCAGCGGCCTAAGAAGCAGCGGATGGGGTTGGAAGGCCGGAGGCGGCGGCGGCGTCAGGCGCCGGGGCGGTTGGCTGGGCAGTCTCGGTTTGATCGTCTCTGGCAGCGGCTGGCTTAGATGGGCGCGGCTCGTTGCTGGAGGCGTGGTCGAGCTGAGGCTGGCCTCCTGCTCCGTCTTCTGGCACCTCCATGCCGTCTCCGTCGATCACCTCCGCCGAATCCTCGCCGTAGTCCGGGTTCATCCCGAACCACTTCGGCGGTGCTTCCCCACCGTCTTCAGCCCGCTCGGGGACGAACACACTGGTGTCCGTGTAGTCGGCGATCGCCGCCGCACGCTTGACGAGGGCGCCCTCCGCGGCCTGCAGCTCCGCCTGGGCTTCTGACCGGAACGCGGCCAGCCGGTCCAGGTCGAGCCCTGGATACCACGCCTTGACGAACTCCAGGGCTCGGCGAGCTCCAGCCCGAGCCACGGTGCCCTTCCAAGCCTCAAGACGCCCAGCCGCGACCTCCAGCCAGTCGGCGGTCCGGCTGGGAGTGCGCAAAACCGGCATGTTCGGCCACAGGGCAGCAATCGCCTGGGCCCCGACACGCTGAAGACGGCGCAGCATCCGATGTGCCGGCCGCAGACGAGCCTCAATGCTCAGGAGCTGCTCGTCAAGGGTCCGGGGGGCGTTGGCTGCGATCTCGGCGCCACCCGCCCTCCGCGCCTCGCGTTCGGCCTCGATGGCCTGATTGGCCGCCTGCGTATGACCAGGGAAAAAGTCTTCCAAGAAGAAGAAGAAAAAGCAAGTTAGAAAAAGCAGGAGCCGGCTTAACCCATAGTCGGCAACCCAAAAGAGAAAGTAAAGCAAACTTACCATCGACGATATCTTCGATTTCATGGAAGCCAGAGGTCAGCTGCGCTTCCCTGTCGGTCCAGGCGGAGCGCTCGCTTCAAATTCGGCCAGGAGGGCGGCCTCTTTCTTCTCCGACTCAGCCCGCGCCGCCTTGAGCAGCTCCCTCTGCTCCGCCAGCTGCGTAGCCAGCAGGTTGCGCTCTGCGGCGAGCTTTCCGCACTCCTCCTCTTTGGCGCGCAAGGTGGTCTCGGCCGTACCCAGTTGCCCCCGCAGAGCGGCGTTGGACTCTGAAGAATAAAAAGAAGAAGGACGCAAATTTGTCAGTTAAGAAGGTCGCCAGGAAGATCCGGCCCGACTGCGCAGCAGTCGGCCCGAATCTCGGGGACTACAGCCCGCGGGGTGCGCTAGCGCGCCCCCGCGAAGAAGGAAACTCACCTCGGCTCCTCGCCAGGTCAGCAGCCCGCTTGTTCAGTTCTTCAACGTTGCGGTTGAAGGCGGTAGCGCGGAGGTTGTGATATTCCTGCAACAAGGATTCCAGACACAGATAAAAACTTGGAAGTAAGCAAATAAAGTTCCGGGCCGCCTGCTCAGCAGCCGACCCGAAACTCGGGGACTACACCCAGTGGGTGCGCTGGCGCGCCCCCACAGAGAAGATCAAGAGAAAATTCAGAAATGAAACATACCCGCACGGTGGATCGCGACGCCAGGTGCGCCTTGGAAAGGTTCTGGAGGGCGGCGCCTTCAGCCCGCAGCTTCGCTTGGACGTCCAGGAGCGCCGTGTTCAGCAGGCCCATGCCGCCTCCTCGCACCCACCCAACGGGCGCGGCGCTTGTCGCCTCAGCGTCGGGGATGGCCGAGCTGGCGGCGCCGCTCTGCAAGGGGCGCGACGCCGAGGTCGCCTTCTCAAGACGGCGCCGCGCTGGCGAGGCGACTTGAAGAAGCAGCTGCACCACGGCTTCATCGTCGGTCGGCGGCACGGGTGGGTCCGCCGGCTGTTTGCCTCGTGCGACCTCAGACTGCGGCGGAGGCGGCGGAGGTGGCGCGGCCGCGCCCGGCGAAGAGACCTCGCCGCCTTCCCTCCCTGTGACGGGGACCTCACCACCGACTCGCTCCGACTGCCCCGTGAACTCCGGCGGTGGTGGCGCTGAGCTTAGCGGAGTGATGAGCAGCGCCGACTGAAGGCGCACGGCCTCCTAGGCTTGCCTTTTTGCTGCGGCAGCGGCTTCGACCGCCTTCTCGGCCTCCGCCTTCTCTCGACGGGCGGCCTCCTCCTCGTCGCGCTTCTCCTGCGCATTCCGCTCTGTTGCCTCCCGGAGGGCGGCCGCAGGGTCAACCCGCCGACTGCTGGCGGACGTCTCCGCCGACCCCATGACGGAGGTGGCGGCGACCCTCTCCAGAGTGAGGGGAGCCCTGATGAGAAAGAAGGACATGAGAAGACTCGGGCAAGACGGACCAGAAGAAAACAAGACAGAATAAAAAAGATACTTACGCGGAGACCAGCGGTGGTTTCTTCACCTCCTTGCGGAAGCGATTAGCCTTCGCGATCGCTTCTTCGTGCTGAGTCGTGGCGGCCGCTCCCCTGAATTTCTTGGCCTGGCCGCTTGGCTGACTCGGCCCGGCCCGGCGCTTCTTCGCGCCGCCTCGGCCCCCCAAGGCGGCGGAGGAGCTCGCGCCTGGATGGCCGGCTCTCTGCTGGCGGCGGGGGGCGACTTCATCATCGGGCCAGTCTACAAAGGTGGCCGAGGGCCTGAAGTCGTCGGCCCCTCCCCCTCTCTCGGCGTCGGCCTCCATCGCCGCCACGCCCAAGTCGGGGTCGTCGGCGTCACTCTCCGCCCGGTCGGGGACGAAGTCGCGAGCCGGCCCCGCGGCGCCGGTCGAGGGCGGCATGAGAGGATTCTGAGTTAGAAGAGACCAAGGAAAGTAAGAGCTGGATCCGGCTAAGGAAGGAAACAGAGAAGCAAGAGACAACTTACCATCGGCGGGGGATTGACGCGCGAGTTTGGCTCCTTGCCGAAATGCCATTCCTCCGTGAGGTCGCAGTTCGCCAAGAAGTTCACCGTGTCCACCACCTCGGTGTGGGGCATGTCCTTGGAGCACAGCCAGCTGGGGTCCCGGCGGCCGCTCATCTGGAGATCAGATGAGGTCGGCCTTGAAAAGGGAGAACTCGGCGCGCCACGAAGGCGGCCAGCAAGTCTGCCCCAGTCAGGCCCTCCGACTGTATCATTACGCGGAGCCGCGCAACGGCGGCGGTGCCTGCGAGGGTCAGCGTCCGGGCCCTGTAGGACCAGCTGGTGGGTCGGCCCGCCAGTTCGCCGCCCACGTAGGGCGGCAAGTTGACCCAGTCGCCGTCGGGGGCGACGTTCTTGACGTAGAAGTACGAGCGCTGCCACATCTTCACCGACTTGATGAGGGGGATGGAAGGGAAAGGATTCTCGGGCACCGGCCTCCTCTTGGCGATGAACGTGCCGCACAGAGCCGGCACGCGAGCGACGTGGGTCCCGAGCTTCGCTTGGAAGAATTCCCCCCACAGCTCGATGGTGGGGAGAACTCCAAGAAAACCTTCGCATAAGGATGCGAAGGCGGCCAGCAGCACCACCGTGTTGGGGGTGAGGTGGTGCGGCTGGAGCCCGAAGAACTCCAAGAACGCGCGGAAGAAGCCGCTCGCCGGCAGCCCCAGCCCGCGCATGAGGTGCGAGCGGAAAACCACCCGCTCGCCCTCCTCCGGCGCCGGCGTGATTTCGCCCTCCGGCGCGGCGCGGGCCCGCACTAGGTGGCTGCCGGGGATGCGGCGCGTTTGACGAAGGAATTCGATTATGTCGTCGTCGATGATGGAGTTGTCCCACACGCCGGAGCGCGCGGTGGGAGGCGCGGCGGCGGATGAGGAGCTCATCTCCGCGGCGAGGAAGAAATGAGGCTTGGCGCGGTGGAGCGATGAAGAAGACGAGGCAGGGAGCGGGGATGAGAGAGTGCGCGTGCGTTGCCGCCCCCTCCCTCCCCCCGCCTACTTATAGGCGCCTAGGCTACGAAGCCGAGGGGGCGGGCGTGGGATTAACTGCGCCCACGTCCCCACTCCCCCACGATTTAACCCACGACGTTACTGCGCGCAGTAACGGCGTGGGGAGCCCAACCGCCCGCACGACCGCAGCGGATCCGCTGCGCGCCGGGGCAAGGTAGTGGCGGGCCCCGCCTGACGGGCCCGTCTTGTCACGCGCGTGGGCTGGCAGACTGGCCCTGCCGCGTGGCGTCGCCTGGTGGGCCCACGGCGGGCGGCTGCCGGGAAGCTTATCAGGCACGCCGCCCGGACCCCGCTGCGACCTTCGAAACCTTTGAAGAGCAAGACGGCCCCCTACAAGGACGACTCCAGATGGAGACGGCGGGCCGAGTCCAGATTCTTCCATCGAAGGGATGAAGCTGTCGAGGCTCCTCGATGGGCTGCCCTCGGCGCCTCCCCAGCTTCGGGGACTACTGTCGGAGTAATGGACTACGGGTAGGCGAACCCGAGCCCATGAACCTTTCAAAACATCGGGGCGGACTGCGCCCCTCAAGACCCCAAGGCAAAGAGCCGCCTTCGGAGAGTCGGCGACGGAGTCGCCGACAACCCCTCTGGGCCGAGTCCCAGAGGCGGCCTCAAGACAAGCCGACTTTAATACGGAGACCTCAGGACAAGCCGATCCAAGCCAGTGACCTCCAGCGAGGCCGGCTACAGGGAGACGGCCCGTGACCCCAACCACCTCCTATTTGAGCGACTACGAGCGGGATGGGGTAAGGCCGCCTCGCGGCCCATCCCTACCCTGCTCATAAAGGGCAGGTATGGCTACAGAGCGCCGTACCGACGGAGATCTCCGTCCGGCGCAGCACTGTAGCCACGCCGGCCCTGACAACAGCCCCGTGGGCAGATTCCTGTACCCACGATGGCCTGTCTGTACGACCCGAAGACGGCGGGACCCGCCTGTCGGCGGGAGTACCGAAGACGGCAAGAGCGCCCCACGGACCCGTTCGAGTCGGCCTCCGAGAGGCGGCCGGCCCCCCCCCCCCCCCCCCCCGCGCCCGGTGCCCCCCGGGGGGGGGCGGGGCCCCCCCCCCCCCCCCCCCCGCGCCCGGTGCCCCCCGGGGGGGGGCGGGGCCCCCCCCCCCCCCCCCCCCGCGCCCGGTGCCCCCCGGGGGGGGGCGGGGCCCCCCCCCCCCCCCCCCCCGCGCCCGGTGCCCCCCGGGGGGGGGCGGGGCCCCCCCCCCCCCCCCCCCCGCGCCCGGTGCCCCCCGGGGGGGGGCGGGGCCCCCCCCCCCCCCCCCCCCGCGCCCGGTGCCCCCCGGGGGGGGGCGGGGCCCCCCCCCCCCCCCCCCCCGCGCCCGGTGCCCCCCGGGGGGGGGCGGGGCCCCCCCCCCCCCCCCCCCCGCGCCCGGTGCCCCCCGGGGGGGGGCGGGGCCCCCCCCCCCCCCCCCCCCGCGCCCGGTGCCCCCCGGGGGGGGGCGGGGCCCCCCCCCCCCCCCCCCCCGCGCCCGGTGCCCCCCGGGGGGGGGCGGGGCCCCCCCCCCCCCCCCCCCCGCGCCCGGTGCCCCCCGGGGGGGGGCGGGGCCCCCCCCCCCCCCCCCCCCGCGCCCGGTGCCCCCCGGGGGGGGGCGGGGCCCCCCCCCCCCCCCCCCCCGCGCCATTAACCGGACAAGACAGGGAATGGCAACAGTGATCGCCCACCAGGCAGCGGCACTGTTGCCATAACCCCATGACCAAGTTCGCGTCATTAGAAGCACGGCTACAGTAATCTGCAGCCGGCAAGACCCGCCCGCGGCGGACAAGGGCTGTCGGCCCCATGCTGGGCCGTCAGCGGGGCCCACTAGTCGGCGGGCCCCAGGAGTCGGCGGAGAAGACGGCGACTTAGAGACCGACGGCTTGGACCCACACCCAGCCGGATTACCGTTGTACCCCCGGGGGGTAGGCCTATATAAACCCCCCGGGGCACCCATGCAAAGGGTTGGAAGCTAGTAGTTTTAGACACACACATAGAGGAGAGAAGAGCAAGCCGTGCCCTTCTCCTTCCTCACCCCGAACAGCTCAAGGAGCCTCTTGTACCCACTTTGCCATAGTGATCATGCGGAGACCCCGCAGAGCAGCAGTAGGGATGTTATCTCCTCGGAGAGCCCTGAAGCTGGGTAAGATTCGCCGGAGTGCATGCCTTCGCCTCATCCCGTTTCCAGGCACCGGCGACGTTCTACTCGCCCCCTCCATGATAAGCCATCCTTTGGCATATGTCGATCCCAACCCCCGACAATACTAGATAAAAGTGTTAGTCCAACAAGAGATATGTTGTCATTAATTACCAAAACCACCTAGGGAGCACTTGTGCTTTCAATCTCCCCCTTTTTGGTAATTGATGGCAACATACATCAAAGCTTTAGATAAAGATATAAAGAATAGCAAGTAAAGCTTTGGAAAGACATGTAACAAGCATAGGCTCCCCCTACATGTATGCAATCATGTGAATATGAAATATAGAAGCATGTGATAGCATAACCATGATAGAGCAGGCAATGTGTTACATGTATCTTGGCTATATGCATCAGAGCCAAAACATATTGAAGAGAATACCTTCATGCCCATGAGTCCTTCTTGCAAACAGTATGTACATCAGCAAGAATTCCTCATACACATGATTGTGATGCATATACTTACCTTGTGGTCTTGAGTTGGCTTAGGATGGAATGAATCTGCACAAACAAGGTTAGATAACACAGATACATCTACTAGCCAGAGCAAACAGAAGAAACCACAAGAATACCAAGACTGGGATGACATGTAGAGAGTGAGTACTGAGTACCACATTGGATTTGACATGTCCCCAAGAGTAAATATATGCAATGAATTTAAATGATCTCTTTCCCTTAGATGTCTTGCTCCCCCTGAATCAAACATGGGATACTGGGAGAAGATAGGGAACAGAAAATCAGAGCTGAAGGAAAACAGAGCTGAAAGATATGAATGATGATCAGAGCTAAAGTTCAGAGCTAATGTATGCTAATGCAGAATTTAGCACAACAGATCATATGAACATGTCTCTCCCCTCAAGAAGACATGTGGACATCTCTCCTCTTGAACACCAAGCATCTGGGATCCTTGAGAAATACTTTCTACTTAAGTATCCTCTCCCCCTGGAGATCTCTCTCTCCCCCTGAAGGAACTCTCTCTCCTTCTCTGATGTGATCTCTCTCTCTCTCTAAATGATAAGCTTTGATGTGATCTCTCTCTCCCCCTTTGACATCAATTTCCAAGAAGGGCTTGATGAAGATGTAATCTCTCTCTCCCTCTGGAATTTGTCGTGAATGGGTTTGATCCTTGAGTCTCAACATAAAGTACCGATAAAAATGTGATGCTTGTAGAGGACAAGATTCATTGAGTGGAGCTGGATCAGAAGAAACACATAATTTGTGGCAAAGAGTTTTTCCTGTTATGAAATCGGTGGCACCTAGTGGTATGCTTCGGTCGTACCGAAAAGATTCGGATGGACTGAGGGAGTCCTGGACTAGGGGTGTCCGGATAGCCGAACTATCACCGTTAGCCGGACTCCAAGACTATGAAGATACAAGATTGAAGAATTCGTCCCATCTCCGGATGGGACTTTCCTTGGCGTGGAGGGCAAGCTTGGCGATACGGATATGTAGATCTCCTACCATTGTAACCGACTCTGTGTAACCCTAACCTATCCGGTGTCTATATAAACCGGAGGGTTTTAGTCCATAGGACGAACAACAATCATACCATAGGCTAGCTTCTAGGGTTTAGCCTCTACGATCTCGTGGTAGATCTACTCTTGTACTACCCATATCATCAATATTAATCAAGCAGGAGTAGGGTATTACCTCCATCGAGAGGGCCCGAACCTGGGTAAAAACATCATGTCCCTTGTCTCCTGTTACCATCCGCCTAGACGCACAGTTCGGGACCCCCTACCCGAGATCCGCCGGTTTTGACACCGACATTGGTGCTTTCATTGAGAGTTCCTCTGTTTCGTCACCTATAGGCCCGATGGCTCCTTCGATCATCAACAACGACGTGGTCCAGGGTGAGACTTTTCTCCCCGGACAGATCTTCGTATTCGGCGGCTTTGCACTGTGGGCCAATTCACTTGGCCATCTGGAGCAGATCGAAAGCTACGCCCCTGGCCATCAGGTCAGATTTGGAAGTATAAACTACACGGCCGACATCCGCGGAGACTTGATCTTCGACGGATTCGAGCCGCAGCCAAGCGCGCCGCACTGTCTCGGTGGGCACGATCTAGCTCTGCCGCCGAACAGTGTCCTGGAGGCCGCACCAGTGCCCGCTCCGACCCTTAATCCGGAGCCGGATTCCCCGATCGAGGACAAGTGGTTGGACACCGCCTCGGGGGCTACGATCTCAGCGACGATTGAGCCGAACTCCATCACTGTCCTTTGCGAAGACCGTGACTCCAAGGTGCCGGACTCCTCCCCGGACTCCGAACCCTCCACGCCCCTACCAATCGAATCCGATTGGGCGCCGGTCATGGAGTTCACTGCCGCGGACATCTTTCAGCACTCGCCCTTTGGCGACATCCTGAATTCACTAAAGTCTCTCTCTTTATCCGGAGAGCCCTGGCCGGACTACGGTCAGGAAGGTTGGGATGCGGACAACGAAGAAATTCAACGCCCACCCACCACCCACTTTGTAGCCACTGTCGATGATTTAACTGACATGCTCGACTTCGACTCCGAAGACATCGACGGTATGGACGACGATGCTAGAGACGACCAAGACCCAGCGCCTACAGGGCACTGGAAGGCCACCTCGTCATACGACATATACATGGTGGACATCCCAAAAGATGGGAACGACGATGGAACGGCGGAGGATGACCCCTCCAAGAAACAACCCAAACGCCGACGTCAGGGGCACCGTTCTAAATCCCGCCACAGTAAAAATGGTGATTCCGGCACGGGAGACAATAACACCCCGGACAGTGCCGAAGACGACCCCCTCCAGCAGGACTCAGCACAGGAGGAGGGAGAAGCAAGACCGCACGAGAGTGTGGCAGAAAGAGAGGTAGAGGACGATAATTATGCGCCTCCCTCCGAAGATGAGGCAAGCCTCAACGACGACGAATTCGTCGTGCCTGAGGATCCCGCCGAACAGGAGCGTTTCAAACGCAGGCTTATAGCCATGGCAAGCAGCCTCAAGAAAAAGCAGCAACAGCTTAGAGCTGACCAAGACCTGCTAGCTGACAGATGGACTGATGTCCTTGCAGCCGAAGAGTATGAACTCGAACGTCCCTCCAAAAGCTACCCCAAACGCAGGCAGTTGCCTCGATCAGAGGAAGAAGCACCCAAGTCACCAGCGCATGATGCGGCCGACCGGCCACCCCGTGGCCGCGACAGAGAGGCCTCTAGACCCTCCATTCAAGCCGCACCCCGATGCCGCTCAAAAAGTATAGAGGCACGGGAAAACGCGCTGGACTTGCGAGATATATTGGAGGATAAGGAAAAACATACAAGACCGATCTACGGCTCGCGTGGGCGCCCAACGACTCGGGATGATTACCGTCACGCCGGATACATAAACTCCGGCCGGCCGAACACAATAGACAAAGCTCATTTGAGCTGCGTCGTGATATAGCCCAATACAGAGGCGCCGCACACCCACTATGCTTCACAGATGAAGTAATGGATCATCAAATCCCTGAGGGCTTCAAACCCGTAAACATCGAATCATATGATGGTACCACAGATCATGCGGTCTGGATCGAGGACTATCTCCTCCATATCCACATGGCCCGCGGTGATGATCTACACGCCATCAAATACCTCCCCCTCAAGCTTAAAGGACCAGCTCGGCATTGGCTTAACAGCTTGCCAGCATAATCAATTGGTTGTTGGGAGGACCTGGAAGCCGCATTCCTTGATAACTTCCAGGGCACATATGTGCGACCACCAGACGCCGATGACCTTAGCCATATAATTCAGCAGCCAGAAGAATCGGCCAGACAATTCTGGACACGGTTCCTAACCAAGAAAAATCAAATCGTTGACTGTCCGGATGCAGAGGCCCTTGCAGCCTTCAAACACAACATCCGTGACGAGTGGCTTGCCCGGCACCTAGGACAGGAAAAGCCGAAATCCATGGCAGCCCTCACAACACTCATGACCCGCTTTTGTGCGGGAGAGGACAGCTGGCTAGCTCGTAGTAACAACTTGACCAAAAACCCTGGTAGTTCGGATACCAAGGACAACAATGGCAGGTCGCGTCGCAAAGAGAACAAGCGCCGCATAAACGGCGACAATGATGAAGATACGGCAGTCAATGCCGGATTCAGAGGCTAAACTCGGTCAGCGGAAGAAGCCATTCAAAAGGAATACCCAGGGCCCGTCCAACTTGGACCGAATACTCGATCGCTTGTGCCAAATACATGGCACCCCCGAAAAACCAGCTAATCACACCAACAGGGATTGTTGGGTGTTCAAGCAAGCAGGCAAGCTAAGTGCCGAACTCAATGACAAGGGGCTGCATAGCGATGACGAGGAAGAGCCCCGGCCGCCGAACAATAGAGGACAGAAGGGTTTCCCCCCACAAGTGCGGACGGTGAACATGATATACGCAACCCGTATACCCAAAAGGGAGCGGAAGCGTGCGCTAAGGGAAGTATACGCGACGGAGCCAGTCGCCCCGAAGTTCAACCCATGGTCTTCCTGCCCGATCACCTTTGATCGAAGGGACCACCCAACTAGCATCCGTCACGGCGGTTTCGCCGCATTGGTTCTTGACCCAATTATTGACGGATTTCACCTCACTAGAGTCCTGATGGACGGCGGCAGCAGCCTGAACCTGCTTTATCAGGATATAGTGCGCAAAATGGGCATAGACCCCTCAAGGATTAAACCTACAAAGACGACCATTAAAGGCGTCATACCGGGTGTAGAGGCCAATTGTACGGGCTCAGTTACACTCGAAGTGGTCTTCGGATCCCCGGATAACTTCTGAAGCGAAGAATTAATCTTCGACATAGTCCCGTTCTGCAGTGGCTATCACACACTGCTCGGACGAACCGCATTTGCAAAGTTCAATGCGGTGCCGCACTACGCATACCTCAAGCTCAAGATGCCAGGCCCTCGAGGAGTAATCACAGTCAATGGTAACACCGAACGCTCTCTCCGAACGGAGGAGCACACGGCGGCCCTCGCGGCGGAGGTTCAAAGCAGCCTCTCACAACAATTCTCGAGTCCGGCCACTAAACGTCCGGACACTGTCAAGCACGCCCGGAGTAACCTACAACAAGACCGCCTGGCACGATTCAAGCACGCGTAGCAATCCGGCCCCAACCCCATCCCTCGCGAAATTGTGAAGCCAGTATTACGCGTACATAACTACGCTCTGGAGATACCATGGACATAAGGGGAGGGGCACAACCATGGAACGCCAAGAATGCGGCTCGACCGCACCAGGGGCTCCCGATTGTGTCATTCTTTTTCTTTTTTCTTTTTTCTTACTTTCAGGACTCCGTTCTCTAGAAGTCCTGTCCGGCACTAGAATTGCCGAACTAACGATGCAACAGCCAGGGAAGCAGAAAGCTACGTCGAGTGTAAAGGTGGTCCCTACTACGAGCATTATACCTGTTTTACATACCATCCCGCAGCTTACCCCTGGAGGGGGACGTGTTAAATAGTCCCATCCCTTGCTTATCGCACAATTTGTATCGTTCTGCTTTTATTTGCAGTTTCTTTTTTAACCAATATATAGCTCTTGCCTATTATTACATTTTTTACCTATATATATGTTCATTCCATGACATGTTGCACCAGTACACTTTGGTACGGCCAATACACCAGGGGCTTAAGTACCCCAAAATTATGGTGTGATAAGTCCAAACACTTTCACAAGTGCGGCACCCCGAACTTATAGCATTATATGAATCGGCTCCGAATCATGTCTTGGGTCAATAGTTGGGTTTGCCCGGCTCCCGTGTTTTGGTACCTTACGTTCCGTTATATCGGCTAAGGTAGCACCGGGAGAACCACTGCGATTGTGCCCCGGTTGAGCTGGGTTGAGCACCTCAGTGGAGAAAGCTAAAACTGACCGTCATGATAGGGTGAGAGCAGGTCGCTGTTCGAGAGGTTTTTTCGGGTCCCTAAAGACTTATGCCGCTTAGAGCGAGGAACCGGAATTGTCCGGCCAAGGCGTGGATAGCGCCCCGAACTCGGTCTTCCGATACTAGGGGCTTCGCCGAAATTTAAAATTATAGAATTCTATGGCTAAGTGAGAGTGTTCAAGCATTATAAGTCTAGTTGCCTTGTTCGTTGCGTTGAGCGCCTCCCTCGATGGACCCAAGAATGGGAACAAGATCGCTCAAGTTTATCCCGAACACCCCAGCACTCGTGGCATGGGGGCTGAAGCCAACGACTTGCCATCTCTCAAATCTGATAAACGGCCGCATAGAAGGTAATATTTTAAATTAATTAACAAGCGTTGCTTAGCGCATATGAACAAGTTTTCAGCGTACAGGATAACAAATGCGAGTCTATTCAAAAATTACATCTTTGGAACACTCATCCGCTATACGGCGGGCACCCTTCAGGAGGCCCTCATAGTACATTTGGGGCGTGCGATGCTCCTTGCCCTTCGGTGGCCCGTCCGTCACAAGCTTCTCTGCATCCAGCTTGCCCCAGTGCACTTTAGCATGGGCAAGGGCCTGACGGGCACCTTCAATGCAAACGGAGCGCTTGATGACTTCAATCCTTGGACAGGCATCCACCAGCCGCCGCACTAGCCCAAAGTAGCTCCCGTGTATGGCTTCCAATGGCCACAGCCGAACTATGAGGCCTTTCATGGCCTATTCGGCGACCTTGTGGAGCTCGACCAGCTGCTTCAGCTGGTCGCTTAGGGGAACTGGATGTCCGGCCTCAGCATACTGAGACCAGAACACCTTTTCCGTCGAGCTCCCCTCCTTGGCACGGTAGAACGCGGCAGCATCAGACACACTATGGGGCAGATCTGCGAATGCTCCTGGAGAGCTCCGAATCCGGGTAAGTAATAGGTAATTCACTTTCACATGCTTGCTTTGCATAAAGAATGCCTTACCCGCCGCTATCTTCTTTATTGACTCAATTTCTTGGAGGGCTTTTTGGGCCTCGGCCTTAGCAGCTTTGGCACTCTCAAGAGCCGAGGCAAGCTCGGACTCTCGGGTCTTCGAGTCACGCTCCAAACCCTCGTGTTTTTTCAAGAGAGCCTAGAGCTCTTGCCGCACATCCGCCAGCTGCGCCTCCCCTTTCTCTCGCTCGGTGCGCTTCGCAGCCGCTTTGCTTTCGGCCACGGACACCGCTTCCTTCAGAGTCGCCACCTCATTCGTGGCCCCTGCAGTACCCATGTTATTCCTGTTATTTTTTCAACCAAAACCTTTCTATAAGGTATTTCTTTAATAAGGTATTACTTACCTTCCTTGTCCTCGAGCTGCTTCTTGGCAAGGCCGAGCTTGTTCTCGGACCGCTCGAGGCTCTGCTTCAATGCATTGACCTCCGCAGTCAGTGCGGCAGAGGTCAGCAGCGCAGCCTGCATTCCCATATTGACATACTTATGTTAGACTCCTGCGTATATCTTTTTAGATCCTTAGTCCAGCTTTTCTTTCCGAACACCGAACTAAGCATTAGGGGCTACTGTCTATGCGGTAATATTTTTACATACTCTAAACTTACCTCAAAGCCTGTTAGAAGGCTGGTACAGGCTTCGGTCAGCCCACTCTTGGCGGACTGAACTGTCCGGATCATCGCACTCATAACAGTGCGGTGCTCCTCCTCGATGGAGGCGCTGTTAAGCGCCTCCAGTAAGCTATCCGGTGCCTCCGGTTGGACGGAGGACACCGGCGTCTTACCCTTCTTACGAAGGGACCGCTTGCCGGACTCCGGAACCGCTGAAGGTTCCGGCATGGGGTCCGAACGAGGGTCGGGCTTAGAGCCCCTGGGGGTCTCGCCCCCCACGCGCCTAGAGTCTGGGAGGTTGCCTTGCAGCGCCTCCTGCGCCACCTCCTCTTGACCAGGCCCCCCTTGGGGCCCCACCTCGGCGTCGTCCGCAGCGTGAGGTGAGGAGGCGGCCGGAAGTGAAGTACTCTCCATTTCCGACGAACTCAGGGACCCGCTCGTCGAAGCGGCGAGCTCGCCCTTGGGCGGGCTGCATGATTGTTCGGCATTAGAGAACACTATGCAATGATAAAAAAGCCATGGGCATCCGGACACTTACGATCTCGCCAGGGGCTTGGCCCTTGTTGGCCACTCCTCCTCATCGTTGTCGACGTTGGTGAAGAAGTCTAGAGGAAGGGTCCTTCCCTTCTTAGACCCTCCGGCCTCCCCAGTTGGGGCGGCCTTCCTTTTCCTCTCCTCCCCCGCTGGGGGAGAGGCTTCTTTTTCCTCCTCCTCATTCTCAGGAGAAGATTCTGCTTCAGAATCTGACAGCACCTGGCGTCGGGAGCTCCTTCAAGTTCCCGTGGCCTCCTTCTTTGCCTTCTTCTCCGGCACCACATGGGGTACCGGAGCCAGCAGCCCCGTCAATTGGGCGTCCACTGGGTCTTCCGGCAAAGGAGCCGGACAGTTAATCTGTCCGGACGTCTTCAGCCAGTCCTGTCAAAGATTAGGGAGTTTTAGATCCTGCATAGAGTCAATCTATGAAAGAAGAGTCCCGTAAAGGGTAAAATAACTTACCTCGCCGGCTTGACGCTGCGAGCTGTATCCGCGATCTTTGTTAGCGGACGCTGGGGCTTCGGCGCCCTTGAACAACACCTTCCAGGCATCTTCGTACGTAGTGTCGAAGAGCCGGCTCAAGGTTCGGTGCTGTGCCGGATCAAACTCCCACAAATTAAAGGCCCGTTGCTGGCATGGGAGAATCCGGCGGATGAGCATGACCTGGACTACGTGGACAAGCTTGAGCTTCTTGTCCACCAGGTTTCGGACACATGTTTGGAGTCCGGTTAGCTCTTCCGAATCACCCCACTTCAGGCCCGTCTCTTTCCATGATGTAAGCCTTGTGGGGGAGCCAGATTTGAATTCGGGGGCCGCCGCCCATTTGGAGTCGCGCGGCTCGGTAATGTAGAACCACCCCGATTGCCACCCCTTTATTGTCTCCACGAAGGAGCCCTCGAGCCAAAGGACATTGGGCATCCTGCCCACCATAGCGCCTCCGCACTCCGCCTGTCAGCCTCCCACTATCTTCGGCTTGACGCTAAAGGTCTTCAACCATAAACCGAAGTGGGGTTGGATGCGGAGGAAGGCCTCGCACACGACGATAAACGTCGAGATATTGAGGATGAAGTTTGGGGCCAGATCGTGGAAATCCAGGCCATAGTAAAACATGAGCCCCCGGACAAATGGTTGAAGTGGAAAACCTAGTCCGCGGAGGAAGTGGGTAAGGAACACAACCCTCTCATGGGGCCTTGGAGTGGGGATGAGCTGCCCCTCGTCGGGTAGCCGGCACGCGATGTCGCCGGACAAGTATCCGGCCTCCCGCGGCTTTGTGATGTGCCCCTCCGTGACGGAGGAGGCCATCCACCTGCCTCCCGCTCCGGACATAGTTGGAGAAGGTTGAGGTGAGGTGTGCGGACTTGGGCGCTGGAGCTCGAGTGCGCGAAAATGGATGAGCAAAGGAGGAAGAAGGCGTAGGTGAAAAAGGTGGATCCTTATCCCCTTATATGGACGGACGAAGCTATGCGTCCCCCGCCAGCCTGGTAAAACTCGCTTATCTCCCAAGCGCCGTAATCAAGGGCGCGGATGGGTTACCCACGTCCGTATTGATGAGAATCCCGGAATAAGGGGGCACGATCTATGCTTTGGTAAGACGTGCCAGGGAAACCGCCTCGCTAAACGCACTGAGGTGGAACGGTAAAAAACGATTCATATGAAGGCCTGGCCGTGGTGTGATGTCACGCCGCGGAATACGTCAGCAGATCTGTGCAAAAATTATTATCTCTACGGTGGTATGTGGAACTTGTTTTGCAGAGCCGGACACTATCCTGGTGTTCAAAACCTTCTATGAAGTATTCGGAAGAGGAACCCGCCTTGCAATGCCGAAGACAATATGCGCGCCGGACTTGTCGTCATTGAAGCCTGGTTCAGGGGCTACTGAGGGAGTCCTGGACTAGGGGGTGTCTGGATAGCCGAACTATCACCGTTGGCCGGACTCCAAGACTATGAAGATACAAGATTGAAGACTTCGTTCCGTGTCCGGATGGGACTTTCCTTGGCGTGGAGGGCAAGCTTGGCGATACGGATATGTAGATCTCCTACCATTGTAACCGACTCTGTGTAACCCTAACCTATCCGGTGTCTATATAAACCGGAGGGTTTTAGTCCATAGGACGAACAACAATCATACCATAGGCTAGCTTCTAGGGTTTAGCCTCTACGATCTCGTGGTAGATCTACTCTTGTACTACCCATATCATCAATATTAGTCAAGAAGGAGTAGGGTATTACCTCCATCGAGAGGGCCCGAACCTGGGTAAAAACATCATGTCCCTTGTATCCTGTTACCATCCGCCTAGACGCACAGTTCGGGACCCCCTACCCGAGATCCGCCGGTTTTGACACCGACATGGACCGAAAATAACAAATCGGTGTAACCGAGTTTATAGCAGAGAGAACACTTGTCACCTCAGCTCACTAGACTAGTAAGATCTCACAAAGATTTGCAAGGAATTAACTGAAAGATGTGCAAGGAATTAGTTGCAGAAAATGCAGAGAAAACAGAAAGAAATCTAGATGAAGTTTTTTTTGAAAGGGGAAACACAAATGCATGAGACAAATGCAAAAACTCAGAAAAGAGCACAGGAGAACTTCATCTAGAGATGGTCGGTGACAAAGTCACCTATGTTAGAGTATATTGACTTAGGAGTCAAGTGAGATCACTTGATCATAGGCCATACTCATTGTTTAAGCTCAAAATGGGGTTGCCATTTTTCATTTAAGCATCTTGATGTATTCACATCTTGTCGAGTTGCTTTAACTCATGACTCGGAGTAAAGCTTCTCTAAGATGGAATAACATACCTTGGTTGGTGGTGTTGTCCATGTAGTTGAACTTGCGTGGGTTGCTCAAGGTTGATGTAGCTCATCAAGAATTTGGAGCACCACTTGGAATTTGAGTCCATCTACCTACATGGGTTAGTTCTTGCAAGGAAGAGCACTCGTATATCCAAAAATGACAATCATGAAACTCAACATAGAATTTGTCAAAGGATATGTTTGAATGGTTTCGTGTTTCCTTGTCTTCAACCACCTTGTGTAGAGACTTGGTGATGTAGAGATTTCTCAAGATATGAGTAGGTTACAATCTCATGGAATTGATTCAACCAAGAACCTACATGGGTTAGATAACATGCAAGATACAAATATGTCCAGGACATAAGTTTTTCATCCTAAGAGAAATAACAAGGATTAGTCATAAGCTCATGTCTTGCATGTATCCAATGGAGTTTCTACTCCAAGTTTGAAGCATCAATGATGTTCAATTCTCCTCTTAACCTGCAAAACACTTTCTCATCAAGAGGTTTAGTGAATATATCCGCTAATTGCTTTTCGGTGCGAACATGCTTAAGATCAATGTCTCCCTTAGCAACATGATCTCGAATGAAATGATGACGAACTTCAATATGCTTAGTTCGAGAATGTTGCACATGATTATGACCAATTTTGATAGCACTTTCATTATCACAAAGTAATGGAACATTTCTCACATATATCCCATAATCTTTAAGAGTTTGGGTCATCCAAAGTAATTGAGCACAACATGAACCAGCGGCAATATATTCAGCTTCGGCGGTGGATAAGGATACCGAGTTTTGTTTCTTGGAGGACCAAGACACAAGAGATCTACCAAGAAATTGACAAGTACCCGAAGTGGACTTTCTATCAACCTTGTCTCCAGCATAGTCTGAGTCGGAATAGCCAACAAGATCGAAAGAGGCCCTCTTAGGATACCAAATGCCAAAATTTGGTGTATGGATTAAGTATCTCACTATCCTTTTCACGGCCTTAAGATGACATTCTTTAGGGGCAGCTTGATATCGTGCACACATGCACACACTTAGCATAATATCGGGACGTGAAGCACATAGATATAACAATGAACCAATCATAGAGCGATAAACCTTTTGATCAACCGGTTCACCATCTTTGGTTAAGTCAAGATGTCCACTAGTAGGCATGGGTGTAGTCATACCTTTGCATTCTTGCATATTGAACTTCTTGAATAAGTCCTTAGTGTACTTCGTTTGCGAGACAAAAGTACCTTCCTTAGTTTGCTTGATTTGCAAACCGAGAAAGAATTTGAGTTCACTCATCATAGACATCTCAAACTTCTCCGACATTAGCCTCCCAAACTTTTCACTAAAATGAGGGTTAGTTGAACCAAATATAATATCATCAACATAAATTTGGCACACAAAGAGTTCACCATTAACCCTTTTAGTAAAAAGAGTGGAATCAATTTTCCAATTTCAAAGCCTTTTTCAATAAGGAACTTGGTCAAGCATTTATACCATGCTCTAGGAGCTTGTTTAAGTCCATAAAGAGCTTTGTGAAGTTTGTAAACATGATTGGGTTTCTTAGGATTGACAAAGCCGGGAGGTTGTTTAATATAAACTTCCTCCTCTATTTCACCATTTAGAAAAGCACTTTTAATGTCCATTTGGTACAAGGTGATATCATGGTGATTAGCATAGGAAAGTAAGATGTGAATGGACTCAAGTCTAGCAACGGGGGCGTAAGTCTCACCATAGTCCATACCTTCGACTTGTGTGTAGCCTTGGGCGACGAGACGTGCTTTTTTGCGAACTACTTGTCCATCTTCATCTTGCTTGTTGCGAAACACCCATTTGGTACCGATGATGTTGTGGTTGTTGTCGGGCTTCTCAACCAATGTCCAAACTTGGTTCCTCTCAAAGTTGTGTAGCTCTTCATGCATAGCATTTATCCAATCCGGATCTTCCAATGCTTCTTCGACCTTCATAGGTTCAATGCTAGAGATGAAAGAATAGTTTTCACAAAAGTTAGCTAAACGATTTTTAGAGCGAGTGATTCTCTCGGTTTGAATATGATTGTAGATTTGCTCGACGGGATGGTCTTTAGCAATTCTTGCTCGAACTCGTGAAAGTTTTTGCTTGGGTCTTCGTTGAACATCTTCTTCATCTTGTTCTTCTTCTTGGCCTTCTTCATTGTTGGCGTTGTCGTTCTCTTGTCGTGGTGGAGAAGGAGGTTGTTGACGTTCATCTTGATGCACTTCCTCGTTTTCTTCATCTTGGTATGTCCCACTTGTGGATGCTTCCGTATCAACTCTTGGTTCACCTTGTCGTGAAGTAGAAGCTTCCACTTGGACGGACGAGGTACTCTCCTTCACCTCCATTGGACGGACCTTGCCAATAGACAAGTCTTGGATTGCTTCCAAAGGATCTTTGTCTCCTACATCAATTGGCAATTGCTCTACTTGCGAGCCGTTAGATTCATCAAACTTCACATCTACTGTCTCTTCAACCTTTCGGGTGAAATTGTTGTAGACACGGTAAGTGTGAGAGTTTGAGCCATAACCTAGTAGGAAACCTTCATGAGACTTAGGAGCAAATTTAGAACGACGATGCTTCTCAAGAATGTAGCACTTTGAGCCGAATACTCGAAAGTATCCAACTTGGGATTTGTTACCGGTGAGTAGCTCGTATGCCGTCTTGCCGAGTAGCTTGTGAAGAATACAAGCGATTTGTTGCATGACAAGCTGTCTCAACCGCTTCTGCCCAAAAGTGCTTCGGTGTCTTGTACTCATCAAGCATCGTTCTCGCCATTTCGATGAGCGTCCGGTTCTTCCTCTCAACAACTCCATTTTGTTGAGGTGTGTACGTAGCCGAGAACTCGTGTGAAATCCCTTCTTCGTCAAGAAAGGTGTCCACATTTGCGTTCTTGAACTCTGTTCCGTTGTCGCTACGAACCTTCTTGATCTTCACTTCAAATTGGTTTTGGGCCTTCCTAGCGAAGTTCTTGAAGATCTTTTGGACCTGCGATTTATCATCGAGAAAGAACACCCACGTAAATCTGGAAAAATCATCAACTATAACTAGACCAAAAGAATTTCCATCGGGACTCTTGTAAGAGTTGGGACCAAAGAGATCCATGTGAAGTAGCTCGAGTGGCCTCTTCGTGGTCATGATGTTCTTCACGGGATGCCTTCCTCCAACCTGTTTACCAGCTTGACAAGCACTGCAAAGTCTATCCTTATCAAATATGACATCATTAACTCCAGGATATGATTTCCCTTAATAAGCTTGTCAAGGTTTTGCATACCAACATGACCTAATCGTCTATGCCATAACCAGCCTTTTGAGGATTTAGCAATGAAGCAAGTTTTAGGTTGAGCCTTTTTAGTGAAATCAACAATGTATAGATCACCTCTACGCACACCAGTAAAGACCATTTTATTATTATCTCGACGAAACACTTGGCAATCTACTTCAGTAAATAGAACATTGAAACCAAAATCAGCAAGTCTAGATACTGAAAGTAAGTTGTAACCAATAGATTCAACGAGCATGACATTTTGTATGGAGCTATCATGTGAGATGGCCACCTTACCGAGGCCAACCACCTTACCCTTTGAGTTGTCACCGAAAGTGACATACTTTCGAGGACCATCATTTTCAGCAAGCTCACGAAACATGTCTTTATCTCCGGTCATGTGATCGGTACATCCACTATCAAGAACCCATTCCTTTCCTCCTGACATATATCCCCGAAGATTTGCCATAAGGCCAAAATGTCTCATTGCATCATCAAGATCGAAGTCACTATCATCATCCTCATCATAGTATCCATGTTCAACATCGTCATGTGGTGGATCAAGTCCTAGAGAGGGTGATTCATTAGAATGAGTTTGACAATAATCTTGTCTATGAATTCTTATAGCTTTAGAAATAATGTCACTAATAATACCAACATTTCCTTTGGCACCCATAAGGTCGGTAAGTTCAAATAGACTATCACCAAACATAGGATCACTAGTATTCATTTTACTCAAAGCAATAGACCTATAGAGAATTTCATCTAGATTTTTCAAGGAATAATTTGGAAAGCGTTCCTCAAGAAATTTCCATATAGTGTAGGCACACTCAAAAGTAGGCAAGATTCTAATCAAGTTTCTAGGCAAGCCTCTAGTGATAAGATTAACAGTTCTAAGATTTCTAGTCATGTCAATAGCTTCATCAAGGGTAGGATGCATAGGATCAACATGAGGTGCACAAGGGCTAGCATTGTACTTGTTCAAATGATATTGATTGAAAATTACAAGCATCTCAATTTTCCACTCATGAAAATACTCTCCATCAAGAATAAGCACTCTATGACTAAGACTCCCCAAAGTAGACTCATCCATCTTCCTCCAATGGTGATTAAACCAAGGCAATGGAGACCAATGCTCTGATACCACTTGTAGGATCTTGAGAAGAGGTGTCTAGAGGGGGGGGGGG
>LR880966.1:729630488-729642506 GCA_904067115.1 Aegilops sharonensis
GAAAGTAGCTGAGGGTTTTGGAGCATATCACTAAGCACATGAAGCAAGAGGCTCATTAAGCAACACATCATCCCTCCTTGATAGTATTGGCTTTTCCTATAGACTCAATGCGATCTTGGATCACTAAAATGTAAAATGAAGAGTCTTGAGCTTGAAGCTTGAGAAAATCCTTTGTCCTTAGCATCTTGAAGGAGTTCCCACATCCTTTAGTACATGCCACTCCATTGTTGAACTTATATGAAACATACTAGATAAAGTGTTAGTCCAACAAGAGATATGTTGTCATTAATTACCAAAACCACCTAGGGAGCACTTGTGCTTTCATATAGAGATAGATCAAGACGCTTAATTGGACTTTCACAAAGCACATACATTGATAAAGTTTTGTAAAGGTTCAATATGGATCAGTCAAAGAAAGGGTTCTTGCCTATATTACAAGATGTGAAGTTGAGTCAGACTCAATGCCCGACCACAGTAGAAGATACAGAGAAAATGAAAAACATTCCCTATGCTTCAGCCATAGGCTCTATCATGTATGCAATGCTGTGTACCAGACCTGACGTATGCTTAGCAATAAGTTTGGTAGGGAGGTACCAAAGTAATCCAGGAGTGGATCACTGGACAGCGGTCAAGAACATCCTGAAATACCTGAAAAGGACTAAGGATACGTTTCTCGTTTATGGAGGTGACAAAGATCTAGTCATAAAAGGTTACGTCGATGCAAGCTTTGACACTGATCCGGACGATTCTAAATCGCAAACCGGATACGTGTTTATATTGAACGGTGGAGCTGTCAGTTGGGGCAGTTCCAAACAAAGCGTCGTGGCGGGATCTACATGCGAAGCGGAGTACATAGCTGCTTCGGAAGCAGCAAATGAAGGAGTCTGGATGAAGGAGTTCATTTCCGATCTAGGTGTCATACCTAGTGCATCGGGACCAATGAAGATCTTCTGTGACAATACTGGTGCAATTGCCTTGGCAAAGGAATCCAGATTTCACAAGAGGACCAAGCACATCAAGAGACGTTTCAATTCCATCCGGGACCAAGTCCAGGTGGGAGACATAGAGATTTGCAAGATACATACGGATCTGAATGTTGCAGACCCGTTGACTAAGCCTCTTCCACGACCAAAACATGATCAGCACCAAGACTCCATGGGTGTTAGAATCATTACTGTGTTATCTAGATTATTGACTCTAGTGCAAGTGGGAGACTGAAGTAAATATGCCCTAGAGGCAATAATAAAGTTATTATTTATTTCCTCATATCATGATAAATGTTTATTATTCATGCTAGAATTGTATTAACTGGAAACATGATACATGTGTGAATACATAGACAAACTTAATGTCACTAGTATGCCTCTACTTGACTAGCCCATTAATCAAAGATGGTTATGTTTCCTAACCATAGACATGAGTTGTCATTTGATTAACGGGATCACATCATTAGGGGAATGATGTGATTGACTTGACCCATTCCGTTAGCTTAGCACTTGATCGTTTAGTATGTTGCTATTGCTTTCTTCATAACTTATACAAGTTCCTACAACTATGAGATTATGCAAGTCCCGTTTACCGGAGGAACACTTTGTGTGCTACCAAACGTCACAACGTAACTGGGAGATTATAAAGGAGCTCTACAGGTGTCTCCAAAGGTACATGTTGGGTTGGCATATTTCGAGATTAGGTTCTGTCACTCCGATTGTCGGAGAGGTATCTCTGGGCCCTCTCGGTAATGCACATCACTATAAGGCTTGCAAGCAATGTAGCTAATGAGTTAGTTACGGAATGATGCATTACGTAACGAGTAAAGAGACTTGTCGGTAACGAGATTGAACTAGGTATTGAGATACCGATGATCAAATCTCGGGCAAGTAACATACCGATGACAAAGGGAACAACGTATGTTGTTATGCGATTTGACCGATAAAGATCTTCGTAGAATATGTAGGAGCCAATATGAGCATCCAGGTTTTGCTATTGGTTATTGACCGGAAACATGTATCGGTCATGTCTACATAGTTCTCGAACCCGTAGGGTCCGCACGCTTAAGGTTTCGATGACAGTTATATTATGAGTTTATGAGTTTTGATGTACCGAAGTTTTTTCGGAGTCCCGAATGTGATTACGAACATGACGAGGAGTCTCGAAATGGTCGAGATATGAAGATTGATATATTGGAAGCCTATATTTGGATATCGGAAGTGTTCCGGGTGAAATCGGGATTTTACCGGAGTACCGGGAGGTTACCGGAACCCCCCGGGGGCTTAATGGGCCTACATGGGCCTTAGTGGAGAAGAGGAGAGGAGGCAAGGGCTGGGCCGCGCGCCCCTCCCCCCTAGTCCGAATAGGACAAGGAGAGGGGGGCAGCGCCCGCCTTTCCTTCCTCTCTCCCTCCTTGTTCCCCCCTTCTCCTAGTCCAACAAGGAAAGGAGGGGAGTAGGACTCCCCTTGCCGTGCCCCCTCCTAGGCCGGCCGCCCCCTCCCCCCTGGCTCCTTTATATACGGGGGCAGGGGCACTTCTAGACACAAAAATTGATCTCTTGATCTCTTAGCCGTGTGCGGTGCCCCCCTCGACCATAGTCCTCCTCGATAATATTGTAGCGGTGCTTAGGCGAAGCCCTGCAACGGTAGAACATCAAGATCGTCACCACGCCGTCGTGCTGATGGAACTCTTCCCCGACATTCTGCTGGATCGGAGTACGGGGATCGTCATCGAGCTGAACGTGTGCTAAAACTCGGAGGTGCCGTAGTTTCGGTGCTTGATCGATCGGGTCGTGAGGACATACGACTACATCAACCGCGTTGTTCTAACGCTTCCGCTTTCGGTCTACGAGGGTACGTGGACAATACTCTCCCCTCTCGTTGCTATGCATCACCATGATCTTGCGTGTGCGTAGGAATTTTTTTGAAATTACTACGTTCCCCAACACTTCTGGTGGCCGGCTAGCTTAACGACCGGTTGCCCGAAGACGGCCAAGCCCCAGCAGACGGCACCAAGACCGGCCGGCTCCTAGCAGACGGCCTCCTGAGAGGCCGGCGTCTAGCAGGCGGCCGCCCGGCGCCCTCAGCGTCTGCGCCCTCATCAAGAGGACAAGACATGGTGAGGCTAAAGTGTAGTCCCTCATCCCCGAATCTTGGGCTTGGCGTGGCTACACTGCCCCGTACAGGTGGAGATCTCCGCACGGCGCGACACTGTTGCCACATCCCCCTTGACGTCACTTCTGGCAGGCGGAGTCCTGTTCCCCACGACGACCTGTCGGTGCGGCCTGCAGGCGGCGGGCCCTACCAGGCAGCAAGAGCCCAGAAGACGGCGGAAGCCAGACTAGCCGGACCTGAGGGAGGCCAGCCTCCAGCAGGCGGCCGGCTGGCCCTCGGGACCCGTGCACCATTAACCAGATAAGACATGGTGAGGCTACAGTGATCTCCCACCAGATGGCGGGACTGTAGCCACGCCCCGCTGACCAAGCCCGCGTCGTTAGCAACACGGCTACAGTGATCAGCCACCGACCAGACCCGCCGGCGGCGGGAGAGGACTGTCGGCTCTGTACCGGACCAGTCAGCGGGGCCCACCAGGCGGCGGGCCCCAGCGGCCGGCGGAGAAGCCGGCGGTCAGAGACACTGACAGCCGGGTCCAGCACCCGGCCAGATTATCATTGTACCCCTGGGGGGGTAGGCCTCTATAAACCCCCCAGGGCACCCATGCAAAGGGTTCCCACTCCATTAGAACTAGCCACTACCCTAGAGGAAGTAGAGAGCTAGCCTTGCCTCCTTCTACCTCTAGCACACAGCTCAAGGGGCACCCTTGTATCACTTGCGCTCTCGTGATCATGCGGAGACCCCGCAGAGCAGGACTAGGGGTGTTATCTCCTAGGAGAGCCCCGAACCTGGGTAAAGTGCCCCGGCGTTCGTGTCTACGCCTTATCCTCCTTCCAGGCACCGGCGATGTTCTACTCGCTCCCACCATGATAAGCCATCCATTGGCATATGTCGCACCCAACCCCTGACTGCTCCGCGAGCTGAGCGACAAGTCGGTCACGCTCCTTGGCCAGCTTGCTGCACTCCGCCTCCTTGCCTTGCAGGGCGGTGCTGGCTTCGCCCAGCTGCTGCTGCAAGGTGGCGTTGGCCTCTGCCAAAGGGGAGGAAGAAAAGAACGTCAGTCAACTAACAAAGAAGGGACGCAGTTGCCAGGGAGATCCGGCCCGACTGCTCAGCAGTCGGCCCGAATCTCGGGGACTACAGCCCGCGGGTGTGCTATCGCGCCCCCGCAGAGAAAAAGTTATCAACAAAATAAAGTCACTAGAAAGATCCGGCCCGGCTGCTTAGTAGTCGGCCCGAATCTCGGGGACTACAGTGCGCGGGTGTGCCAGGACGCCCCCGTGAAGGAAGGAAGTCAAAACTTACTCCAGCTCTCGGATAAGTGGGCGGTCTGCTTTCCAGCTCCCGAACTCCGGAGTTGAAGGTGGCCGCGTGAATATTGTGATAATCCTGCAAAAGGGATGCCAGATGAAATTAGTGTTCTTTGCTTGCAAGTTAAAGTTCCGGACCGCCTGCTCAGCAGCCGGCCCGAAACTTGGGGACTACACCCAGTGGGTGCACCAGCGCGCTCCCACGAAGAAAGCAAGAAGATCAAAAATAAAAGAGAAGTAAGAAAACTTACTCCGATGGCTACCCAAGAATCCAGGAACGCCTCGTTGCATCGCTTGAGGGCTTCGGCTTCAGCCCGGATCTTGGCCTGGACGTCGAGGGCCGCCTGGTTCAAGGCTCCCGTCCCGCCTCCGCGTACCTAGCCGGCGGGCGCGACACTGGTCGCCTCGGCGTCGGGGACCGATGAGCTTGCGGCACCGGCCTCCAGCGGCCGCGGTGCCGAAGCCGCCTTCGAAAGACGTCGGCACACGGGTGTTCGGATCTCAGGAGTTAGGTCTGTCACCACCTCGTTCCCGGCTGGTGGCACCGGCGGGGCGGCCGGCTGCCCGTCTTGCGCTCCGACAGTCGGCGATGGCGGCGGCATGATGAAGTCTGGCATGGCCATGTCGCCGCCCTCCCTCTCCATGACCAGCTGCTCGTCGCCGGCTCCCCCAGTCGTCGCCACAAATTCTGGTGGAGGCGGTGCGGTGTTCAAGGGAATCATGAGCAGTGGCTCCTGGCGGCGCGTGGCCTCTATGAGCCGCTCCTTCACCGTGGTGTCAGCCTCCGCCTACGACAGCTTCCTCGCCGCAGACGCCGCTGCCTTGTCAGCCTCCGCCTTCGCTAGGCGGCCAGCTTCCTGCTCCTCGCGCACCTCCCGCGCGTTTCGCTCCTGCACCTTCTGGAAGTCAGCGGACGGATCGATTCACCAGGTGGTGGTGGAGGTCTCCGCTGACCTGATGACCGAGGCGCGACCGATTTCTTGAGGGTGAGCGGGGCCCTGAGATAAGAAGACAAGATAAAGAGGTTTTTTAGGCCAGATTGGCAAAGAAGTGGAAGCGTAAGAAGAGTACTTACGCTGACACCATGGGCGGCACCTTGGGTTGCCTCTGGAACTTGGCTACCTTTGTCGCGACCTCTTTCCGCCTGGTCGCCGCGGTCGGGTTCTTGGGCTTCTTCGGTGTGCTGCCGAACAGGGCGGCGCCCTGCTTCCGCTTGCGCTTGCCGCCTCGGGCGGGCGGCCCGGTAGAGGGGCCTGCGCCGGTGTTAGCAGTGCTCTGGTAGGGGCGTGGCTCATATTCGTTGTTGTCATCATCGAGCCAGGTCTCCATGCTGCCGCCCTCCTCGGAGCCGCCTGCTCTGTCGCCGCCGCTTGTTGCGTCGTCCTCTAAGGCGGCCGCCCCCAAGTCGGGGTCGTCCTCGTCGCTCACCGCCCGGTCCGGCAGGTAGTCACCACCTGGCCCCACGACAGCGGCCGTCGCCGCAGACATATAAATCTGCGCTCCGGAGAAGGAATTGTTTCACCCCAGGAACAAGGCTAAAACAAGAAGCAAAAAGAAGGAATCAAGAGACTTACGGCAGGCGGCGGGTTGTCCGGGAATACGGCTGCTTCCCGAACCGCCAGGCTCCCTCTGACACCTTGAGGTCGGAGATCTTGTTCACCATCCTCGCCACCTCAGCAGTCGGCATCTCCTTTGTGCACATCCTGCTCGGGTCGCGGTGCCCGCTCATCCGGTAGATCATGTGAGGGCGGCCTTGAAGCGGGAGAACCCGGCGCTCGACGAAGGCGATGAGCAGGTCGGATGGCACGAGACCCTCCGACTCCTGGAGCACCCGGAGCCGGCTAATGGCGGCAGTCGTGTCCGCCGACACCGGCTTTGGCTTGTAGCCCCAGTTGGGCCGAGGCCTGATAGGGGGGCCGGCCTCGTAGGCCGGCAGGTTGATGAAGTCGACTGCCGGGTCGACGTTCTCGACGTAGAAATAAGATTGCTGCCACAGTTCACCAACTGTGACAGCTTGATGACTGGGAAGGCGTTCCTCTTCGCCGACCGGCGCACGGCGACGAAGCCGCCGCACTCGGCCATAGTCTCCTTGGTGGAGGTGCCTAGCTTGCCGTAGAAGAAATCTCCCCACAGCTTGATGGTGGGGAGGATGCCGAGGTAGCCCTCGCACACCATGACGAAGGCGGAGAGCAGCGTCACGGTGTTGGGCGTCATGTGATGCGGTTCAAGGTGGTTGAAGTCCATGAACGAGCAAAGGAAGCCGCTCGCCGGAAGGCTGAAGCCGCAGAGGAAATGCGAGCAAAAGATGACCCGCTCGTCCCCCTGCGGCGCCGACGAGATCTCCTCCGACGGCGGCACCCGCACCTTGACGAATGCCACGTTGGGCATCTGGCGCGTGTTCCGGAGGAAGGTGAGGTGATCCTCTATCACCGTCGAGCCGTCCCAGTCACCGCCCTTCTCGCACGCCTTGGCCTCGAGCGGAGCTGCATGGGGAGAAGAAGCGCGGCGGCGGTGAACCGCGGTGGCGCTACAGCGAGCTCTAAGCAGCGGCAGCCGAGGCAGAGAAAGAGAGGAAGACGAGAGTGTGGGGAGGAGGGCGCGCGTGCTCCGCCGCTCCCCTGCCTCCCCCTACTTATAGCCCTCGGGCTGCGAAGCCGAGGGGGCGGGGCATGGGATTGTGGGATGAACTGCGCCCACGCCCCCATGACCCCCCGAGTTACTTCACGGAGTTACTGCGCCACGACGCCCACGGGGATCGCAACCGCCCGCCCCGACAGCAGCAAATCCGCCCGCGTGCCGAGGCCCGGTAGTGGCGGGCCCGGCCCACTGTCACATCCCATCAGGAGCGTGGGATGGCAGGCTGGCCGGGCTGACGCGCGCCGCGTGGCGTGCTTGTGGCGGGCGGCGGGCCTGGGAAGCTTAGCAGGCACGCCACCTGTTTCCTACCTTGATGTTCGAAATTGGCGGATGATCCCGCCTAGACGAAACCAACTCCAACAGTCGGCGTGTCGCAAGGCGGATCAAGCTTTCGCCCATGGCTCGGCGAGAGGGGAAGCTGCTGAGACTTCACGACCCTTTGGCCGCAGCGCCTCACCAACTTCAGGGACTACAGTCGGAGTAATGGGCCACGGGTAGCCTCACTCGAGGCCTCGAGCCTTTCAATACTATGGGCCGGCTTCGCCCCACGAGACCTCATACTGAAGCGCCGCCTTCTGGTGGCCGGCTGGCTTAACGACCGGTTGCCCGAAGACGGCCAAGCCCCAGCAGACGGCACCAAGACCGGCCGGCTCCTAGCAGATGGCCTCCTGAGAGGCCGGCGTCTAGCAGGCGGCCGCCCGGCGCCCTCATCAAGAGGACAAGACAGGGTGAGGCTACAGCATAGTCCCTCACCCCCGAATCTTGGGCTTGGCGTGGCTACAGTGCCCCGTACAGGCGGAAATCTCCACACGGCGCGGCACTGTTGCCACATCCCCCTTGATGTCACCTCTCGCAGGCGGAGTCATGTTCCCCACGACGACCTGTCGGTACGGCCTGCAGGCGGCGGGCCTTACCAGGCAGCGAGAGCCCGGAAGACGGCGGAAGCCAGACCAGCCGGAACTGAGGGAGGCCAGCCTCCAGCAGGCGGCCGGCTGGCCCTGGGGACCCGTGCGCCATTAACCAGATAAGACATGGTGAGGCTACAGTGATCTCCCACCAGACGCGGGACTGTAGCCACGCCCCGCTGACCAAGCCTGCATCATTAGCAACACAGCTACAGTGATCAGCCACCGACCAGACCAGCCGACGGCGGGAGCGGCCTGTCGGCTCCGTATCGAACCAGTCGGCAGGGCCCACCAGGCGGCGGGCCCCAGCGGCCGACGGAGAAGCCGGCGATCAGAGACACTGACAGCCGGGTCCAGCACCCGGCCAGATTACCATTGTGCCCCTGGGGGGTAGGCCTATATAGAGCCCCACTACTAGAGAAAAGCTTACCAGTAGCGCTTGTTTTTGAGCTACCAGTAGCGCGGGTACCAGCGCTACTGCTACGACGCTACAACTATTTTATAGCAGTAGCGTGTTTCTAGACCAGCGCTACTGGTAAGTTCAACTACTAGTAGCGCGTGTTTAGGCCAACGCTACTGCTAACATTTATGTTTTTTTTTGAATATTTTGGTGTTGTACATGTTTAAACAGATATATCTTTTATACAATAACAACTCATCATGAACTAGTATGTTTAAATAGCATATCCATTACCAGTAGTCATCACCACCAAACAATGTTCGTCAATGAGACATCATATATATAACAAGTTGGTCACTAGTCATAATCACAACGCCTCATCCTCCTCATCAACTCTAACACATTATAGCACATAATAACACATTCTACCTAGGCCTACTCCTCTCATAGACCTACTCTACCCTCTCTTAGGTAAAATATCATAAAACAAGATAGGCATTGACTCTTCATTAAGGAAACTGAACTCTCCATAATGAAGAACGGAGATCATCCTGTCTCCAAGACTTGGCCTATGCACAATGTTGCTTCCAAGTAGCTCTCTACGATGGTTGAAACATTTTTCCAATCATTTATTATCATGGCTTCCTCGCTTTTAGAAATCCGGTATGGACATGAGTGATGTGGATACTGTGGCTGACCTGGCTGTGGTGGCCGTAAGCTCATAACTTCAACGCGACCTCTTGGCAACATCAGATGAGGCACACAATCCATCGGGATTTTCTGTTCAAAAACATAGTAATAACTTTGTAGTTAGAAATGTAGTTAGCAATGTTCAAAGATGCACGGATGTCATAATAGTAGAAAATCTTACCATGATATCTCCATTGATGTTACCGTAGCACACCGCGTGCACTAGTGGCACATATGGACCATAATTTTGAGGAATTCGATAATAGCTATTGTAATTCTCAAGATCAGTAAAAAAAGAGATAATACCATCTTTCTCCTTATAAGTTAATTGTGCTTCATCATTGTAGTAGTAGGTTCTGTCTACCATCTTCCGTACATTTTTTGAAGAATGAAAATAAGCTGTCAATGGAAATAAGCTGTCAAATATTTTGAAATTAACAATAAAAATTACTTAGTAAATATGTTTAAGAAACTCACATAGCGGTAGAACTGGAAGCGTGTCAACAAGGAGCCAAAAGGTCATATCATTTTTGTCGATGTCAGGATCACCAAGATCGAAGGTGAGAAGCATACCCTCATGAAAATCATATGCCTTGGAAAGGGCTTCCCAATTCGGGCAACCAAAATTGAATGAGTTCACAGAATTGTATAGTTTTACAGCAAAATCATAACCATGATGGGTCCTTAGTTGAATTATCTTTATCTCCGTGCTTTCATGATCTTCAAAACCCATCTTCTCCAAGACATAGCGTCTTGCATGGCATGGGATAAGCTAGTCGAATTGTAAAAGACGGAAATTACACGTTGAAGAAGCAGAGAAGTCGTGCAAAAATAACATAAAAAACTTGTCATCGTTGCGTACCGTATCAACATCGAAGGTCTCTTGGAGCTTGATGCTGAAGCGCCGACCTTCTACCAGGTGAGGCCTGTCGCACATACCGCGCTTATCTTCGGAGTAATCGCACATAGCGAATTCCCTTTCGTCGTCAGACATTTCCTAATAGGTAATTAATAATCCATCATGAGTACATATGTAGTAGTTTGTAGCACAAACCGCGCTCATCTTTTGCATTCAATAAGCAAATAACTAATAGGTAATTAATAATCCATCATCGAATACATATATAGTAGTTTGTAGCAAAGATCATCATATAATAAGACTAATACATCTCGAATAATAGCTCCTCTAGGTTCAGTGGGCTGCGGTGGACAGCCAAAGAGAAGGAACCATCACCGGATCATAGCTCCGGTGAGATCCCCAAATAATCTGCCAGGTATTGGAGAACCGGCCGTTCGCCAACGCAACCAAGTAGCGCTGGACGTGCGCGTTCTCCTCCATGACACGGTGTTGAACCACCTGCGCGGGGGAATGAAGCCTCTCCACCGATGCAGGCCCATGTGACCGCCACCAAAGAAGCTTCGGGTCGACGACGGGCTGGCTCCTCACTAAGCTGCGCTCACCAGAAGATAGCACAACCGAGTACCAGCCCAGCGGAGCCCAGTCCCGGACATGGCCACTCGGCTCAAGCAGGAGTCCTCCGCCGAGTCGACGACGAGGATGCGGGATAGGCATCGTCGACGTTGAGACCAAAATGCTTAATTATGAAAACAAAATTAATAAACACTTAGCAAAATTTGACATGACCTTTGCTAAAAATAGGACCAATCGAGCGCCTGAAATTTTCCAGAACGTAAACGAATCGACATTTCTGGAAAAACATAGGCCACTTGGAAAAATATGACATGTCCAAAATGTGACATGTTCAAAACATGACATGTCCACTGCAAATTTGCATATAACAGGAAAAATTGCTTTAACTAAAAAAACAACAACAATTGCTTTAACTAAAAAAATATCTAGAATTTTGTTAACTACACCTAAAACAACTAAAACACCTAAAATTATGTTAACTACACCTAAAACAACGAAAACACCTAAAACTCTTTTAAATACACTTAAAACACCTAAATTATATTAACTACACCTAATTAAAAACCTAGCTGATTTTTTGTCCTAACTTTAAAACCTAGCTAAATTTAAAAACCTAGGGTTCATACGAATTAACTAGGGTTCATACCTAATCTGTCCTAGCAAGGGTTCGATCATAACCTACATTACTCTAATAACCTACATTTTTTCAACTACATAGGATTCAAAATAACTACTCTAATAACTATAATTGGGGAGGGAGGGAGGAGGAGGAAGGAGGGAGGAGTACCTATCGGTGGAGGAGGGCCGGCGCGGGGGCCGGGGCGGCGGGCGGAGGAGGAGGCCCACGCGGGGGAGCTGGGCGGCCGGCGAGAGCGGCCGACGCAGGGAGGAGGGCCGCCGCGGGGGACGGTAGTGTGTGGGGGTCGACGACGGCGCGCGGGGGGATGAGGGAGGAGTGCGGAGTGTGAGTGAGAGATGAGGCCGGGCCGGGGGGCGCGCGGGCCGGGGGAGGTAGTGGGCTTAACAGCAGCGCGGGCAACGGGCCAGCGCTACTGCTAAGCCCACTAGCTGTAGCGCTGGTTGGGCGAAAAGCGCTGCTAATATTTACTGATCAGGGGGGTGTGGTGTTTTACACTTAGCAGTAGCGTGGGGCTAGATAACACACGCCGCTGCTAACAGTTACCAGTAGTGCTCTTTCTAGGCAGCGCTACTACTAACTTCTAGCAGCATGGGGTCATAAACAAACGCTACTGGTAAACATCTATCTATAAGCATTTTCCTAGTAGTGTGCGTCTGTAGCAACATCATCACCGTGATCACGCCGTCGTGCTGACGGAACTCTCCCGTGAAGCTCTGCAGGATTGGAGTTCGCGGGACGTCATCAAGCTAAATGTGTGCTAAACTCGGAGGTGCCGTACGTTCGGTACTTGGATCAGTCGGATCGTGATGACGTACGACTACATCAACCGCGTTGTGCTAACGCTTCCGCTTACAGTCTACGAGGGTACGTTGACGACACTCTCCCCTCTCGTTGCTATGCAT
>LR880966.1:729684050-729699313 GCA_904067115.1 Aegilops sharonensis
TTTGCAAAATACTACCAGGACTAAGTTCATGATAAATTTAAGTTCAATTAATCATATTACTTAAGAACTCCCACTTAGACAGACATCTCTCTAGTCATCTAAGTGATCACGTGATCCAAATCAACTAAACCATAACCGATCATCACGTGAGATGGAGTAGTTTTCAATGGTGAACATCACTATGTTGATCATATCTACTATATGATTCACGCTCGACCTTTCAGTCTCCGTGTTCCGAGGCCATATCTGCATATGCTAGGCTCGTCAAGTTTAACCTGAGTATTCTGCGTGTGCAAAACTGGCTTGCACCCGTTGTAGATGGACGTAGAGCTTATCACACCCGATCATCACGTGGTGTCTGGGCACGACGAACTTTGGCAACGGTGCATACTCAGGGAGAACACGTCTTGATAATTTTTAGAGAGAGATCATCTTAAAATGCTACCGTCAATCAAAGCAAGATAAGATGCATAAAGGATAAACATCACATGCAATCAATATAAGTGATATGATATGGCCATCATCATCTTGTGCTTGTGATCTCCATCTCCGAAGCACCGTCATGATCACCATCGTCACCGGCGTGACACCTTGATCTCCATCGTAGCATCGTTGTCGTCTCGCCAACTATTGCTTCTACGACTATCGCTACCGCTTAGTGATAAAGTAAAGCAATTACATGGCGTTTGCATTTCATACAATAAAGTGACAACCATATGGCTCCTGCCAGTTGCCGATAACTCGGTTACAAAACATGATCATCTCATACAATAAAATATAGCATCACGTCTTGACCATATCACATCACAACATGCCCCTGCAAAAACAAGTTAGACGTCCTCTACTTTGTTGTTGCAAGTTTTACGTGGCTGCTACGGGCTGAGCAAGAACCGTTCTTACCTACGCATCAAAACCACAACGATAGTTTTTCAAGTTGGTGCTGTTTTAACCTTCGCAAGGACCGGGCGTAGCCACAGTCGGTTCAACTAAAGTGAGAGAAACAGACACCCGCCGGTCACCTTTAAGCAACGAGTGCTCGAAGCGGTGAAACCAGTCTCGCGTAAGCGTACGCGTAATGTCGGTCCGGGCCGCTTCATCTCACAATACCGCCGAACCAAAGTATGACATGCTGGTAAGCAGTATGACTTATATCGCCCACAACTCACTTGTGTTCTACTCGTGCATATGACATCAATGCATAAAACCAGGCTCTGATGCCACTGTTGGGGAACGTAGTAATTTCAAAAAAATTCCTACACACACGCAAGATCATGGTGATGGCATAGCAACGAGAGGGGAGAGTGTATGTCCACGTACCCTCGTAGACCGTAAGCGGAAGCGTTATAACAACGCGGTTGATGTAGTCGTACGTCTTCACGATCCGACCGATCCAAGTACCGAACGCACGGCACCTCCGAGTTCAGCACACGTTCAGCTCGATGACGATCCCCGGGCTCCGATCCAGCAAAGCGTCGGGGACGAGTTCCGTCAGCACGACGGCGTGGTGACGATGATGATGCTCCACCGGCGCAGGGCTTCGCCTAAGCTCCGCGACGATATGACCGAAGTGGAATATGGTGGAGGGGGGCACCGCACACGGCTAAGGAACGATCCGTAGATCAACTTGTGTGTCATGGGGTGCCCCCCTGCCCCCGTATATAAAGGAGCAAGGGGGGTGCGGCCGGCCCTAGGAGGAGGCGCGCCGGAGGAGTCCTACTCCCACCGGGAGTAGGACTCCCCCCCTCTTTCCTAGTTGGATTAGGACTTGGGGGAGGGGGAAGAGGAAGGGGGGCGCCGCCCCCCCTCTCCTTGTCCTATTCGGACTAGGGGGGAGGGGGCGCGCGGCCTGCCCTGGCCGGCCCTCCTCTTCTCCCTTATGGCCCATTAAGGCCCACTGACCCCCCGGGAGGGTTCCGGTAACCCCCCGGTGTTCCGGTAAAATCCCGATTTCACCCGGAACCTTTCCGAAGTCCAAACATAGGCTTCCAATATATCGATCTTTATGTCTCGACCATTTCGAGACTCCTCGTCATGTCCGTGATCACATCCGGGACTCCGAACAAACTTCGGTACATCAAAACTTATAAACTCATAATAAACTGTCATCGTAACGTTAAGCGTGCGGACCCTACGGGTTCGAGAACTATGTAGACATGACCTAGAACTATTCTCGGTCAATAACCAATAGCGGAACCTGGATGTTCATATTGGTTCCTACATTTTCTGCGAAGATCTTTATCGGTCAAACCGCATAACAACATACGTTGTTCCCTTTGTCATCGGTATGTTACTTGCCCGAGATTCGATCGTCGGTATCCAATACCTAGTTCAATCTCGTTACCGGCAAGTCTCTTTACTCGTTCTGTGATACATCATTTCATAACTAACTCATTAGTTACAATGCTTGCAAGTCTTAGGTGATGAGTATTACTGAGAAGGCCCAGAGATACCTCTCCGACAATCGGAGTGACAAAACCTAATCTCGAATTATGCCAACTGAACATATACTTTTGGAGACACCTGTAGAGTACCTTTATAATCACCCAGTTACGTTGTGACGTTTGGTAGCACACAAAGTGTTCCTCCGGTAAACGGGAGTTGCATAATCTCATAGTTGCAGGAACTTTGTATATGTCATGAAGAAAGCAATAGCAACATACTAAACGATCAAGTGCTAAGCTAACGGAATGGGTCAAGTCAATCACATCATTCTCCTAATGATGTGATCCCATTAATCAAATAACAACACATGTCTATGGTTAGGAAACATAACCATCTTTGATTAATGAGCTAGTCAAGTAGAGGCATACTAGTGACTATATGTTTGTCTATGTATTCACACATGTATTATGTTTCCGGTTAATACAATTCTAGCATGAATAATAAACATTTATCATGAAATAAGGAAATAAATAATAACTTTATTATTGCCTCTAGGGCATATTTCCTTCAAGTCTCATCGGCTTTGCCAACGGCGACGTTCCGCGGCAACCAAGCACATCGCTGCCGCGGCGAGACGACAAGGCACGAGCCGGTGGCGACGAGACCTGTGGGGGTGCAACCACCATGCACTCTCCACCCCGAAGGCCAAGATCGCCGACTCGTCGGATCCACCTCGACAGCGACTCCACCGCGTCATCGGATCCACGAGCTCGCCGTGATCAGCGCCAATTTCTTCAAGAACGGCAACAAGAAGACGCTCGAACTCGCATCGAGCGCCGAAGAGAAGCGCGGCGTCAAGCCGACCAGCGCGCTGGGCCCTCTGTTGACGTGCACTCGCCAGGGGAACCAGGTGACTTGCCGTACGCGGTAGGTTGCCCTGCGTTCACTCGTGAGCTGCGGCAAGTCCAGTGGCCCGACAAGAAAAATTTCAAGCCAGACGTGCCAGAGAAGTATGATGGCAAGACGCATCCATCGGAGTTCCTCAGCATCTACACCATCGCGGTGCAAGCTGCGGGGGGACGAGACGACAAGATCCTCGCCAGCTACTTCCCGCTGGTACTCAAGCCCAATGTTAGATCTTGGCTCATGCACTTGGCGGACAGTTCCATATCCTCTTGGGCGGATTTATACCATCAGTTTGTCGGCGCCTTCACAGGAGAGAATGCAGAAGCAGGATCTGACAGTGAGGAGACCGCCCCGGCAAAGAAGAGTCGGCGGCGGAACAACCGAAGGAAGAAGAGCAAAGAGGTACTAGTTGTCGAGCAGTCCGGCAACGGTAGTGCCGCCAAGAAATCCAAATTTGTTGGTTCCGGCAAGGAGGTTGCCGCTGGCGCCGACTGCAAGCCGGTGGCGGCCGCCGACAAGCAGGACAGCTCCAACAAACAGTACTGCAAGATTCACCGCACCAAGGGCCATGACCTCCAGAGCTGCAAGAAGGTCGAGCAGCTTGTTGAACAGCAGAAAGCTGAGTACGAGCGGCGCGACAAGGAGAAGGCCCAAGAAGGTGCTGGGGGAGCTGGCAAGAAGCGACCCGGCCGGGGAGGACGCCGCGGCAAGGCCAAACAGCGGCAAGGAGACAGACCTCCCCGCGGCCGCGACAAGGATGAAGACGACGATGACGATGAAGATATGGAAGACGATGAGGCTGACGAACAGGAGTTTCAGAAAGCCACGGAGGTCCTCTGCGTTGACGGTGGTGCTTCTCTGCATACCTCACACCGCCAACTCAAGCAATGGATGCGGGAGGTTAATGCAGCAGAATCATCCGTAGAGTCACGCAAGCCTTTGAAATGGTCCAGCACGCCTATCATCTTTGATATTTAGGACCACCCTGATCGCATACTGTCGGTGTACTAGAGTAGGGGTACCCTAGTATCCTGAACTCGTGCACGGGCAGTCGCAGCGCCCCGCGGCAGGGCTTGCCTGGTGACCGCCAAGGTCCTCCGTGGTTCCTTTGGAGCCATTCAAGAACAAAGTATTCAAGCCAAGAAGACAAGGCCCCGGCAAGAGGAGCTTGCCGGGAAGGCCACTAAAGGCAAACAGAAGACAAGACCCCGGTGAGAGGAACTTGCCGGGAAGGCTTGGTGAGCGACAAGCTTCCGGGCGCGACAAGGATTCAGCCACGGCAAGATGCTTGCCGCGGCAGGCAACCTCTCTTCATCTCCGCTCCAGCTCATCCACCAACGTGTCACCATGGGGCCATTCCAGGCGTGCGTGTCAAGAGGCTGTGCAGCCAGCGGAGAGCAGCGGTAAGCGGCGCTGACAGGGGTGCCATCGTGGCAAGCGGTGGCGCCCCTGACGGTCCCTTTCTGCACTGTTTAGGCGACATGGACGGGCATTTAATGCTTTTGCCCCTTGCCGTCAGAGTTAGGTAGAATACACTGTACAAATTAGTTGTACCAACCGCAACTCATTTTCCCATTTTGCCCTTGTCTACGATGCCACCTGTTGGTGACCCCTTGAGCCTATAAAAGGAGGCCCATGCGCAACGTAGAGGGGGTTCGACTCATTCGAGACTACACACACTCAAGCTAGGTTTTGTAGCTCTCTGTGCTCCCTAGCAAGAACACAATACAACCAGACAAGCAGCAGTAGGAGTATTATCTCTCCGGAGAGCTCCGAAGCTGGGTAAAACTGCTCGTGTGCATCGCCTCGATCTGCTCTTCGTGCAATCTCCGCCCCCCACCGAACCGAAAGGGACTCGGTCCGCCGGTCCCATAGGTGTTCGTGGGTTACGATCAGCTTCCGCCGCCAAGCGTCGCTCGAGGAAGTTTCGCCCTACCGGGAAGCAAATGACAGAAAAGCTAAGTCGCAAAAGTTTGAGCAGTTAGTTTCTTAAATTCTTAAGTTATCTTCCTCGAACGATAGTACTTTGTATGGAAAACCTGTGCGCGGAGGAACCAACTCGTAGCTAGTTTGCGCCCTTACTTTGTTTCGAGTCCGCTCAACAACTTAAGTGAGCTGCAACTAGTTGCGACAAGGTTGCTTGTCGGAGGCGGCACCGCCAGCAGGCTGCTGACGTTCCGCACTCAGCGCTCGCGGCAAAGGTGCCCGCGCCAACAAGTTCCCTAAAAGCGTAAGGCACAAATATACAAAGGAAGGAATCAAGTAAAGGAAATAACATTGCAAACATTGCCTAAGATAGAGTTATATTACAAAAATAGCTTGTCGCAGGTCTAATGAATTGTTCTCCTAAACATGATCAGCAGCGACAAGGAAAAGATAAAATTGGTGGCCTAGTCTACGCGGTCGCCATCAACCCGCTTGATCTTGCCCACCTTGTCCACAATGGGTGCGACAAGGGCTTTGAGCTCCTCCACATCGGCATCTGGCGGCAAGGATCTGAGGACGCCGTTGAGGTTGAGGCCTGGATTGCGGAAGGCCACCTTCATCAACACCTTATGGAGGGCTCCTGCGCAGATCTGGCGCGATTCCTTGGCCAGCTGCTTCGGGATCTCTTCCCGGAGTCGCTGGAGAGCCGTCACCACGCCCTTGAGGAACAGGCTGAGCTTGGCGCTGGGTTGGAGGCGCTCGTCGGAGGAGTACCCGAGATCCACCATCCCCAGCTCCATCAGCTCCTTGTCGATGGCGGCGGCGATGTTCACAAGACCTTCAATCCAGAGCTCCACATTATCCCTGAAGGTGCTCTGGGCGGCAGTAGCATTCGCCAGCAGCTCCTCGTTGGCCTTGATCTTTTCCAGCAGACCCACCTCTCGCTCCTTGGCGCCGTCCAGCGTCTCCATCAGGGTGGTCAGCTTCAGCTCAAGATCCGCCTTGGAGTCCTTGGCGGCATCAAGCTCCTTGATCCTTTCAGCGAGACGGCCCTGCAACTCGCCAAGAGTGTAGGCGTCCTTCTCGCGCTCGTGCTTCAGCGCGGCAAGCTCTTCGCCGCTCTTCTGCAGACTGGCCTCCAGCTGCGTCACTTTTGTCTCCAACTCCTTCTTGGCGGCCTCAGCAGCTGCGGCAGTGTCCTTTGCTTCCTTGAGAGCTCCGCCAAGTGATTGCTCGCGCGCGGCAAGCTCTTCCTCATAGCTGTCGAGGTTGATCTTCCGCTGCGCCAGCTCGCCTTCTTGCGCAGATAGCTTCTCGCCGGCAAGCCGTTGCTGCTCCTCGACCTCAGCCTTCTCAAGGATGAAGGCTGTGCGCTCTTCGGTGAGTCGCCCCCGCTCTTCTGCTACGTCCCGGAGAGCTTCTTGGTTGGCGCCCCGGAGCTCTTCTGCGCGCTTCTCCATGTCTGCTCCCGCCCTCGCGACAAGTGCTTCCTGGGACTCCAGCTTGGCTTGTCGGGCGCGGTAGAGCGACAGCAGCTTCTTCAGCAGCTGCTCCTCCTCAGACTCGCCGCTGCTGCTGCTTGGCGCGTCAACCAGCGACAACCCAGCGGAGGCGAGCAACTCTTCATCAAAGGTCTCCCCTTCGACCGGCGCCCTGGAGCTCGACGCCCAGGGGAGCTTGATGAAGACGCCATCACCGGCCTTCAGATAGGCGTCGGGCTGGGGCTCTTCGGAGCCTGACGCTGCATCGGTGGCGGAGGGATCGGCGGTCGGCGTAGCGCCTGGCGCACCTGCGACCTCAGGGTCGTCAGTACGATCGCCAGACCCCTCACCAGCCTTTGCGGCGGCAGCCTTGGCGGCCTCTTCGCCGGCGGACCCATCGGCGCCAGCCTCTTCCTCCATGGTGGCGACGTCGTCAGTGTCGCCGCGCACGTCCTCCTCGCCGGCGACCTCAGTCTCCATCGGCTCTCCGGCAGATGGGTCTGACGATCAGAAAAAGAAAGAACAGTCAAGCAAATGTTCGAAGAGAAGAACAGAAGAAAAAAGAATCCAAGGGAAATTGTCACGCAAAAGGGTTACTTGCGATGGGATCTGTGGCCGCGGTCTCCATCACCGGAGGATCGCCGGCGCTGCCCCTTGTCGGAGAAACTTCCCTTGTCGGAGAAGCCTCCCTTGCCGGAGAGCGCTCCCTTGCCGGAGAATTCTCCCTTGGCGGCGTAGTTGAAGCAGACGGAACTTCAGGAGCGACTTCCGGGCCCTCCTGATGAGGCTGCTCTACTCCTACACAAATTAACAAGTCAGATATCAGCAAAGAAGGAGCACCCATGCACACCTAACCGTAAGAAATAAACCAAATACTTACGCTGGGGGCTGTGCTGGGGGCTGCTCTGAGGAAGGGTTGCCGGGTCCGGCAAGGGGGTCTCAGACGCGCCTCCTGTCGCCACGGGGGGATCGTCTTCGATGACAACCACCGGGGTCTTGGCTCTCTTCGACGCTCTCTGAGCCAGCGTCATGAAAAAGGAAAGGGTTCAGAATGAAGCAAATCAGATACAAGATAAAGCAACCAAATTGAAGAAATACAAGCACAGCATAGAAGCTTACTCTTCTTCTTCTTCCTCGTCGGAGCTGAGCGCGGAGAGATCAAATTCCGGTTCACCTCCGGTGCGAAGAGGTGGAGGAGTAGGTTCCCTTGGCCGCTTGGCGGGGGTGGCAGCGGTGGCCTGAGAGGATCCCGCCTCAGTTGTTGCCGCAGTATGGGGTGCTCCCGCGGCAACAGTGCTTGCCGCGGTGGAGCGCGTCGCACGGCGCTGCGGCTGTTGGCCCGTCTGCCGTCCCGTCACTTCCCCGGCCTTAAGGAGACGCCTTCTTGGTGGAGCTGTGGGCTCCGCTCGCGGCAAGCTACTTGAAGGAGCGGAGGAGGCGCCCTCGGCAGGCTCGCTTGGCTCAACTTCGGGCTCGGCCTGCTCCTCCTCGCCGGCAAGCTCCTCTCGGTCGGCACGGCTTGCCGCCTCTGCTGCCTCCGCCTCTTCCACAGTAAATCCAAATTCGCCAGCGGCAGCAGCTGCTGCCGCCTCCTCCAACCTGGTGGCAATGCGCTGCATCTCAGCGTCGGTGGTGTCGCGGGTGAGCCACTTCTGCTCGTCGGGGCGGATCGGCACTTCTTCCAAGCTATCGAAGAACTGCTGCACGACGTCATCCGCAGGCTCTTGCCAGGTTGGAACGATCCCATGTGAATCGCACAAGGGCATCATGGCGCGGATGCGGTCAAGCGAAGAATTGTTGCACAATGGGACGACCCCCCTCGGCAACATAAACCACTCGGGATGATCGGGGTCATGCTTGAACAACTCCAGAAGCATTGCGTCCAACTCCAAGACGGTGAAATTCCAGTTGAGGCCCGGGCGCAGCCTCATGATATCCGCCGGATTTTGGAACTCCCAAGCAGGTCTTCTCCTCTCCTGCAGTGAGTCCGGCAAACCTGAGGCGCAGGATCCGGGTCACGGCAATCTTCAACCTAGCATCTTCCGGCGCCAAGTTGCTCCAATCGTTGCCGCGCACTATGGGAGTTTGGCGCTCGGCAGTGAAGGGCTGCGGGTTCTCCTCAACGGTCCAACACCAATCGGCTCTCCACTCCTCCCACTTGCTGCGGAGCTCTCCTTCCAGATAGGATTCTTTCTTGCCGATCCTGGAGATCCAAGCAATCCCTCCGGCAAGTGGCTCTCCTCTCTCAACGCGGGGCATGAAGAAGTGGCGGAAAAGGGCTATGTTTGGGTGGACTCCGACAAAGTTTTAGCAGAGGTGTGCGAAGACCGCCATGGTCAGGACGGCGTTGGGGGTGAAATCAAGGAGGCGAAATCCGTAGGTGTTCATGATGTCGCAGAAGAACTCAGAGAAGGGCGGGCAGAGCCCGCAATAGAAGAAAAGCGCGAAGAAGGGGTACCCGCTCGAAGCTGACTCTGATGCGGCGGCGGAGAGTACCCTTGTGCGTGGATGCGCCCGCGTCTCCGTCGACCAGAAGAGGTAGTAGCCCTCCCGCAGCTCCTTTGCGTCGAGCTGGGGGGGAAGAGAGCCTGCTCCTTGCGCAGCGCCGCGAGCCGCTGCGCCTCGGCCGACTTGACGCCCTTCCCCTTGTCGGCTTTCCGAGCCATGGCGGAGGCGGTGGAGGAGACCGACGGCGTTGATGGCGCTGGTGGCGATGGGGGGCGGAGCGTTGCTCTCTTCGGACCAGAGAAGAAGGGGGGAGCGACGGTGGTTTTCGAGATGTGACAGCAATGGCGAGGTGGGCGACCTGCCCCTGTTTCCCCTGTTTATAAGGAGGGATAGGGGGCGGGCGTTCCGCTTTTCCAATTAAAGAAACCCCCACGATCTCTCCCACGACGCCACGTTCGACGCGTGCTGTTCGTGGGGGACGTGGTGGGTCCGGAGCCAGTTACAGCGTGATCTAGGCCGCGCGTGTGCCCGTGCACTGTTTTGGGCCTGGCCCAACAACGCTCGGCACCGCGTGTGGCCCAGGCCCGGGGGCTCCTGTCGGTGTACTAGAGTAGGGGTACCCTAGTATCCCGAACTCGTGCACGGGCAGTCGCAGCGCCCCGCGGCAGGGCTTGCCTGGTGACCGCCAAGGTCCTCCGTGGTTCCTTTGGAGCCATTCAAGAACAAAGTATTCAAGCCAAGAAGACAAGGCCCCGGCAAGAGGAGCTTTCCGGGAAGGCCACTAAAGGCAAACAGAAGACAAGACCCCGGCGAGAGGAACTTGCCGGGAAGGCTTGGTGAGCGACAAGCTTCCGGGCGCGACAAGGATTCAGCCGCGGCAAGATGCTTGCCGCGGCATGCAACCTCTCTTCATCTCCGCTCCAGCTCATCCACCAACGTGTCGCCATGGGGCCATTCCAGGCGTGCGTGTCAAGAGGCTGTGCAGCCAGCGGAGAGCAGTGGTAAGCGGCGCTGACAGGGGTGCCATCGTGGCAAGCGGTGGCGCCCCTGACGGTCCCTTTCTGCACTGTTTAGGCAACATGGACGGGCATTTAATGCTTTTGTCCCTTGCCGTCAGAGTTAGGTAGAATACACTGTACAAAGTAGCTGTACCAACCGCAACTCATTTTTCCCATTTTGCCCTTGTCTACGATGCCACCTGTTGGTGACCCCTTGAGCCTATAAAAGGAGGCCCATGCGCAACGTAGAGGGGGTTCGACTCATTCGAGACTACACACACTCAAGCTAGGTTTTGTAGCTCTCTGTGCTCCCTAGCAAGAACACAATACAACCAGACAAGCAGCAGTAGGAGTATTATCTCTCCGGAGAGCTCCGAAGCTGGGTAAAACTGCTCGTGTGCATCGCCTTGATCTGCTCTTCGTGCAATCTCCGCCCCCCACCGAATCGAAAGGGACTCGGTCCGCCGGTCCCATATGTGTTCGTGGGTTACGATCAGCTTCCCCAACAAAGTCCTTCGTGGGCGATGGCCATTGTGGGATAGACAAGGTTGCTTCTTCATGGACCCTTCGTGGGTGGAGCCCTCCGTGGACTAGTGCAATCGTTACCCTTCGTGGGTTGAAGTCTCCATCAACGTGGATGTACGATAGCACCACCTATCGGAACCACGGAAAAAATCTCCACGTCTACATTGTGTTTGCTCCCTCCAAACTCCTATATTTACCTTCATGTGCAATGTTTTACATTCCACTGCTATACTTTTAGACTTGCATGTGTTGGTTGATTGCTTGACTTATACTAAGTTGCTAAAATCTGTCAAGACTTAAAATTGGGAAAATGCTAGATTTTTATTTGGTCAAGTAGTCTAATCACCCCCCCTCCTCTAGACATACTTTCGATCCTACAAGTGGTATCAGAGCTTTGGTCTCCATTTCCCTTGATTTCCATAGCTTTTGGTGATCATAGCCTTGGTTTCACAACCTAGGGGAGTATGGCGTCTAGCGAGGGAAATTACCACCGTAGAGGTCCTTACTTTGATGGTACTAATTTTGCTAGTCAGAAGCATAAGATGAAAATGCATATTCTTGGACATAACCCCGCCGTTTGGGCTATTGTGTGTATTGGCTTGCAAGGTGAATTCTTTGATGGGAAAGAACCGAGCCGTGAAGCTACCGCGGAAGAGTTGAAGATGCTGCAATACAACACTCAAGCTTGTGATATCCTCTTCAACGGATTGTGCCCCGAAGAATTCAACAAAATCAGCCGTTTTGAGAATGCAAAGGAAATTTGGGATACTTTGATTGATATGCGCGAAGGTACCGACTCCGTCAAGGAATCAAAATTGGATGTGCTTCAAATTCAGCTTGACAAGTTCAAAATGAAGGATGGTGAAGGTGTCGCTGAAATGTACTCTAGGCTTGCTCTCATCACATATGAGATTGCCGGCTTAGGAAGTGAAGACATGATCGGTAGATTCATCATCAAGAAGATACTAAGAGCCTTGGATGGAAAATATGATACAGTGTGCACATTAATCCAAATGATGCCCAATTACAAAGATCTCAAGCCAGCAGAAGTCATTGGAAGAATTGTTGCTCATGAGATGTCACTCAAGGATTAAGAAGAGCTTCACAACAATTCAAGTGGTGCTTACAAAGCCTCATGTGATGCTCCTACATCATCAAGTGAGAAACAAGCCTTCAACAAGGAATTGAGCCTAATGGTGAAGGACTTCAACAAGTTCTACAAGAGTAGAAGCAAGGAAAGAAGTTCCAAGTCAATGTCCTACAATGACAAAAGATCTTCGAGTCGTGAGCGTAATTGCTATCATTGTGGAAGACCCGGACACTACTCTAATGAGTGTACGACTCCCTACAAAAGAAGAGAAGATTCACCCAAAAGGAGAAGTAGAAGAGAATAATCACCACCAAGAGAGAGAAGGAGTAGAGATGATCGTTATGAACGAAGAACCTCTCAGAGAAGCAAGGATTCGGAAAGAAAGGACAAATCATCAAAGAGCTACACAAAACGAAGACATCAAGCTCATGTTGGTGAATGGGTATCCGGCTCCGACTCCGACCATCACTCCGAAAGAAGTTATCACTCCGACTCCGAGTATACTCAAGATGAAGGTGTTGCCGGTCTAGCACTTGTATCAACCAACTCCTACGACATATTTGACTCACCAAATGAAGGAATTGGAAAATTGTTCATGGCTAAAGGCCCAAAGGTATCACACCCCGAGTATGTTGGTTTCAATAGTGATGAAGATGATTTGCTAGGTGATGATGATTTACTTGTTGACAAATCTAGTGATGAAAATTATGATGAACTTGCTATTAATCATGATAATCAAGATAAAAAAATGACGATGATAAGAAAGAGATTGAGCGTCTAACTAAAGAACTAAACACTCTTAAGTTAGCTCACGAAACTACCTTGGAAGATCATCGAGAAATTTTAAAGACTCATGAAAAGCTACGCTTTGAAAAGCTCAACCTTGAGCAAGAGCATGGGTTCTTAAAAGCTATCAATGATGATCTTCGCAAGATAAGTTCTTCTTACACTGCCAAGAGTTTACTCTTGTCTACTTACATGCCACAAGTTAAATCTAGCAACAAGAGATTCTTCATCTAGTAGTAACAATAATCATGCTAAATCCAATGTTGTTGCTTCTAGTAGTTCTCTTGATTCCACTAACGATTCTCTTAGCAAAGTTACACTTGAGCAAGAAAATAGCTTATTGAAGGGAATTATAGAGAAGGGTGCTTACAAGAGCCTTGCCGGAAGTAAGCAATTTACCGAAAAAGGCTTTCGTCCCGCTTTATATATAAAGCACAGATCACCAACAACCCAGTACAACACACGCCACCAACACACGCACACATCCAAGGCAGGATACATAGGCGCTGAGCGCAGCAACACCACCCCTAGCACTACAAGAGCCACCGGGGTCCTCAACCGTGAACACGCCACCGCGAAGAGAAAAAGCTACATACGACGCTCCGTGGGCTCCAAGGCGGTGCCAACAGGAAGGTTATGACACCGAAGCGCCACCATCGCCCGACCCAAGGATTAAAGTTTCCTCCGAAGCAACACGACGGGCAGCGAGAGTCACGGCGATGCCTTCAAGAAGGGAACGAGCTTCGCCGTCGCCGGTCAGTCCGAAGATAGAACATGTTTTCACCCCGACCAATATTCACTGCCACCGAACGCCGCACCTTGGCTACCACGCCGCCCACATGGCCATGGCCACCAGGCAGCACCAAGTCACGGGCTTTGCCCAGGAGCACCGTGACACCACCACCAGGGCCGCCGTCCCAGCATCCATGACCTTGACGCCACCTCACCCGCCATCCACCACTACCCCAACCAAAGAGACGAATGGAAAGGAACCGCCTTTCGCACTCCTGAGCCATCCCCAGCATCGAGACCCGAAGTCCGGCCATACCTGGCCACCATCGACCCATCCTGCTGCCGGGCGCGAGACGAGCTCGGTCCTGCAGCCGGGCGCGAGACGAGTCAGATCCTGCCGCCGGGCGCGAGACGGGCTCGGTCCTGCCGCCGGGCGCGAGACAAGTCCGATCCTGCTGCCGGGCGCGAGACGAGCTCCGTCCAGTCATCGGGCGCGAGACGGGCGATGGGCGCCGCTGGGAGAGGGCCAACCCTCTGATGAAGGTAGCACCTGAACGACGGGGAGGGGAGTCGAAGGTCGTCAAGGGCGCTCACCGACAGGTAGACGCCGAAGAAGTCCGGCCGCCGCCGTGAAACGACCCAGACCACCGCCATGGGCCACCACCACGCCGTGGCAGCCCACATCCACGCCGGGACCACGAGGGACTGCTTAGAGCCACCCGCCGACGGCCCTGAGCCAGATCCAAGGAGCAGGTCGGCAACCGCCGCCGTCCCCTCCTAAATCCGTGACCAAGACGAGCCCCGACCTCCGCCCCGCGCCACCAGCCGGGTCCCCGGCGACAAATCCAGCCGGATCTGGCCGGCGACCGGCTCCCCCGCAACCACCAGCATCGCCGCCGCCGTGTCAGATCCACCGCCGCCACGGGTGCGCCCACCACCACGAGGCCCTCCACGCTGCCACCCCGGACCAGCAGCCCCGCACCGTCAGACCAAGCAGCCACGCCACCCCCCCCCCCTCCCGAAAGAGCAGCGCCTCTGACCGAGCAGGGCGCCCCGCGCCGCCGCCGCCCGAGCCGGGAGAGACGAGGCCCCGCCGCCGCCAGCATCAAACGGGCTTCGCCCGCCGGTGCGAACGGGCGGCGACGAGGGAGGAAGACGAGGGGAGGGGAACCGGCCGACGACGCCCTAGGGATTCCCCACGGTCGCCCGCGTGGACGACGTGGGAGGAGGAGGGGAGGGATTTTTTTTCTTTTCTTCCATCCTCGGCACTTGCAAGCTCTTGGAGACTCAGGGATCCATTCTCAAGTAAGCAATTTGAGGAAATTATACGCAAGCAAGGAAGGCACCGGAAGTGTCGGGGATATACCCCGCGGTATGACCCGGCCGGAATCATAATCCGGCTGGGACTTGGTAAACCGGCGAATGTTAAACCGGCAGGCAGTTAAGACAGATGGCTAAGACAGACGGTAAACCGGCAGAGTTAAGATAGATGGTAGCACCGGCAGGTGTTAAGTCAATCATAACCCAACAGACCATGTTAAACCGGCAGACCATATTAAACCGGCAGACAATGTTAAACCGGCAGACCATGTTTAACCGGCAGACAATGTTAAATCGTAGACAGTGTTAAACCGGCAGACAATGTTAAACCGGCAGACGGTAAGAAGCCCAGGAAGGGAACTCAAAATAGTTTAAGTCTTAGTCCGAGATGGACTCTACATGTAACCCACCCCTTTAACTTATATAAGGAGGGGCAGGGCTCCCCAAAGGGGGACAAGCAAGAAACAATCTCTAGGGCTAGACACAACTAGAGGAGAGCCGGTTTACGGCGACTCCCTCGTGATGATTATGAGATCTAGCCTCAAACAGCATGTAGGGTTATTACCGGATGATGTTTCCCGGGGCCCGAAGCTGTCTAAGTCTTTGTCTTGTATTGCGTTCTCTCGATTCCGCTCAACCCCTCTCAAGCGAGGTGATCTTCGGTACAAC
>LR880966.1:729699724-729710921 GCA_904067115.1 Aegilops sharonensis
CCCCCCCCCCCCCCAAAACGTATAAAGGGTAGGGGCGGTCATTTTCACAGGCCATATAAAAATACCCGCCCGCCGTAGGCGCGCCTGCGTCGCCGTACGGCGCTGTCACGTACGGCCGCCCGTACTCACCCACGTCCGCATGCACGGCCGCCCGTAGGTGCCCACGTCCGCATGCACACCCGCCCGCGCCCGCTGCGTACGCCCGAGTGATTAAAAAAAGATTGGCGAACCCTATCTTCAAGACGCATCACCCGCCTCCTCTCGCGCCGCCGCCGCCGCCGCCATCTCCGGCAATACCTGGCCGATGAAACAAAACGTATGCGTTGTGCACTACACCGACAACCGCCTCGGTCGGGCAGACGCCTCCGCCGCTGTCAGCTCGTATCCGGCGACAACCGCCTCGTGTCTGACAAAGGCAACGAGGTACGCGAGGCGCTGACATAGTAATTTAAGAACGGATTTTAATTGAGAAGATGTTACGTGATGTTTGAATGGATATTTGATTATATATGAACGTGTATAGATTGAGGCTGAAATAGGATATAGCGGTGATGATGGCGGTAGCGAGGACGAATCATTGTCATTGGATGAAGACGAACATTGCGGCGAAAATTACATGAGTTTGGATGAGTCTTACAGTGGCAATGTAAGTGGTCTGCATGTTCTCAACCATATTAAATACAAGCATCCGCGATGACAATAACATGTTTGACTGTGCACAGATAGGAGGGGATGATGACAATGAGGATATGGATGTAGATGATTCATATGTTGAAAGCGCAAGCCATGTAGGTTTAGATTTATGTAGGTTATTTTAAAGTGAAATTAAATACGCATCAAGTCTTACATATCATATTTACAATTTGCGCAGATGGAAGTGGAAGGGTACTATCAGTGGAATTTTTTCGATGATGCCAATGATGAAAACGATATCAATGCATCTTATAATGACAGCTCGAGCAAAGTAAGTAGTGGAAAGTGAATACATATTATAGTCCTTATACAACTACTTACTGACATATACGGTTGTTTGTACTTTTTTTCAGGAAGAGGATGGTGACGCATGCGAAAATGATGATGATGCCGATGGTGATGAGTGCAATTTTGACACTGGGTACGATGAATACTAGCAAGAATCACTGGACAGGCATTGGACGGTGATGTCCGCGACGTTCAGGACAGACGAGGAGGCATTTGATTTCTATAACGACTATGCGAAAAAGCGTGGCTTCAGCATTAGGAAGGACAACTTGAAATATAGTAAGGGTATCGACGCACGTAGGCGGTTGAGGAGGTTTCTCTGTTCAAGGTCTGGGAAACGACAGGCCAAGTTTTGTACCATGGAAGGGAAGAAGCGCAGGCTGAGAGCGGAGACTCGGTGCTATTGCGAGGCCCATCTAACTATGAAGGTTGACAGAGAGCGCTCCATTTGGTATGTCAGCAGTTTCAGTGATGATCATAGTCACACTCTTGCTAGACCAGATGAAGTTATATATCTTCGATCTCATAATCAGATAAAGGAATACCAGAAGCTCGAGATCTTAGCAATGGCAGGTGCTGGGCTCAAAAAACATTGGATTTATGACAACTTCGTTAGTAGGTATGGATCATATGCACAGGCTGGTTTCGGGAGGAGGAAGCTTTATAACATGTGTTATAGGGAGAAAATGAAATTGCTAGCAAAGGGTGATGCAGACACTGCGATTGGTATCATGATGACGAGAAAGACAAGGGATCCAGACTTTTTCTTTGAGCACACTATTGACGCAGGAGGAAAGCTGAAGAACATGTTCTGGTGTGATTCTCAGTCACGTTGGGATTACCTTGACTTTGGTGATGTAATCATCTTCGACAACACTTACAAGATGAATAGGTACTGAATGCCATTCATACCTTTTGTTGGTCTAAACAATCATTGTTGCACCACTGTGTTCGGTTGTGCTGTTGTGTCAGATGAGACGGAGGATACATATGTTTGGGTGTTGCATACCTTCTTAAGAGCTCATTGTCAGAAGAAGCCGAGGTCTGTAATTACTGACGGAGACGCAGCCATGATAAGGGCCGTCAGGAAGGTCCTTACTGACGTGTGGCATCGACTTTGTTCGTGGCATATTGAGAAAAACATGCAGAAACACCTCCACCACAAGTCCCTTAAGGACTTCAGGTCTCTTATTTATTATGCCACTACACATGATGAGTTTGAGGCGAGATGGGCGGCTTTTAGAGCTAAATGGGAGTCGGAGAAAACTGAAACATGGTTGCGTAGGATGTACCGGAAGAAAAGGCTTTGGGTTGCGTCATATCTCACCGGTGGGTTCTTCCTTAGTATGCGGAGTAATCAGAGGAGCAAGAGTCTGAACTCTTGCCTTCATATGCATCTTGACTCTGGCATGACAATTGTTGATATGGTTGTGCATTATGAGAACTGCATTGTTCGGCTCCGTGAGAACGAGTCACACGATGAGTGCATGTCCACACAGACACTCCCTGTAGCAGTACTCGACGAGTTCAAATGCATTGAAAAAGCCGTTGCCCGTGACTTCACTGTGGTGAACTTTTACCTGTTGCAGAAAGAAATGAAGAAGGCAGCGGATCTTGAGATCATAGATAGACTCAGTGGAGCCGTCAGTAGGAGATTCATAGTGGCATGGAAAAATAACAGGCAACTAAGATTCAAAGTGGACTATACACCTAGTAATTCAGAAGAAACAGTGAAGTGCAGTTGTGATAGTATGAAATGTAAAGGTCTTCCATGCAAGCATGTTCTTTATGTTTTAGCCAGGTTGAACGTGCAGGACTTACCTGCGTGCTTAGTGCTGTGAAGATTCAGCAAGAATGCTAGAGGTGGACTGCCCGTGAAACGCACTAGCGATCTCTTTGCATGGGGATGGGCAGGTACTGAGTAGAGAACTAAGTCCAGTGAGTTCACTATTTTGTCTGCGGAAGCAAATCATGCGGCATGTCATAAACCATTTCTATTTGATAAACTGAAGGCTGCTCGGGAGGATGTGATAGCAAACAAGGATGTTGAGGAGGAAGATTATGTGAGACAGCATAGAGTTGCACATGATGATGCTTTTGTGCCGGATCAAAATCATGTTTTTGTTGGTGATCCAGAAAAAATCAATATGAAAGGAGCACCGAAAGGGCAGAATAACAAAGGCCGTGGTAAGGAACCTGGTGTGACTACAAACGGTAGACCCAAAGGTTTTGATGAGAAACCTCATGTACGTCTATGCGGTTTATGCAGAGGGAAAGTTCATTTCAAAAACAATTTTCATGAGAATCCAAAGTATGTGCACACCATTTCATTAACGTTATTTTCTTGTTTAGTTAATACTTTACAAAATTTTGACGTATATTAAAATCTTTCTATGCAGGAACATGGCATGATGATCATAGCAAAGAATTGTTTGAATAAAATGAACAACTTATTACAGTTGACGATTTATTTGGTTTTATTAAAGAATAGTACTTATATATTTGTTTCGTTACATCGATACGGGAGACTTGTAATCGGTGTTTACTTATGTCATATTTGTTGGCACTATACTCGTTGTTCTTAATATGATATGCGACATATAAATTTTACGTTATAATATGGCGCTATAGGCATTGTTTTAAATATGATATCTAATGTATACATTTTTTCATACAAATATATGATTTTGTGTATAAATCATGCATGTTGGGCCATGAGAGGCGTTGCACAGCCGCCGGTTGCTTTTATTTAAAAAATAACGTTAACAGGCGCTCGGCCACGGGTGGCGCCAGCGGGCGCAAAGAGGCGGTACGTATGAGGAGGATTCAGTAGCCGCCGCAAAGGGCGATCCCGAGGCTGACGCCGCCCACGGGCACAGAGGGGCACACGTACGAGGAGGACCCAGGAGCCGCCATGGAGGGCGATCCCGAGGCTGACGCCGCCCTCGGGCGCAGAGGGGCGCACGCGGGCCGATGTAGAATCAACCTCAGGGCCGGCAACGACCAACCCTGGAGCGACGCGTGGCGCGGGCCCGCTGGCCAGATGACGCGGCCCACGTGCGCCATGTAGAGGCGATCGTGCGGCGCGGGCGACGCTCGCCTCGTCCGGCGCGCGCGGCGCTCGCCTCTGAGAGATATCGTCATTATATATCATCTGGGTATTTTAAAACCCCAAATCGTACATTTGCGAGAACACTCATTAAACATAAAATATAAATTAAATAATAAAATAACAAATGATTAAAATGTATTTTAATAAATTCGTCAGGGTACATAAACTTGACATGCTAAAAATATTTGAAACTCACATAAACAAATAAAGCATCCACACACAATCCTCACTCATGAAAAGATAATATTTCGAAAACCACGTAGAATTCTCGTATGATATTTTTATTTTTGTTTCCTCTTCGCAAGTCGAATTACTTTGTTCTTCACTTCTGTAAGCTTATTTTCGGGGGACATAATAATTCCAGCTATCATTCTTTCTCTCGAACTATCAATAGATTCCTGAAAAGTAATAAAAATAATTTTAGTTTCATCACTTATATATGATATAATGTACTAATTTTTCATACTAAAAATGTACCCACCTGAGAAATAGCAGTAATAAATTTTTCTCCGTCCCAGTATTGAAAACAGCAAAGGACGAACAGCCCACATGAGTTCCTGTGTTAAATAAACATAAGTGCAATTTTCAAAGCACGTTAAGTAAGATAACACTTGATTAATTAATGTATTTCAAAAGCACATGCTACATGTAACTTACCCATCTTCTTGTTGAGGCATGTTGTAGGGGACTATAGGCCATGCAGATACATCCGGAAATGACATAATAGCACTGTCATTTCCATCTTGAATATCTCCTGCAAGTTGCTCTCTCTGACAAAAAAATATGAACACGTTGACTACATATGGTAAACATATTATATGGTTAATTATACACACATGAATACGAAACTTACAAAATTTTCAACGAATTTCCTGGTAGCTTCAGAGATATTTTCTTCCCCCCTCAAAGAATCAAGAATTTGGAACTATTTCTTTCTAGTGTGCATAACACATGTAATCCAATGGTTTTTATCCTTATTTAAAGCAAAATAAGCCTATTGCACAACTTAAATATTGTTAGTATGCTCGGCTTTGACATAGGATAGTAATGAAAATACAATTCTGCAATACAAACGGTACCTTCGGTTTTGCAAAATATTCTGTCATGCATCTGTTGAGAGGTTCATTTGCATGTGCTCAACCTTCTGGATCGTCTACCGACTTCCCTCGTCTTACTGACTTTGACCGAGTGTTCAATAACCAGTAAGACCTATGTGTGGGTACAAGATACCTGTCTTTGACGATACTTGAATCTGATATGTACGTCGCATAAGCGTCAATTACCTGAAATAAATGACTAAATTTAACATGGATGGAACATACTTAATGCATGACATAAGCATGACAATAAAAATACATACATCACCGGATAACCATGCATGGTTAAGTATCTGGAAAACTCTTCCCGCAGAAAGTCCATCATCTTTACCGTTGTTGAATATTTCATGGTTCTTATGTTTTGGTGAGTGCTCGCACACGCTTTCACGTACTGCACAGCGGCACACAACATATCATCCATAGAATCATCAAATTGAGGGGTTGTTTCATTAAACAATTCTGCAACAAAAGTCAATAAAGTTAAAGTACAAATTTGTACTATATAATTTTCAAAAATATATTCATAGCATGTTGAACTTACTCGTTTTCGTGGAACGTTTCATACGTTTTCTCGGAGTCTTTTTAACATAAGGAGATTTCGTGTACTTTGACGCACACCGCTTTCGCTTCCCTGGAATCACCTCATTCTTCTCTTCTACCTCGCTATTACCATCTGACACGGCCTGTGACACTTCTTTCTCATTTTGTTGCACTTGCCATCTTGTAGCTTCTATTTCATCGGTTTTTAGAGATGATGCTTCTTCTTTTTCTGACTGCTCCGGGACATCTAGGGGATCCTCCTTCTCACCTTTAAAGCTACTCAAGTGACCAGTACTGAATTTGAATGAATCCCCTTCTTCAGAATCCAAATCATAATGCCCACTGCCATTTCGGCCATTAGATGTGTGTTTGTCATCATACTAAAATTCTTTTTTAGGATACTTGTTTTCATACCTGGACTCACTATTCTGTCCATACAGATTTTCTTCCTCCTCTGCCATTGTGCCCGGTTTGTACCGTACACCTGTTTTATTCATTTTCTCTAACAATCTCTGCAAAAATAAGCTCAGTCACATGTTATATCTTTTTATCAATTTATCGAGTTTAATAAAGTGCATACCAGAATTGTTACATTTTTACATGTGCGCATAACTCCGGCATACGAAACAATTCCTTACGAATTTCCTTCATATCATTCATAACCCGGTCCATAAAAGGCTTTAGGTTAGCAGGGACCTCGGACACATTGTCCACTTTTTTCTTTCCCGTAACGGATGACTTTCGGCTACTATGTTTCTTACTGCTTTCAGCTTGTTCATCTGCAAGTTTTTTCATTCTATACTCCCTCGTAATGCAGTCATCAATCTGCGAAGTGAGTATGCAATGACAACATGAGTACATAACATTCTCAGTGCATAATCAATGTACTAGTAAATAAGCATTATAATATTACCAATCCATGGCCACGACCATTTTCCAGGTCATACTTGTCTCGTTTCTCCGCTTTAGATTCAGTCCAATTTTTCATTAGGGGAACTTGCAACAACAACGGGCCATTTTTCGGGCCGGTGGTTGGCTGCACCTTCTCCCTATATAAGTACTACAAAACACATGACAAAATAAGTTACGAACGCATAAATTAAAGGAATATGAAATAGCATTAATTAATAGCATACCTGGAGTAGGGCTAAGTTGCCACATGGCCATTGCCTCACACGGCCGTCCTGCTTGAGTTTACCAATATCCGTCAAACAAGTTTGCAAAGTGAACTCGTTAAAATTCAACGTGCTTATCTGCTTCACGTCATGCACCAACGCGTAGTACTCCTTTGGTATGGACATAGCCGACATGGGTGCAATAATGGTCCCCAGCAAAACAAGAACAACCATCCGAAGAAATTCATTGTCGGCGGATTTATTCCTCGGAATTTTTTGAATCAAGTCATCTATCATTATGTGACCATTTTTTTTGTGAACGTACTGAATAGGAATTTTCTTTATTAACTCTTTTCCTTCCGGAACAAGAATGCCAAAAACATCCTCACCTTCATTCTTAAACCCAAATATTGAAAACACATCGTCTGGTCTAAGTGAAATAAGGCCTTTACTGCCACTATCTTCTTGTATCATGAATTTTTTGCTGTTTGGGTTATAACCTATCATCATAAAATGCAGCAAGAAATCTCTCATGGCTACTGACAGAATGATCAACATCTCTTCCAAGCCTGTTTCGTAGAACCTAAATCGCTGAGCGGTGGTAAATTTTTCAACAAGACTTATCCACTTCTCTATGGAACATGGAATCACACCATCGATGTCCATACTGCATGTTAATTTTTTTCCTATTAATACATATGATTACGCAATAGCATCAACATAAATTATATGAGGCGGGAAACGTGACCTTAATCCGGGCGACAGCCACCGAACAACTGCTGTGGCGGAGCCGAAAGCAGGCAACCGAGCGTCAGCGATCTGCGCCTGCGGGCGTGGGGCAGTCTGTGCCAAGTAGCGCCGTTGAATGTGGACGGCGATGGACGGCGCTGCACGTGCGGCGAGGTCATTGCGCGCCTGAGGGCGGTCGTGGTAGGGCGACTGGGGGCGAGTAGTGTGGATAGGGTTCCGCCGTGCGTGGCGGTATACGGCGATGGAAAAGGAAAAAATAATTTGTTCGCCGACTGGGCCCAGGCCCGATACCGCCGAACCTATAGCGCCCAACCTATAGCGACGGCGGCCACCGCATAACATGCTAATGTTTAGTCCCACATTGCTTCTCGTCATGCTAATTCACCTGTTTAAATATCGTACTCTGCTTGCAATGTCAAGTCCTCTAGTGTGGCGGTATCACTTAAGGAGGTTAACGTAAATTATGCTCTGGCACTCCATAATCATGGAGTGTCACAGCAATAATTCACATTAATCTTCTTAAGTAAGTCCGTCCGCAATATAGGACTTCTTATATTTTTGTTTCTTATTTTTTTATTTTTCCATGAAACGCCACCATAGTTTTTTTGACACGCAACATGATGCCACGGAAGCACGCCTGCAAAATTGGGGTGCGTTTCGACACTCTATGCATTTTCTACGTTTTTCTCCGTGGAAATACCCAGAAAAGGTCTCCCGACGTGACGCAACTTGTGTTCGTACTCCGATTCCGTCGAAAATAAGTGTGCGAGCAGGTGGGGGTCACTCACACGCGCACGCAAAAGTTGGGTGCGTTTCGTCCATGTTGGCACATAGTCACAGTACAAACCTGAGGTGTCGGGAGGAGGGTTACATGCCTGAAGTAGGTGTTCCCTCTCGCAAAGCCATGAAACGCCGCCATACTTTTTTAACAGGCAACATGATGCCATGAAAGCACACCTGCAAAATTGAGGTGCGTTTCGACACTCGATGCATTTTCTACGTTTTTCTCCGTGGAAATACCCAGAAAAGGTCTCCCGACATGACGCAACTTCCGATCGTACTCCGATTCCGTCGAAAATAGGTGTGCGATCCGGTGGGGGTCACTCACACGCGCACGCAAAAGTTGGGTGCGTTTCGTCCATGTTGGCACATAGTCACAGTACAAACCTGAGGTGTCGGGAGGAGGGTTACATGCCTCAAGTAGGTGTTCCCTCTCGCAAAGCCATGAAACGCCGCCATAGTTTTTCTGACACGCAACATGATGCCACGGAAGCACGCCTGCAAAATTGGGGTGCGTTCAACACTCGATGCATTTTCTACGTTTTTCTCCGTGGAAATACCCAGAAAAGGTCTCCCGACGTGACGCAACTTGCGTTCGTACTCCGATTCCGTCTAAAATAGGCGTGCGAGCCTGTGGGGGTCACTCCCACGCGCACGCAAAAGTTGGGTGCGTTTCGTTCATGTTGGCACATAGTCATAGTACAAACCCGAGGTGTCGAGAGGGGGGTTACATGCCTGAAGTAGGTGTTCCCTCTCGCAAAGCCATGAAACGCCGCCATAGTTTTTTTGACACGCAACATGATGCCACGGAAGCACGCCTGCAAAATTGGGGTGCGTTTCGACACTCGATGCATTTTCTACGTTTTTCTCTGTGGAAATACCCAGAAAAGGTCTCCCGCCGTGACGCAACTTGCGTTCGTACTCCGATTCCGTCGAAAATAGGCGTGCGAGCCGGTGGTGGTCACTCACACGCGCACACAAAAGTTGGGTGCATTTCGTCCATGTTGGCACATAGTCACAGTACAAACCTGAGGTGTCGGGAGGGGGGTTACATGCCTGAAGTAGGTGTTCCCTCTCGCAAAGCCATGAAACGCCGCCATAGTTTTTTTGACACGCAACATAATGCCACGGAAGCACGCCTGCAAAATTGGGGTGCGTTTCAACACTCGATGCATTTTCTATGTTTTTCTCCGTGGAAATACCCAGAAAAGGTCTCCCGACGTGACGCAACTTGCGTTCTTTCTCCGATTCCGTCTAAAATAGGCGTGCGAGCCGGTGGGGATCACTCACACGCGCACGCAAAAGTTGGGTGTATTTCGTCCATGTTGGCACATAGTCACGGTACAAACCTGAGGTGTTGGGAGGGCGGTTACATGCCTGAAGTAGGTGTTCCCTCTCGCAAAGCCATGAAACGCCACCATAGTTTTTTGACACGCAACATGATGCCACGGAAGCACGCCTGCAAAATTGGGGTGCGTTTCGACACTCGATGCATTTTCTACGTTTTTCTCCATGGAAATACCCAGAAAAGGTTTCCCGACGTGACGCAACTTGTGTTCGTATTCCGATTCCGTCGAAAATAGGCGTGCGAGCCGGTGGGTCACTCACACGCGCACGCAAAAGTTGGGTGCGTTTCGTCCATGTTGGCACATAGTCACAGTACAAACCTGAGGTGTCGGGAGCGGGGTTACATGCCTGAAGTAGGTGTTCCCTCTCGCAAAGCCATGAAACACCGCCATAGTTTTTTGACACGCAACATGATGCCACGAAAGCACGCCTGCAACATTGGGGTGCGTTTCGACACTCGATGCATTTTCTACGTTTTTCTCGGTGGAAATACCCAGAAAAGGTCTCCCGACGTGACGCAACTTGCGTTCGTACTCCGATTCCGTCGAAAATAGGCGTCCGAGCCGATGGGGATCACTCACACGCGCACGCAAAAGTTGAGTGCGTTTCGTCAATGTTGGCACATAGTCACAGTACAAACCTGAGGTGTCGGGAGGAGGTTACAATACGTTTTATCTTAAGTACTGCTTTTAATATAGCAACTAGCTCATTACAATGTTTTAATAAACTCAAAAATGTTAGGCAGTAACGAAAAAGTCATAATCAATTATTTTCAAATAATTGATTATTAGTACTTATAATTTATAATAAACAACTTATTATTCTTACTTATAAAGTAAATAATAAATTTGGGGTGACGTTTTATATATTAACTAGTTCTATATTAAGTAGTTTTTTAATATAATTACATAATAAATTATATATTAAGTATTTTTTTAACATAACTACTTCATAAATTCCATACCATGTAGTGTTTTTTAAGAAGAGTATTTTCCAAATTATTATTAATTATAAATTATAACAAAAAACACTTTACTATTATGAAAACAACTGTAACCATTAATGCAAAACAAATAAATAATAAATAATAAACATTACATAAATTATAGAACATTTATACAGTACGTAGGGCTTTTCATTAATTATAGATGTAAGTGCATCTAGTGCCCCTTAGTGATTTTGGTGTATTGAAGACTTATAGGTTAAGGAACTAATGCGTTTGTGAGTGTACACAGGTCTATAAGTCTATGAGGAGTTTGATATTTACAGAGAAAGTCGACCCCTAAAAATGAAGTTCTTCGACTGAAGACTTTGATATTCTGAAGACTTTCTGAAGACTTTGAAAGTGAAGAAATTGGTGTGACCTTGAAGACTTGGTATTCATTTGAGGAACATGAAGCGTGAAGACTTTTGTTTTCGTAGTTTCATTTTCTCTTTCTTGAGTCATAGGAAACACCGTACTGTTAAAGGGGGTC
>LR880966.1:729719264-729745677 GCA_904067115.1 Aegilops sharonensis
GAAGCAAACTCTCAAGGACTATGGCATCAACGTGAAGAACGTGCCTCTCTACTGTGACAATGAGAGTGCCATCAAGATTGCTCACAAACCAGTTCAGCACTCGAAGACAAAGCACATTCAAATTCGTCATCATTTTCTTCGTGATCATGTGTTGAAGGGCGACATCTCCATCGAGCATGTGAAGACTGAAGAAAAGCTAGCCGATATCTTCACTAAGCCCTTGGATGAGAAGAGATTTAGCAAGTTGCGGTGTGAGCTAAATATCTTAGAATCTTTGATCGTTCTTTGAAAAAGACACACATCCTAACACTTATGCAAAATTGATGACTTAGATGTGCAACACATGAAGAAACGTTTTTATTCAATCAATGAAGAATAACACTCTTAGTGTGAAGAAATTAATGAAGAATTTGATTCTCAGAACCCTACGACAATTGTACGCGGTGTCTGAAATCATCATTCTTATACGGTGGGTCACGCCACCACCAAAGTTGAAAATCTTCAATTTGAATTCTTCCTCAGTTTTGAAATTCTTTAGTTTTTCAAATTCTTCAACTTTGCAAAATCTTCACTGTTTCTGTCGTTTTTCTTCATTGGCAATACATATATATATGGGTTTATGTCCTCTACAGCATTCACTTATGGCTATTTCTTCAAGTCGCTTTTTCTGCTAAGTGAATGTGATCGGACCCTTCCCCCTCTATGCTATACTCAACCCAATCTATTCACAAATTCTTCATGTGCGTTCTATTTGAAACTCGTTCAAAATCTTCACTGTGTCCTGGTCAGCTGAAGAAATTGCGAACGGAACTTTAAAACTGATCTTATCCAAATTTTCGGTTTTGCCGCTCAAACCGTTCCGCATCCCATGATGCATTATTTAACTCACCCACGATCGTACACGATCTCCACTACACAGTACATGGGTGACACATGTCGTGAGAAGGAGAATGGTCAGGGGCACGTTCGTCCTAAATCTTCGGGCGAACAGTTTTTCACTGCCTCTATAAATACCCCTCTCTCCATCCTCACTTCTTTTACCCCGCTCGACCTCTCTCTCCCGTTCGAGCTCCTCAAACCCTAGCGCCGCCGCTACTCCATCGTCTCCGGTGAGGAAGAGCTTCACTGCCTCGACCTCGTCGCCGTCGTACTCACGCCGACCGCGGGAATCTTCACTCCGCCGCCGCCGTAGCTGTCTTCCTCCGCCGAGTTAGGGCAAGGAAGATCTAACCTGACGAACTTCCCATCCGTTCTTCTCAGTTCGTCGTGTTCTTCATTTCGGGTAATTAAAAGTTACTTTTATTACTCTCTTTGATTCTCAAGCTTTCCTGAAAATCTTCAAAGGTGTTTATTCTTCAAATCTTCACACATATGAACACCTCACACATCATATGATCTTGAACTGTTTTTCTAAGCAATCATTTTCTTCAAGATTCCTCAATTGTGTGGATCCTCGATCTGTACAACTCTGGAACCTAAGACAAAGAACGCTTAGTGAAATTCTTCAAGGCTCATCTGGTCAAAATCCTCAAAACTTGTTCTTTTTGAAAAACCGTCTGAGAACGCATATGACCTCTCCAAATTCCTCGCAACTATACTCTGTTCACAGGTACTCATGTCTGCTGCTGAATCACTAGGTTCTCATCAACTTAACTCATTTGCAGCGTTCCTCGAAGAAAAACTGCATACTTCTTCAGAGAACTCAATTGTTCAATTTCCTCAACTGAAGAATATGGCAGACGGTAAGAAGCCACAGAAAGGAGGAAAGAAACCTGAGGTTATGACTTCTTTTGAGATCCCTGAGGAAATTTATGCTGACTATTGCACACCTGACGAAGCAAAATTTGGCAAAGAAAACAAAAATCAGCGCAAGGTGCGCATTCAGAAGATTGAACGGAGATGGGCAAGGGAATGGAGGGAATACAGATATGTGACTCCAAAGTACATGAAGAAACTCGCTCTCAATCCACCATGCCCAAGAGCTCCATTGGCACCTGGCCAAGTAGCTGACCCCACCAGCATCAAGCGTGGTGAGGACTTTCCTGAAGAATGGGCTAAGCGCCAAGCTAAATTGGCAAGACAAGCCAAGGAGGCAGTGAAGAAATTCAATGAGGATTCTGCCACTGCTACTGCTACTGAGGCCTCGGTCAAATCGAGGAAATCCATGCCAAAGAAGCCTGCTCATAAGCCAAGTGCTTCACCATCAGCGCCCTCACGGCCAAGTTCCTCAGCAGCGCCCTCAAGGCAAATTCCTCACACTGCTACAGCTCCACCAAAGTTCTCAATAGCTCCTTCAAAGTCCTCAGCTCCTGTGCATCTGGCTACATGTCAAAGGACTGCTGGTTTCTCGATTGCCTCTGGTGTTTCAGCAAGTTCCTCAGCAGCACCAATTTCATCATCTGGCCCGACTCTGCTGAAGACCAAAGCAACAGCTGGACGAGGTCCTCGGCCAAGTCCAAAGAAGAAACAGGTTGCATTCCATGTGCCTTCTGATGATGAAGCTTCTGATGATGAACTTGCAGAAATCATCAGAGATCGCCAAGATAGGGCTGCTAGAGCCAAAGGCACATCTGTGCCACTGTTGTTGGATCCGAGGAAAATCCTCGATTATATTGATCTCTCGCATAAGGATCCAAACACCCCTATGCCTGATTTTCATCTGACCCCTGGACAAAGTCATATGTTGACCCATTTCATCGCTGAAGAGAAATGGAAGTTTGAAAAGGCAAGAGAGATCAAGAAGGCTCAATACAGAAAGGAGAAGTTCCTAAAGAAAAACGTTGTCAAAATGACACCTGAGGAACTTCTCAAGGTCCAGACTGAAATTCAAGACCTCAGCAAAAACTTCGATTCTTATTATGCTGATTGGCAAGGAGCCAAGGTCAGATTCGTCAATCTGACGAAGAAATTCACCAATGTTGCTGCCCCAACGCAACATGAAATTCCTCAGGCTGAAGCCTCAGCTCAGCCGACTGAAGAACATGCCAGCACCGCTGATGAAGTTCAGGCTGCTGATGAAAATGCTAGTTCCAGGGCTGATAATCCCATTCCAGCCGCTGAAGAAATTACCAGGGCATCCACTAGTGGTGCGCCTGAAGAAACTGAACAAGACAGGGCAACTGCATCAGTTGCGCCTGAGGAAGTTCAACCAGATTCCTCAGCTCTTCCTGCGCCAACACCAACTCCAATTCTTCCATCTGCCTCTGATGTGAAGAAAACCAAGGCTGCAGAACGAGCTGCTGTGAAGAAACGGAAAGCATCAGCTGCGTCAAATTCTTCGGCTGCGAAGAAAATGAAGCCAATGTCGAGCTCCTTTGAAAATCCAATTGATGCTATTTCAATTTCCTCAATTCCATCAAAGGACCTTGTTCCTTTTGATGAAGATTATGTGATCCCAAGCGGATCTGATGAAGAAAATCATTCTGCTGCTTCGTCAGAGCAGATTGATGAAGAAATTGAAGTGGACGCCATCCCTTCAACCCTAGTCATTTCCTCACCTATGCCTCAGTTCACAGCTGAAGAGGCTGGTGTTGAGGAAATTGAAGATGAAGATGTGGATATAGGGTGCACCACACCTGTGATGAATGATGACTTTTGGGAAAGTCAGCATCCCAATACTCCTCTCTTCACCCCGCTCCAACAGATTCCTCAGTCCCCTGCACCAACAGTTCAAATCGACTCTGAAGAAAATCAACCCACTTGCTCTGTGCATGAAGAAATTCCAGCCACTAGTGCTGATGAACCTGTTGCTGCTGATCCTCAGACTGCACCTGTTGAGGAACAAGAAATTCCTCAGACTGAAGAACCTGAGCTCGCGATTCCTGAGGTGGCGATGCAACTCACCGACACCCCTCTGCCCAAGCAAAAAAATCCGTTCTCAAGCAAACAAAAGTTCAAGGCTGAAGATTTCTTTGCCGAGCACGTATTCTTCACTAACTATAATCCATATGATTCTGCTCGCATAAGGAAGAGGCGTTTCTGGACTGCCAGCCAAGCCAATTTCTATTCCTCGGTGCTCTTCAACAAAGACAAAGTCTTCGATCATGCTCATATTCCTCATGTGGACATGGAGTCTCTGCCAGGCTTTGAGCCAGTCCTTAGTGTTCTTCACGACGCAGGACTTCTGAATTTCTGCACTGATATCTGTGACTGGAATGAAGAACTCATTCTTCAATTCTATGCAACGTTGCACATCACAGGAGACGCTGAAGACGTGAACTCATGGGTATTAGACTGAATGTCTAAAAATACTCACTACAAGGCACCAGCACGGGCCTTTTTGCTAGTGGTTTCAAAGTCTGGTGTACTTCTTACTAGTATATCACCTGAAGCCAAATCAGTTTTCTATTGGTCAACTCTGATTGCTACAAGGAATCTACCAGGAGGTTAAGTCGAGAATTAGAGGGAAAAAAAGCATTACTTTCCTTACGTGAAACATACAGGATTCCAATACCGGGGCGGATTGACAAGTCAAACACCAAGTTTTGACGAGGCCACGGGCTAAGAGCATCTTCAACAGCCGCGCTATACCGCCGCGCGCAAAAAACCTTTTAGCGCGCGCGCTGCGGCTGGTTTTGCGTGCCCGCCTGCGCTGGCTTCAGCAGCCGCGCCATAATGCAGCGCGCGCCGTTCCAGCAGAGCGCAAAAATACAGCGCGCGAGACTCGCCGGGCATTTTGCATATACGGGATGGCGCCGGTGCAACGCCATCCGACGCCGGCGCCGTAGTCATCCGCGGCGGCAAGAAGAGGCTGCGCGCGAGGCCGACGCTCGGCGGAGCTCCGGCGGTGGCGACGCCAGCGCTCGCCGCGCTAGGGTTTCCGGCGGCGGCTGCGGCGGCGGCGGCGGGGGGTCGCGGATGTACAGCGGGGTGAGCGGGCCGCCGGTGTGCGCGTCCATGGCGGGGGGCAGGGCGCCGGCGCTGGCGCGCGCGAGGCATAGGACGAGGAGAGGGAGAGAGTGCGGGCGCGAGCGCTCGAGTGTGCCGCGCGCTGTAGCTGGCGCTCCAAATACACCGCGCGGATAAGTGTTTTTGACCGCGCGCCCAACCCGTTATCGCGCGCGCCGTTTTTGCGCGCCCGCTGAAGCGAGCCGCCGCGTTGCGCGTACTAAAAAAGCCTATTTTGCTGCGCGGCGCTAGTTTAGCGCGGCTGTTGAAGATGCTCTAAAGCTCGTTATCCGTTTTTATCTCTATAAACCGCCATCGCCGGGTGCGTCTCTGACTGCCGCATGTCCGCGTGGCCCTGCTGGACTGGCACCTCTCCAACTCGCTGACGACTCAGCTGCGCTTCTTCTCCACTCCGCACGCAGCCGCCCAGGCTCGCGCCTCAGATCTACTGCGTGCGCTACATCCATTTCAAAACCGCCATCCATGCAACGGCCCTCCAGCTCCGTCAGCCACGCCGTCCACTGCTCTGGACCGCATCTGCATCCCTGAGTCACCCAGCGGCAACACCTTTGCCTCCGAAGCTGCGCCGAGCCTCCGCATTGAGACGGCTATGCCGTGACTTGTTCTGGCTCCTGCCTTGGCCGAGTGACCCGCCGTGCAGCGCCCGCCGCTTCAGGAGGCCGGATCCCGCCCCTACATACCGCCGCTCAGCGCAACCCGTCAGCCAAGTGCTACAGGAACAGGTTCATCCCGGACCGGTCAGCGATGGACATGGACATGGCGCACTACGTGCTCACGTCTTGCCTCCTCGGCCGTGGCTTGAACCGGCCGTCAAATCGCCGCTGCGCCAAGACATCACCCAAAGCGCCGGCCTCTGTTCTATCAAACCGCCCATGCTGCGCCTCTCCAACCCGCCATCGAAGCCGTCCGGGTCTCGGTCGCCTTGGCTTCGCTTCTATGCTATCAAGTCGCCCTACCGCTTTCGCCGCGGGTTTGCTTCGGCCGCCACTGTAAGCCGTCGCCGTTTCAAAACCGAGCCGCCGTCCGCCTCAAGTCGCGGGTGTCCCTCTGACATGGCCGCCGGGCTGCCGCTGGTGCGCCCTCGCGGCTGCCGGAGCCGCCGTCGCGCGGATTCGCCTCATCCGCCTCTGAGTGCTGCCACTCCGTTCACCGGCGCGGCGCTGAGTCGCCTGCACCACGCCTCCATCCCACCTCCTCAAGCCGCCCAGTAACCGGTTCTGTTCCGCCGGTGACCCCCGCGCCTCAACCACAGCAGCGGAGTCGGAGCCTCAGCAACCGCGTGCCGCCGTCGCTGTGAGTCGCCGGTGCGCTTCCGAACTGCGTTGTACCTCGTCAAACTGCCCCCGCCTCTACTATCATCACTTGCTTGTGCCTGTGAGCCGCCTCGCGAGTTGTTGGCTTCCGCCAAAGCGCTCCCATCGCGCTCGCTTTGCCTCTATCGCAGATTGGTCCGTCTCGCCGATTTACCACTGCTGTCCCAGCCTTGAGTCACCAGCATGCAGCCGCTGCCATGGCTTGCCTCAAGACCGGCCCTGCTTTCACTGATGCTGATGCCACCAAACACTGTCCTAGGTGGAACTGACCGCATGATGCTCAATGACGAGACTGCAGTAGGGGTATATATTCAGAGCCAACAGTGTAGACAATGTTCAACATCTGTTTAGAGCATTACTAGTAGAACCCTCGAACCCTCAAACCCCTAAAAATAACCGCTTTTTTACAGTTTTCGTCGAAAAAACGCCGTAGACTAGAACCTCTAAACCCTCAAACCCGTAAAAAAATTTAGAGGTCCAACCCTCAAACCACTTTGCAATCTGTAGAAGTAGGGGTTGAGGGGAAAATCTCCCCCCAACCCGCACTCCTCCTCATCGCTGGCTCCTCGCTCGCGCGGGAGGCAACCGCTCGTCCTCCGCTCCCGCCGCCTCCCCGCCCCGGCGTCCCATCCCTCCTCCCTTGCGCCGCCGCGGCCCGGCCGCCCTCCCGCCTCCCCTCGATCGCCCAGGCGGTCCAAGCCGAGCCGCCGCCCTGCCTTCCCGCCGGCCACGGCTCCTGCCCTGCCCCTCCCTCGCCCATTACGGCTGCTGTCCCTCGCCTCGCTCGCTTTTGCCTGTCCGCCCCTCCCCTCGCGCTCATGGCCACGCCCCTGCACGTCCTCGTCCCTATGCCGTGCGCCGCTAGCCGCTGTGCCCGACCGCCGTGGCCTCCCTTGCCCGTCCGCACACGCGCTCGGCCGCTCGTGCCCGCGCTTGCGGCCGTTCCTGCCGCTGCGTTTCGCTACTCTACTGCCGCTGCTACAGTAACTGAATGTTACTGTAGCGCTGGCTAGCTTTTGCTATTTCTACCTTCTTAGCTCTCTGGATGGCAACAAAACCATGGTCAAACAAAGTCTAACTTCGTTGAAACTAATTTGTATGGGGAGTACACATGACAACCTCCAAATTATTCCATTGGACCAAATTCAAATACGACATGGTTTAATTCCTATAAAAATGACAAAAGTCTATGTTCTGTTAAGAGAGGAAACTGAAAAACAGATTTACTGTCTTCACTACTTCAGAGCTGTAAATGGACCTGTTGCAGGAGCTGTTCATGCCATCTAGTGGCATGGCCTTGTAGTAGTGTTGGTGTAGAGTAAAACACTTATATGTAGTGTCTTCATTAGAAATACATAACATTAGTTATAGCCTTCGGAAAACAACCAAGTGAAGTTTTAAAAAAACGGAACAATTCTAAGACTTGGCCAATTTTCAGGAATTTGTGATATGTCATATGATGAAATGTGATGAAATGTGTGATATATGAAATGACAGTTTTAAAGGTTGGGGTTGAGGCAAAGACTAGAACCCTCAAATCCAACCCTTAAAGCAGTTTACGGGTTGGGTTTGAGGGTTCTAGTCTTTGCCCCTGTTTTTCAACCCTTAAAAGTGTCAAAAACTGGCACTTCTCAACCCTTAAAACTGCTATAAGTGTTTGAGGGTTTGAGGGTTCTACTAGTAATGCTCTTAATGGCAGAGATCTATGTGGATCACGAATTCACAATGCAGTTTTCAAACGTTACGGTAGCAGCACGAGCCTCCAAAGCAATTGATTTTTGAAGCATCCCATATGAGAGATCAAAGTACAACTTCACAAAAGCGGGCAAAGACAATGGATTAACACTAGTACTAGTAGGAGTATATGCGTACTCACTTTTCAAGATCCAACTACCTGTCACCCAATGTGGAGCACGAGCACTATTTCGTCTGAAGAAAACCAAGGAATTATCAGTTTTTCATCTACTGCCAAATAACCAGTCGCTCTGGGTACTAGTTGTTTGGAGACAATGCAGCAGGGTCGACAAGATCGGAGCCCAGCCTGTCCTACCAAACGAAAGGGGAGATGATTAAAAAAATGTCAGATTGTGACGTCCACAGCTGGGTTCAACTTCCGAGGCAGTAAGAGACAAGAAATCGGATAGATGTGTCCATGGTGTTTGCAAGGTCAGATGCGTTAAAAAACAGGGGGAGGGCCGCGGTTAATTTCAATTCCACCGCAGTCATCGTCAACCCTTCGACTGATATTTTCTGACAAATATATCAGGTGCAATCTGTCTGATCTATTTTATAATATACTAGGTGATTGCCCGTGCGTTGTCACGGGAGTTAAAAAAAAATCAAGTTTCAAAGATTTTTACTTGTTTAAACTGCATATCACCCAGTTTCCGGTTTGCTATATGTACAAAATATGTATAGCATGACCATTCAAGCACATGTTGTGGTTCTTATGTCTCCCTCTCCTTTACTATCAACGCTTTTATATCACACAATGTTTCTACATACATTGCTAGTGTACTTTGAGAAACACACCAAAGCAGAAGAAGACATAATATAATTGCGTTGTTACAGTCCCTTTCGTTCATTGTGACTATCCTTGCCGAGAAGATCGCGACTTTGTCACTGGCTTCATCGACTACAACGGAGATTCCAAGGATCCTCACCTTAGATGTGATGGTTTTAGCAAATTTTTACCTTAACCATGATAACTCCTCGGAGTTTCACCGGACCATAAAGCAAGCAGTTTTCTGCATGCTTTGCCGGATGATTTTAGAACAGCTTTACAGATCGTTATCATGCATAAATAGGTAGTTGTAGTACTATAGTTAGTAAATACCGATTCAAAGAGTTTCACAACTCTGCTATTTATAGATGTTTAAGGTAAAAATAGACAATGATGTTTCGTATAAAAATAAATATCATGCAATCATCTATCCTAAAGGATTGTTAATAAAGAAATAGCTAGCACAAACTGATAGTTATAAACGTTAGTGCACAATATATCCTGGATATCATTTCTTTGTCATCCTTTGTCTGCACAAAAATAGAATAAGGATAACATTATTATAGAGCTTAGAGATCAATAAATAGTATGATCTGAATTTACAAAAAAACTATGTGGTCAAATATGTTTGCTTACTCAAGAGAGTCTTTGGGTATTCAACGGTCAACAAATACGACAACTCTTGGATGAAGTTGCATTGCTATCCATCTGATTGGAGGAGGCTATATGAGATGATGGTCGGGAACTTGGAAGTGCGTTCAGGACACATTCTGGAACAAAACTGCAATGTTATATATACATAGTACTAATAATTGTTCAGCATTGTATGCCCGTGCTCGCAGAACAGATGGTTTCCTAAGGAAAAACTGGACAAGGTACATAGATCAGACTGTGTCTATAAAATATGATGTTCCTGGTACACTGCATCAACTTGTTATAAAAAATGACGTTTTGAAATCCGCGGGAGAGGATGAGGCACATGCATAGTAATTGTAAGCGTAGTTCATATCCATCCAGTACTATTGGTTCCCAATCTAGAGGGCACTCGCCTGCAACCAACGGACACCTGCACCGCGGCCGTAGTAGTATGTGGCCTGAGAAACGGTAGCAGCTGGCCCGACATCTGCAGAGGGCGTGGCGCTCGCTGCTGCGGCGACGGATGGTGCCCCAAAGCAGCGGTGTGGGACGATGGTGAGAAGAGGAGGAGGGGAGATGGGAAGAGGGGGATCGTGATCTGGATGGAAAGAGAGGAGAAATAGGCTGGCCTTTTCATCTGTATATGGGTAGATGGGATGGAAGTAGGGAGGACGTCCCAAGAGATTTTGCCAGCTGCTTTTCCCCATCATTTTAGGAAGGGGATCATGAAATTTCTGTGGCAATAATGGTGATTTCTCGCTGTGCTGGTGCGCGAGCGATGCGGATAAGGAAAGTTGATTACTGCCCGTGATTGCCCTGAATTAATTGCGAATCCATTACCAAATAAGAGATTGATTGCCAAATTATTCCCAAAGATTGATCGGGAGGTGCGAGGGGATGGACGAAGGGGTGGACGTAAGAGGGGAGAGGGAACACTACGTTTTTTTAAAGTAGTAGAGACTAGCAAAAGGGCCCGTGCGTTGCAACGGGAGAAAAAATAATCATAAGCTCCAATGGCGACGACCACATTTTGTTCACATCTCATTGCATGATTTTGTAATTTGTTCACAAATGCAAGAAATTTTACTTTTTATAAATATATTTACAAATTGAAGCAATGGTCACATTTTCAAAAAAGTATCATGGTTGTCAAAAAATTGGTAATTCAAAGAATTATTCTAAATTTCAAGAAACTTTTTTTAGAAACATACTACAACATTCCGATCCACCCCAACAGTTAATTCTTCAAAATTCACGCGGGTATATTCACAAAGACTCAGAAGCATTACTGTTTAACAACATACCTTCGATCATTTATGAAGATTTTTACAATTTTGTGAACATTGTTTTTAAATCGTGAACATTTTTTACTCTTTACAAATATTCTTTTAAAAATTGTGACATTTTTTTATATTGCAAACTGTTTTAAAGCATTTTATTTTTAATCGGCGAACAATTCTAGAATAGGCGAACATTTTTTTCGAAATTGGTGGATTTATTTTGAATTCACATACATTTTATGAATCAATAAACTCTTTTGTAATTCACAAACTTTTGTAAAAAAATTATGATGTTTTTTAAATGCATGAATTTTTTTAAATTAGCAAACACTTAGGTCAATTTCATTAATAATTTTTAATACACGGGCTTTTATTCAAAATCGTGGACTTTTTTTTATGAACTGTTTTTTCAAAATTGCGAACATTTTTAGACACATGGGCTGGACCAAACGGGCACCCAGTGTCTTCTCCAGCGCGCAACAAGGTATTACCACTACATTAATAATGAGTTAATGACAATTTTCAAAAAATAACATATCATTCTTTTTTTTGCGGGTAAAAACAAAAACAACAACATATTATTCAAATGTCTCATTTCGTTTATTTGCCACTATTTCTTTGCTTTTTTACTTTCTCTTCATGTCCTAGTCTTAGCTTCTCCAGACAATAACTTGGAGCTAATAATATTTCATTTTCCAAACAAACAAAGAAACGGAGAAAAAAAACACAAGGAGAGCCTTGCCATATCTGATGCACAAAATAGAGTGGTTCACATTCAAGTATTTATTTGTTCACTGCATTACCAATAAAAGATTGCACATCAATGTTTTTTATGCTTACTTAAAACTAACCGGCTCATGAAGAATATTGGCCTCGACACGAGAAACGCGTAGTTACGAAGTTACGCCGTGGAAAATTAACAAGGAGTATAATCTTGTTACTGAATTTAGATATACAAAAATGGGGGAGAAGTAACACGATATATCCCCTTGCCACAAAGCAGATGATCTTCCGTCTAGAAAAAGAGAGTACCTTCCCCTCACTAAACAATATACCACTGTAAAAAGGCAGACTATCCTCATTTGCTTACAAACCAGCCATACCCAAGCACAGGAAATTTGACAAACTTTCAGCCTTTGATTTGCCCTCAGTGCAACGCACACCTCCAGTCCACTCGCCTCTATCAATAGGGCGTCACCTCTATGAATTTCCATCTCCAGCAAAAGCACTATTTAATAACAAAATTATCAATGGCCATGTTATACACTCTAAAACATATGCACATGTATACTGCTATACAAAGATTATACACATGATTTCTCTCTTTGTCAGGTAGGTGCCTTGGATTATATCGCATCTTGCAAATAAATGCTCAACGCACAGNGTTACGAAGTTACGCCGTGGAAAATTAACAAGGAGTATAATCTTGTTACTGAATTTAGATATACAAAAATGGGGGAGAAGTAACACGATATATCCCCTTGCCACAAAGCAGATGATCTTCCGTCTAGAAAAAGAGAGTACCTTCCCCTCACTAAACAATATACCACTGTAAAAAGGCAGACTATCCTCATTTGCTTACAAACCAGCCATACCCAAGCACAGGAAATTTGACAAACTTTCAGCCTTTGATTTTCCCTCAGTGCAACGCACACCTCCAGTCCACTCGCCTCTATCAATAGGGCGTCACCTCTATGAATTTCCATCTCCAGCAAAAGCACTATTTAATAACAAAATTATCAATGGCCATGTTATACACTCTAAAACATATGCACATGTATACTGCTATACAAAGATTATACACATGATTTCTCTCTTTGTCAGGTAGGTGCCTTGGATTATATCGCATCTTGCAAATAAATGCTCAACGCACAGCAAACCAATGGAATGGAGGCAATGCTCCTGGCAGGCAACCTTGTACATATATATCATTAGATTAGTACTTAATGGAACAAACTTTCACCCTCTTCTTACATTAGATAAAGCTCTGAATGTAACACAGCAAAAACCAAAGTTGCTACTGCCGGCTACTGAGCAAAATAGTAAAAAAAAAACCAACCAGGATATCTGCGCTTATTAAGATGAGAATCTTCCGACTATTTTTAGCATATTTTAGTTCTCTTAAAATTGTTTCTTGTCCTGATGCCGATGCTTATCATAATTACCTTCATTCGTGAGAAACAACTATAAAAAAATACCAGCTGGCTAGATCAAGCACAGTCAATTGTTCCGTATGGTACAAGGCAATAGAACATTTACATCTGGATTTGAATATGAAAAATATGACTACTGATAATAAAGGAAAAATATATCATCCTCACCTGCCATAAATTAGTTAATGCGCGGATGGCTGACGACATATTTGGCCCTGTAGTTGGTAACCGCAACGCAACAACTTTCCGCTGCCTGCATTCCCTGCACTTGCCCATCTCTGTGTCATGATCATGCTCCTCGCCCTTGTTGCTGCCACCCCAAAATTCAGAAACAGCAGACGCCTACAATGTAAAATTCAGTCCGTTTGAAGTCACAAGGAACTAAGGAGCTTGGCCGGCTTCTTTGTGATGATACAAAACATCCAGCATCATCACCGCATATGTGTAGACGAAAAAACAATTTGAAGTTTTTACCTCGTAGTTAGAAGGCACATATTGTGCACATATAAATGTCTGAACTCTGAAGTATGAAGCAGCATCGAATTGAGTGAATCCCATAATACTGGACACTGGACTATTTCAATCCATAGCACGAAAAGTCCTAGCGCGGCATAAAAAATCCTTCCCCTGACTGGAAAAATGCTCATCGTCGATGACATGTTGTTCCTAAACTTGTCGAGTTGTCTCCATTTTGTTTCTTTTATGTTCAGCCTCATGCAGATTCGTGTTGCCTCGTTGACATTTGATTCATGGAGGAGAAGGACCCGGTGCTTGTTTTTTAGACCTGCAGATCATAAATAAATGATTGTAAGAACATTAATGAATCTCAAGTATGAATGAGCTAGTCCCTTGCGCTTCATATATGTCCAACCAAGTACACATAACTGAAGCCTGACGACTCTATGACTATGATACTGACGCTCCACAGTCCATACACAAATTTCACTTGCAACCCGGTGATCAACCATGAAGAGATCATAGAATAATTCCATCTTCTACTTAAGTACAGTCACAAGTCTGGACCATGGAGTGTTTGTTCTCCACGAATAGCCCAAGGAATAAATTAAACTGACGAATATAAGCATTCTTGTCATTCAATCAATCATAGTACTGTTGTGAAATTTTTACCAGATGTGGCGGCCATACCCTGAGGTGTCGATGACAGATTGACACTGTTCGCCTCCTTGATCGGCCATGAGGGGAGATAAGCAAGGCCGGCCTCCGTCGATTGCAGCCTGGAGAGCCAAGTTCGGGGAAGCCCGGGACTCGGCATCTGCATCCATTAAAAGCAGCTAGTACAACTATTTTTATTTCTGTCGCACTTTGAAGTCTGAACTAAAATTCAGACTGCGCAAAGCTACGATCAATGTCAGAAAATATCAATGTTACGTTCTCCTGGTAACCATCAGCTTACAATACTACATGCTGATAACTTTGAACTTAGAATTAAACTTCTATTTTAGGCAGAGATGCCCAACAAACACATCGAATGTTTAACCAACTTTTTGGCTGGAACAAACAAATATCATGTACTGATATTGACTCAGGCAAACTAACATTGGAGAAGCTGAGCCAACTTTTTGGCTAGAACAAACAAATAAAAGAAGTTAGGCTAGCTATGTTCATCACCTTTATTATTCCACTACCTGCTCTGAACTCTTCCTGTTCAGTAGAAAATATTATGCTACAAAATTTGGGGGAAAATCTTCAGCTTAAAATCGAGCGATATGGTGGCAACTAATTAATCCAGTTATGTGGACTGAACAAATATTTAGACTTTCTGCAATTGATCCTACATCCTACATTCAATTTATACCAGCTACAATACGAATGGACGCATGGAGCTACTTGCTATAGGCTCTTCTCACTGAATGCAAATACATGATTTCTCATCATCACCAGCAACAAATATCTACATTGGGTTTCTATATGTATGTAAGCTTCATGAATTGCTAAAGTTTAATAAATTGTACAGAAACAAATAAGGAACCACCAATATAATGTTTCTTTTTAAGACCAATTTTCAAATTCCATCAGGAAATAATAGAAACATGTTCCATACCTTCAGTATATATTCCCAACACGTACTCTGTACCAGTGTCTCAAATTCTAGTTGCAAACAGACCAAAGGCTCCGACCCTGCACATATGCAAATTGGTACCAAGGAGAACTTATGCAGAAATTAGAGTAGCTTGATCCTGCATACAAAACACTAAGCTTCATCTGTATAGTATAATAACTAAACTGTTTTGACTAAGATGCTGATGTTGGCAATTTTCAGTCGCGCTTGAGATGGCAGCAACAATAGCCAAAGCAAACAAACAAAATAAACTATGGGGAAACATAGATGATACAAGGTACCTTATATGATTTCCTGATTCTTTACTCAACAACATAAAGATGAAAGCAAACCAAATAAGGGTTTGTAGGATATAATTATGTTTCCATGTACTCAAACCGCCCAGCCTGTGTAGGGAGGAATATGAAAAATCGAATCCAACTATCCATGAAAACATTTGTGAATTCTATCTATTCACCACTAAAGTATGAAGGAATATATGCATCCAATAATTCTAGGATTCAGTTTGTTACACCCAATATTCATCATCATGTACCATCCCAATAAGAGCACATACAAACAGAAAAATCTACGCCCTTGTATCATCCAAATATTCTTTCCCCGCGGCAGGGGGTAACAAACTCGTACCATATGGGGGAGTCGCCGGCGGGCTTGGATTAGTACCAGAGCGCGCTTTTCCTCCTCTCCTTTGTGCATCTCCGCCTCCTCGTTCGCTGCTGCAACATCTTTCCGTGCCCATCGCAGTACGTCGTCCTCCCCGGCTGGGTATGAACCACCTTGACCGTCGTGGTGCCGCCCCTTCCAGTCGTTCACCACTTGTGCAGGACCGCCATGACCGTTTTGCCTCATAAGCACATAATTCAACAATATATGGGATATAAGAAGCAAGCACCATTGCTCATATTACAGAAATATCTCTTAAAAACATCACTTTCTTTATAGGCAATGTAAAGAAAAATTGATGACAATTATTTTCAGCAAACCAAGAAAGAACGATGGTTTGCCAAGAAATACTAATGAAACTAACAATTACCATTGTACGTTCTAGCATATTAGGAATTTTATTTCATTTACCATGTAGTACAAAACCTAAGTATTGTCAGGAAGCATATACATCAAATAAATATAGTGGAAAGGACCACAACGACATACCAGCAGGAGAGCCACAACTTGAGCAGCAAATTGCAAAAGAACTTGGTTTGCTTGAGGAAATATCACATGTTAAAATCTTCATGGTTCCCTAGATGCATAGACATCATCACCCTGCAGGCAAACATGACTTACCAAAGCGGATCAGTCAACATCCATACTTACCAATAAATCCAGGAAATGTGAAAACATCTNGGGGGAGTCGCCGGCGGGCTTGGATTAGTACCAGAGCGCGCTTTTCCTCCTCTCCTTTGTGCATCTCCGCCTCCTCGTTCGCTGCTGCAACATCTTTCCGTGCCCATCGCAGTACGTCGTCCTCCCCGGCTGGGTATGAACCACCTTGACCGTCGTGGTGCCGCCCCTTCCAGTCGTTCACCACTTGTGCAGGACCGCCATGACCGTTTTGCCTCATAAGCACATAATTCAACAATATATGGGATATAAGAAGCAAGCACCATTGCTCATATTACAGAAATATCTCTTAAAAACATCACTTTCTTTATAGGCAATGTAAAGAAAAATTGATGACAATTATTTTCAGCAAACCAAGAAAGAACGATGGTTTGCCAAGAAATACTAATGAAACTAACAATTACCATTGTACGTTCTAGCATATTAGGAATTTTATTTCATTTACCATGTAGTACAAAACCTAAGTATTGTCAGGAAGCATATACATCAAATAAATATAGTGGAAAGGACCACAACGACATACCAGCAGGAGAGCCACAACTTGAGCAGCAAATTGCAAAAGAACTTGGTTTGCTTGAGGAAATATCACATGTTAAAATCTTCATGGTTCCCTAGATGCATAGACATCATCACCCTGCAGGCAAACATGACTTACCAAAGCGGATCAGTCAACATCCATACTTACCAATAAATCCAGGAAATGTGAAAACATCTACGCTGTGACGGCAAGCACGACAACCACTTTAGAAATTTGAGCTTTAGTCATGTCATGGTATTTGGAACATTATAATGTTATTCGTTCGTACTGAACCTTGTGTCAGCCATTTGAACAATTACAACTAAAATGATATGTGACCTTATATATTCCTTGTGTAAATGCAATATTTTTACGAAATTTATATCTGGCTAAATTGACTGCCTAATGTCCATGCTTACATAGCACAAAAAGTGAACTCGGTTAATGTCCATGCTTATACAGCCCACCTTTCCCCCATACAAGGATGTACACGATTATTACTTTGTTTCTGAAAATATTGTTGACAGTGTACACGCACAACCTCAAATTCTCAGCTGGGAAAAAACATACCTAATCATCACTGAAGCAGAAGATGCGGCTTGGGCTGGGCCTTGGCTTGATGCCGCGCCGGCTGGGGCGGCGGCCCATGCGAGTGCTGCGCGCGTGCGGGACGAGCGTCGTCCTCGTACAGATGCTGGCACGGACATGCAGCGGCGGCGTTGCAGGTCGAGCGGGGCGGCGCTCCGGTGGCGGCGATGGCGGGGCCTGGTCGGATCCAGGCATATCTGGCAGGGGTGGATCCATTTCTAGAGGATTTGGCGTGGAGGCGGCCGGATCCGGCGAGATTGAAGGTCGGCAGCGCCATGGCCATCCTGGAGGTCCCTGTTCAGCGAGCAAAAGAGGGAGAGAGTTGAGAGGAGATCTAGAAGAAGGAGGAGAAGGGAAAGGGGCGAGGCGGCGGAGCGGCCGGAGGTCCAGCGGGGAAGGTCGCCGGCGGCGAGGCGTGGCGGAGATGTGGGGTCGCCGGCGAGGCGGCTTGCCGGTGAGAGGGGAGCGGGGGCGGGCGGCGGTGCAGTCCGGTTTGGGCCTGGGGTTTACAGGGGCTTTTTTGTAAAAATGAAACGTTATATAGAGACCCACTAAAACAGGGACTGCGGGTTAATTTCTTATAAACCGAGGGACTTTCATGCAAAATCGTGCGCGACGACGTACGACAGAAACCCAATTCTCATTATTAGGTAAAGATTTTTATTTGTTAAAAGAATAATTACTTTGGTCTTTGCTATTTTTGGGCAGGACCATTATTTGTCACAAAGGTGTCGCAAAGGAGCGTGCATCAAGATTATCACACTAGGGCTGGTCCGTGCCATGCTGCTGAACGGCTATATGGGACAATTATTTATTGTAAATATGGTCTATATCATGGGTACGGAGATTTTTATTTGTTAAAAGAATAATTACTTTGGTCTTTGCTATTTTTGGGCAGGACCATTATTTGTTACAAAGGTGTCGCAAAGGAGCGTGCGCCAAGATTATCACACTAGGGCTGGTCCGTGCCATGCTGCTGAACGGCTATATGGGACAATTATTTATTGTAAATATGGTCTATATCATGGGTACGGAGCACGCGTTAGCAATATTCTGCACCACCTAGTGAATGAATGTGAGGAAGTCGCCGCCCCTGTGGCCCGGTTTACATCAGCTTGCCGGGACCACGCCTGCGATTAATTCGCTCGTCCCTGCCGGTTTACAATGCTACGGCCGACTCTACCGTACGCACCGGCGTACAATGCCGCGGCCTATTTATCTGTCTGAGCCGCCTTTGATGTTGCGGTCTCTCACGGCCTGGTCTACATCAACACATTGGGCCGCACCTGTCTGCACGAGCTGTTTATTGAGTATGAGCATGAAAGTGCGTTATATCGACTAGAGGGGGGGTGAATAGGCGATTTTTATGAATTCTTCACTGAGGAATTTGCCGGTGAGGAAATTCCTTAGCGAAGAACTACTTGCAGCGGAATAAGTACTCAGAAGTAAGCATAGCAGATTACAAGCATAGTCATCATGATGAAATGAAGACAATCACAGAGTACAGAGAGCGTAATCACAGGATAACACAAGATGAAGACAAACAGACTGAAGAAATTGAACTGAGAAAATTGAGAAAGTCTTCAGTCAAAGTCTTCAAACACAGATATGAACAAACACTCAACACAGAATGAGGAAATGAAAGGGTTGAGGAAATAGAACCAGTTAGGTTGGTGAAGACAATAATTTGGTAGACCAGTTCCAACTGATGTCTCAGTTGTACGTCTGGTTGGAGCGGCTGAGTATTTAAACTCGAGGACACACAGTCCCGGACACCCAGTCGCTGAGCACGCAGCTCAGGACACCCAGTCCTCACCGTATTCTCCTTGAACTAAGGTCACGCAGACCTCGTCCAATCACTCGTGGTAAGTCTTCAGGCGACTTCCAAACCTTCACATACTTGGTCACTCGGCGATCCACAATTCCTCTTGGATGCTCTAGACCGTGACGCCTAACCGTCTGGAAGAAGCACAGTCTTCAAAGGTAAAAAGCGTCGGATCCACGCAGGATCAATTTCTTCAGTGATGCTCAATCACTTTGGGTTTGTAGGGGTTTGGTGTTTGGGATTTTCCTCACTTTTGGGTTTTTCCTCACTCGATGATTTTCCCTCAAATTCCTCAGAGGATGGGTTGCTCTCAAATGACAAGTGTCAAGTTCTCTCGGAGCAGCCAACCAACTAGTGGTTGTAGGGGGCGGCTATTTATAGCCTAGGGAGCAGCCCGACATGATAAGACATAAATGCCCTTCAATGATATGACCGTTAGGTGGATAAGATATTTTGGGACAGCTGGCGCGCAGCACAGCAACGGTCGGAAATTTGACTCTCAAATTCCTCAGGGCTATCATGTTCCTCACTGTGCAGGCGATTCGCACTGGCGAATTCCTAACTCCTCAGTCAGAACAAATTCCTCAGCGACCAGAAGAGCTTCGTCTCTGTCACTGAAGAAATTGACTGAACTGTATGAGATTTCCAAAAGCTTCACTCGAAGGGATTGGTAGGTGTAGGATTTGAGTTGAGCATCAAATGGAAATTTTTCCTTAGTATTTCCTCGACCCCCTTTAACAGTACGGTGTTTCCTATGACTCAAGAAAGAGAAAATGAAACTACGAAAACAAAAGTCTTCACGCTTCATGTTCCTCAAATGAATACCAAGTCTTCAGGGTCACACCAATTTCTTCACTTTCAAAGTCTTCAGAAAGTCTTCAGAGTATCAAATTCTTCAGTTGAAGAACTTCATTTTTAGGGGTCGACTTTTACTGTAATTATCAAACTCCTCATAGACTTATAGATCTGTGTACACTCACAAACGCATTAGTTACTTAACCTATAAGTCTTCAATACACCAAAATCACTAAGGGGCACTAGATGCACTTACAGAGCAAGTCACAGCTTGGGTAGCCTGTTTTTCTTTCAACAAATTGGAGGCAAAGTATCCTATACTGTCGACCGCCGTCTGCAATGGATGGCTCAATGGGCAGGCATACAAGTCGCCGCCACTAAAGTTTGGTTAAACATCAAATCGCCGGTTAAAAGGAACTATTGGCCGAGTTGCTGACACGGCTCATACGGGATCATTTATAACCCGCTGCAGTCACCTCAACCTTCTGTGGATTTACATCGCGTTATCAACACCAATGATATATACCTTCTGCTATGGTCAAGACTCGGGGGCTATGATGACATGACTCAGCAAATCTTGCCAGTTTAAGCGAATGTAAGAACGCCAGGATGATGGAGGGAAAGATAATCTGGTCCCGGAGGCTACTGCTATATTGATGAAAATTTAAAGGCCGTCAGAGAATTTCCGGCTCTTCTTCAGTATATGACAAAATCCCGGCTCAGTGAAGAAGTTCTGGGTCATCAGAAAGGATTCCGGTTCAAAATCCGGTTCAACGGAAGTTAGTCTCACTGAAGCTCTCAAATCCGGTTTAAGAATTTTCGGTTCAAAAAGGAATTAACTTCTCACAAGTTCGAGTTTAAAGGCCGTCAGAAAATTTCCGGCTGAACATGAAGATTCCGGTTTAAGGTCTGGTTCAAGGGAAAGATGTCTCGCATAAAGCTCTGACGCTCTCAATATCGGGTTCAAAATCCCGGTTCAAGAAGAATTTATCTCTTGCAAAAAGTTAAAGGTTGCCGAAGAGGACCTGTTGCCATGATGCACGGTTCAAACATAGGTATCCCGCCTTATTGGCTTATCATATTATTGGTTACATGGGGGCTTCAACTGAAAAAGCGGAGTTCTGTCCATTAATCCGGCTATCACGCCACAACAAAGCTTGGGAGCTTCACACCCAAGGGGCCAAAGAGAGTCTTGTTGCTACGCACAGCTCAAACATAGGCACCCATTGAGCACAACTCACAAAGTTACTTGGGGCTCTTTGTGCACTGCAACAAAGAGTTTGAAAGGACCCTTGTAATATGCTATCAAGCACGGCTTGGAAGCCTGGTGTATTCACCTAAAACCCCGGGTTAACCTGCCTTCATCAAGTAAGCCACTCCTATCCAGGTAATCCTGGCATGACCCGCCGAACGTTTGACAAGTCAATCTTATACAGACCCTGAACTTGTCAAAGTTAAAACGACGATTGGTTAGTTGGAGGTCCATCTTAAAAGGCTTTGTCAAATGGTTTAACTCAGCGGCCTGGCAGCCCATGAAAAGTCTCGAATTTGGGCCTGGCAGCCCTTGAAAAGCCTCGAGTACACGGTTTTAATTGCCTCTGTCAACATTTTTTCTCTTTTGATAAATTTTATGTTGAACCGGCGCCTATTGACCCGGCATGACTATCAGTCATCAAATTAACCCGGTGTTCATTAACCCGGCTCGACTTTCAACTACAAGTTGTCAGTACATAATCACTTATAATCCGGTGTTTATTGACCCGGTCTGGCTTTGGACTATAAGTCGCCAATATATATTTGGATTGCGCCATTGGAATCTTGCGCTTATCAATCATTGGGTATATTATTAAAATAGCCAACATGGCTGGATTTCTATTATGGTTATCAATAGCCAGTATTGTGATTAAGATTGTCAAAGTCGCTTTAGCGCAATGGCTATCATATTTTCAATGGATATGATTTATTCTACAGTTGAAGGAATAGTCCCGAGTTGCTACAGGCTTACAACCCGGCACTTGGGGGCTACATTATTTAAGTTGAGATTACATCAAATATGCAAGTTTCATGTCGCTGCAAGCATGCACCATGACACTTGGGGGCTAATGCAAAGTCATTTTTTGCTCACCTTATTCAAGACCCGACTCATCACATTGTAATGAGCCGGCCCTTGGGGGCTACCAATTGCCTCTGTCAACAATTTAAGGTACAAAGCTTTTATCCATTACATTGAAGGGTCCATCTCAGTTGATAAAGCACAAGGCTCTTAACCTTGTGGACGTGAATTCAAGCCCCATGATGGGGGTTACATCATATGATGTTATTTTCATTGAAGTATATATCAAAGTCCCAGCTCAATATTATCTTACTAAGCCGGCCCTTGGGGGCTACATGTTGCTGTTCAAAGTTTACAAGATTATATTTACAAAGTCCCTGCTCATTATTGCATAATGACCCGACCCTTGGGGGCTATACTGGTTGAAGTTTTTATGAGCATCAGGCAATTACAAGTCCCAGGTTGCTGCAAGCATGACAACCCGGCACTTGGGGGCTACATATGTGGAATACTCAGTTCTGACTAGTGATTGAGATGAACAACCTGGATTTCTTTAAGATTGTGATATTTATATTGAAGCAAGTCTTAAGCTGTTGCTATGCTACCTTCTTAAGACTTGGGGGCTACAAGTGATAGGCATATAAGAGGTATATTTTCAAGCTGGATGTTAACTACAAGTATGACCCGGTGCTATCAATATTTATAAACCGGTGATCTTGGCAATGATAAACCGGCAAGTTCTACGTCCTTAAACCGGCTGAAGATCAGATGAGTATTTCAAGGACCAATATTGTTTTTAAGCATTGGGAGTTGAATCAAAGGAGTTATTCTTCACAATATATTTTCTATGAGGAACCAATGTCAGCAAGTTGATTATGAAGCTGGCCTATTAAACCAGATTTTCTAGAAGAAGGAGGTGAGAAGGACTTAAGGATGATCAGGATCAGTTTAACATGGATAAATCCAAATTAAACTGGGGGCTAATGTCGGGGATATACCCCGCGATATGACCCGGTCGGAATCATAATCCGGCTGGGACTTGGTAAACCGGCGAATGTTAAACCGGCAGGCAGTTAAGGCAGATGGCTAAGACAGACGGTAAACCGGCGAGTGTTAAACCGGCAGAGTTAAGACAGATGGTAGCACCGGCAGGTTGTTAAGTCAATCATAACCCGGCAGACCATGTTAAACTGGCAGACCATGTTAAACCGGTAGACAATGTTAAACTGACAGACCATGTTAAACCGGTAGACAGTGTTAAACCGAAAGACAGTGTTAAACCGGCAGACAATGTTAAACCAGCAGACGTTAAGAAGCCCAGGAAGGGAAGTCAAAATAGTTTAAGTCTTAGTCCGAGATGGACTCTACATGTAACCCGCCCCTTTAACTTATATAAGGAGGGGCAGGGCTCCCCAAAGGGGGACAAACAAGAAACAATCTCTAGGGCTAGACACAACTAGAGGAGAGCCGGTTTACAGCGACTCCCTTGTGATGATAATGAGATCTAGCCTCAAACAACATGTAGGGTTATTACCGTATGTTGTTTCCCGGGGCCCGAAGCTGTCTAAATCTTTGTCTTGTATTGCGTTCTCTCGATTCCGCTCAACCCCTCTCAAGCTACGACATAGACGCGCTGGCCTCACGACTAAGTCCTCACACTAGGACATCGGACGTGTTAATTCCACGACAGGAAGAATCAAGGTGTTGGTTTTGAACGAAAGTTCAATGCCAATGGATTTGAGTGGGAAGAAGATCAATAGCCAAGACGAAGTTTGTTCCTCAACAAGAGAAGTATGATCCTACTTCCTTCCAAGGGACACAAGCTCAAGATGACCTTCCACCACAAGACCACAAGCAAAAAGGCAAGGACAAGCTTCAAGAGGAGATTGATGCACTTGAAGAATCTCCTAAGGCCTTGGTCAAGTGGGTTCCCAAGACTACATCAAGTTCTACTTCATCAAGTACGACCACAACTCCAAGGATTCCCATCAAGAAGATGTGGATCCCTAAGAAGAAGAACTAGAGAGTTCTTGAGGGTGACTCCGCCAACATACTTCACTCATATCATTTTGGCAAGGACAAGTGCAAACAACTTCCACATCATGCACTAGTTCAAGGAGTCACAAACCCTCTTGTTAGTAAGACAAGGGACAAGGTAACCTAATGCCTTCATGGACATCATCTATGTGTACATCACTCTATGTCTATGGATATCCTTGTTTGTTCCTTGTGGGACTAACCCGTGTAGGTATTGAAAGTGCAACTCACTCCAATGGATTTCTCCAAATGATCTACATCAACATTGAGCATCCACATATTCAACATCTACATGAAGTCATCATTGACAAAGCCAAAGGTTAGTTCATCCCTCTTAGGGGGGATATCACATCTAGGGGGAGCTTTACTCTAAGAATGCTAAATCAACTCTAATGGTGTGAACACAACAATGCTTTATGTAAAAGTGGTAACCCCACTTGTGCTTAAATGATGAGTATGACCTATGATCAAATGTTCTCATTTGACTCCTAAGTCAATATACCCATATATAGATGACCTAGTCATCGCCAATTGCTTGATAGATGCTAGAGTGTTTGTTCATGCTTTGCCACATATTTCATTTTTCCATTTTATTGTGTGAGCATGTTGACTGCATATTTTACTCATTCGAGGACATCGACTTGTTGTTTTGATTGTTTGGATGTCTGAAGGTACAAGGTACCAGTCAACTGTTGATGAATGGCCCAAGTTGATAAATTCCCCTGAAGAGCATAAAGATGATTTGGATGTTTATGCCAAGAAGAAGAAAGACCACAACTCAATGGCAAATATGTACAAGGAGATCCCGGACAAAGCTTTGGAGAAACACAAGATTGGATCTGTACATTATTTGTTGTCTGGTCTGCCTACTATCAACACCATCTTAAGGCATACTCTTCTACCAAGTCTGGAGATCACAAGATGATTAGAGGACATTCCATCAACTTGTTGCTAATATTTGATGTGCCTCAAAAATTCAAGGTCATGATTCTGATTGTAGAGACAATCAAAAGGACAGCAGCTGATCAGAAAAGATCTTGTGGGTATGCTCCACACATTGAGGTGCTCATCAACTCCAAGATGGGCACATGCACTTACTTGTTGGACAAGGAGCATTTACCTTTGCACCCAGAATTTGAAGACAACATTGTTGTGATGAATGAGGATGACCCTTCATCAGTGCAAGCACAAGAGAAGAGAGAAAAGGCAAAGGTTGAAAAGGCTGCAAGGATGCCAAGTGTTGAAGAGGCATCTCAGGTGTTCTTAAAGTCAAAACAAGATCAAATTGCATATCTGATCCAATCAACTTTGAGGATTGAGAAGGGATTGGCCACCCTGACTCGGAATCAGGAAAGCTTGGAGAGGATTATAGAAACAAAGTTCTATGATCTTGATCTAAAAGTCACTGAGATACAGATTGCAGTTGAACAACTCCAGGAGGAAGAAGAGGAGAAGAGAGGACATGGTACTACATATGCTTTTCAGCGAGTGCCAAGAGGTCAGAGGTCAGCTGCAGTGCCAGTGCCAGATACTAGACCTACTTCTGCACCAGCAACAACAGCCTCAGTGCCACCTCCAGCAGCCACTCCACCAGCTCCAGCTACATCAAATGATGTGATGTCTACTACACAACCTTCTTCTTGTAGACATTGTTGGGCCTCCAAGTGCAGAGGTTTGTAGGACAATAGCAAACTTCCCTCAAGTGGATGATGACCTAAGGTTTATCAATCCGTGGGAGGCGTAGGATGAAGATGGTCTCTCTCAAGCAACCCTGCAACCAAATAACAAAGAGTCTCTTGTGTCCCCAACACACCCAATACAACGGTAAATTGTATAGGTGCACTAGTTCGGCGAAGAGATGGTGATACAAGTGCAATATTGATGGTAGATATAGGTTTTTGTAATCTTAAATTATAAAAACAGCAAGGTAACTAATGATAAAAGTGAGCATAAACGGTATTGCAATTGTAGGAAACAAGGCCTAAGGTTCATACTTTCACTAGTGCAAGTTCTCTCAACAATAATAACATAACTGGATCACATAACTATCCCTCAACATGCAACAAAGAGTCACTCCAAAGTCACTAATCGCGAAGAACAAACGAAGAGATTATGGTAGGGTATGAAACCACCTCAAAGTTATTCTTTCTGCTCGATCTATTCAAGAGTCTGTAGTAAAATAACACAAAGCTATTCTTTCTGTTCAATCTGTCATAGAGTTTGTACTAGAACAACACCTTAAGACACAAATCAACCAAAACCCTAATGTCACCTAGATACTCCATTCTCACCTCAAGTATCCGTGGGCATGATTATACGATATGCATCACACAATCTCAGATTCATCCAACCAACATAAAAGTACTTCAAAGAGTGCCCCAAAG
>LR880966.1:729754656-729768620 GCA_904067115.1 Aegilops sharonensis
GCATTGTTGTTTACTTATTTATGATATAAGCCCTTTCTGCGATGTCGCTCAGACGTCCGACTGTGGCATTGTTGTTTACTTATTTATGATATAAGCCCTTTCTGCGATGTCGCTCAGACGTCCGACTGTGGCACTGTTATTTACTTATTGTTGATATAAGCCCTTTCAGTGATGTCGCTCCGACGTCCGACTGCGGCACGCATGTCTTTTCTTTTAGTATAAGCCCTTTATGAGGTGTCGCTTAGACGCCCGACTGTGGCATGCTTTACTTTTTGTCCACCCTTCGAGGTGTCGCTTCAGACACCCAATTGGTTTTTGGTTTATTTTCTTTGGGTTTTCGAGCGGACTACCGCCGATTTCCTTTTTACTTACCTTGCTATACTAATTTGATTGCACATTGTTAAATTATTCATGTCGCATTCGTGCATACATTTGTTATATCTTTTGTCCGAACTGTCTTGCGAGTACTTTCAAAGTACTCACCTGGCTTGTTGATTTGGCCAGATGCTGACGAAGGCGATCTCATGGATGAAGAGTTCGATAGCGAGTCCGACGCCTAGAGGAATCCCAGTCAGTCTTGTGCGACCCCTGGATTAGTCACTGTGTTATATTCGCTTCCGCTACCCAAATAAATCCACTGAGCCTCACCTCGACGCTCGATGAGCCGCCAGTGTAGGAGTCAAATCACCCACTCCACTGTGTTATTTCACCACTTTACCTCGAGTCAGTAGTATGCCACCACTCCACTGTGTCATATCCGCCTCTATGTATAACTATTGGCGTGCTTGTAATAATTTGTTGAGCAAGATCAGCTCGACCCTGTAATATATTGTTTGCTACTGGCTTATTGTATCAAGATTTTTTCCACCAGTATGGAGGATTTTCCTCACACTGGAATTAAAAGATTGATTTCTCAATAAATATTTTTATTGAAAAACCGGTCGTGACAAGCTTGGTACCAGAGCCAGGCTGACTGTAGGAAGCCACTAGGTGCGACGCTAGTCGGTTATTATCATATAGAGCTATTAATTAATTTTTACAAATGTAGTAAATTTCTGACAGTCAGCATAAATTTATGATTTGACTATTCAGGATTTTTGCCTACTTTTGTAGATGGCTAGCAATGACTGCGAGTCACAGATGTTCGCCAACATGCCCGATGGGTTCGTCAAGCTTCTCTCCTTCATCGTCCAAGTCGCGATGGGGCCATCTGTGCGCCCAGTCTTCTCACTCTCTCAGCACAAGGTCAATGACCGTCTAACCATGCACCAAGCTGCGGTGCAATTCAAGGGAGGGTGAGCTGAGCGTTTCCGGTTCTTGGGGAGAGCCATGCCCACGGAGAAGCATGCACTGCAGATGGCAGCCCGTGAGGCGATAGCTCGTCTCAGGGATATCCTTCCTTCGATGAAGACTCGTCGTTACCGCTACCTGCCATGTCACGTGCCATACACCTGCCACTACGCGTTCTCTTGCCCCAGAGGAGAACGAGACGAAGCTTTTGAGATGCTTATCGAGTATCTCCGGGCTTTGGAGGCAGCCTTCGACAACCTGGTGGACGACTTTGTAGCTGCCCGCATGGACTCAGTCCATGGCTGTGCCGCCAACAGGAGGGAGCTCCTGCGCACCGCACCGCCGCTGACTTTCGTCTCATCATCAGCATCTTTTGCTCCTTCTACTCGTCGCCTGCCTACCACGGAGGAGTTCAACCATGTCATTGCGCCTACTCCGGTTCGTTCTGCACCACCCCTCGTGCCCGCTCATGTTCGATTTGTCCCGCATAGGGCACCTGCTCCACCAACTCAGCGCAGCACTTCACGTCTGGAGCCTATCACCGAAGAGGAGGTTGAGTCCCCAGCCTCACTGCGCCTCACCCTTGGCAGACCAAGGGAAATCCTTACCATCTCCGACTGAGTACGCTTAGCCGTCATGCGATGTACGGACTTGTGCGATATGTTTTTATAAGCTTTGAGAAGTAGCTTGTTTGCGCATCATGTAGGAACTGGAGGAGTGCACTAGCCTAAATAACATGTCAGGAATATGTACGCATATCCTGAGTGATGTATTGTATAATTACTGCTTGCGTGTAAGATATGTAATGAGCAGTCCTTCTCCGTGCGCATACGTTTATTCTCTTGAAAATTTTTGGAGCATTTGCGACTTTTTCCGTCTTCATGAATTTATTGACTTTTGCGACTCAATTTCTTTTTTTATGAGTGTTGCAAAATATATCCCCAGAGTGAACAATGTCTCGTCCTTGGACGCGCTCCATGCCAACTCCGTCAGAGGAAAATTTTGGCACACCCCCAAGCAACAATTTCACACAGGGGCAGTCAAGTCAACAGGACAGTGAAACGACACTTTCCCAAATGTGCCGTCTTTATAAGCAAAGTCAGCAACAACATCAGGAAATGATGAACCAAGTCATCAATATAGGAAATCACCGTGGACAGTATCAGCAGCAATCAAAGTTATCTGAGCTACAGAAGACGCGTCCCCAAACTTTTTCTCACACTGACAAACCTCTTGAAGCCGAGGACTGGCTTCGAGACATGGAAAGAAAATTAATTATTGCCTAGTGTTCAGATCTTGAGAAAGTGCTTTATGCTCCGCACTATCACACTGGAGCAGCCGCATCGTGGTGGGAAAATTTCCTACACATGCACCCCAACGAAAATAATATAACATGGGAGGAATTTAAAGAAGGTTTTCGTGTGGCACACATTCCTAAGAGTCTTATGAAGATCAAAAAGAGAGAATTTGATGACCTCAAGCAAAGGACAATGACGGTGTCAGAGTACAACAGTCAATTTACTCTGCTGTCTCGCTACGCCAACGAGGAGCGTATGTCGGAAAACAAGAAGATGGAGAAATTCCTAGACGGTCTGACACCCGCGCTTAAATGCCAACTGGTCGTGCACACCTTTCCAGATTTTAAGACGCTGGTGGATAAGGCCATTACCTTGGAGAATGAGAGACGCAGCTTAGAAGATTTCCGCAAGCGGAAGAGGGACCAGACTAATCATGCCCGCAACCACCGCAGCAAGACAGATGTTCAGAAAAACTAGACACCCAAACCCACGACAAGCGTATCACGCCCAATCAAGAATTTTCATGCAAGGGACAAGGAGTTCACATACCGCCCAGGCGTTACTTGTTACGCTTGTGGAGAAGAAGGGCACTATGCTAAGCAGTGCCCCAAGCCAAGGAACTCGACCCCAAAGCCGAACAACGGAGGCAATAATTCGGCGCCAAAGCGCAACAATTTCAACCCAAATAACAACCACAGGAAGGGTCATCTGAACCACGTGACCAAAGAGGAAGCACAAAATGCCCCAGATATCGTACTCGGTACGTTTCCTATCAACACAATACCTGCCATGGTTTTGTTTGATTCTGGAGCTTCTCACTCATTCGTTTCGAAAAGTTTTGCCTTGCAAAATAATTTTTCGATGCTTCCCCTGGAAAAATCTATGATTGTCAAGTCCCCTGGAATTAAGCAAGTTACCCAGAGTTATTGCCAGGGTGTGGTTATCGAGTTTGAAGGGTTGAAGTTTCACGCAAATCTTATCGTGTTGGAAAATAAAGGGCTGGATGTCATCCTAGGGATGGATTGGTTAACCACCAACAAAGGTTTTATTGATTGCTTCAACCGGACCGTGATTCTCACCCACCACCACGGGAAGACCATAAAAGTTTCAGCCAAGGAAAGAAAAATATCCCGGCAACCAAGATTGAACAAGGTGGATATTTCTGAACTGAGCAAGGTTCCAGTAGTGTGCGAATTTCCAGACGTATTTCCCGAAGAATTACCAGGCATGCCACCAGACCGAGAGATAGAATTCAGCATTGAGCTAGCACCCGGAACCGCCCCCATATACGAGAAACCATACAGAATGGCACCATCCGAATTGGTAGAACTGAAGAAGCAAATAAAAGAATTACTGGAAAAGGGTTATATACGAGCCAGCTCCTCACCCTGGGGTTCACCAATCTTATTTGCCAAAAAGAAGGATGGAACACTGAGATTGTGCATAGACTATCGAGCGCTAAACATGGTCACAATCAAGAACAAATATCCGATGCCATGGATAAATGATTTATTTGATCAATTCGCTCAGGCCAAGGTATTCTCAAAGATTGACTTAAGGTTGGGATACCATCAATTAAAAGTGCGAACCGAAGATATTCCCAAGACAACTTTCACCTCCAGATACGGATTGTATGAGTTCACCGTAATGCCATTCGGACTAACAAACGCCCCCGCATATTTTGTTCACCTCATGAACAAAGTATTTATGAAGTTTATGGACAAGTTTGTTGTGGTATTTATCGATGATATTCTGGTATACTCCAAGACACCAGAAGAGCACGCTGAACATCTCCGAATTGTACTAGGGGAGCTCAGGAAACATCAATTGTACGCTAAATTCAGCAAGTGTGAATTTTGGCTAAGGCAAGTAGGTTTTCTGGGCCACGTACTGACCCAAGAAGGTATTGCCGTAGATCCGGAAAAAGTCAAGGCCGTACTTGGCTGGAAGCCACCAGCCAGCGTAACGGATGTACGAAGTTTCTTGGGAATGGCTGGGTACTACCAAAGATTTATTGAAGGATTCTCCACCATAGCAAAGCCAATGACGCAGCTACTCAAGAAAGACAGGAAGTTTGAATGGACAGAAGCTTGCGATAAAAGTTCCCAAGAATTAAAAAGGAAATTAACGTCAGCACCAGTATTAATTGTGCCGGACATACACAAGAATTTTGAGGTGAATTGCGACGCATCCCGGAAAGGCCTCAGATGCGTGTTGATGCAAGAAGGCAAGGTAGTCGCATATGTCTCCAGACAACTTCGCAAGCATGAAGAAAATTACCCTACTCATGACCTAGAATTAGCAGCAGTCATTCATGCACTCAAAGAATGGAGACACTTTTTACTTGGAAATCGTTGTGAGATATATACGGACCATAAGAGCCTCAAGTATATTTTCACACAACCGGAACTGAATTTGAGGCAACGACGCTGGTTGGAACTAGTGAAGGATTATGATGTTGGAATCCACTACCACCCAGGAAAAGCAAATGTAGTGGCAGACGCCCTAAGTCGGAACCCTAGCCCAAACGACGACGGCCTGCCAAACCTGAGGCCTGAATTCCGGCAGGAGTTTGCTAAACTCAACCTGCTGGTAGTCACCGAAGGCAGCATAGCAAATTTAGAAATACAGCCTACCCTTATGGATACAATTAAAGAGGCTCAGCATGGACACCCCAGCATTGAAGGCATTAAACGGAAAGTGAGTTTGGGCAAGGCCCCAGAATTCATTATCGATAAGCAGGGAATATTGTGGTACGGGGATAGACTTTGCGTACCAAATATCAAGGATCTTAAACAGCAGATCTTAGCTGAAGGCCACACCGCCCCGTATTCGATACATCCTGGAGGGACAAAAATGTACACGGATATTCAGGAAAAATATTGATGGCACGGTCTAAAAAGGGACATAGCCACGTTCATCGCATGTTGTGACTCTTGTCAACGCATCAAAGCCGAGCATCAGAAACCGGCTGAACTTCTACAACCAAATAAAATACGTGAGTGGAAATGGGACGAGATTGGGATGGATTTTATTGTTGGGCTACCTCGGTCATGACACGGAAATAACGCCATTTGGGTCATCACTGATAGACTGACTAAAGTAGCACACTTCATCCCCGTGAAGACAACCCACACCACTCAGAAACTTGCTAGGCTTTATCTTTCTTGTATCGTCTGTTTACATGGAGTCCCAAAGAAAATAATCTCGGACAGAGGCACTCAATTCGTCTCCCGATTTTGGGATCACTTACAACAAGCTCTGGGAACTCAACTGGCATTCAGTACCGCATACCACCCCCAGACAGATGGGCAAACTGAGCGGGTAAACCAAATTCTAGAAGATATTCTAAGAGCATGTGTCCTCACCTATGGGACCAGTTGGGAAGAGAGCTTACCATACGCAGAATTCGCATATAACAACAGTTATCAGGCCAGCCTGCAAATGGCACCATTTGAGGCTCTATACGGGCGAAGATGTCGTACCCCGCTAAATTGGTCGGAAACCGGAGACAACCATATCTTCGGCCCAGACATGCTCAAAGAGGCTGAAGATAAGGTCAAGGTGATTAGGGACCGACTCAAGACAGCCCAAAGTCGACAGAAGAGTTACTACGATCAAAAACATCGGGGGATCAGTTTTGAACCCGGTGAATTTGTGTACCTACGAGTATCCCCTATGAGAGGCTTGCATCGATTCAAGATTAAAGGGAAGCTAGCACCAAGATTCATCGGACCATTCTGCATAATGGCACGGAAAGGCACGGTAGCCTACCAGCTAGACTTACCCGAAGATTTATCCGACGTCCACGACGTGTTCCACGTATCGCAATTGAGGAAGTGCGTGAGCAACCCAGAGAAGCAAGTATCCCATGAAAACATTGACGTGCAGCCAGACCTCACATATCGATAGCACCCAATAAAAATCTTGGAGGAGTCTAAAAGGAGAACCCGACAGAAAACCATCAAGTTCTTCAAAGTTCAGTGGAGCAACCACACCGAGAGTGAAGCCACATGGGAAAGAGAGGATTTTCTTCGGACAGAGCACCCTCAATTATTTGAGGATCAGCTGAAATCTCGGGGACGAGATTTTTCCTAAGGGGGTAGGTGTTATGACACTCCAAAAATTTTGTTTTGGTTTTCAACAAAAACTTTGTTGGTTTTGAAGGAGGTCATTTAAACCCTTCCAAAAATCTCTTTCTCTCAAGAATTTTCCCTTTGACAAAAGATTTTAGTTTGGCACCTTCTTCAACTCTGGTGTTGGTTATTAAAAACCTTTCTTTTGATTTTTCCCCCTTCTCAAATTGTTTTTGGGATTTATTTTCTTTTAGAAGAAAACCCTAGGAATTTTGGGTCTTCTCTTGTTTTGAATCCACCCATGGTTTTACCATGCCTCATGTGGTAAATCTTCCCAAAACCCCTCCTCCCCCTTTGGGACAATTCAAATATTCTGTCCCAACAAGTCCAACTCATTTTTGGATTTTATTTCATTAAATTCTTTTCCCAAAACAATTCTGCCCATTATTTTGAGCATAGGTGATTTGCAAAGCAAGTACCTAAATGCCTTTGAGTTTTGTTCTCAAACTAACTTCTCTGGATAGTCCCTAGCACCCACAACCTAGAACCATCAAGATCCACTCTTCTTCTTTTCAAAATTTTCAAGTTTCAGCTTCTGCAAGTTTGGACCAGATTTGTCAAATTTGGTGAAATTCATATCTCCTCTTCTCCAAAAATTCCACCAAAATTCAGGCAACCTCCAGTTGCAATGAGAAGCCACTCCACCAAAAATCAGCTCAAGGAAAAATCCCCACATGCCAAAAGCATTCTGTCGAACACCTAGCATGCACTGTCACTTTACACTTTCAGTAAATTCAGAAATTCAGAGTTTCAGTGCCGTTTCTTCGTCAGGGTCGGGTCACCTGTCAATAGTGCGCCTGGCGCGTTGCGCACGACCTCTCCTCCTTGGACGGAGCACCGCACGCCCCCTTGGACGGATACAGGCGTCGGTGGCGGCGAGCCTCGCCGGCGTTGGCGGTTTCTGTGGTGGCTGCGCCACCCGTGGCGGCCAGCGAGGGCCCGAGCCCGCTCGCCACGCCACCCGTCGCCGCCCATCGTTCCCTGGCCCTCCGCGTGGCTCATGCACGCCAGCGCACCCCCGTTGCACCGTCGCCGTGGCCGGCAAGCACAGGGCGTGCCCTCTGCCGCCGCCGGGCCCGCGCCGCCCCGTTCCGTCGAACTCTCCCCAAAGCTCCTCGTCCAAACTCGTTTAGCGTCTAAATGGAGCCAGTAGACCTCCACGTTGATGCTCAACCGCTAAACCACCCCGACCAAGCCCTCCGCCGCCGTAATCTTCGCCGGAGAACTCCGTTCACGGCCACCCCCGCTGATCGCCTATAAAAAGGGGCCCCTAGCTCGCCCTCGAGCACGCAGCATCCCTACACCTCACCAACACTCCGCCAGGCTTCTAGGAGGACCTCGAGGAGGTCTCCTCCCCCAACTCCGGCCGCCCCGTTCCGCCTCGGCCTCCACCTCGATTCACTCTGGTGAGGCCGTCCCCGGCGCCCTAACCTCGTCAGCAACCCTCTCGAGCACCCAGTAGCCTAACCCCCACCTCAATTTACTCTTCGCAACACTCTCCGGCGAGATCCAACCTCTCCCGAATCGCCGTCCGCCGGAGCAAGGGCCGCCGTCGACGTGGTACTCGCCGGCGACCACCACCAGCACCCACCGACGCGGAATGGCGCCCTGAGCACAGAGGTACCACCCGATCCTCCTGCCTCGCCGTGGATCGCCGCCGGCGACCACCGCAGCCCTCGGGCGCCGACGAGCTCCCCCCCCCCCCCGTTTGAATTTTTAAACCTGATGGGTGGGACCCGCCCGTCAACCTCTCTGTTCCTTATTTTGAAACGTTTTCTGAAAGCGTATTCTGATAAATGCGCTTTCCAAACCCAATCATTTTCTGAACTTTTCTGTTCTGCCCCCTGAGTATTTTCTGTTTCATTACAGAAAGGTCCTTGGACCAAAACACTTATAACTTTTAAACAGAAAAGGATTTTTGAGTGATTCTTTTTCTGTCCTCTTCAAAAATTTTCCTAGTTTTTTTATCAGATTTATTTGAAAAATATTTGGAATATATTTTTGAGCACCCCTTGGTATTTAAGTTAGTGCGTATATTTTTTGTATACCGTAGATACCGAAGGAGGTGACGGAACCGCGAACTTCACCGAGCTAGGCCCCGACTACTCCGAACCAGGCAAGCATGTTTGAACTTTTGATATGATTTGTGTTTGGGCATGTTTGCATTAATTTAGTATCATGGCATGTTCATGAGCATCTCGATGAAAGTTTTTCTCGTAAGAGTTGAGGCAAGTGAGTTTCGGGAAAACCATGAGTTGTTGGAAACATGTTGCATGGCCATGAGTTGGCATGAGAATGGGTAAGATGGCAGTGTTGTAGCATGCCAGTCTTATGCCAGATCATTGACCCAGTGTCAACATAAATCAGTCAAATTCCCGTCCGTCTCCCCTTTCGTACTACCACATGTTTTCCGCAAGGGATACGACTTAGTAAGTTGCAAACCACTTTCTGGTACACACCAAATCGAGAGGCCGGGATGAGGGTTCCATGGCCCTGGATTAAAGCCTTTCATCCGGTCAGGGGGCATGGGTGTTTCCGGTTGGGACCGAGAGGGGGGCACCCCTTAGAGCGCGCGTATATAAATTTGATGCCATGCTATTCGAGATAGTGATCTCCCCGTCTCAAAGTTTTTGTTGAACGCTGTCTAGGGTGATTCCTGGCAACGTGAGGTAGGATGGGTGTGTACTGGTTAGCTGTGTTTTCTCCGAAATACCGTAAACGGAACTAGTCCTTCGTGACTACGGAAATCCGTTGGCTGTGGATATTTTAGTACAAACTCTGCAGAGTCAAAAATCCTTGAATTCATTCTATTCATGTCCAAGAGCTGTGTTCATCTTATCTTGTCAAGTGTCAGTCTCGGTGACAGTAACTCCTGAGAACCACATGAATGTTAAAGGTTTCTTTCCTATGGATGGACTAACCCGATTATTGTCTTGTGATGAATATTTTTCGTGAGCACCATTTCTTGTAAGTTATGAATAATGAATTATAAGCCCTTTCTGCGATGTCGCTCAGACGTCCGACTGTGGCATTGTTGTTTACTTATTTATGATATAAGCCCTTTCTGCGATGTCGCTCAGACGTCTGACTGTGGCATTGTTGTTTACTTATTTATGATATAAGCCCTTTCTGCGATGTCGCTCAGACGTCCGACTGTGGCATTGTTGTTTACTTATTTATGATATAAGCCCTTTCTGCGATGTCGCTCAGACGTCCGACTGTGGCATTGTTGTTTACTTATTTATGATATAAGCCCTTTCTGCGATGTCGCTCAGACGTCCGACTGTGGCACTGTTATTTACTTATTGTTGATATAAGCCCTTTCAGTGATGTCGCTCCGACGTCCGACTGCGGCACACATGTCTTTTCTTTTAGTATAAGGCCTTTATGAGGTGTCGCTTAGACGCCCGACTGTGGCATGCTTTACTTTTTGTCCACCCTTCGAGGTGTCGCTTCAGACACCCGATTGGTTTTTGGTTTATTTTCTTTGGGTTTTCGAGCGGACTACCACCGATTTCCTTTTTACTTACCTTGCTATACTAATTTGATTGCGCATTGTTAAATTATTCATGTCGCATTCGTGCATACATTTGTTATATCTTTTGTCCGAACTGTCTTGCGAGTACTTTCAAAGTACTCACCTAGCTTGTTTATTTGGCCAGATGCTGACGAAGGCGATCTCATGGATGAAGAGTTCGATAGCGAGTCCGAGGCCTAGAGGAATCCCAGTCAGTCTCGTGCGACCCCTGGATTAGTCACTGTGTTATATTCGCTTCCGCTACCCAAATAAATCCACCAAGCCTCACCTCGACGCTCGATGAGCCGCCAGTGTAGGAGTCAAATCACCCACTCCACTGTGTTATTTCACCACTTTACCTCGAGTCAGTAGTATGCCACCACTCCACTGTGTCATATCCGCCTCTATGTATAATTATTGGCGTGCTTGTAATAATTTGTTGAGCAAGATCAGCTCGACCCTGTAATATATTGTTTGCTACTGGCTTATTGTATCAAGATTTTGTCCACCAGTATGGAGGATTTTCCTCACACTGGAATTAAAAGATTGGTTTCTCAATAAATATTTTTATTGAAAAACCGGTCGTGACAGTTGTCTTCCAACAAGCGCTTTTCTTTAATGCCTTTCTAGCTAGGCATGATGATGACAATGATGCTCACATAAAATCAACTAGCATAGCGGGAGCATCATGAAGCATATGACTAGCACATTTAAGCCTAACCCACTTCCTATGCATAGGGATTTTGTGAGCAAACAACTTATGAGAACAATAATCAACTAGCATAGGAAGGCAAAACAAGCATAACTTCAAGATTTTAAGCACATAGAGAGGAAACTTGATATTATTGCAATTCCTACAAGCATATATTACTCCCTCATAATAATTTTCAGTAGCATCATGAATGAATCCAACAATATAACCAGCACCTAAAGCATTCTTTTCATGATCTACAAGCACAAAAAATTTACTACTCTCCACATAAGCAAAATTCTTCTTATTCGGAATAGTGGGAGTATCATAAGAGACTTGAATACTATAAATTGTTTCCACATTAAAAGAGTAATGTTCAGAAAAAGGGTAATCATAATCATGTCAAGTTTTATAAATATAATCATCACTAATTTTATAGCATAAGTTTCATCATAGTAATCATCATAATTAGCAACTTTGTTCTCATCATAATCGATTGAATCCTCTTCCAAGATAGTGGAATCATCACTAAATAAAGTTGACACTCTTCCAAATCGACTTTCATATTCATCACAATAAGATTCAACATCCTCCAAAATAGTGGGATCATTACTTCCTAAAGTTGACACTCTTTCAAACCCACTTTCATCAATATAATCATCATAGGTAAGAGGCATGCTATCATCATAACAACTTTGCATATCAAAACTTGGGAGGCTAAAAATATCATCTTCATTAAACATAGCATCCCCAAGCTTGGGACAAACATTAATTGCAGAAAATATATTCTCAAATATGTCATCCTCATCAAACATAGCTTCCCCAAGCTTGGGCCTTTTCATATCATAAGCATAGTCACTCTCATCATTAATAGTATGGATAGCACCAATCGTATATCAATTATCATCATCACAATGAGTAGTAGGAGCAACATCATTTGGGAGGGATACCTTTTTACCTTTGTTGCTCCTTCTTTTCTTTTTCTTCTTCACATTATGTGTGGGTTCATCCCTCTTTTCTGAGCTCCTTATTGATGAGATTGGTTGAATAGAAAGCTCCTCCTCGTTACCTGATTCATCATAAGAAATAATAGGAGGATATTGGGAAGTCTCTTCCCTTCCATTAGTATTCTCTTCATCTTCTATTTTCTTTCTTTTCTTTATGTAATTGAAAATATAAGGATTTTCAATGCAATTCACCGCACAATACATATAAATCTCCTCTAGATCAATATCAAGGAATTTCTCAAGGTTAAATTCTGGAATAAGCTTAGTTGCACGTTTCAATTCTTCATAACCCAAAAGCAAACTAAGTTCATTATGATGCGCAAGGGAAATCAAGTCATCACAATTTTTGGACACGATTCGATCATGAAACAATTGCATCGGAGATTTAAGTGACCATGTTCATTGCAAAGTTCACAAGTACGGCGGAGATATTTTAAATTTTCAGCACTAACACTAAGCCTTTCTTGCAACCATTTAGTTTCTAAATGCGTATGCCTCTTGCAATATCTATTTTCCCTATTTGGTGTGTACTTGCAAACCCAATGTACTCCACAAAAATCGACAAGCTTATAGGAGACATTTTGATCATAACTAGTGCATCATCATTAAAAGTGCAATCATCATTAGTACTATGGATATTCAAAGAGATCATACTAACAACATTGCAATCATGCTCATCATTCAAAGATTTAGTACCAAGCATTTTAATGCATCCTTCTTCTAGCAATTGAGCACAATTTTCCTTCCATTATTCTGACGAAAGATATTAAAAAGATGAAGCGTATGAGACAAACTCAATTCCATTTTTTTGTAGTTTTGTTTTATATACTAAACTAGTGATAAAACAAGAAACAAAAAGATTCGATTGCAAGATCTAAAGATATACCTTCAAGCACTCACCTCCCCGGCAACAGCGCCAGAAAAGAGCTTGATGTCTACTACACAACCTTCTTCTTGTAGACGTTGTTGGGCCTCCAAGTGCAGAGGTTTGTAGGATAGTAGCAAATTTCCCACAAGTGGATTACCTAAGGTTTATCAATCCGTGGGAGGCGTAGGATGAAGATGGTCTCTCTCAGGCAACCCTGCAACCAAATAACAAAGAGTCTCTTGTGTCCCCAACACACGCAATACAATGGTAAATTGTATAGGTGCACTAGTTCGGCGAAGAGATGGTGATACAAGTGCAATATGGATGGTAGATATAGGTTTTTGTAATCTGAAATTATAAAAACAGCAAGGTAACTAATGATAAAAGTGAGCGTAAACGGTGTTGCAATGGTAGGAAACAAGGCCTAAGGTTCATACTTTCAATAGTGCAAGTTATCTCAACAATAATAACATAACTGGATCACATAACTATCCCTCAACATGCAACAAAGAGTCACTCCAAAGTCACTAATAGCGGAGAACAAACAAACAGATTATGTTAGGGTACGAAACCACCTTAAAGTTATTCTTTCTGCTCGATCTATTCAAGAGTCCGTAGTAAAATAACACAAAGCTATTCTTTCCGTTCAATCTATCATAGAGTTCGTACTAGAACAACACCTTAAGACACAAATCAACCAAAACCCTAATGTCACCTAGATACTCCATTGTCATCTCAAGTATCCGTGGGCATGATTATACGATATGCATCACACAATCTCAGATTCATCTATTCAACCAACACAAAGTACTTCAAAGAGTGCCCCAAAGTTTCTACCGGAGAGTCAAGACGAAAACGTGTACCAACCCCTATGCATAGGTTCATTGAACCTCCAAGTTGATCACCAAAACATACATCAAGTGGATCATGTGATATCCCATTGTCACTACGGATAAGCACGGCAAGAAATACATCAAGTGTTCTCAAATCCTTAAAGACTCAATCCAACAAAACAACTTCAAGGGGAAAACTCAATTCATTACAAGAGAGTAGAGGGGGAGAAACATCATAAGATCCAACTATAATAGCAAAGCTCGCGATACATCAAGATCGTGCCATAGAGAGAACACGAGAGAGAGATCAAACAGATAGCTACT
>LR880966.1:729773773-729793180 GCA_904067115.1 Aegilops sharonensis
TGTCAAGGTATGTACTCATTGAAAATCTTATCAAGCGTCTTGATCTATCTCAATAGATCTTGATGCTCAATATGTAAGTAGCTTTACTGAGGTCTTTCTTTTGAAGTAACTCCTTTCAAACACTCCTTTATGCTTTCCAGAAAAATTCTACATTATTTCTGATCAACAATATGTCATTCACATATACTTATCAGAAAGGCTGTAGTGCTCCCACTCACTTTCCTGTAAATACAGGCTTCACCGCAAGTCTGTATAAAACTATATGCTTTCATCAACTCATCAAAGCGTATATTCCAACTCCGAGATGCTTGCACTAGTCCATAGATCGATCACTGGAGCTTGCACACTTTGTTAGCACCTTTTGGATTGACAAAACCTTCTGGTTGCATCATATACAACTCTTTTTCAAGAAATCCATTAAGGAATGTAGTTTTGACATCCATTTGCCAAATTTCATAAAATGCGGCAATTGCTAACATGATTTGGACAGACTTTTAAGCATCGATACGAGTGAGAAAATCTCATTGTATTCAACACCTTGAACTTGTCGAAAACCCTTTTCGACCATTCGAGCTTTGTAGATAGTAACACAACTATCAGCGTCCGTCTTCCTCTTGAAGATCCATTTATTTTCTATGGCTTGCCGATCATCGGGCAAGTCAACCAAAGTCCACACTTTGTTCTCATACATGGATCCTATCTCAAATTTCATAGCCTTAAGCCATTTCGCGGAATCTGGGCTCATCATCGCTTCCTCATAGTTCGTAGGTTCATCATGGTCAAGTAATATGACCTCCAGAACAGGATTACCGCACCACTCTGGTGCGGATCTTACTCTGGTTGACCTATGAGGTTCGGTAGTAACTTGATCCGAAGTTTCATGATCATCATCATTAACTTCCTCACTAATCGGTGTAGGCATCACTGGAACTGGTTTCTGTGATGAACTACTTTCCAATTCGGTAGAAGGTACAATTACCTTATCAAGCTCTGCTTTCCTCCCACTCACTTCTTTCGAGAGAAACTCCCTCTCTAGAAAAGATCCATCTTAGCAACGAATATTTTGCCTTCGGATCTGTGATAGAAGGTGTACCCAACAGTTTCCTTTGGGTATTTTATGAAGACGCACTTCTCTGATTTGGGTTCGAGCTTATCAGGTTGAAACTTTTTCACATAAGCATCGCAACCCCAAACTTTAAGAAACGACACCTTTAGTTTCTTGCCAAACCACAGTTCATAAGGCGTCGTCTCAACGGATTTTGATGGTGCCCTTTTTAAAGTAAATGCAACTGTCTCTAATGCATAAGCCCAAAACGACAGTGGTAAATCGGTAAGATACATCATAGATTGCACCATATCCAATAAAGTGTGGTTACTGATGTCTACTACACAACCTTCTTCTTGTAGATGTTGTTGGGCCTGCAAGTGCACAGGTTTGTAGGACAATAGCAAATTTCCCTCAAGTGGATGACCTAAGGTTTATCAATCCGTTGGAGGCGTAGGATGAAGATGGTCTCTCTCAAACAACCCTGCAACCAAATAACAAAGAGTCTCTTGTGTCCCCAACACACCCAATACAATGGTAAATTGTATAGGTGCACTAGTTCGGCGAAGAGATGGTGATACAAGTGCAAAATAGATAGTAGACAAAGGTTTTTGTAATCTAAAATATAAAAACAGCAAGGTAACTAATGATAAAAGTGATCGTAAACGGTATTACAATGATAGGAAACAAGGCCCAGGGTTCATACTTTCACTAGTGCAAGTTCTCTCAACAATAATAACATAGATAGATCATATAACAATCCAAAGAGTCACTCCAAAGACACTAATAGCGGAGAACAAACGAAGAGATTAGGCTAGGGTACGAAACCACCTCAAAGTTATTCTTTCGGATCAATCTATTCAAGAGTTTGTAATAGAATAACACCTTAAGACACAAATCAACCAAAACCCTAATGTCACCTAGATACTCCATTGTCACCTCAAGTATCCGTGGGCATGATTATACGATATGCATCACACAATCTCAGATTCATCTATTCAACCAACACAAAGTACTTCAAAGAGTGCCCCAAAGTTTCTACCGGAGAGTCAAGAACGTGTGCCAACCCCTATGCATAGGTTCATGGGCGGAACCCGCAAGTTGGTCACCAAAACATACATCAAGAGGCACATGATATCCCATTGTCACCACAGATAAGCACGGCAAGACATACATCAAGTGTTCTCATAAAAGACTCAATCCGATAAGATAACTTCAAAGGGGAAACTCAATTCATCACAAGAGAGTAGAGGGGGAGAAACATCATAAGATCCAACTATAATAGCAAAGCTCGGGATACATCAAGATCATGCCATAGAGGGAACACGACAGAGAACACGAGAGAGAGAGAGATCAAACACATAGCTACTGGTACATACCCTCAGCCTCGAGGGTGAACTACTCCCTCGTCGTCATGGAGAGCGTCGGGATGATGAAGATGGCCACCGGTGAAGGATCCCCCCCTCCGGCAGGGTTCTGGGAAGGGCTCCCGAGAGGTTTTTGGTGGCTACAGAGGCTTGCGGCGGCGGAACTCACGATCTATCTTGTCCCTGGATGTTTTTAGGGTACGTGGGACTATATAGGCGAAAGAAGTCGGTCGGGGGGTGCTCGAGGGGTCCACGAGACAGGGGGGCGCGCCCAGTAGGGGGGGCGCGCCCTCCTATCTCGTGGCCTCCTGGAGGCTCTTCTGACGTGAACTTCAAGTCTCCTGGGTGATATTCTTCCCAAAAATCACGATGCCGAAGGTTTCATTACGTTTGGACTCCGTTTGATATTCCTTTTCTTCGAAATACTGAAACAGGCAATAAAACAACAATATGGGCTGGGCCTCCGGTTAATAGGTTAGTCCCAAAAGTAATTTAAATGTGTATAATAAAGCCCATAATCATTCAAAACAGATAATAATATAGCATGAATGCTTCATAAATTATAGATACGTTGGAGACGTATCAGCATCCCCAAGCTTAATTCCTACTCGTCCTCGAGTAGGTAAATGATAAAAACAAAATTTATGAAGTGTGAATGCTAGAAGGTGCACAAGTTTGATCAATGATAATTTCAATCACCTTTTATAGCATGATTATATGTCATAACAATAGTTCATCTCATAAACTTTTCACGATAAAGTAACAAGCAATTCACATGTCAAAGCATAGACCATAAACTTTCTTGAAAACTAGCAAACTTCATTCTTAGTCATCAAACAATTGCAATTCATCTTACTTTCAGAAAGAGTCTATGTCAGAGCTTTGATTTAGCAAACTTCACATACTCAACTATCATATAGTCTTCTACAATTGCTAACACTCACGCAATACTTGTGGTTATGAAGTTTTAATCAGACACAGAGAAAGATTGGGGCTTATAATGTCGCCTCCAAACGTATTCACCTTTGGGTGATATCAACAATAATAGTTCATGCTAACGTACATCCAATTGGATATATATATCAGGATCACCCCACCACGAAGTGCTTGCCAAAGGATAAAACGAAAAAGCAAAAGGTGAAGATCACCTTGACTCTTGCATAAAGTAAAAGACATAAAGTAAAAGATAGGCCCTTCGCAGAGGGAAGCAGAGGTTACCATGCGCTTTTAGGGTTGGACACACAAAATCTTAATGCGAAAGAACGTCACTTTATATTGCCCCTTGTATATGGACCTTTATTATGCAGTCCGTCGCTTTTATTGCTTCCATAAAAAGTTCGTACAAAGCTTATTTTCTCCACACTAATAAGTCATGCATATTTAGAGAGCAATTTTTATTGCTTGCACCGATGACAACTTACTTGAAGGATCTTACTCAATGCATAGGTAGGTATGGTGGACTCTCATGGCAAAAACTGGGTTTAAGGATATTTGGAAGCACAAGTAGTATCTCTACTTGGTGCTAGGAATTTTTGGCTAGCATGAGGGGGAAAGGCAAGCTCAACATGTTTGAATTATCCATGACAATATACTTTAACTGAGATGCGAGAAAACATAACCCATTACGTTGTCTTCCTTGTCCAACATCAACTCTTTAGCATGTCATACTTAATGAGTGCTCACAATTATAAAAGATTTCTATGATAATATATTTATATGTGAAATCTCTCTTCCTTAAATGTTCTTTCATGAATTGTTCAAATGACTAATACAATGCTTGCTAACCGTCAATAAATTTACAACCTCTACTTCTTAGATGTGAAGTCATTACTCCCCATGGGATAAGCAAATGAAACATATATAATTTAAGATTTATGACAATCAACTCATTCAACAATTTACTCATAGGATATAAGTGAAGCACACGAGTAAATGAAAAGCTACTCCAAAAAGATATAAGTGAAGATCAATGAGTAGCTAAATAATTATGCAACTATGTGAAGACTCTCTCCCATTTAAGAATTTCAGATCTTGGTATTGTATTCAAGCAGCAAGCAAAACAAAATAAAATAACATTGCAAGGATAGCACAACTCATGTGAAGAAGCAAAAACTTAGGTTCAACCGATACTAACCGATAGTTGTCGAAGAGGAAAGGTGGGATGCCTACCGGGGCATCCCCAAGCTTAGATGCTTGATACTTCTTGAAATATTATCTTGGGGTGCCTTGGGCATCCCCAATCTTGAGCTTTTATGTCTCCTTAATTCCTCTCATATCATGGTTTCTCTTTTTATCAAAAGCTTCATCCACACCAAACTCAACAAGAACTCGTGAGATAGGTTAGTATAAACCAAAGCAAAAACTTATCATTTTCTACTGTAAAAAATCACTAAAATTATTATTCAACGTTGCATACTAAATGCCTCTGCATATTTAATACTCCTATCCTCAAATAGAATCATTAAACAAGCAAACATACGCAAACAATGCAAACATAACAGCAATCTGCCAAAACAGTAGTCTGTAAAGAATGCAACAGTATCAATACTTCCCTAACTCCAAAAATTATGAACTAAAATTCCCACTGTAATAAATTTATCAAAGCTTAATATGCAAAAATATTCAACGTTATACCATTCTCTGACCTTTCTAGGGAATTTTTCCAACAGCGGTAAACTTTCTGTTTTCAAACAGCAACATGTATACTAGCAAAATAAGCATGGCAAAGGCTATCCTTGACTTTTTTATTGAAACCAAAGATGAAAAACATTATTATATCTAACAGCAAGCAAAAAATAGCAAAATAAAATGACGCTCAAAGCAAAACACATATCATGTGGCTAATAAAAATATAGCTCCAAGTAAAGTTACCGATTAACGAAGACGAAAGAGGGGATACCATCCGGGGCATCCCCAAGCTTAGGCTCTTGGTTGTCCTTGAATATTACCTTGAGGTGCCTTGGGCATCCCCAATCTTAGGCTCTTTCCACTCCTTATTCCATAGTCCATCGAATCTTTACCCAAAACTTGAAAACTTCAACCACACAAAACTCAAAAACAAAACTCATAAGCTCCGTTAGTATAAGAAAATAAAGCCACCTCTTAGGTACTGTAATGAACTCATTATAAATTCATATTGGTGTAATATATACTGTATTCTAACTTCTCTATGGTTCATACCACTTAATACTAGCCATAGATTGATCAAAATAAGCAAAGAACACATAGAAAACAGAATCTGTCAAAAACAGAACAGTATGTAGTAATCTGTATCAAACGTATACTTCTGGAACCCCAAAAATTATAAATAAATTTCTGGACCTGAGGAATTTGTCTATTAATTATCTGCAAAAATAATCAACCTAAAAGCACTCTCCAGTAAAAAATGGCAGCTATTCTTGTGAGCGCAAAAGTTTCTGTTTTTTTCAGCAAGATCACATAAACTTCACCCAAGTCTTCCCAAAGGTTCTACTTGGCACTTTATTGAAAAAAAGCTATAAAACATGATTAAAACAGTAGAATAATCATGTGGACACACAAAAACAGTAAGGATAAATGTTGGTCTCCCAACAAGCGCTTTTCTTTAATGCCTTTCTAGCTAGGCATGATGATGACAATGATGCTCACATAAAAGATAAGAATTGAAACATAAAGAGAGCATCATGAAGCATATGACTAGCACATTTAAGCCTAACCCACTTCTATGAATAGGTATTTTGTGATCAAACAACTTATGGGAACAATAATCAACTAGCATAGGAAGGTAAAACAAGCATAACTTCAAGATTTTAAGCACATAGGGAGGAAACTTGATATTATTGCAATTCCTACAAGCATATGTTCCTCCCTCATAATAATTTTCAGTAACATCATGAATGAATTGAACAATATAACCAGCAGCTAAAGCATTCTTTTCATGATCTACAAGCATAGAAAATTTACTACTCTCCACATAAGAAAATTTATTCTCATGAATATTAGTGGGAGCAAACTCAACAAAATAATTATCATGTGAGGCATAATGCAATTGAAAACTAAAATCATGATGACAAGTTCCATGGTTGTCATTATTCTTAATAGCATACAAGTCATCACAATAATCATCATAGATAGCAACTTTGTTCTCATAATCAATTGGAACCTCTTCTGAAATAGTGGAATCATCACTAAATAAAGTTGACACTCTTCCAAATCCACTTCCATATTCATCGCAATAAGATTCAATATCCTCCAAAATAGTGGGATCAATACTACCTAAAGTTGACACTCTTCCAAACCCACTTTCATCAATATAATCATCATAAATAGGAGGCATGCTTTCATCATAACAAATTTTCTCATCAAAACTTGGGGGGACAAAAAATATCATATTCATCAAACATAGCATCCCCAAGCTTGTGACTTTGCATATCATTAGCATCATGGATATTCAAGGAATTCATACTAACAACATTGCAATCATGCTCATCATTCACATATTTCATGCCAAGCATTCTATGTAATTCTTCTTCTAGCACTTGAGCACAATTTTCCTTACCATCATTCTCGCGAAAGATATTAAAAAGATGAAGCGTACGAGACAAACTTAACTCCATTTTTTTGTAGTTTTCTTTTAGAAACTAAACTAGTGATAAAACAAGAAACAAAAAGATTCGAATGCAAGATCTAAAGATATACCTTCAAGCGCTAACCTCCCCGGCAACGGCGCCAGAAAATAGCTTGATGTCTACTACACAACCTTCTTCTTGTAGACGTTGTTGGGCCTGCAGGTGCACAGGTTTGTAGGACAGTAGAAAATTTCCCTCAAGTGGATGACCTAAGGTTTATCAATCCGTAGGAGGCGTAGGATGAAGATGGTCTCTCTCAAACAACCCTGCAACCAAATGACAAAGAGTCTCTTGTGTCCCCAACACACCCAATACAATGGTAAATTGTATAGGTGCACTAGTTCGGCGAAGAGATGGTGATACACATGCAAAATAGATAGTAGATAAAGGTTTTTGTAATCTGAAATATAAAAACAGCAAGGTAACTAATGATAAAAGTGAGCGTAAACGGTATTGCAATGATAGGAAACAAGGCCTAGGGTTCATACTTTCACTAGTCCAAGTTCTCTCAACAATAATAACATAACTGGATCACATAACTATCCCTCAACATGCAACAAAGAGTCTCTCCAAAGACACTAATAGCGGAGAACAAACGAAGAGATTATGCTAGGGTACGAAACCACCTCAAAGTTATTCTTTCGGATCAATCTATTCAAGAGTTCGTACTAGAATAACACCTTCAGGCACAAATCAACCAAAACCCTAATGTCACCTAGATACTCCATTGTCATCTCAAGTATCCGTGGGCATGATTATACGATATGCATCAAACAATCTCAGATTCATCTATTCAACCAACACAAAGTACTTCAAAGAGTGCCCCAAAGTTTCTACCGGAGAGTCAAGAACGTGTGCCAACCCCTATGCATAGGTTCATGGGCGGAACCCGCAAGTTGGTCACCAAAACATACATCAAGGGGCACATGGTATCCCATTGTCACCACAGATAAGAACGGCAAGACATACATCAAGTGTTCTCATAAAAGACTCAATCCGATAAGATAACTTCAAAGGGGAAACTCAATTCATCACAAGAGAGTAGAGGGGGAGAAACATCATAAGATCCAACTATAATAGCAAAGCTCGGGATACATCAAGATCGTGCCATAGAGGGAACACGAGAGAGAACACGAGAGAGATATCAAACACATAGCTACTGGTACATACCCTCAGCCTCGAGGTGAACTACTCCCTCCTCGTCATGGAGAGCGCCGGGATGATGAAGATGGCCACCGGTGAAGGATTCCCCCCTCCGGCAGGGTGTCGGGAAGGGCTCCCGAGAGGTTTTTGGTGGCTATAGAGGCTTGCGGTGGCGGAACTCCCGATCTATCTTGTCCCTGGATGTTTTTAGGGTACGTGGGACTATATAGGCGAAATAAGTCGGTCGGGGGGTGCTCGAGGGGTCCACGAGACAGGGGGGCGCGCCCAGTAGGGGGGGCGCGCCCTCCTATCTCGTGGCCTCCTGGAGGCTCTTCTGACGTGAACTTCAAGTCTCCTGGGTGATATTCTTCCCAAAAATCACGATGCCGAAGGTTTCATTACGTTTGGACTCCGTTTGATATTCCTTTTCTTCGAAATACTGAAACAGGCAATAAAACAACAATATGGGCTGGTCCTTCGGTTAATAGGTTAGTCTCAAAAGTAATATAAAACTGTATAATAAAGCCCATAATCATTCAAAACAGATAATAATATAGCATGAATGCTTCATATATTATAGATACATTGGAGACGTATCAGTTACGACGTTCGGACACACCATTACGCCATGGTGTTCCATGTGGCGTGAGTTGTGAAACTATTCCACGTTGGTTTTAAATGAAGGCCAAACTTGTAACTCAAATATTTGTCTCTGCAATCAGATTGTAGAAACTTTATTTTCTTGTTACGATGATTCTCCACGTCACTCTGAAATTCTTTGAACTTTTCAAATGTTTCAGACTTGTGCTTCATTAAGTAGAATACTCATATCTCCTCAAATCAACTGTGAATGTCATAAAATAACGATACCCGCCATGAGCATCAACACTCACTGGACCGCATACATCGGTATGTATTATTTCCATCAAGTCAGTAGCTCGTTCCATTGTTCCAAAGAACGTAGTTTTAATCATCTTGCCCAAAGGCATGGTTCACAAGCATTAAATGATTCATAACCAAGTGATTCCAAAAGTCCATCTTAATGGAGTTTCTTCATGCGCTTTACACCGATATGACCCAAACAGCAGTGCCACAAATAAGTTGCACTATCATTATCAACTTTGTATCTTTTGGCATCAATATTATGAATATGTGTATCACTACGATCGAGATCCAACAAACTATTTTCATTGGGTGTATGACCATCGAAGGTTTTATTCATGTAAACAGAACATCAATTATTCTCTAACTTTAAATGAATAATTGTATTGCAATAAACATGATCAAATCATATTCATGCTCAATGCAAATGCCAAATAACATTTATTTAGGTTTAACACTAATCCCGAAATTATAGGGAGTTTGCGATGATGATCATATCAATCTTGGAACCACTTCCAACACACATTGTCACTTCACCCTCAACTAGGCTCTGTTTATTCTGTAAATCCTGTTTCGAGTTACTAATTTTTTAGCAACCGAACAAGTATCAAATACCCAGGGGCTACTATAAACACTTGTAAGGTACACATCAATAACCTGTATATCAAATATACCCTTGTTCACTTTGCCATCCTACTTATCCACCAAATATTCAGGGTATTTCCGCTTCCAGTGACCATTTCCTTTGCAGTAGAAGCACTCAGTTTCAGGCTTTGGTCCAGCTTTGGGCTTCTTCACGAGGGTGACAACTTGCTTTCCATTCTACTTGAAGTTTCCCTTTGTTTTCCTTTGCCCTTTTCTTGAAACTAGTAGTCTTGTCAATCATCAACACTTGATGCTCTTTCTTGATTTCTACCTTCGTCGATTTCAACATCACAAAGAGCTCGGGAATCGTTTTTGTCATCCCTTGCATACTATAGTTCATCACGAAGTTCTAGTAACTTGGTAATGGTGACTAGAGAACTCTGTCAATCACTATCTTATCTGGATGATTAACTCCCACTTAATTCAAGCGATTGTAGTACCCAAACAATCTGAGCACATGCTCACTAGTTGAGCAATTCTTCTCCATCTTTTAGCTATAGAACTTGTTGGAGACTTCATATCTCACAATCGGGTATTTGCTTGAAATATTAACTTCAACTCCTTGAACATCTCATATGGTCCATGACGTTCAAAACGTCTTTGAAGTCCCGATTCTAAGCTGTTAAGCATGGTGCAGTAAACTATCAAGTAGTCATCGTATTGGGCTAGCCAAACATTCATAACGTCTGCATCTGCTCCTGCAATAGGTCTGTCACCTAGCGGTGCATCAAGGACATAATTCTTCTGTGCAGCAATGAGGATAAACCTCAGATTAAGGACCCAGTCTGCATCATTGCTACTATCATCTTTCAACTTAGTTTTCTCTAGGAACACATATAAAACATAGGGAAGCAACACCGCGAGCTATTGATCTACAACATAATTTGCAAAATACTATCAAGACTAAGTTCATGATAAATTAAAGTTCAATTAATCATATTACTTAAGAACTCCCACTTAGATAGACATCCCTCTAATCATCTAAGTGATCACGTGATCCAAATCAACTAAACCATGTCTGATCATCACGTGAGATGGAGTAGTTTTCAATGGTGAACATCACTATGTTAATCATATCTACTATATGATTCACGCTCGACCTTTTGGTCTCCAGTGTTCCGAGGCCATATCTTCATATGCTACGCTCGTCAAGTTTAACCCGAGTATTCTGCGTGTGCAAAACTGGCTTGCACCCGTTCTAGATGAACGTAGAGCTTATCACACCCGATCATCACGTGGTGTCTCGGCACGACGAACTTTGGCAATGGTGCATACTCAGGGAGAACACCTTTATCTTGAAATTTAGTGAGAGATCATCTTATAATACTACAGTCAACCAAAGCAAAATAAGATGCATAAAGGATAAACATCACATGCAATCAATATAACTGATATGATATGGCCATCATCATCTTGTGCTTGTGATCTCCATCTCCGAAGCACCGTCATGATCACCATCGTTACCGGCGTGACACCTTTATCTCCATCGTAGCATCGTTGTCATCTCGCCAACTATTGCTTCTACGACTATCGCTACCGCTTAGTGATAAAGTAAAGCAATTACAGGGCGATTGCATTGCATACAATAAAGCGACAACCATATGGCTCCTGCCAGTTGCCGATAACTCTGTTACAAAACATGATCATCTCATACAATAAAATTTAGCATCATGTCTTGACCATATCACATCACAACATGCCCTTCAAAAACAAGTTAGACGTCCTCTACTTTTTTGTTGCAAGTTTTACGTGGCTGCTACGGGCTTAGCAAGAACCATTCTTACCTACGCATCAAAACCACAATGATATTTCGTCAAGTTAGTGCTGTTTTAACCTTCTCAAGGATCGGGCGTAGCCACACTCGGTTCAACTAAAGTTGGAGAAACTGACACCCGCCAGCCACCTATGTGCAAAGCACGTTGGTAGAACCAGTCTTGCGTAAGCGTACGCGTAATGTTGGTCCGGGCCGCTTCATCCAACAATACCGCCAAACCAAAGTATGACATGCTGGTAAGCAGTATGACTTGTATCGTCCGTAACTCACTTGTGTTCTACTCGTGCATATAACATCTATGCATAAACCTGGCTCGGATGCCACTGTTGGGGAACGTAGTAATTTCAAAAAAAATCCTACGCACACGCAAGATCATGGTGATGCATAGCAACGAGAGGGAGAGTGTATCTTCATACCCTTGAAGATCACTAAGCGGAAGCGTTTATCAACGCGGTTGATGTAGTCGTACACCTTCACGATCCGACCGATCCAAGTACCGAAGGTACGACACCTCCGAGTTCAGCACACGTTCAGCTCGATGACGTCCCGTGAACTCCGATACAATAGAGCTTCACGGGAGAGTTCCGTCAGCACGACGGCGTGGTGACGGTGTTGGTGAAGAACAATCTCCGCAGGGCTTCGCCTAAGCACTACGGAAACTATGGCGGAGGATAAACTGGAGGGGACGGGGTTGCCGGCACACGGCTTGGTGTTTCTTGATGTGTCTTTAGTGCTAGCCCCGCCCCTCTATTTATATGTTGAGCCTTGGGGTCGAAACTTGGAGTAAAAGCCTCCACAAAGTCGGTTTCATCCGAAAGGCAAGAGTCCTTCTCGGACTCTAGGGCCAGACGCCAGGGACCCTGGCGTCTGGCCCCTGGACTCCACAAGCTTTCTTTTGCGCTTTTCAAAAACCTTGTGGGCTTTCCCCTTTGGCCCAAATAAAGTGTTCTTGTACCCAAACATTTCGGGAAACATCCGGAACCCTTTCGGTGAATTCTGGAACCCTTCCAGAGACCAAACACTATTATCCCATATATCAATCTTTATTTTTGGACCATTACGGAGTTCCTCGTCATGTCCGTGATCATATCCGAGACTCCAAACAACATTCGGTCACCAACATACATAACTCATATAATACTATATCGTCAACGAACGTTAAGCCTGCAGACCCTACGGGTTCGAGAACTATGTAGACATGACCGAGACATCTCTCTGGTCAATAACCAATAGCGGAACTTGGATGCCCATATTGGCTCCTACATATTCTACAAAGATCTTTGTCGGTCGAACCGCATAACAACATACGTTGTTCCCTTTGTCATCGGTATGTTACTTGCCCGAGATTCGATCGTTGGTATCTCAATACCTAGTTCAATCTCGTTACCGGCAAGTCTCTTTACTCGTTATGTAATGTATCATCCCGCAACTAACTCATTAGTCACATTGCTTGCAAGGCTTATAGTGATGTGTATTACCGAGAGGGCCCAGAGATACCTCTCCCACAATCGGGAGTGACAAATCCTAATCTTGAAATACGCCAACTCAACAAGTACCTTCGGAGACACCTGTAGAGTACATTTATAATCACCTAGTTACGTTGTGACGTTTGGTAGCACACAAAGTGTTCCTCCGGTAACCGGGAGTTGCATAATCTCATAGTCATAGGGACATGTATAAGTCATGAAGAAAGTAATAGCAACATACTAAACGATCAAGTGCTAAGCTAACGGAATGGGTCAAGTCAATCACATCATTCTCTAATGATGTGATCCCGTTAATCAAATGACAACTCATGTCTATGGCTAGGAAACTTAACCATCTTTGATTCAACGAGCTAGTCAAGTAGAGGCATACTAGTGACAGTATGTTTGTCTATGTATTCACACATGTATTATGTTTCTGGTTAATACAACTCTAGCATGAATAATAAACATTTATCATGAAATAAGGAAATAAATAATAACTTTATTATTGCCTCTAGGGCATATTTCATCCAATACCTATATGATCATGTGCTTGATCATATCATACTTATGTTTGCTTTGATGATTATCTTTTATATCCCTTATCACTTTGCTTGGTGATGAGTGCTTGTTTTAATTCCTATCATTTTTAGCGCTCCACCAAGATGTATGTTACATGGAAGAGTAACCCATGATCCTAATTGATTGTGCATTTGCATTCAAAAGAAAATTTTAAATAATGCACAAATTTAGGGGGAGCTCTTGCTTATCACATACTTCTCTAAGCGACGATGTATTTTAAATCTTACTATCATTTGTCGAATCTTTGATCTATATGTTCTCATCAATTACCAAAAAGTGGGAGATTGAAAGTGCAACTATCCCTGGGTCGTTTTGATAATTACTAACAACATATAACTCATTGAACTAATGCTCTTTCAAGATTATCATTTCAGAAAGTTCAATGATTGGCATGTCATGGATTAGGAATGTGGACCCCTCAAAATGCTAAGGACACATATTGGCTCAAGCTCAAGACTCTACATTTTCATTTTAGTGATCCAAGATCACATTGAGTCCATAGGAAAAGCCAATACTATTAAAAGGGGATGAGGTGTTGCTTAATAGCTTACTTGCTCAAAATGCTTAGTGATATGCTCCAAAAACCCTCAAACACTTTCTCATATCCACATATGTCGCAAACCAGAAGTCAAACTCAGCCCTACCGATTTGATCTATCCGGCGCCACTGAGTTCACTTGACATAGACACTGCCAGAAACCCTTGTCACTTCAATCTCACCGATAGGGATCTCGGTCTCACCGAGATGGGATTGCAAACTCTATGTTTCCCTTTGTAACATTTCAGTCTAACCGAGATGAGTGATTGATCCCACCGAGTTTGCAATGCAAACTCTTTGTCCCTTCGTAACATTTCGGTCTCGCCGAAATGAGCGAATCAGTCCCACCGAGTTTGCCTGACCAACTCTCTGGTTAGCTTATTACCAAAGTTGGTCTCACCGAGTTTGTGCAATCGGTCTCACCGAGATTACATTATGCCCTAACCATAATAAAATCGGTCCCACCGAGTTGACATGTCGGTCCCACCGAAAAGCCTAACGTTCACATTTTGAACTGAATCGGTCTGACCGATTTTTCTGATTCGGCCCCACCGAGATTGGTGAATTGTGTGTAACGGTTAGATTTTGTGTGGAGGCTATATATACCCCCCACCCACTCTTCATTCGTGAGGAAAGCCATCAGAACATGCCTACACTTCCAGCATACATTTTCTGCGAGAGAACCACCTACTCATGTGTTGAGACCAAGATATTCCATTCCAACCACAAGAATCTTGATCTCTAGCCTTCCCCAAGTTGCTTTCCACTCAAATGACCTTTCCACCAAATCCAAATCTGTGAGAAAGAGTTGAGTGTTGGGGAGACTATCATTTGAAGCACAAGAGCAAGGAGTTCATCATCAACACACCATCTATTACCTTTTGGAGAGTGGTGTCTCTGATTAGGTGTCACTTGGGAGCCTCCGTCAAGATTGTGGAGTTGAACCAAGGGGTTTGTACGGGAAAGGAGATCGCCTACTTCGTGAAGATCTACCCTAGTGAGGCAAGTCCTTCATGGGCGATGGCCATGGTGGGATAGACAAGGTTGCTTCTTGGTGGACCCTTCGTGGGTGGAGCCCTCCATGCACTCGCGCAACCGTTACCCTTCATGGGTTGAAGTCTCCATCAACGTGGATGTACGATAGCACCACTAAGGGAGTCCCGGATTAGGGGGTGTCCGGATAGCCGGACTCCTGGACTATGAAGATACAAGATTGAAGACTTCGTCCCGTGTCCGGATGGGACTTTCCTTGGCGTGGAAGGCAAGCTTGGCGATACGGATATGTAGATCTCCTCCCATTGTAACCGACTCTGTAACCCTAGCCCTCTCCGGTGTCTATATAAACCGGAGGGTTTTAGTCCGTAGGACGAACAACAATCATACCATAGGTTAGCTTCTAGGGTTTAGCCTCTCTGATCTCGTGGTAGATCTACTCTTGTACTACCCATATCATCAATATTAATCAAGCAGGAGTAGGGTTTTACCTCCATCGAGAGGGCCCAAACCTGGGTAAAAACATCGTGTCCCTTGTCTCCTGTTACCATCCGCCTAGACGCACAGTTCGGGACCCCCTACCCGAGATCCGCCGGTTTTGACACCGACATTGGTGCTTTCATTGAGAGTTCCGCTGTGCCGTCGCCATCAGGAAGGATGCCTCATCCCGTCTTTAAAGACGGCGCTGTCGCTAAAGGAGCTTTGGCTATCGGCCAAACTCTCCGGCTAGGCGGTTTTATTATGACCGTCTGTTCGGCCGCCGCGCCGACGATGACTTCTCGGGTCATCGAAAGCAATATCCACGTCAACTCGGAACTCGCCGAGCAGTTAGATCCGATGGAACTCTCTTCCTTAAACGAGCTCTTGGATTGCATCGCCGCCCTGGGAGTCGCTACAGACTACGATCAGATTGGGCTTAAACCCGACCCGAGAGAGATTAACTCCCGCCAGGTCACCCACCATGTCGCAGTTTTGGAGGAACAATGCGGAAAGTCTTCATCTATCTTAAGGACTAGTTATGTCTGGACTCCCGACCCCTCCAAGCCGAATAACCGCGGAGGGGAGGACGTCACTCAAGCCCTGAACCTAAAGTTAGGCAGCGGGCTAGATTCATTGGACAACATCCAAGAACCCAAGCTTCCGAGTTCGGAAACTCCTTGGCCCCTGAGTCTCAGATTGGGCGAGGTTCCGGATTTAATTCCACCCGCCCACCCAAATATAAGGGACCTATCCCAAATTCGGCAAGAGCCCGCTGAAACAGTACACCATTACTGGGCCAGATTCCTCCTGGTTATGAACAGGATAAAGGACTGCCGCGAGGAGGATGCAATTTCATTCTTCTGCAATAATTGCACGGACAACAGAATCCTCAACACCATAAGTCGCCGTGAAATTACACGCTTCGCCGACTTGGCATCCATAGTACGAAAGTACTGTGCGATGGAAATCGCCTGGAAAACCGAAATAAAATTTTGGGACAATCCGGCCCTGAATACAACCCCAGTCTGAAATAAAAGGGTGCATTATCACCAGGCACCCGGGTTAAACACCAAAAAGCAAAAACCCTCTATAGGGAAGGGAATCGTACTGGAGGGATGGCTCAATGGACCCTGTAAAATTCATAGTGCAGAGGGCGCCACACCAACTCATAGCCTTAGAGCTTCGGCAGGTGGCCAGGAGTGGCGAGGAGCTTCTAACTCCAGAATTCATAGAGCACCAGCCCAGGGATACCGGTATGGTACTAACAGTCTTCGAGACTTTCGCATCAAATAATATGCGGAAACGAACAGTCCGCAGCCTTGCCGAAGTCTACCAAGTAGCAATAATAAACCCATGGAGTGACACGGCTATTACCTTTAATGCCAGTGATGAACCTAAATTCCGAACAGCCCGAGCACCAGCCGCATTGGTCCTCAGTCCAATAGTGGACGGCTTTCTCCTTACCAAGGTACTCATGGACGGTGGCAGCGGATTGAACCTCATTTATGAGGAAACCGTTCAAAAAATGTAAATAGACTGGAGCCGCATTGAGCGAAGAAACACGACCTTTAGAGGAATAATCCCCAGTCGGGTAGCGTGCTGTACAGGAAAAATCACACTGGATGTGGTGTTCGGCACGCCGGATAATTACAGGTCCGAGGAGGTCACGTTTCAAGTGGCCCCGTTCAGCAACGGGTACCACGCTCTATTAGGGCGAGAGGCATTCACAATTTTTCAAGCTATACCCCATTACGGGTACATGAAACTCAAAATGCCTGGACCCAACGGAATCATCACTCTTGCTAGTGACCCGGACATAGCACTCCACGCCGAAAATAAGACAGCCGCACTGGCCCTTGGGGCACTATCCGAAGCCCTAGCGGCCGAGGAACTGACTGCGCTGCGCTCCACGGTGAACAGGGACGACGTGATACTCGATAAGAGATCCAAGTCCACCTCCTTTAAACCGGCGGACGAAATAGTCAAATTCCAAGTCCATCCAATGGACCCTAAAAAAATGGCCTCCATCGGGGTACACTTAAACCCTGATGTAGACGCCGCACTATGAGAATTCCTACGCGAAAATTGAGACATTTTTGCCTGGCACCCTTCATACATGCCAGGAATCCCACGCAGGCTGGCCGAACACAGCCTAAACATCCTGAAAGGATTCAAGCCTGTCAAGCAGGCTCTTCGGCGTTTCTCCGAACCTAAGAGACAAGCCATGGGAGAGGAGCTAGCCAAACTACTGGAGTTCGGATTCATCAGAGATATAAAACATCCGGACTGACTAGCAAACCTGGTGATGGTACCAAAGAAGGACAAATCCTGGCGCCTCTGCGTCGATTTCAAGGACCTCAACAAGGCTTGCCCAAAGGATCCCTCCCCCCTCCCCCGCATCGATCAAATTATCGACGCTACCGCAGGACACGATTCATTGTGTTTTCTCGACGCATACTCTGGCTACCATCAAATTAAGATGGCAGAGCTAGACCAAGCCGCAACGACATTCATCACCCCATACGGCCCATTCTTCTTCAACACAATGCCCTTCAGGCTCAAAAACGCCGGCGCAACATATCAGCGCATGATTCAGACATGTCTGTCAAACCAGATCGGCAAAACAGTAGAAGCGTACGTAGACGACGTGGTCGTCAAAACCAAGCATGTTGAAACTCTAGTAGACGACTTGAGGCTCACATTCGATAACCTCCGAACATATGACATCAAGCTCAACCCGGAAAAATGCGTTTTCGGCGTACCAGCCGGAAAGCTCTTGGGCTTCATTGTATCCCGTAGAGGAATCGAAGCAAACCCAGCCAAGATCCGAGCTCTGTCACAATTGGATATTCCAAAGGACCTCAAACAAATACAAAAATTGACTGGATGCGTGGCGGCTCTAAGCCGCTTTATCTCCCGCTTGGGAGAAAAGGCATTACCCCTTTATCGCCTCCTCCAGTGCACTAAACACTTCGAGTGGAAGGATGCCGCCACGGCCGGACTCGAAGTAATAAAAGCCATATTGTCAACAAACCTGGTCCTGGCTGCGCCCAACATCGACGAACCAATGCTATTATATATTGCGGCAACTTATCAAGTTGTAAGCGCAGTACTCGTCGTCGAACAAGAAACGGACGGACACAAATTCCCCCTTCAAAAACCAGTTTACTACGTGTCCACTGTCCTCACTCCATGCAAGTCACGATACTCGCATTATCAAAAGATAGCGTACGCGGTGTTTATGGCATCCCAGAAGCTGCGACACTACTTTCAAGAGTGTTCGATAACAGTAGCCTCCGAAGTGCCTCTTAACGATATTATAAACAGCCGCGACGCGACGGGCCAGATTGCCAAATGGGCCATTGAGATCCTCTCGTTCGACATAACCTATAAGCCACGGCGAGCTATTAAGTCGCAAGTTTTGGCCGACTTCGTCGCCGAATGGACTGAAGCCGAACTCCCTAAAGAGTACGACACATATTCCAACTGGATCATGCACTTCGACGGCTCCAAAATGTTAGCTGGTCTGGGGGCTGGCGTCGTTCTGACGTCCCCAACAGGAGATACAGTTCAATACGTACTCCAGATAATGTATACGGACTCCAACAACGCAGCCGAATACGAGGCCCTTCTACATGGTCTCCGGATGGCAGTCTCCATGGGCATCCAACGCCTAGAGGTGCGTGGGGATTCGAACCTCGCGATATCCCAAATAAATGGAGACTTTGATGCCAAGGATCCGAAAATGGCAGCTTATCGCAACGCCGTCCAAAAAATGTCAGCTTGGTTCGAGGGGCTCGAATTTCACCATATAGCCCGGGAAAACAATCAGGCAGCAGACGTCTTGGCACGCATTGGCGCAAAGCGCGATGCAGTCCCCCCCCCC
>LR880966.1:729800056-729826356 GCA_904067115.1 Aegilops sharonensis
CCCCCCTCTAGACATACTTTCGATCCTACACATGGGTCTGCAGTTTTCGAATTTGTGCACTGAAATATCACGGTAAAACCGAGAAGAGTAGTATGTGCCTTTGTTAAAACAAATTGTCGGTCGCATGTGCGCACAACCAAATAGAAGTATACATGTAGTGACAATTGTAACCCCTGAATATATCCTTTACTCAGAAAATTGGCAGCATTATCGCGTGTGTTTTTGAGGGAAATTTTGTACTTGCATTATTGTTAGTCCAATATTTTGGTAACTATCCTCATACCAAGAAATTTAACCAATCAGTTTTGCAAATTGTACTCACTTGCATTCTTGTTAATGATAAATAGCCATTGCACACAAAATAATGATCCTTGCTCCTAGAACTAATGCTTTCTAGCAGAATTGAATAAATCAGTTTTTTTAATCGTCTACCGCGGGCTTACGCTGGCCCTGAACCATATATTACTCAACTGAATAAATCAGTTTGCCACAGATATACCCAGCTATAATAAATTTCTTATGCCACATAAGTTTTTTCATATACCCAGCAGCACTGGGCCACACAACTGAGAAGCTTCAAGGAACTTGCCTACCTGCGCCATTGTTGCTGCAAATGACTTGTCTCTGGGTCTTGATTTCTGACCAGCACATCTCGCTGCATAAGAGAGGCCCCGAAGATCTCATCGGGCGCCAATATGCGACACAATGTTCGGCATTGATCACACAGACTATATTATTGGACGACCAAGCAGGCTGACAATTGAAAACTTACCAACCAAACATACTGCTCTGTCCATTGGAGTCTGCAAGTAGAGAGGTTAGGATGTCATGCCCAAACAATCTTCTCAGAAATTATTTGGTTCAATGCTGCTCCTGGAAATGGCTACATGCCATCCATGCTACGATCTTCGATTGCATTCCTTGCCAAGAATTTATTTTTGTTGCTGCAACCACTATTCAGAAAACCGTCTTGCATTCTTTGATGCCTGTACCTGAAAAAAGCTTTGCATTGTACTGTGTTCTTAAGTTCAGAAGCTACTTTAGTTTAGTCCCAAATTTACTTTAGTTTAGTCCCAAATTGTCTCGGTTCCAAACACGCTGCTCTTTTGTTTAGTTGAGAGGGTAGTGAACCATGACTCCAGCCAGCCATTTTTCCCGTTAAAAGCTTATCCTGCAACCACTAGTTGTGCTATCTTTCCCACTTCTTTTGCAGAGTTAAGTTAACGAGGAGCAGCTTCCGTTACAGTAAGCATCTTCCCATATTAACACAAATTATAAACTGTCAACTAATATAATATACAAAATCCCATATTTCAAAACATGCAAACTACACCAACAAACATGTTCATTTTTATTTTTGAGAAAAAAGACATAAAGTACGCTATGTTGCCTCGTCGCACACACTCGTCAAAGGACTGGTACCTTGTTTTTTTAACTGAAGAACTGGTACCTTTACACAAAGTTGTTTTTCTTTAAGGGCTCCTTTGATTCAAAAGATTTTTATAGGAAATTTAGAGGATTAGAATCCTTATGAAATTTCCCTACGTTGGTTATTTGCTACATATGGCTGAATCCCAACATGAATTTTTCCTAAGGATTTCTTTGTACTACTTCACATAGGATTTCTAGTATCCACTCAAACTTCTTTGAAAGAATCCTTTGTTTTTTCTATGATTGCAATCAAACAACCCAAAATTCTATAGGATTGAAATGAGCATGACATTTCAATCCTATGTTTTTCCTATTCCCGCATTTTAGAATCCTACGAATCAAAGAGGCCCTAAGTATATTCAAGTAGTTTCTCTCAAAAAAAAAGTATATTCAAGTAGAGTTTATTAAGTTCGCTCCATCAGGCTCACTCGCAGCCGTTGATCATATATTCAGGTAGAGTTTATTAAGTTCGCTCCATCAGGCTCACTCGCAGCCGTTGATCATATATTCAGGTAGAGTTTATTAAGTTCGCTCCATCAGGCTCACTCGCAGCCGTTGATCATGGATCAGACGTCTCCTAGACTGCCATGCGTCGTTGTTCAATGTCCGACAACGACACTTCCTTTTTCAGATTACTTTTCACCATTCCATTTCTCTTTCATCCTCTATGATAATACAAACCCTAAAAATTCAAGTACTGAAACTCTGAATTTCTAGCACAAGGTTCATCCTCTATGACAGGCGATCTCCACCGACGTGGCTATTCACGGAAGGCTTGTTATACGATTCCTTCATAAGCCCCTCCCTGGTCACCTTGGGCACATGACATCTCCATGCTCTCCGATAGCCACATCAAGGCCACTACCATTGCTCACCTCCCACCTCCTTTCTCTCACATGAACATTCGATGACTCAATAACCACAATGTGTCAAAAGAAAGAAAGAAAAGCCGACTTCTACATGTGATGCGTAGGACAGAGGTAAAACAATTGTAGGAAAAAAAACATCCCATTTCAATGAAATTACAATACATTAGGGCAGCTAAAAGATGAATTGATACGACAAAACGAGCTCATTAGGACAGCTCATGTACTGAAGTGATATTTCACAGCATTACCAGAACGCTCCACATTGCACCATCAGATAGCGTACTATTCAGGAAAAAGAAAACACGTTGTTTGACAGATTCGGTGACGTGAAGAAAATTATAAATAACAAATAAAGAACCATGCATACGACCATCCTCCTCACGACTTATTTATCTGCAAACAAGAGATTAACTGTCACATGCAAATGTGTTTGTCCCCAGGAGCATACCAACAGCAACCACGCAAGCGCCCCATAACCCTACTGATGCTGTCATCCTGAATCCAACCTCAAGGGTACTGTAGCCAACTCTTCCGTCTTAGGTATCATCCAGTCCTTGTACAAGGGTCTCCACCTCCTAATGAAGAAAAGCACTTTCATCAAGACCTGGCTCCTAATGAATAAAACAGCAGAGAACTGTCAGGTCTCAGGTGATTTACTGCAAGAAATCAGGGTGGAATTGGGATTTTAAACTAAGAACAAGATAATTTGCCCTAAAACAGGTTAAAAAATGCAGGAAGGTAAATGAAATGAAAACCAAAGAACAGCATAAGTTACAAGTATTCTGTTTCCTCAGTTACCTACCCTCAACAACACAACTAACTGTGGTATTATATGGAGTACGCCTGAGCCAAGATACATGCAAGAGAAAATTCACAACTTTGCCCTTTCAGTTAGTAAGCTAATACACTAGCATATACTCCCTCCGTCCGGAAATACTTGTCATCAAAATGGATAAAAAGAGATGTATCTAGAACTAAAATACATCTAGATACATCTCCTTTTATCCATTTTGATGACAAGTATTTCCGGACGGAGGGAGTACTACTTACTTGACAAGACAAGAACCGCTGCCATCATTGAAGTTAACTACCCAATTACCCATATTTGCATCCTTCCAAATAACTATCTCTAAAGAGTAGAGAGTATTGAAGGCAAGGCCAGCAAGTTGATTTGTAGTACAACTCTTAGACTGAATAACCAAGTTGATGTTTTGGCAACCAAATTCCAAGTTCAGTAATAATGGACCCGATATTGTTTACTTCTAAATTAATATTCTTAGAAATAAAAAGGGGCATTCTCATTTCTAATTTCTCCTTCCCAGAGTTGATAATCACAAGCATAATTTGATCACCGCCATATGCTCCACAAGCTAGCACATATCTAATAGGCACCAACCTCGATTTTTATTTCACTGGTGCAGAGTTTGTAACTCTGAGTACAATGGCAGATATGGCAGATATCGCGGGCTGTCGTCTCCTCCAAGATCACAGATCTCTTGAACTTTGTGATGATCCATATCATAAGAGAACAATGTATTATCCCAGCCCACAGTTAAGAAGATCACGTTACAGTCTGGATGCATTGCAACCCACTGAAAGCCCAGTATAACATCAATCTCTCTCTCTCCAAATATATATGAAGCGTCGGTGCAATGCTTCAATATCCATTCTTGACCGCGGTAGTTCTCAAGAACAAAAGCTACCAACAGAACCATACCATCTGTTTTAACAAAAGTGGCGAAATGCAAACAACCCTGAGACTTCTGAATGAGAGGAATAGAGCCAACAGCAGGGACAGGTATGTTCCTCCATGTTTTCCCCTCAGTGTCCACCGCAGCTACTATATCCGGATCCATGGCAACAAAATGCAGACAGCCGTTAAGAAACACATCTCCCGAGTGATGACCAACAAGGGAAACACATGCTTCATCATCTTCGGTATCAATCCATCCGTTCTCCTTGTGAACCCATCCTCCTGTTTTAGAGGAATACACCTCCATTCCGGCCTGGCAAATGTCATGACCCTCGGAGAACTCGAACACATGGAAGTGATCCGACACGGCGGGGTCAAAAGCCAGACGTGCCATGCACTCGGTGCCGGCATTGACGGAGTCAGGCAACCGGACCCACTCCTCCGTCGCCGGATTGCACACGACGTAATGGAAGTCATCCTGGCCTTCCCAGCAGCGGCAGAGGAGGAGACCGTTGCAGCAGGACAGCAGGAAGATGTTCTGGTGTTGGGGCAGGAAATCGGAGAGGGGAGAGACCAGAGGGCGGACTGTCCCGATGACGTCGGTGAAATAGGGAGCTGGCGCGGGCTTGCTCTTGGGCATGTAGAAGAAACCCTCGAGGGTCTGGGGCAGCTGCCTTTGGTTGTGCGGGTGCGAGATGATGCCCTGCCAGGTCCTAGAGACGCACATGCAGCGGCGGAGCGACTTGACGGGGAGACGGGAGAGGATCTCGACGAGGAGGTCGTCGGTGAGGCTAGCCACCGTCCGCATCTCGAGCAGCAGAGTGAGACCTGAGGCACCCAGATTTAATGGAGAAATGATCAAGAGATGCGGGAAGAAGATGAAGGAAGGTAGGGATGGTGGATTATGTCTGCTTCGCTCTGCGTACCTGATACGAGGAGGAAGCGTCGGCGGTGACCTTCCGCCGTGGCAGATCGGTACGGTGCGGCGGCGGCGACCTTCCGACGCGGCAGCTAGTCAAGATACGCCGGCGGTGCCGTGCCGCGCAGGAGATGAAGTTGGAACGGCAATCTGCCAGCAGGATCTGCCGCTCCCGCGACGGAGGTAACGAGCGGTGGCCGGTTGCGGTGCCGCCGACCTAGCAACCTCTGCCGACGAAGGGACTGGAGAGGAATGGGATTATGTGCGGTTAGGCTTCAAGCACGCTAGACGGTGGGCTCATGTTGCGGTACCCACCCACTTGAAGACCAATAGCATTTGGGCCTAACAAACTAGGGCCTAGTTTGGCAGCACCATTTTTTCAAAACCATAGTAAACGTAAACCTACCCCTAAAAAAAAAAGTAAACGTAAACCTTAGTATTCCACCAATGCGTGAGCAATGAATACTTCAGTTTTCAGAAACCACAGTTTTTCTCAGTTTTAGCAAAACCACGGAGGTGTTTGGCAAGTGCTGTTTTTCTCACTCTCCCTGGTTTGACCATTGAACCAAGCGCAACTACGTCGAACCTGCTAAGGGAACCGCATGCATGTAGCCTTGGGATGCATGCACTAGTCCCCTCCTCGATGCTAGGATTTGTAGATAGAGTTAACTACTCATCTCTTTTATCTCTTGCGGCATAGAATCGGTTGGTTTACGACTGCTCCAATTAGCGATTGATTTACTCGGCGATCTAATTAGGGCAAGCAAGACCGCGTCGTCCGGCGTTTGCAAGGCTACATTGTCATCCCTGATTCCTCCTCCTCTGACGGATCCGACGTAGACCCATCTCCTGCTGCGGACTCCTACAGCTGCGCCGGCGACCGGAAAGACAAAGGGCCGGCAAGGAAGTGGTGAAGATCCGTATTATTTTTCAAGTTTTTAGATGTAGTTTGAACTTGTCCATAGTATTATGTGTATTATGTGAACTTTGGCTATCTTTTAATGTTTCGACTGTGATTTGTTGATGAACCGATTATGCATTTGTATGTCCACTCATGATGTACGTAGTTTTTATCAACGTTGCATGATTTAGTATAAATATAGAGGACGGAATATAAGATACACGAGTAGGGAGGCGCAGATATAGAGGGTGTCCGGTCGGTGTCCGTGCACGTCCGCAGACGTATAGGAGCCGAATTTGCAAGTCCGGTTGTAGATGCTCTTAATATGCTGCGTGTCCGGAAGCTTGCTTAGGACTACCTTTCAATCTCTCATGAATGAAATCTTTTCCCCTTGCCTCCGGGATCAATCGATCTAATTGTCAATCTAATCTACAGCCTGCCAACGTATTAAAGGGATCAATGACGGCGAATCAACCTGTGATTGAGTTGGTTAGGTGGACAGTGGTATCCCCAACCCACCAGGGTTCAAATCCTGGTGCTCGCATTATTCCTGGATTTATTTCAGGATTTCCGGCAATGCGCTTTCAGTGGGAGGAGACGTTCCCGTCGACGACGAGGCGCCTACGGTGACTTCGTAAATCTCAAGATGATATGCCGGCTCAGTCTCTCGGAGGTGCTCATAGGGATAGGGTGTGCGTGTGTGCGTTCATAGGGGTGAGTGTATGCGCGTGTATATGAGCGCTTGTGTCTGTACTGATGCTAAAAAAAAGGATCAATGACGGAGTAGTCCCCTTCAAAAAAAAATGACGGAGTAGTCAAACGGAGGTCGAACGTAGGAGTGGCAGAGTAGTCAACACAGAAGAGTACATACTTTTCTTCCCATGTTGGCTGCACAGAGACAAAGCAGTGGCGGATGATAACGGTTGGAAGAAGTCAAGCGAGCGTTTCTCAGTTTACAGAAAAAAGAGGTTAGGACCTTTTTCTCAAATACCACAAAAAAACCACAGTATCAGATATACTACAGTTATAAAACTGGAGTATTAATTGATGCCAAACACGTCAAAGTATTTAATACCGTGTTTTTTCTCAAAACCGCAATATTCTTGTAAAACCTTGGAAATATGAAAGTGCAACTATCCCTGGGTTGTTTTGGTATGATTTACAACATATAGCTCACTGAACTAATGACATTTCAAGATAAATATTTCAGAAAAGTTCAATGATCGGCATGGCATGGATAAGGATTATGGACCCCACAAAATGCTAAGGATAAAAGATTGGCTCAAGCTCTAAAGTTCAAGACTCTACTTTTTCTATTTTAGTAATCCAAGATCACATTGAGTCTATAGGAAAGCCAATATTATTAAAAGGGGATAAGGTGTTTCTTAATGACTTGCTTGCTCAAAATGCTTAGTGATATGCTCCAAAGCCCTCAACCACTTTCTCATATCCACATTTGTCCAAAACCAAAAGTCAAACTCGACCCCATCAATTTGATCCATCCGGCGCCACTGAGTTCATTTGACATAGCCACTGTTAGAAATCCTAGTTTTTTCGGTCTCACCGATAGGGATCTTGGTCTCACCGAGATGGGGTCACTACTAGGAAAAGGCCTACTAATGGCGCACCAGTTTTGCCTACTAATGGCGCATCACTGGTGCGCCATTACTAGCACGCCATTAGTAATTTTTACTAATGGCGCACCACTGATGCGCCATTAGTATCTGGTATACTAATGGCGCACCACTGGTGCGCCATTAGTATAGGCCACGGTGCGCCATTAGTATAGGCCACTGGTGCGCCATTAGTATAGGCAACGGTGCGCCACTAGTATTTTTGAATTTTGAAGGCGGGAAAATAGTAGTGGCGCACCGTCTAACCCCCACCGTGCGCCATTGCTATTTTTGAATTTTGAATTTGGATCTGGATCGTGATTTTTTTGCCCATTTTTTGCTAGTTTTTTTTGCTCGTTTTTTGGCATGATATTATTTCAAATTTTGTTCCTGTTTTTGGATCTTGTACGTTCTTTTGCCGTGTTCTTTTGCCGGAGAGGAGTTCGCCGGAGAGGAGGAGGAGGAGGTCACCGGAGAGGCGCTCTCCTACATCGCCGGAGAGGAGGAGGAGGTCGCCGGAGAGGAGTTCACCGAAGCATCGGAGAGGAGGAAGGAGAAACCATGAGAGAATGGGAGGAGAGGAGGGAGGAGGAGCTCACCGGAGAGGAGGGAGGAGAAACCGTGAGGGGAGGGGAGGGGAGGAGAGGAGGGAGGAGGAGCTCACCGGAGAGGAGGGAGGAGAAACCGTGAGGGGAGGGGAGGGGAGGAGAGGAGGGAGGAGGAGCTCACCGGAGAGGAGGGAGGAGAAACCGTGAGGGGAGGGGAGGGGAGGAGAGGAGGGAGGAGGAGCTCACCGGAGAGGAGGGAGGAGAAACCGTGAGGGGAGGGGAGGGGAGGAGAGGAGGGAGGAGGAGCTCACCGGAGAGGAGGGAGGAGAAACCGTGAGGGGAGGGGAGGGGAGGAGAGGAGGGAGGAGGAGCTCACCGGAGAGGAGGGAGGAGAAACCGTGAGGGGAGGGGAGGGGAGGAGAGGAGGGAGGAGGAGCTCACCGGAGAGGAGGGAGGAGAAACCGTGAGGGGAGGGGAGGGGAGGAGAGGAGGGAGGAGGAGCTCACCGGAGAGGAGGGAGGAGAAACCGTGAGGGGAGGGGAGGGGAGGAGAGGAGGGAGGAGGAGGTTCCCGGAGAGGAGGAGGTCGCCGGAGAGGAGGAGGAGGTCGCCGGAGAGGAGGAGGAGGTCGCCAGAGAGGGAGAAGGAGGTCGCCGGAGAGGAGGAGGAGGTCGCCGGAGAGGAGAAGGAGGTCGCCGGGGAGGAGGAGAAGGAGTGGAGGAGAGGAGAGGAGGAGATGGAGTGGAGGAGAGGTGGAGTGGAGGAGGTGCGCCCAGCCATATATACGACATACTAATGGCGCACCATGGGCCGGTGCGCCATTAGTAACTTTTTTTTATTTTTTGACTTATTTTGAATTTGGAAGGCGGGAAGATACTAATGGCGCACCATGGGCCGGTGCGCCATTAGTATTTTTTTATTTTTTGACTTATTTTGAATTTTGAAGGCGGGAAGATACTAATGGCGCACCATGGGCAGGTGCGCCATTAGTAACTATTTTTTTATTTTTTTGACTTATTTTAAATTTTGAAGGCGGGAAGATACTAATGGCGCACCATGGGCAGGTGCGCCATTAGTAACTATTTTTTTATTTTTTTGACTTATTTTAAATTTTGAAGGCGGGAAGATACTAATGGCGCACCATGGGCAGGTGCGCCATTAGTGAGTTTGAATTTTTTTGAATTTTTTTGCCTCTCCAGATCTTAAAAGCCCCGTATCTTTTTTTCTGTTAGGTTTTTGAGGATTTTGAAAATGTTTAACGGGGTTCCCCCGGTTAAATTCGGATGTAATTTTTCGAGTAAATGATTTTTCATATAAAAAACTTTTTCATCCGAGTTAGTATGCAAAAGTTATGCCCATTTTTACAAATTCTCGAGAGATTCTGCAAATGAAGTCGAAGTTCATATTTGCAAATTTTCCCAACAACTAGACCACATATCACATGGCAAACTTATTTTCTTTTATTTTTTTGACATTTTCATCATTTTCTTTTATTTTTTTTAAAACTGAAAAGGCGATCCAAGGGGGGGGGGGCACCGTGGGGTGGTGCGCCATTACTAGTTAAAACTAGTAATGGCGCACCGAGACATGGTGCGCCATTAGTAACAAAATTTTTTTATTTATTTTTTACTTTTTTTTTTCAAAACTACTAATGGCGCACGACGGATGTGGTGCGCCATTACTATGTCAATTAGTAATGGCGCACTATGCATCGGTGCGCCATTAGTAACAAATTTTTTTTTATGTTTTTTTTGAAACTACTAATGGCGCACCACACACCATGTGCGCCATTAGTAATATATTACTAATGGCGCACCGAGACATGGTGCGCCATTAGAATATAGTAATGGCGCACCACATCACAGGTGCGCCATTAGTAGCCATTCCATCTATAGCCCTTTTTGTAGTAGTGGGTTGCAAACTCTCTGTTTCCCTTCGTAACATTTTGGTCCAACCGAAATGAGCGATCGGTCCCACCGAGGCTGCAATGCAAACTCTCTGTTTCCTTTTCGTAACGCTTCGGTCCCACCGAGACGAGCGAATCGGTCCCACCGAGTTTGCCTGACCAACTCTCTGGTTAGCTTATTACCAAAGTCTGTCCAACCGAGTTTGTGTAATCGGTTCAACCGAGATTACGCTATGCACTAACCCTAATGATATCAATCCCACCGAGATGACATGTCGGTCCCACAGAAATTGTCTAACGGTCACATATGAACTGAATCGGTCCGACCGAGATTTCTGATCCAGTCCAACCGAGTTTGTTGTAATGTGTGTAACGGTTAGATTTTGTGTGGAGGCTATATATACCCCTCCACCCTCTCCTCATTCGTGAGGGAAACCATCAGATTGTGCCTACACTTCCACTATCCATTTTCTGAGAGAGAGCCACTTACTCATGTGTTGAGACCAAGATATTCCATTCCTACCATATGAATCTTGATCTCTAGCCTTCCCCAAGTTGCTTTCCACTCAAATCAGCTTTCCACCAAATCCAATCCTATCAGAGTGAGTTGAGTGTTGGGGAGACTATCATTTGAAGCACAAGAGCAAGGAGTTCATCATCAACACACCATCTATTACCTTTTGGAGAGTGGTGTCTCCTAGATTGGTTAGGTGTCACTTGGGAGCCTCCGACAAGATTGTGAGTTGAACCAAGGAGTTTGTAAGGGCAAGGAGATCGCCTACTTCGTGAAGATCTACCCTAGTGAGGCAAGTCCTTCGTGGGCAATGGCCATGGTGGGATAGACAAGGTTGCTTCTTCATGGACCCTTCGTGGGTGGAGCCCTCCGTGGACTTGCGCAGCCATTACCCTTCATGGGTTGAAGTCTCCATCAACGTGGGTGTACGATAGCACCACCTATCGGAACCACGACAAAAACATCCGTGTCTCCTATTGCGTTTGCACTCTCCAAACCCTTCCCTTTACATTCTTGCAAGTTGCATGCTTTACTTTTCGCTTCTTATATACTCTATGCATGCTTCCTTGAATTGTGTTAAGATTGCTTGACTGGTGCTAAGTTATTAAAATCTGCCAAGAACTAAAATTGGGAAAAGGTTAAGTTTTTATTTTGTCCAGTAGTCTAATCACCCCCCCTCTAGACATACTTTCGATCCTACAATTCGCATCAAAGCTTTGGTCTCCATTTTCCTTGATTTCCATAGCTTTTGGTGATCATAGCCTTGGTTTCACAACCTAGGAGAGTATGGCGTCTGGCGAGGGAAATTACCACCGTAGAGGTCCTTACTTTGATGGTACTAATTTTGCTAGTTGGAAGCATAAGATGAAAATGCATATTCTTGGACATAACCCCGTTGTTTGGGCTATTGTGTGTATTGGCTTGCAAGGTGAATTATTTGATGGGAGAGAACCGAACCATGAAGTTACCGTGGAAGAGTTGAAGATGCTGCAATACAACGGTCAAGCTTGTGATATCCTCTTCAACAGATTGTGCCCCGAAGAATTCAACAAAATCAGACGCCTTGAGAATGCAAAGGATATTTGGAGTACTTTGATTGATATGCACGAAGGTACCGACTCCGTCAAGGAATCCAAATTGGATGTGCTTCAAAGTCAACTTGACAAGTTCAAAATGAAGGATGGTGAAGGTGTCGCTGAAATGTACTCTAGGCTTGCTCTCATCACAAATGAGATTGCCGGCTTAGGAAGTGAAGAGATGACCGACAAATTCATCATCAAGAAGATCCTAAGAGCCTTGGATGGAAAATATGATACCGTGTGCACATTGATCCAAATGATGCCCAGTTACAAAGATCTCAAGCCAACGGAAGTCATTGGAAGAATTGTTGCTCATGAGATGTCACTCAAGGATAAGGAAGAGCTTCACAACAAGTCAAGTGGTGCTTACAAAGCCTCATGTGATGCTCCTACATCATCAAGTGAGAAACAAACCTTCAATGAGGAATTGAGCTTAATGGTGAAAAACTTCAACATGTTCTACAAGAGTAGAAGCAAGGAAAGAAGCTCCAAGTCAAGGTCCTACAATGACAAAAGATCTTCGAGTCGTGAACATAATTGCTTCAATTGTGGAAGACCCGGACACTATTCCAATGAGTGTACGACTCCTTACAAAAGGAGAGAAGATTCACCCAAAAGGAGAAGTAGAAGAGAAGAATCACCACCAAGAGAGAGGAGGAGTAGAGATGATCACTATGAACGAAGAACCTCCCGGAGAAGCAAGGATTCGGAAAGGAAGGACAATTCATCAAAGAGCTACACAAAGCGAAGACATCAAGCTCATGTTGGTGAATGGGTATCCGGTTCCGACTCCGACCATCACTCCGAGAGAAGCTATCACTCTAACCCCGAATATACTCAAGATGAAGGTGTTGCCGGTCTAGCACTTGTGTCAACCAACTCCTACGGCATATGTGACTCGCCAAATGAAGAATTGGATGATGCTTCATGGCTAAAGTCCCAAAGGTATCACACCCCGAGTATGTTGATTTCAATAGTGATGAAGATGACTTGTTAGTTGATGACGATTTACTTGTTGACAACTCTAGTGATGAATACTATGATGAAACGTCAATTAATCATGCTAATCAAGATGAAACGAATGACAATGACAAGGAGAAGATTGAGCGTCTAACTAAAGAACTAAACGCTCTTAAGTTACTCATGAAACTACCTTGGAAGGTCATCGAGAACTTTTAAAGACTCATGAGAAGTTACGCTTTGAAAAGCTAAACCTTGAGCAAGAGCATGAGTTTTTAAAGGCAATCAATGATGATCTTCGCAAGAAAAGTTCTTCTTACATTGCCAAGCATTTACTCTTATATACTTACATGCCACAAGTCAACTCTGGTAACAAGAGTAAGAAAGATTCTTCTTCTAGTAACAATAATCATGCTAAATCCAATGTTGTTGCTTCTAGTAGTTCTCTTGATTCCACTAATGATTCTCTTAGCCAAGTTACACTTGAGCAAGAAAATAGTCTATTGAAGGGAATTATAGAGATGGGTGTCTACAAAGTCTTGCCGGGAGTAAGCAATTCAAAGAAATTGTACGCAAGCAAGGAAGGCGCCGGAAGAATCAAGGTGTTGGTTTTGAACGAAACTTCAATGCCAATGGAGTTGAGTGGGAAGAAGATCAATACCCCAAGACAAAGTTTGTTCCCCAACAAGAGAAGTATTACCCTAGTTCTTTCCAAGGGGCACAAGCTCAATATGATGTTCCACCACAAGACCACAACCAAAAAGGCAAGCACAAGCTTCAAGAGGAGATTGATGCATTTGAAGAAGCTCCCAAGGCCTTGGTCAAGTGGGTTCCCAAGGCTACATCAAGTTCTACTTCATCAAGTTCCACTACTACCCCAAGGATTCCCATCAAGATGATGTGGATCCCAAAGAAGAAGAACTACAGAGTTCTTGAGGGTGACTCCGCCAACATTCTTCACTCTCATCATTTTGGCAAGGACAAGTGCAATCAACTTTCACATCTTGCACTAGTTCAAGGAGTCACAAACCCTCTTGTTGGTAAGACAAGGGACAAGGTAACCTAATGCTTTCATGGACATCATCTTGTGCGTGCATCACTCTATGTCTATGGATATCCTTGTTTGTTCCTTGTGGGACTAATCCGTGTAGGTATTGAAAGTGCAACTCACCCAATGGATTGCTTCAAATGATCTACAACAACATTAAGCATCCACATCTTCAACACCTACATGAAGTCATAATCGACAAAACCCAAGGTTAGTTCATCCCTCTTAAGGGGGGATTTTACATCTAGGGAGAGCTTTACTCCAAAATTGAGCTAACGATGTGAACACAACAATGCTTTATATAAAAGTGGTAACCCCACTTGTGCTTAAACGATGAGTATGACCTATGATCAAATGTTCTCATTTGACTCCTAAGTCAATATACTCATATATAGATGACATAGTCATCGCCAATTGCTTGATAGATGCTAGTATTGGTTGTGCATGCTTTGTCACATTTGTCATTTGCCATTTCATTGTGTGAGCATGTCATTTGCATATTTTACTCATTCGAGGACATCCACTTGTTTTTTTGAATGTTTGGTTTCTTTTTCTTTTGCCAAGTGGGTGGGCAAGAATGTCTAAGAACCTTCTCTAGCTATCTATGCTATTCTCATCTCAAATTCTATTCATGCTACATCACAAAGTTTGATCAAGTCAGATTCAAAACACTCTGTGTGAGGAGCACTCGGAGTCCCCGATTTGTCATAGACTTAAACTTCCAAAACCTCTTTGTGCATTTCGGTCTGACCGAGAAATCCATTTCGATCACACCGAGTTCACTAAGTTGATCTAGGTTTTCATCTCGGTGCAACCGATTTGAACACTTCGGTCACACCGAGTTGCAGCAACCGCTTGCGATTTTGCAATCTCGGTGTCACCGAGTTGTTCCACTCGATCACACCGACAGGGTTGGGATATATATACCCACATGTGAGATTTTGGAAATTACTTCAAATCCTCTCAGTCCGCGTGTGTCCTGCTCTGCCCCCTCGGGTCTCCGGATCGTATTCCCGCCGCCAACGACCTCCCGCCGTTGGAATCTGCTGCCCTCGATGGAATCTATTCCGCCGTCGCCATCGTAGCGAACACTCGTCATTCTAGGGTATGTGTTCGACCCCTTGTGCTGTCATTTTCACTCCGATTACTAGCACAAGGTCAATGCCATGTTTCTTGCCACGAATGAGATTAATCTATCCAGCTAAATCTTCCTTAGGTCTAGATTGATTCAAAAAATTTAGGGTTAGCTCTCCGCAGAACTCATCTCGGACCGACCGAGATGTAGAGGTCGGTGTCGGTGTCAAAACCGGCGGATCTCGGGTAGGGGGTCCCGAACTGTGCGTCTAGGCGGATGGTAACAGGCGACAAGGGACACGATGTTTTTACCCAGGTTTGGGCCCTCTCGATGGAGGTAATACCCTACTCCTGCTTGATTAATATTGATGATATGGGTAGTACAAGAGTAGATCTACCACGAGATCGTAGAGGCTAAACCCTGGAAGCTAGCCTATGGTATGATTTTTGTGCGTCCTACAGACTAAAACCCTCCGGTTTATATAGACACCGGATAGGTTAGGCTTACACCGAGTCGGTTACAATGGTAGGAGATCTACATATCCGTATCGCCAAGCTTGCCTTCCACGCCAAGGAAAGTCCCATTCGGACACGGGACGAAGTCTTCAATCTTGTATCTTCATAATCTTGGAGTCCGGCCGTGATGATAGTTCGGCTATCCGGACACCCCCTAGTCCAGGACTCCCTCAGTAGCCCCTGAACCAGGCTTCAATGACGACGAGTCCGGCGCATTGATTGTCTTTGGCATTGCGAGGCGGGTTCCTCCTCCGAATACTTCATAGAAGGTTTTGAACACAAGGATAGTGTCTGGCTCTGCAAAACAAGTTCCACATACCACCGTAGAGAGAATAACTTTTTGCACAGATCTGCTGACGTATTCCGCGGTGTGACATCACTCCACGGCCAGGCCTTTTATATGAATCGTGTTTTACTGTTCCACCTCAGCGCGTTTAGCGAGGCGGTTTCCCTGGCACGTCTTATCAAAGCATAGATCGTGCCCCCTTATTCCGGGATTCTCATCAATACGGACGTGGGTAACCCAACCGTGCCCGTTGGCGCGCCTCCTCTATCAGAGGCGAGTCCTAATCGACCACGGGGAAGGCTCTTGGTATTCAACCTCTTTATAATGAGACCAAGGCCCTCTTCCTTTTTACACCCTCCATCGAGTTCGCCTCGCGCTTCGAGTTCCAACACCCAAAGCTTCAGATCTAGGCGCTTCAGACCTTCGACAATGTCCGGCTCCGGCCAACTTGGCCGGTGGATAGCTTCTTCCGCCGCAGAAGAAGATGTGCTAAAGCTGCGAGACGCCAGATATCTGACCGGCGAGATTTTGCATAGGCTGCCTGCTCCAGGGCAGGTCATTCCCACTCCCGAGCCCGGCGAGAGCGTGGTGTTCGTGTCACACTTCCTTCGGGGTTTAGGCTTCCCGACGGATCCCTTTGTGCGGGGGCTCATGTTTTATTATGGGCTGGATTTCCATGACTTGAATCCGGAGTCAATCCTCCATATCTCGTCATTCATTGTCGTATGTGAGGCCTTCCTCCATATTACCCCTCACTTTGGATTGTGGCTCAAGACCTTCAAGGTGGAGCCAAAGATGATCGAGGGGCAGCAAGCAGAGTGCGGAGGGGCGGTCATAAGCAAATGTGCTGATGCTCCGTGGCCCGAGGGCTCTTTTCAAGAGGAGCTTGGTTTGTGGCAACGGGAGTAGTTTTACATTACCGCTCCCCGGGGCACCAAATGGGCGGCGCTTCCTGCCTTCTGCTCAGGTCCACCACAGCGGCTGGCGTCATGGGTCAACAAGGGGATCGACTGGGGGCCGTCCAAGGACGTTCCTTTGTTGCAGGGCCGTATTCGAGACCTCCAAGAAAGAGAGATCAATTTGGTTGCAGTGGCGCAGGTTATGTTGATTCGGCGCCTTCTGCCCTGCAAACGTCGTCCCCTCCGCTTGTGGGAATTTAATCCGGAGGGACCACGAGCTCTCCAAAATTTTATGGGTACGACGCCCGTGGAGATGTATAAACTTTTCTTCGGATCACAAGAGAAGTGTCCGGACCTGACTGAGGATGCAGGACTAAGCTGCAATCGCCCAGATACTCAAGTAAGTAGTCCGGTAACCGGACAGGCTGTTCATTCGTTTGCCATATATATATGTGCCCTTTAAAGGAGCCGTTTCTTGAACAGGAGTGGATAGCCAAGGCAAAGTTGATAAGGTGTCCGACTCCCCTCCCAGAGACCACGCCGGATCCCATGCTGACCAAGATGTTGAAGGCCGCGCCTTTTGAAGAAGGCGAAGGGGGGAGCGGAGAAGCAACTGCCTCTATGAAGGAGGCTATCAAGGAAGGAGGGATTAAAAGCCGCGCCCTCCGAGGAGAGAAGAGGACCGCTTCGGAAGATCCGGAGGTCAAGGCCTCAAAGAGGGGAAAGGAGTCTTCGCCAGAGAGTCCGGCGCTGGGAAGTAACCCAGCCGCACTATTTCCCCAAGGGGATCAGCCCTCCAGTGAGCCGTAAGTAAAAAGAAGGGGTCTTGTAAATAAGGAACATCCCTGCATTTATTTATGAAGATAACCGAAATTGTACCTTGTAGTTCGGACCTCAGCCCTTCTCAGCAGAGCTCGTCTTCGGGGGATCTTCTTCCGGAGATGATGGAGAACGAAACGCCACCACCTGTCGCACCCTCATGCGAGGCGGACGACCATGAGGTGTCGTCACGGAGGGTTCCCCCAAGTCCGGCGGGGCCGGAAGGTCCGGCGCCGAGTGGTGTGCGGTCGGAGGAGCTGAAGGATCTGCTCGGGCGAGCGGCTATCTCAGAAGATCACCGTGTGCTAATGGGTATCGTGATTGAAAGAATTGCATCCGCGGAGAGCGGGTTGCATGAAGCCGTCAGAAGCTTACTGACGGGGTTCGAGGTACGCAAAAATGATGTACCTTCTGACAGTTATGCATATAGAATGCGCCCTATATAGATAGTAGCCCCTGAGACTCGGTATGTGCCGAACTAAAATGATGTACCTTCTGACAGTTATGCATATAGATAGCGTGCCGAGGATCAAAATCTCAGTTATAACATATCGCCGCTCCTAAATAGGTGGCGGGGCGTCCGGTCGCCAGCCAGACTAATGAATATGCCGAACTAAAGCGGCAACTTGACGAGGTGGATGCGGACATCGCGCTGATCAATAAACGTTTTGACGAGTCACAAGGTATGTGACTTCCACGCGGACACCTGGTAAGGGAGCTTGACGCCCATGCCTTACTACTTGTATGCTTAATGCAGATGGTGCCGCTGCTGTGGAGGAGCTACGGGCGGAACTCACCCGAGCGAAAGAGCAAGCCAGAAATAGTAATGCGGCCGCTTTAAAGGCGGCCGAAGAGCTGGAAGCCGAACGGGCTGCTCACTGCCGAAGCAAAGAGGAAATGGCCGATATGACCAGAAAGTTGAAGAATACGACCGATCGCTGCGAGGTTCTTGAAAAAGAACGTCAAGCGGAACAAGAGGGCCTGAAAAAGGCCGCCGCCGAATCCAAGGATGCCCGCTCGGCTTTGAGAGCTGCCAAGGAGGAGCTGAGTCAGGCCGGGGCTATTGCGGCTGGGAAACCGTTTCTGCTGCGGAGGAAATATATGGATCCCAAGTATGCTCAGTTGGACAAGTTGTGGAGTTCGGAGGATGCTTATCAGGACTTAGCGGCGAGTGCTGCGGACGCGATTGAGCACTTCCGGGGCCAGAAGGGGCACAGAAGGGAAGAGCTATATTGGTCGCAATTCCATAGTCCAAAGCGTCCTCTTCCGTTGACCGATCGGTTGGACGAATGGGCCGAACTGAATCAATTATTCGGACTTGCCATGAAGCATGTCATGACTCATTTGTGGCCGGGCGGACCCCAGCCGAAGAGTTATTTTGATTTAGTGCAGCAGTTCCTTGGTGCGGTACCGCACATCGACGCAATGAAGCGGTCGGCGTGTATTGAGGGAGCGTGGATGGATCTGGCCCATGTCAAGACATACTGGGCAGAGATGAAGGCCACCGATGTTGCATCCCAAGATTCGGACAGAAGCCGAGTACCTGCCGAGCACTACTTTGAGGAAGTCCTGCAGGGCGCTCGTTTAATAGAGACGCAGTGCTCGAAGGATATTATGTTTAAATGACATGTATGATTTGTGAAAACAATGTTTCAATAGAATATAAGAGCTTTTTATACTAGTGCATTCAAGTAGTAAACTACTCCCTGTGCGGCCGTTTATGTATATGTATATATAACCTGAAAGATTGCAGTCCTTGGCTTCAGCCCCCACGCACATAGTGCGGGGGTGTTTGCAAAGAAGGCGCTTTTTCACATTTAATCCAACGTCTTGGTCCTGTTAAGGAGGTGGTAGCATAGCAAACTAGGCAACCGTACTATAATGCTTTATCACTTTCACTTAGCCATAGGAGTTCAAGGGTGGGGCTACTATATAGCCCCTGGGGGCACCGCACTCTCCCGAATTCGGGGTGCGTATGTGCCTGACCGAAAACCGGTACTTCGTTAATGCGGAGGAATTCTAAACATTCCGGTGAGTCATCGAGTGGTTGACCAGTCTCTCGCTACATCATGACAGTCAGTTTTCGGCTTTCTCTACTGAGGTGCTCGCCCGGCCGAACCGGGGCACAATCGCAGTAGTTCTCCTGGTGCCGCGTTAGCCGATAGAGCGGAACGGAAGGCAGCAAAACACAGGAGCCGGGCAAATCCAACATTTGACCAAAGACATGATTCGGAGCTGATGCATATAAGGCCTAACTCGAGACGCCGAACACTCCCTAAGGTATTCGGTCTTTTAAAAAAAAAAACAGGAAGAATAATGCCCTGAGCCCCTGGTGTCCGGGTACGCGCAAAAATTCTGGTGCGGCCAATGACAAAACGCCAGCCTCCTCCTCGGTTATAGTAAGAAACCGGGGGATGTATATCAACAAGAGACAGTAAAAAAGGTTTACGCAGGGTCTTAATCTGAAAAGAATCCTTGCAACGGGTCCCTACTGCACGTCTCCGCCTGTGTCTCCGTTGTGCCGTATCCTGGACGGGTGTAGCACGTTGTTCATCTGTAAAAGAGAGGAATTTAGTTTTAAAAGAAAAGGATCATGCAAAAGATGTACTTTATATTAAATAAACAGAGTACGATTCGAAGAAGTGAATAAAATTGAGCTTTATTGTCTCTTGTTGTACATGCATGCAGCCCCTTGTATGGGGGTATGCCACTAGTAGGCGCCGAACTCGTCTAGCCGTGTCCGGGGTTTGAATGACCTATTCAGGTTCTTTGACTAGCGGAGCCGGATAGGTGTGGGGCTGTCAAGGCAGTCTCACGTTCTTCCGTGCTCGAGTAACACTTAATACTCCCTTTTAATGAGATGATGCCGCGTGGACCAGGCATTTTAAGTGTTAGAGACGCATAATGCGGTATTGCGTTAAAGCGGGCGAAAGCTTCTCGTCCCAATAGTGCTTGATGGCTACTTTTAAATGGGGAGACATGGAAGACTAACTTTTCGCGACGGAAGTTGTCGGATGGACCGAACACAACTTCCAGCAGTAGGGAGCCCGTACAATGGGCATATGGGCCTGGCATTACCCCTTTAAAGGAGGTGTTGCTATGGTGAATTTTGGTTGGGTCTATCCCCATCCTGCGGATTGTGTCCTGATATATCAGGTTTATGTCACTGCCGCCATCCATGAGGACTTGTGTAAATTGAAATCCCTTGATTATAGGATTCAATATCAAGGCAGTCCATCCTGCGTTCCGGATACTTTCGGAGTAGTCCTGATGGTCGAAGGTGATTGGTTTTGACAACCAGTGTTGGTGCTCCGCTAGGGTAGTATGTGCGGCGCGCGTCTTGATGGGCGCCGCTCTGTTGTTTCCTTTTATCACGTGAAGTGAGTTTACTGCTTTGACTTCTTGTGGGAAATTCTTTTGTTTTCCGGGGCTCTGCTGGTGGTGCTTGTCATCATCTTCGCTTGGTGTGTTGAGCCCCTTGTGTTCGGCCTTGAGTCTGCTGGACTGTTTGAAGACCCTACAATTTCTATGGGTATGGTTTGCAGGCCTCCCGGGAGTACTGTGGATTTGACATATCTTGTCCAAGATTTTGTTGAAGTTGGATAGCTCATCGCTATTGTCCTTAAGGGGCAGTTTTTTATTGTTCTGCCGTGAGGTTTTGAATCCGGCGTTGACTGCCGTGCTCTTTGGACCGTTTCCTTTAATCCGGCGCTGGTCCTTGTTGCGCCGTGGTTTCCCGTTTCCATCCCTGACTTCGGATGTACTTGGGTCGCTGGTGCTGCATCTTGCTAGCCAGCTATCCTCTCCCGCGCAAAAGCGGGTCATGAGGCTTGTTAATGCGGCCATTGTTCTTGGCTTTTCTTGGCCGAGGTGTCTGGCGAGCCATTCGTCTCGGACGTTGTGTTTGAAGGCTGCTAAGGCTTCGGCGTCCGGACAGTCGACTATTTGGTTCTTTTTGGTAAGGAACCTGTTCCAGAATTTCCGGGCTGACTCTCCGGGCTGTTGAGTTATGTTACTTAGATCGTCTGCATCCGGAGGGCGGACATAGGTCCCCTGAAAATTTGCCCGAAACGCATCCTCGAGCTCTTCCCAGCTTCCAATGGTATTTTCGGGAAGGCTTTTAAGCCAATGCCGAGCTGGCCCTTTGAGTTTGAGGGGTAAGTATTTTATGGCGTGGAGATCATCTCCTCTAGCCATGTGTATGTGGAGGATGTAATCCTCAATCCAGACTCAGGGTCTGTTGTTCCGTCGTATGCCTCTATGTTTACGGGTTTGAATCCTACTGGAAATTCATGATCCAGTACCTCATCGGTGAAACATAGGGGATGTGCGGCGCCCCTGTATTTGGGTGTGCCGTGATGTTCGGATATTTGGCGTGTTGCATTGCTTTGAAGAGCTTGCTTTCTCGGCCCATAGACGGACCTAACTGGGCCATCCTTTTGATGTGAATCCTTATGCGGATCGTGTACCGGCTTGTGTGCGGCGCCATTTGCCGCTCTCTTTTTGCCGTGGGGTCGTCCATCCGACCGGGTGGCCTTCTTGTTTTTTGATTGTGGGGGATCTACGGCCTCCTCATCAAATTTGGGTAGTAGCTTTCTCTTCGGGTAGCTCTTTGTTCGGCGACTGTCGCCGTATTTGTCTGCAGTGTTGAATACTTTGTTCCATCTGATTCTGAGTGCATCTTCCGCTGTTGTGAGCTTCCGCTTCTGCTTTTTCAGGCTACACGCAGTGGTGACGAGCCTTTTGTGGAGGTTATTCTGCTCCAACAATTTGTCCGGCGTGGGATCGTCCGGACTGTTATCTTCGCCGGGGACGGGTTGTTTATCCAAGTTGTCTTGTTCGGATGATTGCTCGATAGCATGTTCGTCGCCCACCGATTCGCCCTGCTCTATGGCTGGGTCTTTGTTGAGGCGGGACTTGGTTCGGCGTTTACGTTGCTGTTTTGACTGCTTTTCGAGGGATTTATCCTTCGTAGCGTCCCGCTGTTCCTCGTCTTCATTTCCTTTAGGTGTATCCACCGTGTATACATCGTGGGATGAGGTGGTTGTCCAGCATCCTATAGGCGCTGGTTCATGGTTGTCTCCGACATCGTTGTCCATACCGTCGATGTCTTCAGAGTCGAAATCGAGCACGTCGTGTAAGCTTTCGACAGTGGCTACGAAGTGGGTGGTGGGTGGGCGTTGAATTTCTTCGTCGAACGCGTCCCAACCTTCCTGACCGTAGTCCGGCTAGGGCTCTCCGGATAAAGAGAGAGATTTTAGTGAATTCAGGATGTCGCCAAAGCGTGAGTGCTGAAAGATGTCCGCGGCAGTGAACTCCATGACCGGCGCCCAATCGGATTCGATTGGTAGGGGCGCGGAGGGTTCGGAGTCCGGAGAGGAGTCCGGCACCCTGGAGTCAAGGTCTTCGCAAAGGACAGGGATGGAGTTCGGCTCAATCGCCGTAGAGATCGTAGCCCCCGAGGCGGTGTCCAGCCACTCGTCCTCGATCGGGGAATCCGGCTCCTGATTAAGGGTCGGGGCGGGTATTGGTGCGGCCTCCAGGACACTGTTCAGCGGCAGAGCTAGATCGTGCCCATCGAGACAGTGCGGCGCGCTTGGCTGTGGTTTGAATCCGTCGAAGATCAAGTCTCCGCGGACATCGGCCGTATAGTTCAAACTTCCAAATCTGACCTGATGGCCAGGGGCGTAGCTTTCGATCTGCTCCAGATGGCCAAGCGAATTGGCCCGCAGTGCAAAGCCGCCGAATACGAAGATCTGTCCGGGGAGAAAAGTCTCACCCTGGACTGCGTCGTTGTTGATGATCGAAGGATTCATCGGGCCTATCAGTGATGACACAGAGGAACTCTCAATGAAAGCACCAATCTCGGTGTCAAAACCGGCGGATATCGGGTAGGGGGTCCCGAACTGTGCGTCTAGGCGGATGGTAACAGGAGACAAGGGACACGATGTTTTTACCCAGGTTCGGGCCCTCTCGATGGAGGTAATACCCTACTCCTGCTTGATTAATATTGATGATATGGGTAGTACAAGAGTAGATCTACCATGAGATCGTAGAGGCTAAACCCTAGAAGCTAGCCTATGGTATGATTGTTGTGCGTCCTACGGACTAAAACCCTCCGGTTTATATAGACACCGGATAGGTTAGGGTTACACCGAGTCGGTTACAATGGTGAGATCTACATATCCGTATCGCCAAGCTTGCCTTCCACGCCAAGGAAAGTCCCATCCGGACACGGGACGAAGTCTTCAATCTTGTATCTTCATAATCTTGGAGTCCGGCCGTGATGATAGTTCGGCTATCCGGATACCCCCTAGTCCAGGACTCCCTCAGTCGGTCTCACCGATTCGGCTTAGGCCATTGCACATGCGCTTTTCGGTCTGACCGAAACATGCATATCGGTGTGACTGAATTTAGGATTCTATGAAACCCTAGCAATCTCGGTGCCACCGAACTGTGAGTCGGCCCATCCGAGATCACTAGTTTAGGTTCCAAAAGTTGCTTCGGTATCACCGAGTTTGTCAATTCGGTAGCTCTGAGATCACTTCTGTAGAGAACTAAAACTATGTTTTTGACTCAATTTAATTTGCAAAACCTATGTCTTTGTGATGCTCATCTACTCTACCTCATCTATAACCTATTCACAGGGTCTGCTGACAGTTTGCCTGCAAGATGCCTGACCAGAGTGGCAGCCAGAACATGGGTGAACAGCAAGAACAGTTGAGTGAGGGCACAAGTCCCTCCAGCAGCTATGATGGGGACAGCAGGAGCACACCTAGTAACTTGCCCAAGGCAGCTACTAGAACAAGGAAGAAGAGAAATTCTGATTCAGAGGATGAGGACTATATTGCAGCTGAGGATGAGGCCACTTCCAAGAAGAAGGTAGTGAAGAAGGAGTTTGGCACTGCTGCTTCAACCAAGCCAGGGTTGAACAAGAAGGCACCAGCAAAAAGAGTTCCTATGTCAAAGGCCAGAGCCTCCACTCAAGAAACTTTGGGATCTGAAACCATAGAGGCTACTGCAGAAGGGAAAAAGAGGAAAGAGAGGGTCAAGAAGACCACTGCCAAGATCATTTTTAAAACCCTCTATGATGAGAGATGCTGATGAGGAAGATGAAGATGAAGAGGATGCTGCTCCAGCTCCTAAGGCTCAGAACCTCATGGGAGATGCTATTAAGTTAGGGGCTGCTCCTAAGCCCAAACTTGCTCCCAAAGCTGCTGCTCCAGCCACAAAGACTGCACCCAAGAGGAGTACAAGGAATATACCTGCTGAGGAAAAGAACAAGGCCCCAGTGCCTGAAGTGGAAGAGGAAGAAGCTGAAGTCCAAGTGCTAAGGAAGCTCAAGCCAAAGATTCCAGACCATAATGATGCACATCCTGTTGCAGAGAACATGAAACTCAGAAAGGATGCAAGTTTAATACTTTGCAGAAAGAATGACCCATATGCTGTAAGGAGTAGAACTGCTGTGGATTACAGGTTTCACACTAAAGAACAACAGGATCTCTATGAAACTGTATTGCTTGACAAGAAGCCCATAGTGTGTGACATGAGATGGGTAGACTGGACCTAGAAAAGAGAAAATGAAGATCACTTCCCAGGTGTCTTTGATAGCTTCAAGGACTGTGAGGTTGACAAGTTTGTTGGTCAAAAGCTCACAAAGTGGAATGATGAGCTGATCATGCAATTCTACTCAACTGCACATTTCTATCCAGATGGCAGAATTGTATGGATGTCAGAGGATACAAGGTACCAATCTACAGTTGATTAGTGGGCTAGATTGATCAATGCCCCAGAAGCTCATGAAGATGACTTGGATGTCTATGCGGAGAAGAAGGAGGATCATAACTCAATGGCTAGCATGTACAAGGAGATTCCAGATGAAGATCTAGAGACTCACAAGTTTGGCTCAATAAAGCACTTGCTATCAGGGCTACCTACTATCAATACCATTCTGAGGCACACTCTGTTGCCAAAATCAGGAGATCACAGAATGATAAGAGGACACTCCATCAACCTGCTACACATATTTGATGTCCCTCAAATGTTCAAAGTGATGAGTTTGATTGTTGAGACAATCAAGAGGACAGTTGCAGATCAGAAGAGGTCTTGTGGGTATGCTCCACAAATTCAGGTGCTCATCAACTCCAAGATGGGCAGAGGCACATATCTGTTGGACAAAGAGCATCTACCCCTCGGGCCAGATTTTGAGGAAAACACTGTTGTTATGGATGAGAAAGACCATTCCTCAGTGCAAGCTCATGAGAAGAGAGAGAAGGAAAGGGCAGAGAAAGCTGCAAGGATGCTGCTACGTCTTGAGCTTGTGTTGGTTTTCCTTGAAGAGTAAAGGGTGATGCAGCAATAGTAGCGTAAGTATTTCTCTCAGTTTTTGAGAACCAAGGTATCAATCCAGTAGGAGGCTCCTCAACAAGTCCCATGAACCTACACATACAAACAAAGAACTCGCAACCAACGCAATAAAGGGGTTGTCAATCCCTTCACGGCCACTTGCGAAAGTGAAATCTGATAGAGATAATATGATAAGATAAATATATTTTTTGTATTTTATAATATAGATGCAGAAAATAAAGATGCAAATAAAAGTAGATTGGAAGCAAATATGATAAGAGATAGACCCGGGGGCCATAGGTTTTGTTGGAAATATGCCCTAGAGGCAATAATAAATTAGTTATTATTATATTTCCTTGTTCATGATAATCGTTTATTATTCATGCTATAATTGTATTGACCGGAAACAGCAATACATGTGTGGATACATAGACAACACCATGTCCCTAGTAAGCCTCTAGTTGACTAGCTCGTTGATCAATAGATGGTTACGGTTTCCTGACCATGGATATTGGATGTCATTGATAACGGGATCACATCATTAGGAGAATGATGTGATGGACAAGACCCAATCCTAAGCCTAGCACAAAGATCGTGTAGTTCGTATGCTAAAGCTTTTCTAATGTCAAGTATCTTTTCCTTAGACCATGAGATTGTGCAACTCCCGGATACCGTAGGAATGCTTTGGGTGTACCAAACGTCACAACGTAACTGGGTGGCTATAAAGGTGCATTACAGGTATCTCCGAAAGTGTTTGTTGGGTTGGCACGAATCAAGACTGGGATTTGTCACTCCGTGTAAACGGAGAGGTATCTCTGGGCCCACTCGGTAGGACATCATCATAATGTGCACAATGTGACCAAGGGGTTGATCACGGGAT
>LR880966.1:729865254-729879182 GCA_904067115.1 Aegilops sharonensis
CGGAATGGTCCGGAGGTAAAGATTTATATATGGGAAGTCCTATTTTGGTCACCGGAAAAGTTTCGGGTTTTATCGGTAACGTACCGGGACCACCGGGAGGGTCCCGGGGGTCCACCAAGTGGGGCCACCGGCCCAGAAGGGCTGCATGGGCCAAGTGTGGGAGGGGAACAACCCCAGGTGGGCTGGTGCGCCCCCCCCCCCCCCCACAAGGGCCCAAGGCGCCTAGGGTTTGGGGAGGGGGCGCCGCACCTAGTTTGGGGGCAAGTTTCCCCCTCTTCCCCCCTTGGCCGCCACCCTAGATGGGTTTGGGGCTGCCGCACCCCTTGGGGTGGAAACCGTTGTGGTTTTGTCACGGTAGATGTCCTCATGAAAGTACTTTGTCGTGGAGCCATCGCTACGGGTTAACTTGAAGGGGTTAAAGCGGACGCAAAGACACAAGAGTTTATACTAGTTCGGCCCCTTCGATGAAGGTAAAAGCCTACGTCTAGTTGTGATGGGATTGATGTGGTTTCGATGACTAGGGATCAAATAAGCTTCACCTAGGCCACGAGTTGTTGTTGTCTGTCTTGAACCGCCGCCGGGTCGTCCCTTTATATACACAGGTTGACGCCCGGCCGGTCTACAGAGTCCCAAGCCGACCTATACAAAGTGTCCGGCTCGGTCTCTCTTCTAACTTATATTACAAGTTTACATAATCATGGCGGTTTACCACTACGGGCCCTAATCCGCCTTTGGACCGTGGGCTTCCAAGCTTTACTAATTGAACGCTATCTTCAAGACCTTCATGGGCTTCAGCACAGTCTAAGGTGAACCGGGCCCTCCTGGCCGGTTTATACTTAGTAGCTATATCCTCAACATTAGGCCCCGGATTGATTTGAATCTATTCATGTCAATCTTCAACACTTCAAAAATATCTTGTAAACATCCTCTTGTATTTTCATAAACCGCCATATTGACTTCTCCTGTGAATTTTGTAAACTGCCGTGACGTCATCCTCAGAGCCCTGCAACGGTCCGTCATGACATCATCTCTGTATAAAAGGATTAAAAAGATTCTCTTCACTTTAATGATTATCTCGAAAATCGAGGCGATAGGCGCGCCCACTCGGCCGCTTCGGACGCCTTGATTCTCGCGCCTGCCATTTACTCTTTTCCTTATAAATAAAGCCCGAGGGCTCCTTTTTCTCTTCCCCTTCTGCATATTCTTCTTCCTCACGACGCCCCAGCTCTGAAGCTCCGCCGCCGTCCGCGACCTTCGAAAACTGCACCAACCAAGGCCGCTGCTTCAACCTGAGTTAGATCAGAGACTCATCGCCCCCCTCCGCCGTAATCTGCAGCGGTAAGATTCTTCTGTTCCTCGTCCTTAGATCTGCATTAGGTTTTACAAGCTCATCCGCACAGATCTCCATTTTTCCTCTTCATCCTACCTTCTGCGGCGGTACTTTTGATCCAAAAACGATATAGATCTCCTGCGGTAGTCCTTCCGCATCTGTTTTTAATACTAGCAGCCCTTCCTTTTCTTCTGGTAGAGTATGCATCCTTCTCTGTTTTACTGGAACGCCTTTTAAAGAATGCAGTAAAAACTGCTTTATAGATGTGCGGTAGATCCAAATAGATTTGAACATTGTGTGAAATCTGTTTCTGTCAACACTTAGCAGAAATTTTGAATCTGGGCCTTTCTGCCTATGGGCGGTTTAATCCTTGATGGCCAATCCGCCATATGTCATTAGCCCTCTCTTAAACCGCCAACTTGGCCTGGCATTGTATTTTCACCGGTTTAACACTGAATTTTTCACTTACAAACCGTGGACAGTAAACTGGCAACTGTTTAATTTTCTTTCAGCTCCCCCCTTCCGGAATGGCGAAACAATTTGCTGCTTGCAATTGGGTTCCGTCCCAGATCACGGAAACACAACTCAACGGCTACGTCACCACTGGCGTTTTAGCCTCAAAAAATGTTCTCCACTGGCGAGTGCCGGAATCGGAATGTCCACCTAAACCTCAAGAAGGAGAAGTGATTGTTTTTATGCAACACCTAGACCGGGGATTCAGCCCGCCTGGATCAAAAATTTTCCGGGATGTCCTCGCAAGCTTCCAACTCCATCCACAAGATATTGGTCCGAACTCCGTGTCCAATATATGCAACTTTCAAGTATTCTGCGAAGTCTATCTTCAAGAAGAACCAACCGTGGAGTTATTTCGCAATTTCTTTCATTTGAACCGCCGTACAGAATTCTCGGACGGTCCTAACACAGAACTTGGTGGCGTTTCAATCCAAAAAAGGAAGAAAGTGGACTTCCCTCACGCCAAACATCATAGTCATCCTAAAGGTTGGAATCAAACCTGGTTCTATTGCCGGAACACTGCTCCTAACGGAGAAAATCCCTTGCCGGGTTATCGCCCTCACCGGCTTAGCAACAGCCACCCATTGCCTTCGCGCTTAACCGCCGCAGAACGGAAGAATTTTGCACCTCAAATTATCAAGCTCCGGGCTCTGATGGCCAACGGTTTAACTGGTATTGACCTTGTCCGCTGCTGGGTTTCTTGGGGCATCTTGCCATTAAGCCGCCGCCCCGGATTGATGCATGAATATACTGGTGACGTCAAAGATCCTCTACGACATCACGGACTATCAATAACTGAGCTTGAAGTTACCGAAACAGTGAAGAGATTGCTCGATGAACCGATCTCTGCATGCAGCCAAACCGGGTTGGCTCCATTCTGCATCTCCAACAAACCGCCTGCGGTAAAGTTCCTCTCGTTACCCTACTGATTTTGATTCCATATTGATTGTATTAATCCCTCTGTATTAATTCTCAGGCTAACAGCTCCTTCTGGAAACGAACTAAACCAGCCCGGGTTCCTCGTGCAAAGACCAAGACCACCAAGAAAACTGGCAAGAGGAAAACCACCGAGTCTTCTGAACCGCTAGAAGATGAAGAATCAGATGCTGAGGTAAAGCTTAACTCACTTGGTTCTTTTTTCATTCATTTTATTAGCAATTACAATTCCCAGGATGACACTGAGGCTAGCCATGCAGAACCTGTTGAGGTAATCCTTCTTTCTTCTGATTCTGATCTTGTACCGGTTAAAAGAATTCGCCGCACAGTCCGAAAAGTGAAACAATCTCACTCCTATGCTCATTTGGATCCAAAATTTTCTTTGAAGACACAGCAAACTGAAGAACTTCGTACGACCCGGCATAGCGGTCAACAAATTACGTCGTCCGGTTTAGCTGACACGCCAACCCGGAAACGTCGTCCAGAGGTGACTTGTTCTCCTAAAAAGCGTTATCCTTTGAAAGGTTTCTTCCGATGCCCTCTCAATCCGTCTGACCCGAATTACCAAGCTTCTTCCAACTCGTCTGGCGGTTCCTCAACCACTCAGCTGCCTCCTCTCAAAGTTGCTGTTTGGTAAGTATATTATTCATTAATTTGCTCCTTGTATTTGTCGGTTTACCATATTCTAACCTTTGATGTTGTAGTACCAAGGCTCGACTTAGTAAAAAGGCCAAGACTGTCGACCCTACTGTGGATGTTGATCCGTAGAAGACTCCGGAGCATCATGGTGAAAATCCCGAAGTTGCTAAGGACAACTCTGCTGGAAAAGATCAAGATGCCAATGCTAATCCGCCAGAGGTTGAACCGGATGTCCAAGTTGAGACTTCACATCCTCCTGCTCCTCTGAGTCCTACAATAGAACAACGAGACTCAACTGCTGATCCGCCAAGCCCGGGTATGAAAGCGCCAAGCCCTGTTGAAAATGCTAATCCGGCCAGTCCGACCAAAGATGATGATGTCGTAGTTACGGGCACCGCCTATACCGCCCCTGGCAATCCGGTTGCTCTATCCAAGCACACTGCCAAGGAAGAATTTACTGCCATGAGCAAAGGGAAGGAGAAAATTGATCTGTCAGCTTATAACAATCTCTCTGCCCAAGACCTTCACTCTGGCTTCCTGAACCGGCTCTACACAAGCCGTGATTATGAAGCCGGTTTAGTAAATCTTATGAAGGAGCGCTATGAGGTAAATAGTTGCGCACTTCTCTTGTACCTTCATTGCATAGTAGCCCCCAAGGGCCGGTTTGTCCCTAGAAAGTCAAACCGGGACTTTGCATAGTCCATAGTACTTTGTCTTATATATTTCCGATCAAACACGCATTAGCCCCCAAGTGCCATGATTAACACTTGTATTAATCCATGGGACTTCAATAATCAGTATAAAAAATGATCCGCATTAGCCCCCAAGTGCCAAGCGTATGACTGGTTATGCGCTTGGGACTTCTAATGAAGATATTAACATGCTCCCTTTTTGTTGCAGAGTGAGATACGCCAACAAGTCTCACAAATCAATGATCTTCAAGAAAATCTGAAATCTCAACAAGCAGAAACCTCCAAGGCCAAGGATGAGCTGAAAACCGCCTTGACTACCATGGAGCAGCTCAAGGAGTGGTTTAAGTCTGAGCGGGCCAGCTGGGATACTGAAAAGGTGGGCTTGCTAAAACGGGCGGAAGATGCTGAAGCAGCTCTTAAACCGGCGACGGAAGAGCTCACTGGATTAAAGCGCCAAATCAATGCCATGACCTCTGCAATATTTGGTAAGCAATGTTTCACCAAGGTTGTGATGAATATTCTGTTTTGAAATTTCCTCCGGTTTAACCTGAACTTCTTAAACCGGTATAGGTAGGCGCATTGCTCATCTAGGCTCTGATATGTGGAAGAAACTCAAGGCCGCGTATACGCTAATTGAACAGCTGTATACCGGCGCTCAGCGAGTTATTTGCGCCACTTCTTATGATAATGCAGCTCCGACACTGATCAAGGACACACTGGACCGGCTATCTATGATACCAGCACAGATAGAAGAATTGAAACGATCCGCTGCCCGGGCTGGCACCTTATTGGCACTAACTCGCGCCAAAGCATGGATAGCTGACCTTGATCCGGCTGACATAGCCAAAGGCTTCCCCAGTGCTCAAGAAAATGGCGAAGTATTTGATAACGACGCTCTCAAACGGGTAACAAGGGAGATGCATCCTCTGGCGAGTCAACTGGCAGAAGAAGCCAACCTGACGGTTCACCGCTCCTTCTATGACGCAAACAACAGACGGGTTGAAGCTGTTATTCCGGAAGTGCAGAACCTTGTTCCACCAACCCGTAAGCACACTTACGCCCCTGACGTTGATCCGGCTGAACTTATAAGTGAAGAGGCTGTCTTTCAGGCTTTAACCCGGATTGACTGGACCACTAATGACTTCCGGCCATTGGATGGTGAGGAGGAAGAAGTTGAACCGACGCCAGACGACCCATCTACTTCACGTCAACCCGGCAATGAAGCTTAATCCGTCAAGTCGGTTGATACGTCAAGAAAACAATGATCTTATTTGGGCACCATGTTGCCTTGTAATAGGATAGCCAACACTTTTGCTTTTAATATGCCTTCGTGCATAGGTGCTGATACTTTTGATTGAATGATCGAAACTTTCAATCTATATTGCCTGCAGTCACAAAATCTTAAACTACCACGGCGGTTTGTTCCGCCAGCCGGCTTGTGACGTTCATATATATATGCAATGAAATATTGAAGTATATGATCAAAATTTGTGATACAAAATACCTGCCATCGCTGGGCATGAAGTTGGCTTAGCCAATCTTGAAGCGGAGGTTGTATAAACCATTACCGTCAAAGGAGAAAACAGCTCTTGTGTTTATAATGCCGGTTTACCATGTAAACCATGCCGGGTCATGACAAGCCCCCTGTTACTCCATAATGGGATGTTAACAGAAAAAGTCAAACCGGAAAAATTATCTCCGGATTAAAAATGGACCGAATTCCGTCAATTGACAGTTTGAACCGGTTTAAAAATGTTATCGGTTTAAAAAACGCAACCAAAATCAAATAACAGTTATGAAAAAATATGGAAGCAAAGGTAATGATAAAACCGTTTGCAAAAAGAGGCTTTACTGAGCCGATCAGATGGCGTTACCATGGTCGGACACGACCAAGCTCCCAATAAGGTGTAGCTATGGTTCAAGTCAGCCAGGTCCCCAATTGACACCGTGGCATTATGCTGATCAAGTGGCGTGGCAATGGTTCGGGTTCGACCAAGCCCCCAAGTGACTCTATGGCCTTAGGCCGATCAAGAGGCGTGACTGGTTCAGACTTGACCATGTCCCCAAGTGATCTGGTGGCTTTCGCCTATCAAAAGGTGTTGCATTGGTTCGGACACGACCAAGCCCCCAAGTGATATCATAAAGCTTTTGAAAAGCAAACGCAAGGGGTAAACCGGAGGCCGCTTTAAGACAGAACAACTCCATGTAACCACGCATGATGTAACAGAACAGATACCCCGCTTTAGCTGAGGCTCCGGTTTATTACTTTATTCATAATATATGCACTGTAATATGTACATGAGTAGAGCCGATGGCTCACGCATAATAAGGCCGAAGATGAGCTATGTTCCACGGCCTGTTGGTCTCCTCCTCCGATGTACGTGAGTCTTTATGCTCTCGAATATCGATCAGATAGTATGACCCGTTGTGCAGATTCTTGCTGACCACGAAAGGTCCCTCCCAAGGTGGGGATAACTTGTGCATATCAGTCTGGTCTTGGATGAGCCAAAGCACCAAATCTCCTTCTTGAAAAGTTCTGGTTCTGACCCGGCGACTATGGTAACGACGAAGATCCTGTTGGTAAATCGCCGAGCGGGCAGCTGCTATGTCACGCTCCTCATCCAACAGGTCCAAAGCGTCTTGTCGTGCCGTCTCGTTGTCCGCTTCAACATAAGCTGCCACACGAGGTGAGTCATGACGGATGTCACTGGGGAGAACCGCCTCCGCTCCATAGACCATAAAGAACGGTGTGTATCCTGTGGATCTGTTGGGCGTAGTGTTGATACTCCATAACACAGATGGTAGTTCTTCTACCCAACAACCCGGTGTCCTCTGCAAAGGGACCATAAGCCGGGGCTTGATGCCTCTCAAGATCTCTTGATTAGCCCTTTCCGCTTGACCATTGGACTGTGGGTGGGGTACTGAAGAAACGTCAAGCCGGACGTGTTCACGTTCGCAGAACTCTTTCATGGCACCTTTGGACAAATTGGTACCATTATCTGTGATGATACTGTGTGGAAAGCCAAACCGGAAAATCACCTTTTTGATGAACTGAAGCGTCGTGGCCGCGTCACACTTGCTAACAGGTTCTGCCTCTACCCACTTTGTAAACTTGTCAACCGCCACCAGGAGGTGGGTCTTCTTGTCCTTGGACCTTTTGAAAGGTCCAACCATATCCAGCCCCCAGGTTGCAAACGGCCAAGTAATTGGAATCATCCTCAATTCTTGGGCTGGTACATGAGCACATATGGAAAACTTTTGGCAACCATCACATCGTCTGACCAGATCTTCCGCATCAGCATGAGCAGTCAACCAATAGAAACCGTGGCGGAACGCTTTAGCCACCAAGGATTTTGAACCGGCGTGGTGACCACAATCTCCTTCGTGGATCTCACACAATATTTCACAGCCCTCCTCAGGGGACACACAACATTGAAACGCCCCTGACACGCTGCAATGATGCAATTCGCCATTAACAATGGTCATAGACTTGGATCGCCGGATTATCTGCCGGGCCAACGTCTCATCCTCTGGTAACTCGCCCCGGTTCATGTACGCAAGATAAGGAAGCGTCCAATCCGGAGTGACGTGAAGAGCTGCCACCAATTGAGCCTCCGGATCAGGAATAGCCAAATCCGCTTCACCAGGGAGCTTTCCCGACGGGTTGTGCAGCACGTCCAGAAAAACATTGGGCGGGACCGGTTTACGTTGAGAGCTCAACCGGCTTAAAGCGGCCGCCGCTTCATTCTTCCGACGGTCCATGTGGTCCACCTGATAGCCCTTGAAATGACCTGCAACAATATCCACCTCACGACGATATGCAGCCATGAGTGGGTCCTTTGAATCCCAAGTGCCAGACACCTGTTGAGCCACTAGGTCCGAGTCACCGAAGCACTTAACCCGGCTTAGATTCATCTCCTTAGCCATCCGGAGACCATGGAGCAAGGCTTCATACTCAGCTGCATTGTTAGTACAAGGGAACATTAAGCGGAGAACGTAACAGAACTTGTCACCTCGTGGGGAAGTTAATACAACTCCAGCCCCCGAGCCCTCCAATTGCCTGGATCCGTCAAAATGGATGGTCCAATATGTGTGATCCGGCTTTTCTTCAGGTGCTTGCAACTCCGTCCAATCATTAATGAAATCCACAAGTGCTTGAGACTTCACCGCCGTCCGAGGCACGTACTTCAGACCGTGCGGCCCAAGCTCGATAGCCCACTTGGCAATCCGGCCAGTCGCTTCACTGTTCTGAATTATATCACCTAAAGGAGCAGAGCTGACCACTGTGATCGGATGGCCCTGGAAGTATTGCTTAAGCTTCCGGCTCGCCATAAAAACTCCGTATACTAACTTTTGCCAATGCGGGTATCGTTGCTTGGATTCAATAAGCACCTCGCTAATATAGTAAACCGGCCGCTGAACCGGATATTCCTTGCCTGCTTCTTTGCGCTCTACCACAATAGCCACGCTGACTGCACGAGCATTAGCCGCTACGTATAGTAATAACGGTTCTTTGTCGACTGGAGCTGCAAGCACAGGCGGATTGGCTAACTGCCGCTTTAAGTCCTCCAACGCTTCATCGGCGGCTGGACTCCAGACAAACTGATCTGTCTTCTTCAGCATCTGGTACAAAGGGATGGCCTTCTCTCCGAGGCGGCTGATAAACCGGCTCAGCGTGGCAATCCGGCCTGCCAAACACTGGACATCGTTAATACACTTCGGTTTAGCCAGGGAGGTAATAGCCGTAATCTTCTCCGGATTAGCTTCAATTCCCCTGTTGGACACGAGAAAACCCAATAACTTGCCTGCCGGAACATCAAAGACACATTTGGCCGGATTGAGCATCATCTTATAAACCCGCAGGTTGTCAAAGGTTTCCTTCAAATCGTCAATCAATGTTTCCTTCTCCCTTGACTTGACCACAATATCATCAACATAGGCGTGCACATTACGGACGATCTGTTTATGGAGGCAATTCTGTACACAGCGTTGATAAGTTGCTTGGGCGCTCTTGAGCCCAAAAGGCATAGATACATAGCAGAAGGCTCCAAAGGGAGTGATAAACGCCATTTTCTCCTGGTCCTTAACCGCCATTTTAATCTGATGATACCCAGAATATGCATCCAAAAAACTCAAACGTTCACAACCCGCAGTGGCATCAATAATCTGGTCAATGCGGGGGAGGGCAAAAGGATCTGCTGGACAAGCTTTGTTAAGATCTGTGTAATCCACACACATGCGCCAAGTGCCGTTTTTCTTAAGAACCAGCACCGGATTAGCAAGCCACTCTGGATGGAAGACTTCAACGATAAAACCAGCCGCTAAGAGCCTGGCCACCTCTTCTCCAATAGCCTTGCGCCTTTCTTCGTTAAACCGGCGGAGAAACTGCTTCACCGGTTTGTACTTGGGGTCAACATTAATAGTGTGCTCAGCGAGTTCCCTCGGTACACCTGGCATGTCAGAAGGCTTCCATGCAAAAATGTCCCGATTCTCATGGATGAACTCGATGAGCGCGCTTTCCTATTTCGGGTCCAAGCTGGCGCTGATAGTGAACTGCTTGGACGAATCGCCAGGCATGAAGTCAACAAGCTTAGTCTCAGCCGCCGATTTGAACTTTAAATCCGGATCATGCTCTGTAGTTGGCTTCTTCAAAGGGGTCATGTCCGCCGGATCAACATTGTCCTTATAATATTTCAACTCCTCCGTAGCACAAACCGACTCTGCATAGGCCGCATCACCTTCCTGACATTCCAAAGCAATCTTGCGGCTTCCATGAACCGTTATTGTCCCCTTGTGACCCGGAATCTTGAGCTGCAAATAGATGTAACAAGGCCGTGCCATGAACTTGGCATAAGCCGGCCGCCCAAATAGGGCGTGATACGGGCTCCGGATTTTCACCACCTCAAAGGTTAGTGTCTCTGATCGGGAATCGTGATCGTCCCCAAAAGCCACTTCCAGAGCTATCTTGCCAACAGGGTATGCTGACTTGCCAGGCACCACACCATGGAACACCGTATTAGACGGTTTGAGATTTTTATCTGTTAGCCCCATGCGGCGGAATGTCTCATAGTACAGGAGGTTAATACTGCTCCCTCCGTCCATGAGCACTTTGGTGAACTCATAACCTCCCACCTGGGGGGCTACCACCAATGCCAGCTGGCCCGGATTGTCAACCCGAAGAGGGTGATCCTCCCTGCTCCACATGATTGGCTGTCCCGACCAGCGTAGATAATGTGGTACGGCCGGTTCAACAGAATTCACCGCTCGCTTGTGAAGTTTCCGGTCTCGCTTATCCAAGCTAGTTGTGAAAACGTGATATTGCCCACTATTCAACTGTTTCGGATGGCTCTGATAACCCGACTGCTGCTGCTGCTGCTGGTTGTAACCACCTTGGTTATTCTGATTATTCTGACTGTTATGTCCACCCTGATTGCCATTGAAGCCTGAACCGGAAGCTCCTCCATCGTGACCCGGCCTATGGAAACCGGATCCTAATCCACCACCGGACCCATGATCATAACGGAAAGCATTAGAGTTTTCGAACTCCTGCATAATGTAACAGTCCTTCCAAAGGTGGTTGGCCGGCATCTCCTTCGTTCTGTGCTTGGGACAGGGCTGATTCAATAAATAATTTAAGCGATCCGGGTTAGGATTTGGAGCCCCACCACGATTCGCCGCTTTACCTCTGCGTCGCTGACCCTTGTCCTGCGCATTAGTATTAGCCACAAAGTCCATGCTGCCATCCGCTTTACGTTTGCCTCCGTTCCCATGGCCTGCCGGTTTGTGTTGATGCCCTTGGAGTTGCTGTTCTTCTTTCCCTTCCCTGCTTCGTCATCCTCAGATTCGGGGTCCTTGGTACTATCAGAATCAGCATACTTCACTAAAGCACCCATGAGAGTTCCCATGTTGTTACAAAATCGCTTCATACGCCCCAACTTCAACTTTAGAGGCTTAAACCGGCAGTTGCCCTCCAGGGTTAAGATCGCAGAGTTAGCGTTGATCCGGTCTGACGAGTGTAAGATTTCCGAGACGCGGCATACCCAATGGGTTGTTGATTCTCCTTCCTCCTGGACACAAGCCGCCAAGTCCACTATGGACATGGGCTGTTTACACGTATCTTTGAAATTCTGGATAAACCGGGTCCGCAACTAGGCCCATGAACTGATAGAATTGGGCGGCAAGCTCTTCAACCAAGTACGGGCCGTGCCTTCAAGCATCATGGTGAAGTACTTTGCACACGCGGCCTCATCCACATCCAGCATCTCCATGGCCATCTCATAGCTCTCTATCCATGCTTCTGGAGATAAATCGGCAGTGTAGTTTGGCACCTTGCACGGACCCTTGAAATCTTTGGGCAAGCGCACATTGCGAAAGCGGGAATTAAACAGGGCACCCCCAAACTAGAAGGGACCCCTAGCTCGACTGAGGTGGTGGGGCGAACCGGCGTAAGCTGACGCGCCTCGTTCTGGGCTGCTAACTCGGCCTCCCTTCGTACCCGGGCCCGGTCCACCACTTCCTGAGCATCGCGAATACCGCCTGCCGGGCTATTGCCACGGGCCGCTTCACGGCAGCGTGCGTTGCTTGATACGGCCGGATCATCCATACGCCTACTGTAGCTCCGGCTTGGACGAGGTGTGGAATGAATCCGATCACGGCTGTATGAGTATGCCTCCTGCTGGATCAAAGCGGTCCGGAGAAGCTCCTTAACCCGGCGTGTTTCTATCGCCTGTGGAGAGTCTCCTTCGATCGGGATAGCCTCTAATCGTGAAGCGGCTGCGACAAGATTGTCCATAGGATTAGAATAATGGTCCGGAGGTGTCTGGACCGGCGGAGGTACCACACAGTTCTGCCGAGGGGGTTCCATCAGGCCGGGTTGGACCGGCGCCCCTGGTCCCGGTGCCTCAGCCCGGTTTACCTCCCGGTGCCATGGCGGATTACTGGTTCCAGCCTCCGGGGTGTGAAAGAGATTTTTAGCGTCGAAGACTGATGGCAGGCGTGACCTGTACTTCCGCTTCAAGACCTCATGTGATGCGTTCTGGTCAAGCATGAGCCTATAGGCCTAGGCGTCCAAAGCGGCCCGCTCTGCGACCATCCTGTCGTTCTTAGGTACCAGGTTGGCTTTGGCCTGCGCGATCTGCTCTCTCACCTTTGCAACTTCTGCGTTCTGGGCATCTTGATCCGCTGGATTGGCCTCCGCCATAAGCACAGCTAGTGCGTCGAACGGGTCAGATAAAACTTGAGCCGGCAGGTGCACAGGGCCTCCTGCCCCGGTTGCTGCCGCCGCTGATGGTCCGGAGAGCATCGCCGCCGCGGTCGAAGAGTGAAGCGCCGCTTGTGTATCGGCCATGAATATTCCAACCCGGTTGGGCTGATCGGAGGGGTCCGGAATACTGTCGCCATCGGAAGAGCCCCTCATCCGGTCATCTTGCAATTGGTACAACGATTCGGTTTCTCCGGTCGAGAAATCATCACCGGAATAAACGACAGTCTCGCTACCATATCCCGATCCGTCCTCATGGTCTCCTCCGTGGATGACTCCCACGAAGGCGCGTTTCACGGTCGGTTTAACCTGGGCAGATCTCGTACGCTGAGCCGTCTCGACGAGGTCGGTGCAGATGTCTGGCTCAGGCCCTGGCTCACCAATCTTGCCGATGAAAACGTGTATGCCACCAAAGGGGACCCGGTACCCGTACTCGATTGAGCCGGCCTCGGGGCCCCATCCTGCGTCGTCGATGTAGAGCTTGCCACGACGACTCTTGGTCATCCGGCCCACAGCATAGCCTTCGAGACCTTCGAGCTTGCCCTCCAAGATCATCAAACCATCGTGCGATAGCCCCACGGTGGGCGCCAACTGTCGTGGTTTTGTCACGGCAGATGTCCTCATGAAAGGACTTAGTCGTGGAGCCATCGCTACGGGTTAACTTGAAGGGGTTAAAGCGGACGCAAAGACACAAGAATTTATACTAGTTCGTCCCCTTCGATGAAGGTAAAAGCCTACGTCTAGTGGTGAGGGATTGATGTGGTTTCGATGACTAGGGAGCAAATAAGCTTCGCCTAGGCCTCGAGTTGTTGTTGTCTGTCTTGAACCGCTGCCGGGTCGTCCCTTTATATACACAGGTTGACGCCCGGCCGGTCTATAGAGTCCCAAGCCGACCTATACAAAGTGTCCGGCTCGGTCTCTCTTCTAACTTATATTACAAGTTTACATAATCATGGCGGTTTACCACTACGGGCCCTAATCCGCCTTTGGACCATGGACTTCCAAGCTTTACTAATTGAACGCTATCTTCAAGACCTTTGTCGGTGTCAAAACCGGCGGATCTCGGGTAGGGGGTCCCGAACTGTGCGTCTAGGAGGATGGTAACAGGAGACAAGGGACACGATGTTTTACCCAGGTTCAGGCCCTCTTCATGGAGGTAAAACCCTACGTCCTGCTTGATTAATATTGATGATGTGTGTTACAAGAGTGGATCTACCACGAGATCAAAGAGGCTAAACCCTAGAAGCTAGCCTATGGTATGATTGTTGTTCGTCCTATGGACTAAAGCCATCCGGTTTATATAGACACCGGAGAGGGCTAGGGTTACACAGAGTCGGTTACAATGGTAGGAGATCTACATATCCGTATCGCCAAGCTTGCCTTCCACGCCAAGGAAAGTCCCATCCGGACACGGGACGAAGTCTTCAATCTTGTATCTTCATAGTCTTGGAGTCCGGCCGATGATGATAGTTCGGCTATCCGGACACCCCCTAGTCCGGAACTCCCTCAGTAGCCCCTAAACCAGGCTTCAATGACGACGAGTTCGGCGCGCATGTTG
>LR880966.1:729885535-729898237 GCA_904067115.1 Aegilops sharonensis
CCACGTGATGATCGGGTGTGATAGGCTCTACGTTCAAATACAACGGGTGCAAAACAGTTGCACACGCGGAATACTCAGGTCAAACTTGACGAGCCTAGCATATACAGATATGGCCTCGGAACACAGAGACCGAAAGGTCGAACGTGAATCATATAGTAGATATGATCAACATAGTGATGTTCACCATTGAAACTACTCCATCTCACGTGATGATCGGACATGGTTTAGTTGATTTGGATCACGTGATCACTTAGATGACTAGAGAGATGTCTGTCTAAGTGGGAGTTCTTAAGTAATATGATTAATTGAACTTTAATTTATCATGAACTTAGTCCTGGTAGTATTTTGCAAATTGTGTTGTAGATCAATAGCTCGCGTTGATTGCTTCCCTATGTTTTTATATGTGTTCCTAGAGAAAATTGTATTGAAAAATGTTAGTAGCAATGATGCGTATTGGATCCGTGATCTGAGGTTTATCCTCATTGCTGCACAGAAGAATTATGTCCTTAATGCACCGCTAGGTGACAGACCTATTGCAGGAGCAAATGCAAACGTTATGAACGTTTGACTAGCTCAATATGACGACTACTTGATAGTTTAGTGCACCATACTTAACGTCTTAGAATCGGAACTTCAAAGACGTTTTGAACGTCATGGACCATATGAGATGTTCCAGGAGTTGAAGTTAATATTTCAAGCAAATACCCGAGTTGAGAGATATAAAGTCTCCAACAAGTTCTATAGCTAAAAGATGGAGAAGAATCGCTCAACTAGTGAGCATGTGCTCAGATTGTCTGGGTACTTCAATCGCTTGAATCAAGTGGGAGTTAATCTTCCAGATAAGATAGTGATTGACAGAATTCTCTAGTCACCATCACCAAGTTAGTAGAACTTCGTGATGAACTATAATATGCAAGGGATGACAAAAGTAATTCCCAAGCTCTTCGTGATGCTGAAATCGACGAAGGTAGAAATCAAGAAAAGGGCATCAAGTGTTGATGATTGACAAGACCACTAGTTTCAAGAAAAGGGCAAAGGGAAAGAAAGGGAAACTTCAAGTAGAATGGCAAACAAGTTGTCACTCCCGCAAAGAAGCCCAAAGCTGGACCAAAGCCTGAAACTAAGTGCTTCTACTGCAAAGGAAATGGTCACTGGAAACGGAAATGCCCTGAATATTTGGTGGATAAGAAGGATGGCAAAGTGAACAAGAATATATTTGATATACAGGTTATTGATGTGTGCCTTACTAGTGTTTATAGTAGCCCCTGAGTATTTGATACTTGTTCGGTTGCTAAGATTAGTAACTCGAAACAGGAGTTACAGAATAAACAAAGACTAGTTGAAGGGGAAGTGACGATGAGTGTTGGAAGTAGTTCCAAGATTGATATGATCATCATCGCACACTCCCTATACTTTCGGGATTAGTGTTAAACCTAAATAAATGTTATTTGGCGTTTGCGTTGAGCATGAATATGATTTGATCATGTTNGTTGAAGGGGAAGTGACGATGAGTGTTGGAAGTAGTTCCAAGATTGATATGATCATCATCGCACACTCCCTATACTTTCGGGATTAGTGTTAAACCTAAATAAATGTTATTTGGCGTTTGCGTTGAGCATGAATATGATTTGATCATGTTTATTGCAATACGGTTATTCATTTAAAGTCAGAGAATAATTGTTATTCTGTTTACATGAATAAAACCTTCAATGCTCATACACCCAATAAAAATAGTTTGTTGGATCTCGATCGTAGTAATACACATATTCATAATATTGATGCCAAAAGATGCAAAGTTAATAATGATAGTGCAACTCATTTGTGGCACTGCCGTTTAGGTCATATTGGTGTAAAGCGCATGAAGAAACTCCATGCTGATGGGATTTTGGAATCACTTGATTATGAATCACTTGATGCTTGCGAACCATGCCTTATGGGCAAGATGACTAAAGACTCTGTTCTCCGGAACAATGGAGCGAGCAAATGACTTATTGGAAATAATACATACTGATGTATGCGATCCGATGAGTGTTAAGGCTCGCGGCAAGTATCATTATTTTCTGACCTTCACAGATGATTTGAGCAGATATGGGTATATCTACTTGATGAAACATAAGTCTGAAATAGTTGAAAGGTTCAAAGAAATTCAGAGTGAAGTGGAAAAATCATCATAACAAGAAAATAAAATTTCTGCGATCTGATCGCGGAGACGAATATTTGAGTTACGAGTTTGGTCTTCAATTAAAACAATGTGGAATAGTTTCACAGCTCACGCCACCTGGAACACCACAACGTTATGGTGTGTCCGAACGTCGTAACCGCACTTTATTTTGATATGGTGCGATCAATGATGTCTCTTATCGGTTTACCACTATCATTTTGGGGTTATGCATTAGAGACAGCTGCATTCACGTTTAAATAGGGCACCATCTAAATCCGTTGAGATGACACCGTATGAACTATGGTTTAGCAGTAAACCTAAGCTGTCGTTTCTTAAAGTTTGGAATTGTGATGCTTATGTGAAAAAGTTTTCACCTGATAAGCTCGAACCCAAATCGGAGAAGTGCGTCTTCATAGAATACCCAAAGGTAACTATTGGGTACACCTTCTATCACAGATCCGAAGGCAAGTTTTTCGTTGCTAAGATGGATCCTTTCTAGAGAAGAAGTTTCTCTCGAAAGAAGTGAGTGGGAGGAAAGTAGAACTTGATGAGGTAATTGTACCTTCTCCCTTATTGGAAAGTAGTTCATCACAGAAATCAGTTCCAGTGATTCCTNGCTAAGATGGATCCTTTCTAGAGAAGAAGTTTCTCTCGAAAGAAGTGAGTGGGAGGAAAGTAGAACTTGATGAGGTAATTGTACCTTCTCCCTTATTGGAAAGTAGTTCATCACAGAAATCAGTTCCAGTGATTCCTACACCAATTAGTGAGGAAGTTAATGATGATGATCATGAAACTTCAGATCAAGTTGCTACCAAACCTCGTAGGTCTTCCAGAATAAAATCCGCACCAGAGTGGTACGGTAATCATGTTCTGGAAGTCATGTTACTAGACCATGATGAACCTACGAACTATGAGGAAGCGATGATGAGCCCAGATTCCGCGAAATGGCTTTAGGCCATAAAATCTGAGATAGGATCCATATATAAGAACAAAGTGTGGACTTTGGTTGACCTGCTCGATGATCAGCAAGTCATGTTAAATGAATGGATCTTCAAGAGGAAGACGGACACTGATAGTAGTATTACTATCTACAAAGCTCGACTTGTCGCAAAAGGTTTTTGACAAGTTCAAGGTGTTGACTACAATGAGATTTTCTCAACTGTAGCGATGCTTAAGTCTGTCCGAATCATGTTAGCAATTGCCATAATTTATGAAATTTGGCAAATGGATGTAAAAACTGCATTCCTGAATGGGTTTCTGGAGGAAGAGTTGTATATGATGCAACCAGAAGGTTTTGTCAATCCTAAAGGTGCTAACAAAATGTGCAAGCTCCAGCGATCCATCAATGGACTGGTGCAAGCATCTCGGAGTTGGAATATACGCTTTTGATGTGTTGATCAAAGCATATGATTTTANAGGTGTGAAATTGAGTAAGACTCAAATCCCGACCACGGCAGAAAATAGAAAAGAGAATGAAAGTCATTCCCTATGCCTCAATCATAGGTTCTATAAAGTATGCCATGCTGTGTGCCAGATCTATTGCATACCCTACCACTAAGATTGGCAAGGGAGTGCAATAGAGATCTAGGAGTAGATCAATGGACAGCGGTCAAAATTATCCTTAGTAGAATAAGGATATGTTTCTCGATTATGGAAGTGAAAAATAGGTTCGTCGTAAAAGGTTACGTCGATGCAAGTTTTAACACTAATCTAGATGACTCTGAGTTTCAATCTGGATACATATTGAAAGTGGGAGCAATTAGCTAGAGTAGCTCCGTGCAGAGCATTGTAGACATAGAAATTTGCAAAATACTTACGGCTCTGAATATGACAGACCCGTTGACTAAAATTATCTCACAAGCAAAACATGATCACACCTTAGTACTCTTTGGGTGTTAATCACATAGCGATGTGAACTAGATTACTGACTCTAGTAAACCCTTTGGGTGTTGGTCACATGTCGATGTGAACTATGGGTGTTAACCACATATAGATGTGAACTATTGATGTTAAATCACATGGCGATGTGAACTAGATTATTGACTCTAGTGCAAGTGGGAGACTGAAGGAAATATGCCCTAGAGGCAATAATAAAGTTATTATTTATTTCCTTATTTCATGATAAANTCATGTTAGCAATTGCCATAATTTATGAAATTTGGCAAATGGATGTAAAAACTGCATTCCTGAATGGGTTTCTGGAGGAAGAGTTGTATATGATGCAACCAGAAGGTTTTGTCAATCCTAAAGGTGCTAACAAAATGTGCAAGCTCCAGCGATCCATCAATGGACTGGTGCAAGCATCTCAGAGTTGGAATATACGCTTTTGATGTGTTGATCAAAGCATATGGTTTTATACAGACTTTTGGAGAAGCCTGTATTTACAAGAAAGTGAGTGGGAGCACTACAGCATTTCTGATAAGTATATGTGAATGACATATTGTTGATCGGAAATAATGTAGAATTATTCTGCAAAGCATGAAGGAGTATTTGAAAGGAGTTTTTCAAAGAAGGGCCTCGGTGAAGCTACGTACAAATTGAGCATCAAGATCTATTGAGATAGATCAAAAATGCTTGATAAGTGTTTTCAATAAGTACATACCTTGTCAAGATTTTGAAGTAGTTCAAAATGGAACAGTCAAAGAAAAGTTCTTGCCTGTGTTGCAAAGGTGTGAAATTGAGTAAGACTCAAATCCCGACCACGGCAGAAAATAGAAAAGAGAATGAAAGTCATTCCCTATGCCTCAATCATAGGTTCTATAAAGTATGCCATGCTGTGTGCCAGATCTATTGCATACCCTACCACTAAGATTGGCAAGGGAGTGCAATAGAGATCTAGGAGTAGATCAATGGACAGCGGTCAAAATTATCCTTAGTAGAATAAGGATATGTTTCTTGATTATGGAAGTGAAAAATAGGTTCGTCGTAAAAGGTTACGTCGATGCAAGTTTTAACACTAATCTAGATGACTCTGAGTTTCAATCTGGATACATATTGAAAGTGGGAGCAATTAGCTAGAGTAGCTCCGTGCAGAGCATTGTAGACATAGAAATTTGCAAAATACTTACGGCTCTGAATATGACAGACCCGTTGACTAAAATTATCTCACAAGCAAAACATGATCACACCTTAGTACTCTTTGGGTGTTAATCACATAGCGATGTGAACTAGATTATTGACTCTAGTGCAAGTGGGAGACTGAAGGAAATATGCCCTAGAGGCAATAATAAAGTTATTATTTATTTCCTTATTTCATGATAAATGTTTATTATTCATGCTAGAATTGTATTAACCGGAAACATAATACATGAGTGAATATATAGACAAACAGTATGTCACTAGTATGCCTCTACTTGACTAGCTTGTTAATCAAAGATGGTTATGTTTCCTAACCATGAACAAGGAGTTGTTATTTGATTAACAAGGTCACATCATTAGTTGAATGATCTGATTGACATGACCCATTCCGTTAGCTTAACACTTGATCGTTTAGTATGTTAATGCTTTCTTCATGACCCATACATGTTCCTCTAACTATGAGATTATGCAACTCCCGTTTACCGGAGGAACACTTTGGGTGCTACCAAACGTCACAACGTAACTGGGTGATTATAAAGGAGTATTATAGGTGTCTCCAAAGGTACATGTTGGGTTGGCATGTTTCGAGATTAGGTTTTGTCACTCCGATTGTCGGAGAGGTATCTCTAGGCCTTCTCGGTGATACACATCACTTAAGCCTTGCAAGCATTACAACTAATGAGTTAGTTGTGAGATGATGTATTACGGAACGAGTAAAGAGACTTACCGGTAACGAGATTGAACTAGGTATTGGATACCGACGATCGAATCTCGGGTAAGTAACATACCGATGACAAAGGGAACAACGTATGTCGTTATGCGGTTTGACCGATAAAGATCTTCGTAGAATATGTAGGAACCAATATGGGCATCCAGGTTCCGCTATTGGTTATTGACTGAGAATAGTTCTAGGTCATGTCTACATAGTTCTCGAACCCGGAGGGTCCGCACGCTTAAGGTTTCGATGACAGTTATATTATGAGTTTATGAGTTTTGATGTACCGAAGGAGTTCGGAGTCCCGGATGAGATCGGGGACATGACGAGGAGTCTCGAAATGGTCGAGACGTAAAGATCGATATATTGGACGACTATATTCGGAGTTCGGAAAGGTTCCGAATCATTCGAGTATTTTTCTGAGTACCACCTAGTGACGGGAGAAGCAATCGGCCTTGATTGGCTTTCGTGGGAAGAGGAGAAAGGGCCAAGGGGCTGCTGCGCCCCCCCTCCCCTCTAGTCCGAATTGGACTAGGGAAAAGGGGGCCGGCCACCTCTCCTTCTCCTCCACTTCCTTCTCCCTTCCTCCCCTCTTACCGGACTCCTACTAGGACTTAGAGTCCTAGTAGGACTCCACACCCTGGCCGCACCTATTGCCTTGGCCGGCCTCCTCCTCCTCCATCCTTTATATACGGGGGCAGGGGGGCACCCCAGGACACAGAAGTTGATCTACGGATCGTTCCTTAGCCGTGTGCGGTGCCCCCCTCCACCATATTCCACTTCGGTCATATCGTCGCGGAGCTTAGGCGAAGCCCTGCGCCGGAGAAGTCATATCGTCGCGGAGCTTAGGCGAAGCTCTGCGTCGGTGGAGCATCAACATCGTCACCACGCCGTCGTGCTGACGGAACTCATCCCCGACACTTTGCTGGATCGGAGTCCGGGGATCGTCATCGAGCTGAACGTGTGCAGAACTCGGAGGTGCCGTACGTTCGGTGCTTGGATCGGTCGGATCGTGGAGACGTACGACTACATCAACCGCGTTGTTTTAACGCTTCCGCTTTCGGTCTACGAGGGTACGTGGACGGACACTCTCCCCTCTCGTTGCTATGCCATCACCATGGTCTTGCGTGATCGTAGGAAAATTTTTGAAATTACTACGTTCCCCAACAGCGCATCGGCTCCCCGACGAGGGAGAGCTCGTCCCCAACCACAGGCCCCATGAGAGGGTAGTATTTCTTCCCCATTTCCTCCGCGGACTGGGCTTCCCGCTTCATCCCTTTGTCCGGGGGCTCATGTTCTACTACAGCCTAGATTTCCATGATCTGGCCCCGAATTTCATCCTCAACATCTCGGCGTTTATCGTCGTGTGCGAGGCCTTCCTCTGCATCCAGCCCCACTTCGGCTTGTGGCTCAAGACCTTCAGTGTCAAGACGAAGGTTGTGAAGGGCAGCCAAGCAGAGTGCGGAGGCGCCATGGTGGGCAGGATTTCCCATGTTACGTGGCTGGAGGGCACTTTCGTGGAAACCATCAAGGGGTGGCAATTGGGGTGGTTCAACATCACCGAGCCGCGTGACCCTGATTGGGCAGCGGCCCCCGAATTCAGATCTGGCATCCCTACACGGCTCACCTCCTTGAAAGAGAGTGGCCAGATTTGGGGGATTCGGAGGAGCTGACCGGACTCCAAGCCTGTATCCAGAAGCTGGTGGACAAGAAGCTCAAGCTTGTCAACGTAGTCCAGGTCATGCTCATTCGCCGGATTCTCCCGTGCCAGCGACGGGGCTTCAACATGTGGGAGTTTGATCCGGTGCAGCACCAGACCCTGAGCGGGATCTTCAACACTACGTACGAAGATGTCTGGAAGGTGTTGTTCAAGGGCGCCAAAGCTCCCGCATCCGCTACCGAAGATCGCAGATTCCACTCGCAGCGTCCAGCTAACGAGGTAAGTGATTTCACCACTTGTTTTCCATAGTTTGGCTCTATGCGGGATCTAAACTCCCTTTACCTTTGACAGGAATGGCTGGCGAAGGCCGAACGGATTATCTGTCCGGCCCCATTGCCAGAGGACCTAGTGAACGCCCGCCTAACGGGGCTGCTGGCTCCGGCACCCCACGTGGTGCCAGAGAAGAAGGCCAAGAAGACGGCCACGGGGACTCGGAAGAGTTCCCGTTTTCAGGTGCTATCGGATGATGAATCCGAGGCCGATTCCTCCCACCAAGGCGAGGAGGAGAAGAAGAAAGCCTCTCCCCCAGCGGGGGGAGGAAAGAAAAGGAAGGCCTCCCCAACAAGGAAGGCCGAAGGGTCCAAGAGGGAAAAAATCTTCCCCCGGACTGCTCCGCCAATGTCAGTGAATGACGACGAGGACTGGCCTCCAAGGGCCAAGCCCCTGGTGAGATTGTAAGTATCCGGACTCCCGAATAACTTCAAGGTTTTTTCTTTTCGCCACATAATGTCTTTCTAATGCCGCATACAACCCTGTAGTCTGCCCAAGGATGATCTTCCCGTTTCGTCGAGCGGGTCCTTGGGTGCGTCGGATATGGATTCCCTTCCGACTGCCTCCACCCTCCGTGCCACGGACGACGCCGAGGTGGGATACCAGAAAGGGACCCGCCAGGAGGAGGAGGCCCCGGAGGTGTCACAGGACACCCTCCCGGACTTTGCACCGGACTCAGCCCCGGAGGCCACAGTGGCTCCGGAGTCCGGCGGGCAAGACCGCGACGCCGACTGGCTCCGTCCAACCGGAGGTGCCGGATAATTTGCTGGAGGCGCTCAACGGCGCCTCCATCAAAGAGGAACACCGCACTGTTATGAGTGCGGTGATTCAGAAGGTTCAGCTCGCTAAGAGCGGGCTGACCGAAGCTTGCAGCAGCCTTCTAACAGGCTTTGAGGTAAGAATTTCAATGTATGTAAAATGGTACCGCATAGACAGTAGCCCCTGATGCTCAGTTCGGTGTTCGGAAAGAAAAACCGGACTGAGGATCTTTACAAAGATAAACGCAGGAGTCATAAAAAATATGTCAATATGGGATTGCAGGCTGCGCTGCTGACCTCCGCCGCACTAACTGCGGAGGTCGATACTTTGAAGGAAAACCTCGAGCGGTCCGAGAACGAGCTCGGTCATGCCAAGAAGCAGCTCGAGGAAAAAGAAGGTGAGTAATACCTTATGAAAATTGTACCTTACAGAAAAGGATTTGGTTGCAAGAAAAATGACAAGGATAACGTGGGTATTGTAGGGGCCACTAACGAGGTGGCGACCCTGAAGGAGGCGGTGGCCGCGGCCGAACGCAATGCGGCCGCGGAGCGCACCGAGCGAGAGAAGCAGGAGGCGCGGGTGGCGGAGGTGCAGCAAGAGCTCCAGGATCTCGTGAAAAAACATGAGAGCTTGGAGCGTGACTCGAAGACTCGAGAGTCTGAGCTTGCAACGGCTCTTGAGAGTGCCAAAGCCGCTAAGGCCGAAGCCTACAAGGCCCTCCAGGAGATTGAGGCGGTGAAGAAAATAGCAGCGGGTAAGGCATTTGTCATGCAAAGTAAGCATGTGAGTGTTAATTACCTGTTGCTTACCCGAATTCGGAGCTTTCCAGGAGCGTTCGTAGATCTTCCTCGCAGCGTGTCCGATGCTGCCGCATTCTACCGGGCCGAGGAGGGGAGCTCGACGGAGAAGGTCTTCTGGTCTCAGTATGCTATGGCCGGACATCCGGTGCCCCTTAGCGACCAGCTGAAGCAGCTGGTCGAGCTCCACAAGGCGGCCGAACAGGCCATGAAGGGCCTCATAGTTCGGCTGTGGCCTAAGGAGGCCATGCCTGGGAGCTACTTCGGCCTGGTGCGGCGGCTGATGGATGCGTGCCCCTGGGTTGAAGTCATCAAGCATTCCGCTTGTATTGAGGGTGCCCGTCGGGCTCTTGCCCGTGCAAAGGTGCACTGGGCAAGATGGATGCCCAGAAGCTCGTGACGGACCCGCCACCAGAGGGCAAGGAGCATCGCACACCCGAGATGTATTATAAGAGTGTGCTGAAGGGCGCCCGCACTATTGCGGGTGAGTGCTCCAAAGATGTAATATTTGAGTAGACTCGCATTTTTTTTATCCCGTGCGCTGAAAACTTAGTTCATATGTGCTAAGCAACGCTTGTTAATTTAAAATATTACCTTCTGTGCGCCTGTTTATCAAATCTGAGAGATGGCAAGTCGTCGGCTTCAGCCCCCATGCCACGAGTGCCGGGGTGTTCGGGATAAACTTGAGCGCTCTTGTTCCCATTTTTGGGTCCATCTAGGGAGGCGCTCAACACAGCGAACAAGGCAACCGGACTTATAATGCTTGAACACTCTCACTTAGCCATAGAATTCTATAATTTTAAATTTCGGCGAAGCCCCTAGTCTTCGGAAGGCCGAATTTGGGGCGCTATCCACGCCTTGGCCGGGCAGTATCCGGCTCCTCGCTCTAAGCGGCATAAGTCTTTAAGGACTCGCAAAAAACCTCTCGAACAGCGACCGGCTCTCGCCTCATCATGACGGTCAGTTTTAGCTTTCTCCACTGAGGGGTTAACCCAGCTCAACTGGGGCGGAATCGCAGTGGTTCTCCCAGTGCTACCTTAGCCGATATAACGGAACGTAAGGTACCAAAACATGGGAGCCGGGCAAACCCAACTATTGACCCAAGACATGATTCGGAGCCGATGCATATAGTGCTATAAGTTCGGGGTGCCGCACTTGTGAAAGTGTTCGGACTCATCATACCATAATGCGGGAAACATAAGCCCCTGGTGTATATTAGCCGTACCAAAGTGTACGGATGCATCATGCCGTGAATGAACATATGTATGAAAAAGAAATGCAATTATAAGCAAAAGGTGATATATTGTTTTTTCAATAAGTGCTGCTATGAATGCAGAACGATACAAATAGTGCGATAAGAAAGGTATGGGACTGTTAAACATGTCCCCCTCCAGGGGTAGGCTGCAGATTAGTGTACAAAAATGCTCGTAATGGAGACCACCTGTATATTCGTTGTAGCCTTTATCCTTCCCTAGCTGTTGCATCGTGAGTTCGGCAGGTCTGCTGCCGGACAGGGCCTCTGACAAACGGAGTCCTGTGGGAAAAAAGTAAAAGATAAAAAGAAAAGAAAAAAAAGGAACGACACACTTGAGAGCCCCTGGTGTGGTTGAGCCGCAGTCTGGGTTTATCGTGGTCGTGCCCCTCTCCTCATGCCCATGGTATCTTCAGAGCGTAATGGTGTACGCGAAGGACCTGCTTTGACGTTTCGCATGAGCTGGGGTTGGGGCCGCACTGCTACGCGTGCTCGGAACATGCCAGGTGGTCTTGTTGTAAGTTACTCCGGGCGCGCTTAGCTGTGTCCGGCCGCTTAACGGCCGGACTCGAGAATTGCCTTAAGAGGCTGCATTGCATTTCTGCCGCGAGAGCCGCTGTATGTTCCTCCGTGGGGAGAGAATGTTCAGTGTTTCCGTTGACCGTGATGACTCCTCGAGGGCCTGGCATCTTGAGCTTGAGGTATGCGTAGTGCGGCACCGCGTTGAACTTTGCAAACGCAGTGCGTCCGAGCAAGGCATGATAGCCGCTGCGGAACGGGACTATGTCGAAGATTAACTCCTCGCTTCGGAAGTTATCCGGGGATCCGAAGACCACTTCCAGTGTAATTGAGCCTGTACAATTGGCTTCTACACCTGGTATGACGCCTTTAAAGGTCATTTTGGTACGTTTAATCCTTGAGGGGTCTATGCCCATTTTGCGCGCTGTATCCTGGTAAAGCAGGTTCAGGCTGCTGCCGCTGTCCATCAGGACTCTGGTTAGGTGAAATCCATCGATGATTGGGTCTAAGAACAGTGCGGCGAATCCGCCGTGGCGGATGCTGGTGGGGTGGTCCCTTCGGTCAAAAGTGATCGGGCAGGAGGACCATGGATTGAACTTCGGGGGAACTGGCTCCATCGCGTAGACGTCCCTGAGTTCATGCCTCCGCTCCCTTTTGGGTATGTGCGTTGCGTATATCATGTTCACCGTCCGCACCTGTGGGGGGAAAGCCTTCTGTCCTCTATTGTTCGGCGGTTGGGTCTCGTCCTCGTCATCGCTATGCAGCCCCTTGTCATTGTTTTCGGCAATTAACTTGCCTGCCTGCTTGAATACCCAACAGTCCCTGTTGGTGTGGTTAGCTGGCTTTTCGGGGGTGCCGTGTATCTGGTACGAGCGGTCGAGTATTCGGTCCAAATTGGACGGACCCGGAGTAGTTCTTTTGAATGGCTTTTTCCGCTGACCGGGTTTAGAGCCTCTGAATCCGGCATTGATTGCCGTATCCTCAATATTGTCGCCGTTAATGCGGCGTTTGTTTTTGTTACGACGCGGCCTGCCATTTCGGTCCTTGAAGTCCGGACTGCCAGAATTTTTGCTGAGGTTGTTGCTGCGTGCTAGCCAGCTGTCCTCACCCGCGCAGAAGCGGGTCATGAGTGATGTGAGGGCTGCCATGGATTTCGGCTTTTCCTGTCCTAGGTGCCGGGCAAGCCACTCGTCGCGGATGTTATGCTTGAAGGCCGCGAGGGCCTCCGCATCCGGACAGTCGACGATTTGGTTTTTCTTGGTTAAGAACCGTGTCCAGAATTGTCTGGCCGATTTGTCTGGCTGCTGAATTATGTGGCTTAGGTCATCAGCGTCTGGTGGTCGCACATAAGTGCCCTGGAAGTTATCGAGGAATGCGGCTTCCAGGTCCTCCCAGCTCCCAATTGACTCTGCTGGCAAGCTGTTGAGCCAA
>LR880966.1:729901755-729921294 GCA_904067115.1 Aegilops sharonensis
TTGTTCGTCTCCGGCATCGTCGTCCATACCGTCGATGTCTTCGGAGTCGTAGTCTAGCATGTCGGTTAGATCGTCGACAGCGGCTACCAAGTGGGTGGTGGGTGGGCTTTGAATTTCTTCGTCGTCCGCATCCCAACCGTCCTGACCGTAGTCCGGCCAGGGCTCTCCTGATAACGAGAGGTACTTTAGCGAACTCAAGATGTCGCCAAAAGGTGAGAGTTGAAAGATGTCCGCTGCGGTGAACTCCATGACCGGCGCCCAATCGGATTCGATCGGAGGGGGCGCGGGAGGTTCGAAGTCCGGCAAGGAGTCCAGCACATCAGTGTCACAAGCTTTATGAGGGACAAGATCAGTGTTCGGCTGTATCGCCATAGAGGTTGCAGCCCCCGAGGCGGTGTCTAGCCATCCGTCCCCGATCTGCGCAGCCGGCTCCGAATTGAAGATCGGAGCGGGTTCAAGTGCGGCCTCCAGGGTACTGTCCGGCTGCAGAGCAAAATCATGCTCGTCGTGACAGTGCGGCACGCTCGGCTGTGGCTCGACTCCATCGAGGATCAATTCCCCGTGGATGTCAGCCGTGAAGTTCAAACTTCCAAACCTGACCTGACGGCCAGGGGCGTAGCTTTCGATCTGCTCCAGATGGCCAAGCGAATCGGCCCGCAGTGCAAAGCCGCCGAATACGAAGATCTGTCCGGGGAGAAAAGTCTCACCCTGGACTGCGTCGTTGATGATGGTCGAAGAAGCCATCGAGCCTATCGGTGACGACACAGAGGAACCCTCAATGAAAGCACCAATGTCGGTGTCAAAACCGGCGGATTTCGGGTAGGGGTCCCGAACTGTGCGTCTAGGCGGATGGTAACAGGAGACAAGGGACACGATGTTTTACCCAGGTTCGGGCCCTCTTGATGGAGGTAAAACCCTACGTCCTGCTTGATTAATATTGATGATGTGTGTTACAAGAGTGGATCTACCACGAGATCAAAGAGGCTAAACCCTAGAAGCTAGCCTATGGTATGATTGTTGTTCGTCCTATGGAATAAAGCCATCCGGTTTATATAGACACCGAAGAGGGCTAGGGTTACACAGAGTCGGTTACAATGGTAGGAGATCTACATATCCGTATCGCCAAGCTTGCCTTCCACGCCAAGGAAAGTCCCATCCGGACACGGGACGAAGTCTTCAATCTTGTATCTTCATAGTCTTGGAGTCCGGCCGATGATGATAGTTCGGCTATCCGGACACCCCCTAGTCCGAAACTCCCTCAACCTTCATGGGCTTCAGCACAGTCTAAGGTGAACCGGGCCCTCCTGGCCGGTTTATACTTAGTAGCTATATCCTCAACAGAAACCCTAGAGGGGGCGCACCCCCTCCCTCTCCCCTATATATACTTGAGGACTTTGGGGCTGCCAACAGATGAGTTTGACCTCTCCCTGGCGCAGCCCTACCTCTCTCCTTCCTCCTCTCCCGCGGTGCTTGGCGAAGCCCTGTAGGATTGCCACGCTCCTCCACCACCACCACGCCGTTGTGCTGCTGGACGGAGTCTTCCTCAACCTCTCCCTCTCTCCTTGCTGGATCAAGGCATGGGAGACGTCACCGGGCTGCGCGTGTGTTGAACGCGGAGGTGCCGTCTGTTCGACACTAGGATCTCTGGTGATTTGGATCACGACGAGTACGACTCCTTCAACCCCGTTCTCTTGAACGCTTCCTCTTAGCGATCTACAAGGGTATGTAGATGCACTCTCCTTCCCCTCGTTGCTGGTTTCTCCATAGATAGATCTTGGTGACACGTAGGAAAATTTTGAATTTCTGCTACGTTCCCCAACAGTGGTATCAGAGCCAGGTTTATGCATAGTTTCTATGCACGAGTAGAACACAAGTTGTTGTGGGCATTGATTTTGTTCAATATGCTTACCGTTACTAGTCCAATCTTGTTTCTACGGTATTGTGGGATGAAGCGGCCCGGACCGACCTTACACGTACACTTACGTGAGACAGGTTCCACCGACTGACATGCACTTGTTGCATAAGGTGGCTAGCGGGTGCCAGTCTCTCCCACTTTAGTCGGATCGGATTCGATGAAAAGGGTCCTTATGAAGGGTAAATAGCAATTGACATATCACGTTTTGGTTTTTGCGTAGGTAAGAAACGTTCTTGCTAGAAACCCATAGCAGCCACGTAAAACATGCAAACAACAATTAGAGGACGTCTAACTTGTTTTTGCAGGGTATGCTATGTGATGTGATATGGCCAAAAGAATGTGATGAATGATATGTGATGTATGAGATTGATCATGTTCTTGTAATAGGAATCACGACTTGCATGTCGATGAGTATGACAACCGGCAGGAGCCATAGGAGTTGTCTTAATTTATTGTATGACATGCGTGTCAATGAACTACGCCATGTAATTACTTTACTTTATTGCTAAACCGTTAGCCATAGTAGTAGAAGTAATAGTTGGCGAGACAACTTCATGGAGACACGATGATGGAGATCATGGTGTCATGCCAGTGACGATGATGATCATGGAGCCCCGAAGATGGAGATCAAAAGGAGCAAAATGATATTGGCCATATCATGTCACCTTTTGATTGCATGTGATGTTTATCATGTTTATGCATCTTATTTGCTTAGATCGACGGTAGTAAATAAGATGATCCCTCATTAAAATTTCTGGATAATACATTCATTTTAGGTGCAAGACCATTGAATGCTTCCGCTTAGCGATCTACAAGGGTATGTAGATGCACTCACCTTCCCCTCGTTGTTGGTTTCTCCATAGATAGATCTTGCTGCCACGTAGGAAAATTTTGAATTTCTGCTACATTCCCCAACAGCCACGTCCGCCATGCCCCCGCCCGTCCGTGGTAGGCGAGGCCGAAGGCGGTCACCGCCGGAACTAGTGTTCGGTTTTTCACCGGAAGGCAGACAGAGGGAGGAGGCATTCTATCTGTCTTTAGATGGCAATGCGGAGATCGAGGACTTGTTGCAGCACGACCTCCTGGCGGAGGAGCAGGAATTGTTGGAGCGCGACCGCCTGGCGGAGGAGCAGTGTATCGCCAATTTGCGCCGCAAGCGGGAAATGGAGCAGCAGCGCATCGGCACTCTGAGTCATGAGCAGAGCGCCCGCAACTGGGCCGACTACATGGAGGCCGGCGCCCGGCAGATAGCCCTGGAGGCTGTCGGGCAAGCAAGCGTTCGCGACGCCGATTTTTACTACCAGCTTGTCAAGTGGGGTTCCGGCTTGGAAGCCGAAGCTTCGGTGGACCACGCCGGCATGGAAAGGGCCAACACGCGCGAGCAACGCGCCCTATCGCACTTCTGGCAAGTTAGAGAGATAATAATATTTTTGGTATTTTGTGATATAGATGCAGAAAAGTAAACATGCAAATAAAAGTAGATTGAAAGCAAATATGATAAGAGATAGACCCGGGGGCCATAGGTTTCACTAGAGGCTTCTCTCGAGAGCATAAGTATTACGGTGGGTGAACAAATTACTGTCAAGCAATTGATAGAAAAGCGAATAATTATGACGTTATCAAAGGCATGATCATGTATATAGGCATCACATCCATAACAAGTAGACCGACTCCTGCCTGCATCTACTACTATTACTCCACACATCGACCGACTCCTGCCTGCATCTAGAGTATTAAGTTCATAAGAACAGAGTAACGCCTTCAGCAAGATGACATGATGTAGAGGGATAAACACATGCAATATGATATAAACCCCATCTTGTTATCCTCGATGGAAACAATACAATACATGTCTTGCAACCCTTTCCGTCACTGGGTAAGATCACCGCAAGATTGAACCCAAAGCTAAACACTTCTCCCATGGCAAGAAAGATCAATCTAGTAGGCCAAACCAAACTGATAATTCGAAGAGACTTGCAAAGATAACTCAATCATACATAAAAGAATTCAGATAAGATTGAATTAATATCCATAGATAAATCGGATCATAAACCCACAATTCATCAGATCTCGACAAACACACCGCAAAAAGAGATTACATCGAATAGATCTCCACAAGAGAGGGGGAGAACATTGTATTGAGATCCAAAAAGAGAGAAGAAGCCATCTAGCTAATAACTATGGAACCGTAGGTCTGTGGTAAACTACTCACAACTCATAGGAGGGGCAAGGATGTTGATGTAGAGGCCCTCCGTGGTCGATTCCCCCTCCGGCAGAGTGTCGGCGAAGGCTCAAAGATGGGATCTCGCGGATACAGAAGGTTACGGTGGTGGAAATTGTGTTTCGTGGTGCTCCTGGATGTTTTCGGGGTCCGTGGATATATATAGGAGGAAGAAGTACGTCGGTGGACGCCCGAAGGGCCCACGAAACAGGGGGGCGCGCCCTACAGGGGGGCGCGCCCTTCTATCTCGTGGGGCCCTCGGAGCTTTCTTGACTTGCACTCCAGGCTCTCCGGATCAGATTTGTTCCAAAAATAACGCTCCCGAAGGTTTCATTCCGTTTGGACTCCGTTTGATATTCCTTTTCTTCGAAATACTGAAATAGGCAAAAAAACAGCAATATGGGCTGGGCCTCCGGTTAGTAGGTTAGTCCCAAAAATGATTTAAATGTGTAGAATAAAGCCCATAAACATCCAAAACAGGTAATATAATAGCATGGAACAATCAAAAATTATAAATATGTTGGAGACGTATCACCCACATGGTCGGGAACCGATGTGGTGAGATGACTCTAGTTGGAACACCATCAATGGCAGCGGCGTCCGTCGATGCAGCGCCTACTATGACGGCTTCGTGGGGCAACGAAGTGGAGAAGGAGTGGAGGCGGCATGACGGCGTCGATGCGTCAAAGTCGGAGACGTGCAGGGACGGGTGCAGGCTTTTGCGGTTGTCGCGAGCCCGCGCCCGCGCCCACATTTAATATGTACGGGGGAGAGGAAGTGTCTGCCCTTTGCTAGGTTTTGGAACTCGGCATAGGGAACCTAAGTGTCGATAGCTATTTGTCGAGTGTTTTTCAAGGTGCTCGACATAGACTTGACCACTAGAATTCTGTATTAAAAGAAGATTGTGGAGTTTAGGATAGTAGAAACCCAACAAATTAGACTTCAGCAAACTTGGCAGACACATTATTGTGCCGAGCTCCCAAAGAATTGAACTCAGCGAAGCCATAGAACTAAGAGAAATTATTGATTCTAGTAGTGTGACCTCATGTCCTAGAATGACCTCAACGCTAACATCAAGGCCTAGGATGAAATCATGGCTTACGTCACTATTTTAGACAATGTTTAATACTGTGGACTCCAACACACTCTACATGTAACACGAAAAAACCCGCTAATATCTGTAGGAAAGAAGCAAATTTCAGCAAACACCCCTACGCAATGTGCTCAGCGCCTCATATTGAGTTTGTCAACTTGATGCATATGATTAACGCTAGCTAGCTACTCCATCCGTCCGTGAATAATTCTTCATCTAGGTTTTGTCCCAAGTCCAAATTTCTAAAATTTGACCAATTTTATATGAAAAACTAGTAGCATTTATGACACGAGTAGTATCACTAGGTTCGCTTTGAAATGTGCTTTCGTAATATACCAATTTGATGTTATACATGCTACTACTATTTTCTATAAAGTTGGTCAAAATTTTAGAAGTATGACTCATAACAACATGTAGAAGTACACTTATTCACAAACAGAGGGAACCGACATTGCTGGCATGTAGAGCACCCTCATGCATGCACGATATATTCTTGTACTTACACTTGATCCATGATATTTCTCTTATGATGATCTCATATATATCTTGGATATTCCTTATGGATATTGTGTTGTGCATCTAACCTTGAGGATTTTGGATAAGCTTCCAGGATTGATGGCCCACAAGTATAGGGGTGAAGGAAATATGCCCTTGAGGCAATAATAAAGATGTTATTTTATATTTCCTTATTCATGATAAATTTTTTATTATTCATGCTAGAATTGTATTCAACAAAAACTTGATACATGTGTGAATACGTAGACAAACACCGTGTCCCTAGTATGCCTCTACTAGACTAGCTCATTGATCAAAGATGGTTAAGTTTCCTAGCCATGGACATGTGTTGTCATTTGATGAACGGGATCACATCATTAGTGGAATGATGTGATGTACAAGACCCATCTGTTAGTTTAGCATAATGATCGTTCAGTTTTATTGCTACTGCTTTCTTCATGTCAAATATATATTCCTCTGACTATGAGATTATGCAACTACCGGACACCAGAGGAATGCCTTGTGTGCTATCAAATGTCACAACGTAACTAGGTGATTATAAAGATACTCTGCATGTATCTCCAAAGGTGTTTGTTGGGTTGGCATAGATCAAGATTAGGATTTGTCACTCCGAGTATCGGAGAGGTATCTCTGGGCCCTCTCGGTAATGCAGATCATATGAAGCCTTGCAAGCAATGTGACTAATGAGTTAGTTGCGGGAAGATGCATTATGGAACGAGTAAAGAGACTTGCCGGTAACGAGATTGAACTAGGTATGAAGATACCGACGATCAAATCTCGGGCAAGTAACATACCGATGACAGAGGGAATAACGTATGTTGACATAGCGGTTCGACCGATAAAGATCTTCGTAGAATATGTAGGAACCAATATGAGCATCCAGGTTTCACTATTGGTTATTAACCAGAGATGTGCCTCGGTCATGTCTACATAGTTCTCGAACCCGTAGGGTCCGCACACTTAACGTTCGATGATGATATGTATTATTTGAGTTATGTGTTTTGGTGACCGAAGGTTGTTTGAAGTCCCGGATGAGATCACGGACAAGATGAGGAGTCTCGAAATGGTCGAGATGTAAAGATTGATATATTGGAAGGTGGTATTCAAACACTGGAATGGTTCCGGAGTGTTTCAGGTGTTTATCGGAGTACTGAGGGGTTACCGGAACCTCCTGGGGGAAGTAATGGGACATATGGGCCATACGGGAGAGGAAAGGCAGCCCACAAGGGGTTGGCGCTGCTCCTCCCATGGGGAGCCTGAATTGGACAAGGGGAGGGGCGCGAGCCCCCTTTCCTTCTGCCTCTCCCTCTCCTTGCCCCTTTCACCCTCCGATAGAAGGAAGGGGGGCGAATAGGACTAGGAGTCCAAGTGGGATTCCTCCCCACTTGGCGAGCCCTAGGCCGGCCTCCTCCCCTCTCCCTCCTTTATATACGGGGGGAAGCCATATGAGACACAACAATTGCTCTTAGCCGTGTGTGGCGCCCCCCCCCCCACCACTCCTCCACAGTTTACGCCTCCGGTCATATTCTCGCGGTGCTTAGGCAAAGCCCTGCGCGTATCACACCACCATCACCTTCACCCTGCCGTCATGCTGACAGAACTCATCTACTCCTTCGACCCTCTGCTAGATCAAGATCTCGATGGAAGTTATTGTGCTGAACGTGTGCAGAACTCGGAGGTACCGTACGTTGAGTCAGAATGAGAATACGTTTCACTACATCAACCGCATTGAGCAAACACTTCCGCTTTCGGTCTACGAGGGTACGTAGACACACTCTCCCCTCTCCTTGATATGCATCTCCTAGATAGATCTTGCGTGAGCGTAGGATTTTTTTTTTTTTGAAATTGCATGCTACGTTTCCCAACAGTGGCATCAGAGCCATGTCTATGCATAGATGATATGCACGAGTAGAACACAAAGATTTGTGGGTGGTGATTGTCATACTGCTTACCACCAATGTCTTATTTTGATTCGGCGGTATTGTTGGATGAAGCGGCCCGGACCAACCTTACATGATCACGTTCATGAGACCGGTTCCACCGACAAACATGCAACTAGTTTTGCATAAAGGTGGCTGGCGGGTGTCTGTTTCTCCAACTTTAGTTGAATCAAATTTGACTGCGCCGGTCCTTGTGAAGGTTAAAACAACAAACTTGATAAATCACCGTTGTGGTTTTTATGCCGTTGGTAAGTACGGATCTTGGTAGAAGCCCGTAGCAGCCATGTAAAACTTGCAATAACAAAGTAGAGGACATCTAACTTGTTTTTGCAGGGCATGTTGTGATGTGATATGGTCAAGACATGCTGTCATTGGTATGTCTCCAACGTATCTACTTTTCCTAAAGTTTTTCCTCTTGGTTTGGACTCTAATTTGCATGATTTGAATGAAACTAACCCTGGACTGATGTTGTTTTCAGCAGAACTGCCATGGTGTTGTTTTTTTGGAGAAATAAAAGTTCTCGGAATGGAACGAAACTTTGCGAGGATTTTTGATATCAATAGATAATTTCTGGAGCCAAGAGCCACCTGAGGGTGGCACCTGGGTGGGCACAACCCACCAGGGCGCTCCTGCCCCCAGGCGCACCCAGGTGGGTTGTCCCCACCTGGTGGCCCCAATGACCCTGGAACCGACGCTATAAAATCGCATTATTCCAGAAAAAAATCAAGGGGAAAGAATTATCGTGTTTCACGAGATGGAACCGCCGCCATCTCCTGTTCTTCATCGGGAGTCCAGATATGGAGTCCGTTTGGGGCTCCGGAGAGGGGGGTCTTCGATCTTTGTCATCACCAACACATCTCCATCGCCAATTCCATGGTGCTCCCCACTGGGATTGAGTAATTCTTCATAGGCTCGCTGGTCAGTGAGGAGTTGGATGAGATTCATCATGTAATCGAGTTAGTTTTGTAAGGGTTTGATCCCAAGTATCCACTATATTCTGAGATTGATTTTGCTATGACTTTGCCATGCTTAATGCTTGTCACTTTGGGCCCGGGTGCCATGATTTCAGATCTGATCCGTTTATGGAATCACCATTATATCTATGTTCTAGATTCGATCTTGCAAGTTATAGTCACCTACTACGTGTTATGATCTGGCAACCCTGGAGTGACAATAGTCGGGACCACTGCCGGTGATGACCGTAGTTTGAGGAGTTCACGTATTAACCGTGTGTTAATGCTTTGTTCCGGTTCTCTGTTAAAAGGAGGCCTTAATATCCCTTAGTTTCCAATAGGACCCCGCTGCTACGGGATGGGAGGACAAAAGATGTCATGCAAGTTCTTTCCATAAGCATGTATGACTATTTACGGAATACATGCCTACATTATATTTATGAACTAGAGCTAGTGTCGTATCGCCCTAGGTTATAACTGTCTCATGATGAATATCATCCATGGAATCACCGATCCAATGCCTCCGAATTTACCTTATATTGTTCTTGCTAAGTTACTACTGTTGCTACTACTATTTTTACTGCTACAGAATCACTACTCTCACTGTTATCGTTACTGTTGCTGCTACTACCATTATCAAAACTATCATACTGCTTTGCTACTGATCACTTTGCTGCAGATAATTAATCTCTAGGTGTGGTTGAATTGACAATTTAGCTGCTAATACTTGTGATTATTCTTTGGCTCCCCTTGTGTCGAACCTATAAATTTGGGTTGAATACTCTACCCTCAAAAACTGTTGCGATTCTCTATACTTGTGGGTTATCAAGACCTTTTTCTAGCACCGTTGCCGGGGAGCATAGCAATATTTGTTGAGTCACTTGGGATTATTATCATATTATCACTATGAAGAATCTAAAAAATGCTAAGACTAAGATTTTTCCCTCAAAGACGAGAGGAGGTAAGGAACTGCCATCCAGCTCCGCTTTAGATTCTCCTTCTGTTATAAGAAAACTTGCAACACCACCACATGCTATTAATTCTGATATGTCACAAGTTGTTGATGATGCTACTTCTGCTATGAATGCTACTCATGATGATGCTAGTACCTTGCTTGATGATAATGTGCCACTAGGTGAATTTCTTGATGAAAAAATTCCTAGAGTAAGACAACATGATATTGTTGAATTTTATGATGAACTTGAAATTGAAAGTCTTGAAACACCTACTACAACTAGTCCTCCTACCTTTGAATTGCCAAAAGTACGGGAAGGTTATACTATGAGTGAGGAGGCAACTAGAGATATTCTTGCTTGTAAGGATAGAGATGATCTAGAGAAATTATTATGCAAGTATAAAGAAAGATCTTTGAATACTAAAATGAAATGTGATCCTAAGTTTGCTACTTCAGCTTTTATTGATGATAAGGATTATGAATTCTCTGTCAACCCACAGTTAATCACTTTGGTTGAATCTGATCCTTTCTATGGTGATGAAACTGAAACTATTGTGGCACATCTTACTAAGTTGAATGATATAGCCACCCTTTTTGCTCATGATGAGAAGATTTGCTATTACTATATTCTCAAGTTATTTCTGTTCTCATTAAAGGGTGATGCTAAAGCTTGGTATAATACTCTTCCTCCTGGTTGTGTGTGTAGTCCCCAGGATATGATTAATTACTTCTCTGAAAAATATTTCCCTGCTCATAAGAAACAAGCTGCCTTGCAGGAAATATTTAACTTTGTGCAAATTGAAGAAGAGAGTCTCCCACAAGCTTGGGGGAGGCTTCTCCAATTTCTTAATGCTTTTCCTGATCATCCTCTTAAGAAAAATAAAATAGTTGATATCTTCTATAATGGACTAACTGATGCTTCTAGGGATTTCCTAGATAGTTGTGCTAATTGTGTTTTCAGGGAACGAACTATTGGGCAAGCTGAAGAATTATTGAATAACATATTGAAAAATTATGATTATTGGGCTCCTCCTGAAACACCGATTAAACCCACTCCAAAGAAAAGGGGTATCTTATATCTCAGTCCTGAAGATATGCAAGAGGCAAAGAAATTTATGAAGGAAAAATGTATTAAAGTAGAGGATGTTAAAAATTTACCACCTATTGAAGAAATACATGGGCTTGAAGCACCACCACCACCTAAGGTGGTAGGGGTAAAATATTTAATGAAATTCAATGATAGTGATGATCCTTGTAATAAACATCCTAGTCAATGCCTTTATGAGTTTGATAAGTACATTAGAAAGCAAGATCACTTCAATGCAAATGTTATGAAACAATTGAAACACAACTCTGATATGATTGCTCGCTTAAGTGACTTGCTATTTAGAATCTAAAATGATGTTAGAGGTGTACGAGAGTATGCCTCTATGGTTCAAACTCAGTTAGAACAAGTTGCTAAATCTCAAAGTGAGTTACTTGATGAAATGAACAATAATACAAGTGACTTTGTTGTTAGAGTAGCAACTAGAGGAGGTAAAATGACTCAGGAACCACTTTAACCTGAGGGTCACCCAAAGATAATTGAATAAGACTCTCAAAGAATTAACACTGATGCACCTAGTACTTTTAAAAAGAAAAAGAAGAAGAAGAATAATAGGACTTTGCATGCCTTTAGTGAATCTGAAATAAAAAAACCTCTTGATAATGATAATGAAGTTTCTATCTCTGATGCTGAAACTCAATCTGATAATGAACACTCACCTTCTGATAATGAAAAAGATAATGATGAGGTTCATGAAGACATTCAACCCAGTAATAAAGAACCAGACAATGATTTGCGATAGAACCAGCTGTTGATCTTGATAACCCACAAACAAAGAATAAAAAATATGATAAAAGAGACTTTGTTGCTAGAAAACATGGAAAGGAAAGAGAACCATGGGTTCAAAAGCCTATTCCCTTTCCACCTAAGTCAACTAAAAATAAATATGATGAAGAATTTGAATGCTTTGCTGAAATGCTGAGGTCGGTCTTTTTGCGAACTCGCTTGACTGATATCTTAATAATGCCTCCTTATGCAAAGTACATGAAAGACATTATCACAAATAAGAGAAAAATACCGGAAGCTGAAATCTCCACTATGCTTGCTAATTATACTTTTAAAGATGGAGTACCTAAAAAACTTGGAGATCTGGGAATACCAACAATACCTAGCTCCATTAAAAGGAATTATGTGAAAATTGCTTTATGTGATTTGGGAGCTGGTGTTAGTGTTATGCCTTTCTCTTTATATAAAAGACTTAATTTGAATAAACTCACACCTACTGAAATATCTTTGCAAATGGCTGACAAATCAACTGCCATACCTACCGGTATTTGTGAGGATGTGCCTGTTGTTGTTGCTAATGTTACTATTTTGACTGACTTTGTTATACTTGAGATGCCCGAGGACGACAACATGTCGATTATCCTTGGTAGACCCTTCCTGAATACTGCAGGAGCTATTATTGATTGCAATAAAAGCAAGGTCACTTTTCATATCAATGGTAATGAGCATACGGTGCACATTCCGAAGAAACAATTCCAAGTGAATGGTATTAATGTTATTGAAAAATCTCCGACAATCACTATTGGAAGTTTTTAGCTACCTCTAGCTACTGTTAAAAAGAAATATGAAATGCTTATTGTTGGGGACATTCATATCCCCATTGAGGTAACTTAGTGATTTACGAAAGTTCTTCAGTTTCATATAAATCAAAAGTGGTTATTAATAAGACTTGATCAACCTTGTTAACGGATCATTTTTGAGAGGTATGAAGTTGATGAATTTAGTGAGCACTACCTTCTGTCCCTACCTTTTGTTTTTTGTTTTTACTAGTTAAATAAAATAAAAGGCCATGCTTTGTCTGTTTTCTGAGTTTTCCGTGCAATAAAATGACCCAAAAATAAAAGTTCTCATAATGCTCTCAAAATTTAATACAATTTTTTTCTGAATATTTCTGAATTTCTGGTGCAAATAATATTAGAGGGAGGTGCACCAGGTGGGCACAACCCACCTGGGTGCGCCAGGACCCCTAGGCGCGCCCTGGTGGGTTGTGGTCCCCACGTGCCCCCCTCACTTACTTCTTCTTCCCACATCACTCCATTGAGCCATAAAAAATCACCATTGTTATCTCTCTCATGTTCTTGCTCCCGAAACTGCGGATCTCGATCTCTTTGCTCGAAGCTCCGTTTCCGAAACTGTTTCGGGGATTTGTTGCTTGGTATGTCACTCCTCCATGTGTCCAATTAGTTTTTGTTTTTGTGGTTTATACTTTGAATAATTAGCTACTCTTGGTGTTGTTGTAGATGAGCTTGCATGTTGAATTCTTAGAGCTCTAAGTAGTTTGAATGCTTGCTTAGGCCTCTATACATCCCTATGGGTAGTTGCTATCATTCTTATGGAGTTTTGTTAATAAATTCTTGTGACCAAAATTTTTCAGAAAATTGTACGCGGACATTATGAATTTATTTGGAAGGAGTTCTTCGAGGAGGAGATCCTCAGAGGCATCTTCTAGCAGCAGCTCCTCTTGTCAGTCTTATGTTGAACCAAGTGAAAGTTCCATTTGAAGTGCTACCACCAAACATGCTTATGGTCGTGCAACGATTATATGATGAGTGTGGGCATTAAGGAGGAATTTGAGTAATATGTTCACAATGCCGATCTCGGTCCCTACATTTCAAGTAAGTGCGACCAACACCTCATCCTCACTGAATCATTTGTCAAAGGATTTAAATTCCTTCCCCGTGAGTCTAGGGTGTCATTTAAACTATATGAAAATCCCTTTACCATTTCTTTAGAACGGTTTGCTCACCTCTGCAAAATCCCATTCTGGGGTTCGCTCGATGAGCCACCGAGGTCCGAGTTTGAAATATTTTTGACTAGTCTTTGCTATGGTGGAACTAGGGGAGTGACACAAGGTAGAATAAGGAGCATTCATTTTCCTGCAATTCAGTACTTCACATTTTTTTAATGGAAAATGTATTATAGGCAAACAAGATTGTAGTACACTTTGTGCTCCTGATCTGAGCCTCTCTCACACCACTCTCTACGGTGATAGAAGTTATAATCTTGGAGCGATTGTTGCACGTAGGTTACAGCACAACACTGGTAGTGGGTATTTTTATGGTGGAATTTAGGTCACAAGCTTAGCGAGAGGACTGGGTGTTTCACCTTTGCCCTATGATCCTATTTTACCCACGCAGTACCTAGACTTTGATGCTATGAAACGTCATAAGATCCTTAGAGGTGATCCTCATAATTTCACTTATAACTTGACATTGAACAAGGACTCTATGGTAGACACATATTTGCCTGCACCTTCTCTCTTTGATGTTCATAACAGGGGAAGATATCATGTTCTTGAGAGCGAGGCCCGAGCTCATAACGTAGCGGTTGTGGCTGCACTGCGGGCCGAGGAATGCGCACCAAGAGCATCCATGAGCTACCACTTCGACCATTACACAAGCTACTGACTGATTACCAAGTTAGGACAAAAGCCTAAGCTTGGGGGAGTACGTAGTTCCCACCAACATTACATTCATCTTCACACATTTCATTCCAGTTGTCGGTGTCCACACTTTTTCATTGTATCATCCAGGTTAAATTTATTTTGTCGCTTCTTGTTGTGTGTTTGAAAAACTTTGAGAGAATCCAAAAATATGTTTCTTGCTTCTTTTTTATTTTTCTTCCTAGTTTAAATTGTTGTAGCACAAAAAAGAAAACCAAAAAGATTTCCTTGTTCTTCTTTTACTTGTTGGAAGCTTTCCTGTGTAAATAGTTTTTTCTCGTTTTTGCTTTCCTCTTTTCATTTGCTTGTTTAAGAAAAACCCAAAACTCCAAAAATATTTCAGTGTGTTTCTCTGATTTCTTTTCTTTTTATTGATTCATACCGAGGAGAAGACCACGATGAAAATGTTGAGTGGCTCTCATTTGCATTAGTGTTGATCTAACAAAGAGCCCATATTACCTTTTCTTCTCCTTTTGAATAAAATGTTTGCGGATTCCAGCTTAGTCCACGACACTCTTGCGCTATTATTATTTTCAAATCATTCGGTTGTGCAAGTGAAAGGCAATAATGATGATATTAGATGAACTAGTCATGGCAGAGAGAAACGGGTATGAACTCGACTTGTTCCGTTTTTGTAAATATGTTTAACCTAGTATCCATGATTCAGCCTATTATGACCAAACATGTTTGCAAGGACAATTAGAGATTATAGTTTCTCATGCCATGCATAAGTAGCTAGGAGTGGATAACGATTTATCTTGGATGTCAACATTGCCTTAAAATGATTGTGATGTAGTATGATGATATGGTATCCTCCTCTGAATGTTCGACTGCCTTGACTTGGCACATGTTCATGCATGTAGTTGAATCAAAACCAACATAGCCTCTATGATATTTATGTTCATGGTATTCATATCCTAATCATGCTAGTATCCAATGTTCCTTATGCATAATGCATGTTCATGACCGTTGTTGCTCTCCAGCTGGCCGCTTCTCAAGCTATCTGCTAGCCTTCGCCTGTACTAAGTGGGAACTCTGCTTGTACATCAAAAACCTAAAACCCAAGTTATTCCAGATGAGTCCACCATACCTACCTATATGCGGTATTACCCTACCGTCCTAAGTAAATTTGCATGTCCCATCTCTAAAAACTTCAAATAACTATCCTTTTTGTGTGCCTGGATCGTTCATGGAACAACAGGAGGTAGTTGGTATCTTCCATGCTAAGCAGGTTATTCTCAGGACGAGTGTTTATTCACTCGCCATCACACGAGAAAAGGGCGGTAATAGGGATGCCGACTCCCAAACTGCAAAAAGAATTGATCTCTCAAATAATCAAATAACAACTCCCAATGGAGTCATAACCTTTACATTTCCGCTTGGGAGCCGCCACTAGCATGTTTAGCATGGGAGACATCGATAACTGATAGTCGTGAAGTAAATGAGAAGGGTGCATGTCTCAAACTTTCATTTATCTCTGTTTTAAAAACTTGAGCTCTGGAACCTCTGCAAATCACTGCTTCCCTCTACGAAGGGACTATCTATTTACTTTTGTGTTGTGTCATCACCTTCTCAAATAAGCACCAGAACCTAAGAGCATTGATGTCATGCTGATGCATTATGTGTAGCTAATGTTGGGTGCATCATGACTGGATCTTTTCTACCATGAATTACAATGTTTAGTCGCTGCTTGAACTTTAGAGGTGATCTGCATTTATGTTTTGCGGTCCCAGAAAGGGCTAGCGAGATACCACTATTGTCATATTATATCATGGTTGTTTTGACAACGTGTTGCTGGTTGAGATATCTTATTATTGCTCTCTAGTTGATTATGTCATTGATATGAGTTAATATAATTTTTAAGAGTTATTGTCGACATGGTTAGTTATAATCTTTGGTGAAAACCTGGGTGTTGTTTAAGCTTATTTATGAAACAAGAGAAAAAGAGTTCGTAAAAGTTTTTCTTTTTCACTTCCAGTTTATATCCTGAATTGCTTGAGGACAAGCAAAGGTTTAAGCTTGGGGGAGTTGATACATCTCCAACGTATCTACTTTTCCTAACACTTTTCCTCTTGTTTTGGATGCTAATTTGCATGATTTGAATGAAACTAACCCCGGACTGACGCTGTTTCAGCAGAACTACCATGGTGTTGTTTTTGTGCAGAAATAAAAGTTCTCGTAATGGAAAGAAACTCTGTGAGGATTTTTTTATATCAATATACAGAATTTTTGGAGGCAAGAGCCACCTGAGGGGGGCACCTGGGTGGGCACAACCCACCAGGGCGCGCCTGCCCCCCAGGCGCGCCCAGGTGGGTTGTCCCCACCTGGTGGCCCCAATGACCCTGGAACCGACGCTATAAAATCAAATTATTCTAGAAAAAAAATCAGGGAGAAAGAATTATTGCGTTTCATGAGACGGAGCCGCCGCCGTCTCCTGGTCTTCATCGGGAGGCTAGATCTGGAGTCTGTTTCGAGCTTCGGAGAGGGGGATCTTCGATCTTCATCATCACCAACACATCTCCAGCGCCAATTCCATGATGCTCCCACCAGGAGTGAGTAATTCATTCATAGGCTCGATGGTCGGTGAGGATTTGGATGAGATTCATCATGTAATCGAGTTAGTTTTGTTAGGGCCTGATCCATAGTATCCACTATGCTTGTCACTTTGGGCTCGAGTGCCATGATTTCAGATCTGAACCATTTATGTTATCACCATTATATCGATGTTCTAGATCCGATCTTGCAAGTTATAGTCACCTACTACGTGTTATGATCCGGAAACCCCGGAGTGACAATAGTCGGGACCACTCCCGGTGATGACCGTAGTTTGAGGAGTTCACGTATTCATCGTGTGTCAATGCTTTGTTCCTGTTCTCTATTAAAAGGAGGCCTTAATATCCCTTAGTTTCCAATAGGACCCCGCTGCCATGGGAGGGTAGGACAAAAGATGTCATGCAAGTTCTTTCCATAAGCACGCATGACTATTTACAGAATACATGCCTACATTATATTTATGAACTGGAGCTAGTGTCGTATCACTTGGTTATAACTGTCTCATGATGAATATCATCCAAGGAATCACCGATCCAATGCCTACGAATTTACCTTATATTGTTCTTGCTAAGTTACTACTGTTGCTACTGCTATTGTTACTGCTACAAAATCACTACTATCACTGTTACCATTACTGTTGCTGCTGCTACCATTATCAAAACTATCATACTGCTTTGCTACTGATCACTTTGCTGCAAATAATTAATCTCCAGGTGTGGTTGAATTGACAACTCAGCTGCTAATACTTATGAATATTCTTTGGCTCCCCTTATGTCGAATCTATAAATTTGGGTTGAATACTTTACCCTCAAAAACTATTGTGATCCCCTATACTTGTGGGTTATCAGTGATATACGTTGTTGTATGAGATGATCATGGTTTGTAGAAGTTATCAACAACTAGTAGGAGCCATATGGTTGTCGCTTTATTGTATGAAATACAAACGCCATGCAATTGCTTTACTTTATCACTAAGCGCTCTCGATAGTTGGAGAAGCAATAGTTGGTGAGACGACCACGACGCTACGATGGAGATCAAGATGTCAAGCCGGTGACAATGGAGATCATTACGTTGCTTTGGTGATGGAGATCAAGATCACAAGATGATGATGGCCATATCATGTCACATATTTTGGTTGCATGTGATGTTTATCTTTATGCATCTTATTTTGCTTAGTACGGCGGTAGCATTATAAGATGATCCCTTAACTAAAATTTCAAGGTATAAGTGTTCTCCCCGAGTATGCACCATTGCGAAAGTTCTTCGTGCTGAGACACCATGTGATGATTGGGTGTGATAAGCTCTACGTTCAAATACAACTGGTGCAAGCCAGTTTTGCACATGTTGAATACTCGGGTTAAACTTGACGAGCCTAGCATGTACAGACATGGCCTCGGAACACTGGAGACCGAAAGGTCGAACGTGAATCATATAGTGGATATGATCAACATAGAGTTGTTCACCATTGATGACTACTCCATCTCATGTGATGATCGGACATGGTTTAGTTGATTTGGATCACGTATCATTTAGATGACTTGAGGGATGTCTATATAAGTGGGAGTTCTTAAGTAATATGATTAATTGAACTTAATTTATCATGAACTTAGTCCTGATAGTTTTTTTGCGTATCTATGTTGTAGATCAATGGCTCGAGCTACCATTCCCTTGAATTTTAATGTGTTCCTAGAGAAAGCTAAGTTGAAAGATGATGGTAGCAACTGCATGGACTGGGTCCGTAACTTGAGGATTATCCTCATTGCTGCACAGAAGAATTATGTCCTTGATGCACCGCTAGGTGAAAGGCCTGCTGCAGGAGCAGAAGCTGACGTTGTGAACGTGTGGCAAGCTCGATCTGATGACTACTCATTAGTTCAGTGTGCCATGCTTTACGGCTTAGAATCGGGACTTCAAAGATGTTTTGAACATCATGGATCATATGAGATGTTCCAGGAGTTGAAGTTAATATTTCAAGCAAATGCCCGAGTTGAGAGATATGAAGTCTCCAACAAGTTCTATAGCTGCAAGATGGAGGAGAACAGTTATGTTAGTGAGCACATACTTAGAATGTCTGGGTGCCATAATCACTTGACTTAGCTAGGAGTTAATCTTCCAGATGATTGTGTCATTGATAGAGTTCTTCAATCACTGCCACCAAGCTACAAAGGCTTCATGATGAACTATAATATGCAAGGGATGGAAAAGACTATTCCCGAGCTCTTCGGAATGCTAAAGGCTACGGAGGTAGAAATCAAGAAGGAGCATCTAGTGTTGATGGTTAACAAGACCACTAGTTTCAAGAAGAAGGGCAAGCGTAAGAAGGGGAACTTCAGGAAGAATGACAAGCAAGTTGTCACTCCCTGGAAGAATCCCAAAGCTAGACCCAAGCTTGAAACTGAGTGCTTCTACTGCAAAGGGACTGGTCACTTGAAGCTGAACTACCCCAAGTATTTGGCGGATAAGAATGACGGCAAAGTGAACAAAGGTATATTTGATATACATGTTCTTAATGTGTACCTTATTAATTCTTGTAGTAGTGCCTGGGTATTTAATACCGGTTTGGTTTCTCATATTTGTAACTCGAAACAGGGACTATGGATTAAACGAAGATTGGCTAAGGACGAGGTGACGATGCGCGTCGGGAATGGTTCCAAGGTCAATGTGATCGCCGTCGGCACGCTATCTCTACATCTACCTCCAGGATTAGTTTTAGACATGAATAATTGTTATTTGGTGCTAGTGTTGAGCATGAACATTATATTTGGATCTTGTTTAGTGTGAGACGGTTATTCATTTAAATCAGAGAATAATGGTTGTTCTATTATATGAGTAATATATTT
>LR880966.1:729974935-730002629 GCA_904067115.1 Aegilops sharonensis
TCGACTTGGACGAGGGGGCGATCGGGCGAGGGGATCGGGGTGGATCTCGGATCCTGCGGGATTCCGGCAAGCGGCGGCGGTTGCGCTGGCGTGGGGGGGAAGAAGGTGACGGGGTCCACCCATCAGCGGGAGAGGGGAGGGGGCGATCGGTCAGGCGACCGGTGGCTAGGGGGTTCGGCTCGGGCATGGCTCGGGCGTGGGCTCGGTCGGGCGCTGGGCTGGCTCGGGCGCTGGGCTGTGCCTGGCCCGTGGGTGGGCCTCGGCGCTGGCTGGGCCGGTTGGCCTGGCTGGCGCCTGGGTCCTTTTTCTTTTTCTAATTTTTTTTTGAATTAGAGAGAGAGAGAGAAAAATACATTAAATATAAATATTTTATATAGGACATATATATATCAAAATGATCAGGGAAATATTCCCTATAATTTGAACATTTTTCCAGGGGCAAAATTCAAACTTTATAAAAAATCATTTTTCTAAAATCCCAAATAAAATTCAAATTTGAATTCAAACTTTTTGGCAATGTTTTCTTCTGACATATTTGGAATGTCATGTTTACTCCTCTCATACTTTTTCTCAAGTATTTGTCAGGCATTAATTTGAAATAAATTTCAACTGCCAAATTTTGAATTCAAATTCTATCAACTCAAAATCTTCTGAAACTTCAAATGCCACTCAAATTCAAACAATATGCATAGATGCTTAGCTAATACTGTAAAACATTCCAAATAAGAAATTTGGGATGTTACAAAACTTGATACATGTGTGAATACATAGACAAAACACTGTGTTCCTAGTATGCCTCTACTAGACTATCTCGTTGATCAAAGATGGTTAAGTTTCCTAGCCATGGACATGTGTTTTCATTTGATGAACATGATCACATCATTAGTGGAATGATGTGATGGACAAGACCCATCCGTTAGATTAGCATAATGATCCTTCAATTTTATTGCTATTGCTTTCTTCATGTCAAATATATATTCCTCCGACTATGAGTCTATGCAACTCCTGGACACCGGAGGAATGCCTTGTGTGCTATCAAACGTCACAACGTAACTAGGTGATTATAAAGATGCTCTACAAGTATCTCCTAAGGTGTTTGTTGGGTTGGCGTAGATCGAGATTAGGATTTGTCACTCTGAGTATTGGAGAGGTATCTTTGGGCCCTCTCGGTAATACACATTATATGAAGCCTTGCAAGCAATGTGACTAATGAGTTATTTGCGGGATGATGCATTATGGAACGAGTAAAGAGACTTGCCGGTAACGAGATTGAACTAGGTATGAAGATACCGACGATCGAATCTCGGGCAAGTAACATACCGATGACAAAGGGAATAACGTATGTTGACATAGTTGTTCGACCGATAAAGATCTTCGTAGAGTATGTAGGAACCAATATGAGCATCCAAGTTCCGCTATTTGTTATTGACCAGAGAGGTGTCTTGGTCATGTCTACATAGTTCTCGAACCCGTAGAGTCCGCACGCTTAACGTTCGATGACGATATGTAGTATATGAATTATGTGTTTTGGTGACCGAAGGTTGTTCAGAGTCCCGAATGATATCACGAACATGACGAGGAGTCTCGAAATGGTTGAGAGGTAAAGATTGATATATTGTAAGGTGGTATTCGGAAACCGGAATGGTTCCGGAGTGTTTCGGGTATTTATCGGAGTACCGAGGGGTTACCGGAACCTCCCGGGGGAAGTAATTGTTGGGGAACATAGTAATTTCAAAAAAGTTCCTACGCACACGCAAGATCATGGTGATGCATAGCAACGAGAGGGGAGAGTGTTGTCCACGTACCCTCGTAGACCGAAAGCGGAAGTGTTAGCACAAAGCGGTTGATGTAGTCGTACGTCTTCACGGCCCGACCGATCAAGCACCGAAAGCACGGCACCTCCGAGTTCTTGCGCACGTTCAGCTCGATGACGTCCCTCGAACTCCGATCCAGCCGAGTGTCGAGGGAGAGTTTCATCAGCACGACAGCGTGGTGACGATGATGATGTTCTACCGACGCAGGGCTTCGCCAAAGCACCACTACGATATTATCGAGGAGGACTATGTGGAGGGGGGCACCGCACACGGCTAAGAGATCAATGATCAATTGTTGTCTCTGGGGCAAGGAGCAATGGAGGAGGAGGCCGGCCCTAGGAGGGGCGCGCCAAGGGAATAGGATTCCTACTCCTAGTAGGAGTAGGTTTCCTTCTTTCCTAGTCCAACTAGGAGAAGGGGGGAAAGGAAGGGAGGGGAGAAGGAAGGGAGAGGGGGGGCGTGCCCCAAACCCCTTGTCCAATTCGGACTGGGCTTGGGAGGGGCGCGCGCCACCTCCTGGCTGCTGCCTCTCCTTCCTACTAAGGCCCATTAAGGCCCAATACTCTTCCCCGTATTCCCGTAACTCCCCGGTACTCTGAAAAATACCCGAATCACTCGGAACCTTTACAATGTCCGAACATAGTCGTTAAACATATCGATCTTTACGTCTCGACCATTTCGAGACTCCTCGTCATGTCCCCGATCTCATCCGGGACTCCGAACTACCTTCGGTAGATCAAAACACATAAACTCATAATATAACCGTCATCAAACTTTAAGCATGCGGACCCTACGGGTTTGAGAACTATGTAGACATGACCGAGACACGTCTCTGGTCAATAACCAATAGCGGAACCTGGATGCTCATATTGGCTCCCACATATTCTACGAAGATCTTTATCGGTCAAACCGCATAACAACATACTTGTTCCCTTTGTCATCGGTATGTTACTTGCCCGAGATTCGATCGTCGGTATCTCAATACCTAGTTCAATCTCGTTACCGGCAAGTCTCTTTACTCGTTCCGTAATACATCATCCCGCAACTAACTCATTAGTTGCAATGCTTGCAAGGCTTATAGTGATGTGCATTACCGAGTGGACTTAGAGATACCTCTCCGACAATCGGAGTGACAAATCCTAATCTCGAAATACACCAACCCAACAAGTACCTTCGGAGACACCTGTAGAGCACCTTTATAATCACCCAGTTACGTTGTGACGTTTGGTAGCACACAAAGCGTTCCTCCGGTAAACGGGAGTTGCATAATCTCATAGTTATAGGAACATGTATAAGTCATGAAGAAAGCAATAGCAACATACTAAACGATCAAGTGCTAAGCTAACAGAATGGGTCAAGTCAATCACATCATTCTCCTAATGATGTGATCCCGTTAATCAAATGACAACTCATGTCTATGGTTAGGAAACTTAACCATCTTTGATTAACGAGCCAGTCAAGTAGAGGCATACTAGTGACACTATGTTTGTCTATGTATTCACACATGTATTATGTTTCCGGTTAATACAATTCTAGCATGAATAATAAACATTTATCATGAAATAAGGAAATAAACAATAACTTTATTATTGCCTCTATGGCATATTTCCTTCAGTAATGAGCCATATGGGCCATAGGGGAGAGGCAAGTCAGTCCATAAGGGGGTGGCGCCCCCCATGGGGAGTCCGAATTGAACAAGGGGAGGTGGCGCGACCCCCCTTTCCTTCTCCCTCTCTCTCCCTCCCCCTTCCCCCTTCGATAGAAGGAAGGGGGTGCGAATAGGACTAGGAGTCCAAGTGGGATTTCTCCCCACTTGGCGCGCCCTAGGCCGGCCTCCTCCCCTCTCCCTCCTTTATATGCAGGGGGCAAGGAGAGACAACAATTGCTATTAGCCGTGTGCAGCGGCCCCTCCACAGTTTATGCCTCCGGTCATATTCTCGCGGTGCTTAGGCGAAGCCCTGCGCGGATCACATCACCATCACCGTCACCATGCCGTCGTGCTGACAGAACTCATCTACTCCTTCGACCCTCTGCTGGATCAAGAGCTTGAGGGACGTCATCACGCTGAACGTGTGCAGAACTCGGAGGTGTCGTATGTTCAGTACTCGATCGGTCGGAACGAGAAGATGTTCGACTACATCAACCACGTTGATAAAACGCTTCCGCTTTCGGTCTACGAGGGTACATAGACACACTCTCCCCCTCTCGTTGCTATGCATCTCCTAGATAGATCTTGCGTGAGCATAGGTACTTTTTTGAAATTGCATCTACGTTTCCCAACAAGGGGGTCAATCATAGTCCTTTCAATAAGTAAGAGTGTCGAACCCAACAAGGAGCAGAAGGAAATGACAAGTGGTTTTCAGCAAGGTAATTTTCTGCAAGCATTGAAATTGTCGGTAACATGTAGTTTGATAGCAAGATAATTTGTAATGAGCAAGTAACAGTAAACGGTAAATAAAGTGCAGCAAGATATCCCAAACCTTTTGTGGCAAAGGACGTGCAAGAACAGTTTCTTATAATAAGCAAAGCGTTCTTGAGGGTACACGGGAATTTCATCTATTCACTTTCATCATGTTAGTTTGATTTGTGTTTGCTACTTTGATGATTTGATATGTGGGTGGACTTGTGCTTGGGTGATGTTCTTACTAGAACAAACCTCCCACTTATGATTAACCCCCTCGCAAGCGTCTGGAACTACGAGAAAAGTATTAAGATAAAATATAACCATTGCATTAAACATTTGGATCCAAATCGGTCCCTTACGAAGTAGCGCATAAACTAGGGTTTAAGCTTCTGTCACTCTAGCAACCCATCATCTAATAACTACTCCACAATGCATTCCCTTAGGCCCAAATATGGTGAAGTGTCATGTAGTCGGCGTTCACATGACACCACTAAGGGAATCAGAACATACATACCATCAAAATATCGAACACATATCAAGTTCACATAATTACTTGCAACAAGATTTCTCCCGTGACCTCAAGAACTAAGGTAACTACTCACAAATGATAATCATGCTTAAGATCATAGAGGTATTAAATAGCATAATGGATCTGAACATATAATCTTCCACCAAATAAACCATATAGTAATCAACTACAAGATGTAATCGGTCGTCACTACTAGTCACCCACAGGTACCAATCTGAGTTTCATGTACAAAGATTGAACACAAGAGATGAACTAGGGTTTGAGAGGAGATGGTGTTGTTGAAGATGTTGATGGAGGTTGGCCTCCCAAAGATGAGAGGGTTGTTGGTGATGACGATGGCTCTGATTTCCCCCTCCGGGAGGGAAGTTCCCCTAGCATTGGAATCCCGAAAGTCCTCTCCTTATTTTTTTTTCTAGATCAAAATGACTTATATACTAGAAGATGGGCATCGGAGGTGGGCCGAGCTGAGCACGACCCACCAGGGCTCGCCTGGGGGGGGGGGGGGGGATCTGCCGTGCCCTGGTGTCTCGTGCTCACCAGGTGGCCCCCCTCCGGTAGTTATTTGCTCCACTAATTTTCATATATTCCAAAATAATTCTTTGGAAATTTTTAGCTCACTTGGAGATGCGCAGAATAGGTGGCCTGACATAGCTTTTTTAGGTCCAGAATTACAGTTGCTGGTATCCTTCCTCTTTGTGTAAACCTTGCATATTATGAGAGAAAAGGCATTAGAATTACTCCATAAAGCATTATTATGCATTAAAACATTATAAATAACAGTAAGAAATGATGCAAAATGGATGTATTAAGAATAAATACTTGCTCAAAGAATATATAGCTTGCATGTGCTACTAACTTATTTTTTTGTCAACACTGCTAGCAAACAAACATAATGCATACATCATATCTAACTTAATTATCTGAACAAATAAATAATTTGCTTTAACTAGCATTTTAACAAAAAACATTTGCTCATAATTAACTAGCTAGAATTTTAACAATTTGCTATGAACTAGCATTTCCTACGCATCATATAGATCAAACTTATTATAACGAATAAAAATGCATCGCATTTTAGGAAAAAGCAGGAAAAATTGATGAAGAACCCTCACCTCATTGGTGCTAGTGCGAGGAGGAGGTGGGCGGCTGACGACACCCATGGCCAGGGCAGCGCTGCCGGCCGCGTTTGTTGCCGACAAAACGGGCGGGTCCTCAGCCTGGTCCACCTGGCCAGGAACCTATGTGTTGAGAGGGCCCCTAGTCGGAACACCATCAATGGCCGCGGCATCCAACAATGCAGAGCCTGTTGTGCCTGGCTCCATGGGGTGACGATGGGGAAAAGGTGTGGAGGCGGCACGACAACAGCAGTGCTTTGGAGTCGGAGATGTTCGGGGCAGGCGAGAGCTTTTGCGGTTGTTGCGAGCCCGCGCCTGCGCGTTCGCCAACGTTTAATATGTGCTAGGGATATGAAGGGTATGCCCTTTGCCAGGTTTTGGAACTTGACATAGGGAACCTAACCATCGATAGCCGTTGCCATGAGCCTCATGGGCCCTATGTTAGTTGTTTGCCGAGTATTGTTCCAAAGGTACTCAACAAAAAGTTGACCCCTGGCTTTCCGCATTAAAAAGAAGATAAAGGTAAGCAAGATTGTCGAGTTTCCTTTAGTAGAAATCCGACAAACTTAGACCGCCGTCATGTCTCTGTCGCCTGGTCGTTGGTGGGTTCTGCCTATCAGGCAGTGGCGAGTTCATTTCGGGTAGAATTCGGCTAATGTGCTACGCTGCCAAGTTTATTTCTTTCACCAAGTCCCTTTTTCCTAGCCCTAGGCAAACGGCGAAGTTTGACCAGTTGCACGTCACCGTCGAGTCCAATTATCAACAAACTCGGTGGACACATTAATCTGCCGAGCTCCCGATGAATTGAACTCAGCGAAGCCATAGAACTAGGCGAAATCCCAAATTCCGGTAGTGTAACATCATGTCCTAGGATGACCTCAGCGCTTACATCAAGTCCTAGGATGACATCATGCCTTACGTCACTATTTTAGACAAGGTTTAATCCTACGGACTGCAACACACTCTACATGTAACACGAAAAAAACACTAATATCTATAGGAAAGAAGCAAATTTCAGCAAACACCCCTACGCAATGTGCTCAGCGCCTCATATTGAGTTTGTCAACTTGGTGCATAGGATTAACACTAGCTAGCTACTCCCTTCGTCCACGAATAAGTGTTCATCTAGATTTTGTCCCAAGTCCAAAATTTAAAACTTTGACCAATTTTATAGGGAAAACTAGCCGCATTTATGACACTAGAATAGTATCACTAGATTCATTTTGAAATGTGCTTTCGTAATATACCAAATTGATGTTATATATGCTACTACCATTTTCTATAAAGTTGGTCAAAATTTTAAAACTATGACTCGGAACAAAACATAGAAGTACACTTATTCACGGACGGAGGGAACAGGCGTAGCCGACATGTAGAGCACCCTCATGCATGCACAATATATTCTTGTACTTACACTTGATCCATGATATTTCTCTTTTAATGATCTGCTATCTATCTTGGATATTCCTTATGGATATTGTGTTGTGCATCTAACCTTGAGGATTTTGGATAAGCTTTCAGGATAAATACTTGCTCAAAAGAATATATAACTTGCATGTGCTACTAACTTATTTTTTATCAATATTGCTAGCAAATAAACATAATGCATACATCATATCTAACTTAATTATCTGAACAAATAAATAATTTGCTTCTAATTGGCATTTTAACAAATATTTTTTTTGCTCATAATTAACTAGCTAGAATTTTAACAATTTGCTACGACCTAGCATTTCCTACACATCATATAGATCTAATTTATTATAACAAATAAAAATGCATTGCATGTTAGAAAAAAAACATGAAAAATTGATGAAGAACCCTCACCTCGTTGGTGCCGGTGCGAGGAGGAGGTGGGCGGCTGACGACACCCATGGCCAGGGCATTGATGCCGGCGGCGTGTGTTGCCGACAAAAGGGGCTCCTTGGCCTGGCCCACCTGGCCAGGAACCTATGTGTTGAGAGGGCCCCTAGTCGGAACACCATCAATGGCCGCGGGGTCCATCGGTGCAGCGCCTGTTGTGGCCGGCTCCATGGGGTGATGACGGGGAAAAGGAGTGGAGGCGGCACGACGGCGACAGTGCATTGGAGTCGGAGACATTCGGGGCGGGCGATGGCTTCTGCGGTTGTTGCGAGCCCGCGATTGCGCATTCGCCCACATTTAATATGTGCTGGCACTAGTAGAAAAAGGGTCTAATGTGCAGCTCATTAGTCCCGGTTTGTATTTGAGCCGGCACTAATGTGACCATTAGTGCCGGTTCCAATGGCTAGGCGGGCGACGCTCATTACTACCGGTTCGTGGTGAACCTTTAGTACTGGTTCGTGCCACGGACCGGTACTAAAGAGGTGGTGACCTTAAGTACAGGTTGGTGGCTCCAACCGGTACTAAAGACCCCCCCCCCCCTTTAGTACGGGTTCGTGCCACCAACTGGTACTAAAGGGGTGCGCTGCCACCCGCAGTGCATAATGTTTAGTCCCATCTCGCTAGTTCAGAGGAGCTCGCACCGGTTTATAAGCCCCGCCGCGGCTACCGTGTCGAGCTCCTCTCTAAGCAGGCCTTTGTGGGCCTATTGCAAGTCTTCTTCCTTGTGGGCCCTACCGGGCCGTACGGGCTTGCATTCTGGCCCAACTAGAGGTTTGGTTTCTAGTCGTATGCAGGCCGTGCCGGCCCAGTAGATTGGCTGTTTTTGTTTTATTTCAAAAAAAACTAAAAAAAATCCTTTAGACCACGGCACGCCTCGTGCCACGTGGTGGCCCTTTAGTGCCGGTTCGTGCTGAACCGGGACTAAAGAGGGGGACCTTTAGTCCCCACACTTTAGTTAAGGTTGCATCAACCGGCACTAAAGGCCGCTATGAACCAGTAATATAGCTCCGTTTTCTACTAGTGTGGGGAGATGAAGGGTCTGCCCTTTGCTAGATTTTGGAACTTGGCATAGGGAACCTAACCATCGATAGTCGTTGCCACGTGCCTCATGGGCCCCATGTTAGCTATTTGCCGAGCGTTTTTCTGAAGGTACTCGACAAAGACTTGACCCCTGGAATTTCATATTAAAAAGAAGATAGAGGCAAAAAAGATTGTCGAGTTTCCTTTAGTAGAAACCCGACAAACTTAGAGCGCCGCCATGTCTCCATCGTCTGGTCGTTGGTGGGGTCCGCCTGTCAGGCAATGGCAAGTTTCTTTCTTTCACCGAGTCCCTTTTTCCAAGCCCTAGGCAAACGGTGAAGTTTGACCAGTTGCACGTCATTGTCGAGTCCAATTATCAGCAAACTCGGTGGGCACATTACTCTGTCGAGCTCCCGATGAATTGAACTCAGCGAAGCCATAGAACTAGGTGAAATCCCAGATTCCGATAGTGTGACCTTATGTCCTAGGATGACCTCAATGCTTACATCAAGTCCTAGGATGACATCCTGGCTGTCATCACTATTTTAGACAAGGTTTAATCCTACGGACTCCAACACACTATACATGTAACATGAAAAAAACACTAATATCTTTTTGAAACTGGACGAGATAATTTCACATCCCAATTCCTTCAAACCCTCTCCAGTGGTATCGCCTTTGACTGGCACATTCTACCTCCTAGAGAAGATCCGGCAGGATTTTACTAGGAGTACGGTGTGAGACGTTAGAGGTGCTGAATGTGGTTCAGGGAGACTTTTCGGTTAAATTCAGGATAAGATCAAAATTGGATGGGTTTTGATGGTCGCTAGTTGCGGTATATGGGGCAGCACAACCTGAATTTAAACCTAATTTTCTGGCCGATCTAGTGCGGATGTGTGGAGATGAAAATCTGCCACTACTAGTAGGGGGGATTTTAATATCATTCGGAGGAGAGAAGAAAAGAATAATGACAATTTCGATGGCAGTTGGTCTATGATGTTTAACATGATTATCAAGAGCCTCAATTTGAGAGAAATTGAGCTCACCGGTAGACAGCTTACATGGGCCAACTCGTTACCTGTTCCGACCTATGAAAAGCTGGATAGGGTACTTGCTAGTGTGGAGTGGGAACAAAAATATCCATTGGTGTCGGTTCATGCGATGCAGAGAGCGATCTCGGATCATACGCCACTCTTTTTAGATTCGGGCGAGGCTACCCATGTTGCCAATAAAAATATCTTCTCCTTCGAGCAAAGCTAGTTTGAGCGAGAAGGATTTATGGAGATGATTGCACGCGAATGGGCTAAGCCGGTTACGGGAAGATCACATGTCGAGAGATGGCAGAATAAGATTATACACCTCCAACAATTTTTGAGAGGATGGGCTAGAAATGAGAGTGGGATCTATAAACAGAAAAAAGAACGTCTAACTCAACTCATTGAGGCACTAGATGTAAAGGCTGAAACCACTCTCCTCTGTTAATGAGCATCAATCTAAGTCTGAGGCTGAGCAAGGGCCTACGTGCTCTCCTGAGGGAGGAGGAGCTCAAGTGGGCGTTGCGTGCGAAAACGCTTAAGGTTGTCCAAGGGGATGACAACACACAATTCTTCCATATGGTTGCAAATGGTAAACATAGGAAGAAGAAGATTATACAGCTTGAACAGGACGAGGGGACAATAGTGGGGCATGAAAATCTGAAAGCGTATATTTCCAACTATTATAAAATCCTATTTGGACCCCCGAATACATCTACGGTGTCTCTTGATGAGTCTGTTATTGATGATATCCCTCAATTACAGGCAGAAGAGAATGATGTTCTCTCTGCACCATTTACTAAAATAGAAGTTCATCTGGTCATAACCCAAATGAAGCCGAATAAAGCACCAGGACCAGATGGGTTTCCAGCTGAATTATATAAGAAATGTTGGCATATCATTAAAGATGATCTTATGCCTATGTTTCATGATTTTTTTCGAGGGCCATTTGGAGTTATTTCACCTCAACTTTGGTAAGATAACGTTGTTACCTAAGAAGAATGAGGCGGTTCGGATCGAACAATTCCGACCCATTTGCCTGCTGAATGTGAGTTTTAAAATTTTCACAAAGGTAGGAACCAATAGATTGACACAAATTGCTCACTCAGTGGTTCAACCTAGTCAGACAACTTTCATGCCGGGACGACACATACTAGAAGGAGTGGTCGTCTTACATGAAACACTCCATGAGATTCACTCGAAGAAACTAGACGGGGTTATCTTTAAAATGGATTTCGAGAAGGCTTATGATAAAGTCAAATGGCCTTTTCTTCAGCAGGCAATGCGCATGAAAGTTTTTAGTGAAATCTGGAGGAACCAAGTGGATACTCAAGTCCAGAAAGGTAGTGTCAGAATTAAGGTGAACGATGACATCGGTCACTACTTCCAGACGCATAAGGGGTTGCGACAAGGGGATTCCATGTCACCTATTTTGTTCAATATTGTGGCAGATATGTTGGCTGTCATTATTGGCAGAGCCAAGCAGCATGGCCATGTAGAGGGTCTAGTTCCTCATCTAGTTGATGGAGGGGTGTCCATTCTATAATATGCTGATGACACTATTCTGTTCATGGAACATGACATGGCTAAGGCACGTAACATGAAACTTATCTTGTGTTTATTCGAACAATTGTCTGGCTTAAAAATTAATTTTCATAAGAGTGAGGTATTCTGTTTTGGGAAGGCCAAAGACGAGGAACATACATACAGACAATTGTTTGGATGCGAATTAGGTGCCTTACCGTTCAGCTACTTGGGTATTCCGATTCATCATCGTAAGCTATCCAATAAAGAATGGAAATGTATTAAAGAACGAATTGAAAAAAAAACTCAGTTGCTGGAAGGGCAACCTGATGTCATACGGAGGTCGGCTAGTTTTGATTAACTCAGTATTGACTAGCATGCCAATGTTTTTACTTTCATTCTTTGAAATTTCGAAAGGGGTCCGAAAGCGACTTGATTTCTTTAGATCTCGCTTCTTTTGGCAATCTGATGAGGCCAAGAGAAAATACCGTCTCACGCAATGGGATATCCTTTGTCGACCTAAAGACCAAGGGGGCTTCGGTATTGAGAACTTGGAAATTAAGAATAAATGTCTTATGAGCAAATGGTTGTACATGTTAGAGACAGAGCCGGAGGACATGTGGTCTCAAATCCTGTGCAATAAGTATTTGCACTCGAAAACACTAGCGCAGGTTACCATCAGACCGACTGATTCGCCGTTCTAGAAGGGACTTATGAGAACGAAGGATATGTTCTTTCGTAGGGTCAAATTCTTGGTTGGCAACGGGATGTCAACAAGATTTTGGGAGGATATGTGGTTAGGAGAGACGCCTCTGGCCTTACAATATCCCACCCTCTACAATATTGTGCAACGTAAGGAGGATTACGTAGGTATCGTCCTTCAAACTATTTCCTTGAATATCCAGTTCAGACGTACGTTAGTGGGTGAGAGATGGACAGCTTGGATGCACTTGGTTCGGAGATTGATTGAAGTTCGACTCTCCGACATGCCGGACTCAACACAATGGAAGTTAACTAAAAATGGGATATTTACGGTGAAATCTTTTTATCAGGATCTGATTAATTCTGGCCCCTCTCAAGGTCACTACATATATGGAAGGTTAAGGTTCCTTTGCGGATTAAAAATTTTATGTGGTTTGTCCACAAGAAAGTAATACTCACAAAGGACAACCTTCTTAAAAGGCGATGGGTTGGCAATTCACGGTGTTGTTTTTGTACTCAGGATGAGACAATACAACATCTATTCCTTCAATGCCCACTTGCCAAGTTACTTTGGAGAACGATTCATATAGCCTTTAATATCAATCCTCCAGTAGATATTGCGTCTTTGTTTGGGACGTGGTTAGCTGGGGTTGAACAGATCACGGCAGCTCGTATTCGGATTGGAATATGTGCGTTATTATGGGCTATATGGAACTGCAGAAATGATATGATTTTTAACAGACAACTGAACTTAACTTTTTTGCAGGTTATCTTCAGAGCTACAGCTTGGATCCGTACGTGATCCTTACTCACTCCTATGGACTCCAGGGAGCCTTTGATTACTGGGTGCAACCAATGGGAGATGGTGGCTCGGGCTATATTCAACCGGTTCGGATGGCGTTCACATAACAGGATAGGAGTCTAGAGAGCTTATCCTTATTATTACCGTTTCGGTTGTCTTTGTCCGCTTGTAATTTTCCGGTTTATGTATTTTGTTTTGCTCCGTTTGCGAGCTGTAAGATCTTTACGTTGATACTTTCTGGATTTTTAATAAGAGGGCCACATGCATCATCATGATGCAGAGGCCGGGGGTATACCTCCATTTCCAAAAAAATCTATAGGAAAGAAGCAAATTCCAGCAAACACCCCTATACGCAATGTGCTCGGCGCCTCATATTGAGTCTGTCAACTTGGTGCATAGGATTAACATTAGCTAGCTACCTAGCTAGGTTCATGTGGTGTAGTAATGGCTAGGAACGTGATAGATGGTAAAAGTCAGCTCGGGCGAAGGAGGAAGTAAGCACCACCGGGCGGCCTCACTGGCCAGCTAGCTAGCTGCTCATCATGCATCGAAAGCCGGAGAGCAAGCGGCGCAAGTAGCTAGCAACTCATCCATCCATCCATCTATATACGAGCTAAGCTAGCTAGCCACAACGACCATGGCCGCAGCAAAACTCGCCCTCGTCATCCTCATCGCCGCCACGGTCGCCTGCACCGGCAACAGCCAGGTGCAACTGTGTGACTACGAGTTTGTTGCCTCGACGTTCAATGAAAATTGGGCGGGCACGGACTCAGATCTCACATTCACCGTGTTCAGCACCGAGGTCGCCATGAAAACCCTGCAAAGTGGCTGGAGATCGGGAGCGACTGGAAGTGCCGTTCCGTCAACTTTTTGGTAAAGCGGAACGGGGTGGTGCAGTGGCATGTCTATCTCATTTTCAATCAGTGGGTGACCGACGGCAACCCCGTCGAATACAAGTCCGGGCAGTGCCCGATCCTCTAGCACGGCGGCGCCATGCATGATCAGGACGCGACGGCCGGCCGGGGTCGCGAGTGCGTGCGTGTTGAGGTACGGTACTCGTTTGTGGCCGCGCGTGACTGTTTTGTTTAGTTTCCTTTTTTTTTTACCATCAGTACAAACGCAAGCGCTCATATACACGCGCATACACTCATCCCTATGAACGCACACACGCACACCCTACCCCTATGAGCACCTCCGAGAGACTGAGCCGAAAATCCTGAAATAAATCCAGAAATAATGCAAGCACCAGGATTTGAACCCTGGTGGGTTGGGGATACCACTGTCCACCTAACCAACTCAACCACAGGTTGATTCGCTTTTGTTTAGTTTCCTTTTCTTCCGGCAGCTCCCATGAATAAGGTGTGTCTTGTCATGTGTACGTACGTGTCCGGTGTGTGTGTTTGGCTATCTACCTGGCAGCCGGGCTCCTCGTCTTATTTTCCATCATTGTTGTTTTTGTTTCCTTTCCTTTCCTCACAATATTAATAAAATAAGACCCTGCCTTCCTGTTTTATTTAATTTGTTTCGGCTCATTGTGTGCGCTCCATGATCCATCCATGCCAGGGTCCATGCATGATTACTCATCTATTTCCCGACGTGCATCCTCTGCCGTGTATGTATATATCCAGTTTGGTGTTTGGTTTAAGTACGCCAGCATACTGTGTTCGGTGATTGAATGAATACTAAAGCTACCAGCACATCAAAACTTACACTCGCAACAGATGGAAAACTTGTGCGAGCATCGTTTGTTTTCAAGAAACAAAAATGGAGACCCTCTTCCAAAATTCCTGCACCTTTGGATTATATTTTGCCAACTAATCTCATAGGTTAATTTTCTTAACTATCTGCCCGTAGATGTAGCAAAAGGTCGACCTTGTCCCCTCCTATTGTTGGGCATTGTCTTGGTAATAAAATGGATCCTTTCTTCTACCTCCTGTGTGCGTCTCGTACACATCGAGGGACTCGTTTGTGGTTTCCCTATTGATCACATAACCGATAACACTATCACAACCCTTAATTTGTATGAGTTTGTTGCTTAATCAATAAATTGCCCATGTTCTAAAGATAACCTTGTTCGTGCGGATGGATCTACAGATATTTTTAGATGAATAGCACAACTTTATTTCATTGTTCAACGAAAAGAGGGATACAAAGATGTCCAGGGAGGTCAAAAAACCAAACATGATGCCCCACCGCAAGTGTGGTCGCCATTCTAGCTAGTCTATGAGATTCCCCATTGCTTTCACGCGCTAACGGCTAATTTGACAAGCCATAAATGAAGCTTTGCAAGTTTTCATATCTCGCTCAATCATGCAGTGTTTCCCTAGTTCTGCGAGGCTTCTAGCTCTTTGATGACTCTCAGACAATCGGATGCTATGTCAATCTTGTCGAGATGCAAACCCTATCCCACAACGAGAGCTTCTTGGCATGCATACGCTTCAAGAACCTCTGGGTCTAGAATTCTTTCATACACCACAACAGACGCCCCTTGGAACACACCTTATTAATTACTCCCTCCGTAAACAAATAGTGATCTAAACACTCTTATATTTCTTTAGATAGCGAGTATATACTACACCCCCCGGCACCCTTATTTTCAGATTTAGCTATCGCACCATCAACATTCAGCTTTGCCTCACCCTACACTGGAGGTAACCGCTTTGGTGTTTGTCTTGCCGTAATTCCCTTGCTAGTCTCCGGCATATATCATAGCCCTGCAGCTCTTGTAGGTACCAATTGATGAAGATAAGAGTAGAGAGCGGGCTCTAATACTCATTCTCATGAATCAACCTTCTCCTCGAGTAGACCACAAGGTCATCTTGACCTCACTAAATTGTGCTTTGCTCAAAGTATGGCTCAAACCAAAGAGCGACACCTTAGCATCAGATGTTTCATCTCCATACCAATTTTGCCATATTATAGTCAAGAAGAGCATGGCGCCATGTATAATTGAAAGCAGTGGTCGAGGCCAAAAAAATTAAGGTACGGTGAACTCTAGCATAAAAATATATAACAAAAAATGAAATAGAACGTACACACTATTAATGTAATCCACATATCACAAAAATAAAATGGAAGTACCACTGGTCCCTTCCAAGGCTGCAATCTCGTTGGTGTTGCGCCTTAGCTAGCTAGCTAGATCTATCGATCGATAATAGCAGGAAACAACGGACACACGTGAGCAATTCTCTTTTTCTTTTCTTTTTTGAGGAACTCGTGAGCAATTTGTTGGAAGCCACAATCTTCAGGGTATCCTTCATCCAACCACTTAACTAGGCGCCTCAGCCCACAATGAAACGAACACGGTCTAAGGGGAAGTATCAGGTGATACCAACTCCCAAATGCTCCCATCCTACCAATTTAAAATTTTCAAATTTAATCATTTCAAAAAAATCTGAAAAAAATCATGGATGTTCACAACACATGTTTAGATAACCCCTAAAAAATTCAAATCAAAATTTGATCGAGAAACAAAAAAGAAAAATCTGTCAATAGTGTCAAAAGAAGACAAAAGTAAAGGTGACACTATTCACATCTGAATTTTTATTTTTTGTTTCTCCATGTGTGTCAAGTTTTCATCTGAATTTTTTAGGGGTTGTCGACATATGTGTTGTTAACATCCATGTTTTTTTCAGAATTTTTTGAAATATTTAAATTTGAACTTCTCAAGTTGGTGGCATGTGAGCATGTGTTTTGTTGGTAATACTGGATAGTTTCCCCACATTCCAATACTCTTATCCTAGCCCGTGACTTCTTCTCTTTGTTTCTACTCCTTTCTTCCACCATGAGCAGATCCGGCCACCATCACGCATGAACTTGACATGCCAACCGAATCTGCCTATGGTTGACCGCACTGGAGGCTCATGCATGCGATGCCTGTGTCGCCATCCCCTTGGGTGACCCGGGCGAAAACCTAGCCACTGGACAACTTCTCCTCTCTGGTCCTCCCTCCCCTGGTCAACGCCGGGCAAAGCCCCTCCTGGCATCGGCGGCAACGGGGCCCTCCATTTTCTCTTGCGGGGTCCGGATGGCGGCGGGTCCTTCGGCCTACGGTGAGAGTGCAGCATTGCGGAGGCTTGGCAAAGGCGGGCGTCACATGGGTGTAGCCGGAGCTAGCTGCAATGACTCTTGCGTGGCTGACGGATCAGATCTCAAGTGCTCATGTCACATAGGAAGACAAAGACGTCCCATACCGTCTGTCTCCCACTACTGTCGCACCACCTTAGATCCAGAAGCAATAGGCTAAACATGACACCTCCGCCAGAGCAATCGTGCCGCACCTGCCGATAGCACGCATGACTTGACGCCTCCGCATGAGATGTCGTCTGTAGCATTTGCCGACGGCGCCTCCGCATGCGGCTTCACCTACTAGCGACGGGCATTGCTCGACGTCTCCGGAATAGATGCATGTGTCACTTGCTGAGCCGCATCGAACCCGATCTGTTGATGGAGGGGACGTCCCATGGCGATGTCTTCTCCGGAGGTATCCAGTTATCAAGGAGACAGTAGCCGGATAACGGATGTTGGTACAGACGGCTTCAGTGACGAGTTTATGCACTCCGATGAAAACACAAGATCTCTGATCAGGCTATGTTGATGCGCGCCTGCGTTGTCTCCTTGCTGAAGGTGGTGGATTGAAGGTGATAATTTCTTCTTGAAGGCGTAGTCTAGGAGTTGTGTATTTTTTGTTTTGATTTTGTCCGGTGTTGGATACAGGCCTAGGGTAGTTGGGGCTATAGCCCTAGGCCTAGAGATAGTAGCCTTTGGTGTTCCTTCTTATAAAATATACAAAATCACTAGAGTGCATCATTCAAGCTAGCTTAGCTCTGGGCGTAATTTGATGCTAACTCCGCCACTGATTTTGTCTTGTATCATAGGTTAGTGGCTATCTGGTGGAGTCACTATCGCGAGGCATGTGGCCTAGGGTTTTCTTTTCACTTTATTTCTGGGTCAAAATTATTCAGTTACCGGATTTTGCATTGTTAATAATATATGGTTATGTGCATCGCTCAATGCAGAGACTCGGGCTTATCTCCTTTTCAGAATGTAAATTAATTTCTGTCATAATTTAAGGTAGGGTGGCCGCTCTACCTTACCCGATGGGGTCCTTCGCCATTGATTGGCAGCATGGCAGATGCACACACCGGAGTGGGCGCAATCTACGCTCGGCACCGATCGGTAGGGACAATCATGCCAAATGCCATGCAGTTAACAGTTTATAGGCAGACCGAACTGTCAAAACATCATTTTTCTCGTTGTTCCATGCCCAGCAATCCGATTGATTCACATGTCCAACGAAATTTGACACACTGTTTCAGTGTCCATGGGGAGGAAGTGTGCGTCCAGTGCACTAGTATCCCATGCTCTCGTCGCTCTAACAGTAAAGTTTGCAACCATTTGAGGAGGGTCATTATTCCAAGCATTCGAGATTCTGCCATCCCCCATCCACTGCACCAAGCCAAGTTTCGTGACATCTTGACCCTCGCAAATTTCCGAAAAAGGGTTTCCCCCCGCTTTATATTATAAAGCCAACGACCAAGCATTTAACATAAGAGTACAAGTATCGAACAAGTCAACAAGTCATGCTAGGGGCACAGCGGAACAAGCCCCAAAAGAAAAAGACAAAAAAAAAGCTAATCCGGCTCGGGTGGGGGTGGCGGAGGAGGAGGTGCTGGCGAGAGGGCAGCGGCCGAAGATCGAAGGCCTGCGCTGATGCTATCAACTAGGCCCCCGCAAATTGATCTCCAAACCTGCGACGGACAAATGCCCATGATGGTGGAAAGAAGATCAAACTCAGGGTAATATATAGCCTTGACCATGCACGCACTTACGAGTCTAGCTACTGGAGCAGCCTCCATGCTTGGTGTGCAAGAAGCGGCAAGTTGAAAATTTCCAAATCCCAAAAGCCTAGGCCCCCTTTATATTTTGACATGGTCATATTGTCCCATGATACTAGGGAAAATAATAGCACGCAATACAAAATAGTGCGCCCCTTAAATTAGCGCGCTATTAATAAGACATTATACATTGATTTATTTAGGCTGGCCATAGTGGGGTAACATAACCGGTAAATATAATTGAGACTCGTAGACACACCGGAGTAGGCGCAATCTACCGGTCTAAGCATGTCTACGAGTCCCAAGCTGCCGGGGGCCGCGCCGCCCGTACCTAGGGTTCGTCCGTCGGTCGTGTTGACCGGCTGCCCTGAGAGTCTTTTTCCCGATCCTTGATCCGGTTTTCTCTCTCATGCTAATCGTCTTGATCGGCGCTTCTTTTTTGGTTCTTCTATCTATGATCGGGTTGTATCACCCGCCGTCGTTCGTCGTCTACATGGCGCATCTACTAAATCAACATCTTCAGGATCAGTTGCCACCAGGGTTCGTGCGCGTTTTGCGCGAGGTAGGCTGGCACACCGCCGACGCGGTCCTACGCTCGTCTCATCCTCACCGCGTCGCTCGCAAACTCACGCGCCTCGCGCGGCACGGTGGCTGCCCGAGCTGGTCCCCCGATCCACTTCGCATGGCTGTGTTTCCTGTTGGTGCGTACATGAGGATTGATGGTGCTTGTGCATATCGTGTGGTTAGCTACGGCTGCTCTGTACGCACGTTTGGCCAGCCACCGTGCATAGTGCGTCCACGTCCAGCTGCATGCTCGTGCTGCTATATCCAGCCGTAATTCCATGAAGATTCTTATCAAGTACAGCGCGTCTTTTCATCGATAGAGCAATGGGTCACCGCTGCGTCGTCCCGTCGGACCGCAGCGCCACCGTCCAGTGGTTCTTCTTGTGACTGCACCGATCCATGCCGGCGCTGTGTCGTCCCTTCGGACCGTAGCGCCGCGGCACCTGATCCCCGCCGCCACTCTGAGGCCGTTTCCGTGGTTGCACCATATCGCGCGCTGCCGCTACGTCGCCCCTTCGGGCCGTAGTGCCGCGGCCCGCGGTCAACCGCCGCACCGAGGCCGTCCGCTCCAGGCCGTCCCCGAGGCTGCACCGACCCTCGCGCTGCCGCTGCGTCGCCCTGTCGGGCCGTAGCGAGCGTGGCACGCGATCCCTGCAACCGCCCTGAGGTCTTCTCCGCCATTGCCCCGACCTGCCCGCCGTTGCTCGCCTCGTCGGGCCGTAACGCTGCGGCCCGCGGTCCACCGCCGTCACGCGCGTTGACTTCCATGTGATATGCGTCGCGCCGCCTTCCTTGGAGCGGGAACGTCACCGTCCGCGCCGGTCTTCGTCACGTTGTCGGGTTCATTATCGCCACGATCGAGCACCGCCGCCGCGCTCCTTCTCTAGCCGCCGCCGCCGCCTCCTTAGGCCGCTGCCGCCGCTGCTCTTCTTCCGCGGCTCCACGGCGACTACCTCGACACCGGCGACCCCGACTCGACACCGACCACGGCGTTCTTCGCACGGCTACCTCGACTACGGCTACACCATCCTACGCTCTCGGCTACTTCGACATCGGCACAAAGGGCTATCATCCGCTTGAGCAACTCGTCGGCTTCCTCTACAGTCAATGCATCCATGATGCGATACCGTCCATGACGCTCCCGCTACGTCTGCGGGGGGATGTCAGCCCGTCGGCTGCTATTCTCTCCAGTCTGACCGTCCGCGACGCTCATATTGTTTGCCGCTACCGCTACGACTGCGGGGGGATGTTAGAGATATATTTGGGTTACATGTATTTGGAAGTTTAGGATTCCTACCTTATCTTTAGGAGAGGCGTCTTGCCCTCCAAGTCTTGTACTCAATATATACTCGCCCTCGAGGCTCAATAATACATCCATCATATTCCGCACCAAACCTCTCTCTCCCTTCTAACATGGTATCGGAGCCAAGAGGTCTTGACTTCAAGACCCGGCTGGTGCAATTATATTGCAGCCCATTTTCGGTCCATGTTTAGGCCTGAGGGAGCCACACGTGAGGGGGAGTGTTGACGTATAATGTGCTGTCTAGTCTCTTCCATCAGATCGATCTTTTGGTTGCATTGGCTTGAGTATGCACTTCTACAACTATGAATGCAGTATTATACACTACTATCATATGTATGATACTCCCCGCTATGACCAGCCTTAGCGAGATAATTCTCAACACGCTCCAGTGTGCTATTAGCGACGTATAGAGCGCTATTTTCTTAGTGCCTGATACCCCACACCGTCTTCCTTTCCCTTCTTGCTGCCCCAGTAAAACTTGCGGACCATGAAAGTCATGTGCTGACCCAAGCTCCTAGGTTCCCGCCGCCTCGCCATCTATTCTTTCCTCTATCACCCTCTCTTTATCTATTTCTCCTCCAAGACAGAGATGGGATTCGAGACGACGACGAACGGTGCGGAGAGCGTAAGGTGTGTTGGGACAAACCCTAGCCTACCTCGCTCTCACATTCTGTTCGGATGAAAGTGAAAGAAGACAATTTTTTCCGACCACAAACGCATCACCGCACGAATGGCCTCACTTTCTTTCTGCCTGGGTACATACCCGGCTCGGTGGCACATATTGCACTTCAATCAGTACATGAGAAGAGGTTTTTATACCCAGGCTAGCACACACGCATAGCTCGCTACCATGCACGCACGCAAGCACTAATAAGCCAAAGCACATTAGGCCACTTAGAGCAACTCCAACTAGCCGACCCAAACGGATACTAATTTTATTTATTTTTTGTTCGTTTGGGTTGCCTGTCTGTCTGTGTCCATTTTTTTATTTGGGCCAGTCGGTGGAGTAAATTGCAAAAAACCACCACATTGAAGGCAAGCATTGCGAAAACCACTACAATACATTTTTTTTACAAAAAACACCGTGTCTATGGTAATCTTTTTGCAGAAAACACTGATCGGCGGATAAGCCTCATTTAAGCATGTTTATGACAGGTGGGTCCTGCTTTTCGCTGACGTGGCATAACGTTTTGCCAAAGACAGCGCTAGATAGGTCAAAATGCAAAAACACCCCCAACATTCTTCCCCATGTCCTTGGACTTTGTCCAGCCACCCGAGAAGAGGAGCTCCTCATCCCATGCGCCGCCGCAAGTAGCAGCACCACCGAAGCACATGCCGTCGCCGCCGTAGCCGGCGACCGGAATCTTGTCGCTGGTTGGGGCCGCGCCCATGGAGGCTTGGGGCGGCGTATGAAACTCGCCGGCGACGAGGTCGAGGAGCTCCTCTTCTCTCTGTTTGGTATTGGCTCGAGCCCGATTTGGACCGACAGGGGCGAGGCTGATTTGGATCTCGACGACGACCAGGGTGAGCCCTAGCACGCGCAGGTCGCTCCGTTGTCGCCGTAATCGGGGCGCCCGCCGAAGGGTCGGGCCGGCGGCCAGGGAGCCATGCACGGCTGGTGCTGCCGCTGCATAATTTGGTCCTGGCCCTGGGGCACGCCGTGGTCGAGGCAGAGGGCCTTGCGCTCCGGCGGAGAGGGCCTGGGCGGCATGGGTGAAGGGCCTAGACGGCAGCGCCACCAGCGTTGACCGCCCCAACCAGCGGAGAGGGATGCACATGGGGCTGATTGCGTTTTTTCTTTTTGTTTCCGGGATGTTTGTGTAAAATCCAAGGACTAGTTTGTAAATTTAGATTACAATTGATCTGGCACAAAATGTAACACCACGTAGGCAAAAAACAGCCCCACCTGTCATAAACAAGCTTAACTGAGCCCGATCCGCCGATCAGTGTTTTCTGCAAAAAGATTACCATAGACACGGTGTTTTTTGCAAAAAAAAATGTATTGTAGTGGTTTTCGCAATGCTTGCCTTCAATGTGGTGGTTTTTTGCAATTTACTCCAGTCGATGCGTTCAACAAGGCTAGACGCATTTTGGACATGTCTGCGTCGACATCCAATCGAAACCTGGAGGGCGAGCTCCGCCCCGCTGCCCCGCCCGGCCCGCAGCAGCTCGCCTCGCCCTCCGCGCACCCCGCAGCTCGCCACCTCGCAACAGCTCACCCCGCAGCCGCAAGCTCCTGCGCCACGCCGCAGCTCGCCGCATGTGCGTGCATCGACGAAGTGCATTGGCGCTGCGTTGCAGTAGCTTGCCGGGGCCGGGGCCAGCTAGCTACAGGGCCGGTCCTGAGATTTTAGGGGCCCGGGGCGAAACTAAATTTCGGGGCCCCTATTATAAACAACATAAAATAATAATGATTATAATTATATATGAAAATTTACATATAAACACTTGAATGCATCCAAAATAATATACATATGCAATAATTATACATATTACCTTAAAATATTATATCGCTTTTCGATGCAAAGTCACTTCTGATGAGGTCCATGTCAATCTCTTCCAATAATTTCTTCTTGAAGCATATTGATGCCAAGCCATTAAAATTCTCATTAGTCATTCTTGACCTCAGATAGTTCATTGATAATTTTAACTTTGAAAAGCTTCGTCTTTCAACTGATGACGCAGTCAGATGCACTATAAATAAGATGCAATATAATAGAGACATTAGGATAACAATTAAATTCAGTGACATGCTCAAAAATCTCCATAGCACTATACCATCTGGCAATGTGAAATTTAGAATCTTTAATAATTCAGAAAAAGGCAAACTGGATGTTCATGAACACTAGCAGATTGTGCATGTGCCCCCCAATGAATTAACTGTACTCTCAAACACACTAACATTAGTTCCCCCGATGTTGATGTCAACGGTTGAAGGATGCGAGCTATGCATCATGTATGCGAGGATAAAATACTTAATTAGTAATGTACGTATAGAGGGATAAGAACGATAATATAATCTACCTTGGATGAGTCGGCATCGGCCATCGGGCATTCAGCGATTTGTACTTGTTCGCGTCTGGCTCTAGAGCTCCATGGATCAGCGATGATGTGCGTGTGCTTGTCCAGTGCCCAAGGTGAGAGAGCAAAGCACGTTCTGAATACTGGCTAGACACTCGAGCGATTGGGAGGCCCCGGAATAGAAATTGGCGAGACGACTGATCAGAATTAGGAACGGAATTTGAAGAAAATGAGCAGGGACGCAAGTTCTTATCGCGAACAGAACGGCTGCTACTCCGCATCTCTCCTCCTTGATTTTTCGCGAAGTGACGGCGGCGGTGTATGCAGGTTCGAAACTTGGAATTAGGTATGCCGCGTGATTTGAGGATGGCTACGTGATGGAACGTGAAGGAAACGAATCGCAAGAATAGAAAAGGAATAGGAAGGCCTCGATACGTCTTCTGGCGTCCACTTCTGGCCACAGCACATGGTTTTCTTAGTGCAAGCCCACAGGCTATCTGGGGAGGGGCCCCTGGATTCGGGGGGCCCGGGGCGGTCGCCCCCCCTGCCCCCCCTCAGGGCCGGGCCTGGCTAGCTAGACCAGAACGGATGGGCCATGGGCATAGCTGTACTTACGCATGTACACGCATGCCATGCATGCCCTATATGGATGCTCGTCGCTGCAGATGCAAGGGTGGATGCCCGGTAGCGCGCCAGAGAGCGTCGCGTGGGAGCTTTGTGCAGTCAGAGACCATCTTCTCGGTCTCGCTGCTGCACCTCGGGGTCGCGAGCAGGTGCCGCTCTCTCGCACTGCTGCCGTGCTGCGCCTTGAAGTTGCACGCTATTGAGTCGCAACGTTCGCGCCGCTGCACCTCTTGCCTCCTTCAGTGGCGGAGGCAGAAAATTTGTATTAGGGGGGCCGAGGGATGTTAAGGCAGGTTAGAGAGGGCCAAATCATATAAAGACATGCTTTTAGCAGCAAATAACCATGAATTCTGCATTGTTCATCAGTAAATTAACTACAAATCCTTGATGTTAGGGGGGGCCAGGGCCCCTGCTGGTCCCCCCTGTCTCCGCCACTGGCCTCCTTCATGCCCCTTGGCCCTGGTTGCGCAAGCATCTACAGGTGTTGGTGCATGCACCCCGCCACGGCGGCCGGCAAGGTCCTCGAGGCCGAGGGAGGTCGCGAGAGCGGCTGCATGGCGCAGTACGGCCAGGACAAGCACGGGGGTGCGGCACGGCAAGAGAGGCGTCAACTGCGCCATGGCGGGGAGAGAGAGAAAAAGTTGTGTGAGTGGATGGCCGGTGGGTGAGTGGATGGCCGGTGGGCCACGTGGGGCATGCAGCGGACCGAGGCGGACGAAAAGGACACATAAACGTCTGCTTTGTGTCAGCCTTGAACCAAAATCTGTCCTAAATTTAAGACTAAAATGGGTCTGCATAAACGTAAAGCGGACAGAAAATAAAAATAGGTCCACACATTGGACATAGTTTTTTTCTGCACAGACGCAGGCAGACGTAAAACGGATGAAATCAGTCGGTGCATTGGAGTTGCTGTTAACAGACTAACCCACGCACACACAACCTACTAGCTAGCATGCATACTCGCCGGTCAAGCCACACATCGGCTTGATCTTTTTTGCTCTTCACTAACTACATGCACGCACACGTCCTGCGCTTGTGCTGCGTCTCATAACAGCCGCAGGACCCAGCCAACAAGCATGCATGCAGTCCATTGCAACTAAGGGCATGTACGTTAGACTAGACGGCAGCTGTCTATAATATGTATCCACGTCATGGAAACGTCATGGAAGGAGAGCGCTATAGACACGTCCTACAACGGGTGTCTTTTTGGATGTCTGCTAGCAAAATTGCCGTTGCATGGAATGCTATAAACTAGTACATTGTCACTAATTACATGTAATCTCTGATCAGCTTTGCTGCTTATTCGGTGCAGTAGAGTAAATCTTATTCTTCTTTCCCCTGTACTATACTCTCCCTTCGTTGTTGAACCTCTGATTCTGCCAATTCTTAGCATCACACAACAAGAAATCTTCTAGTCTGTCTATTTTGAGAAAAAGGGTTTTCCCCCGCTTTGTATTCCAAAGCAACCAACCGATACATCCAAAGATAGATGCTGGGGCGGAAGCAGCACAATCACACCCAAAAGAAACGAAAGAGAAACAACAAGAGAAAAGAATGCCGACAACGGCGGATCGATGGAAACGAAGAAGCTTCACGACCACTGCGCCCACGGAAGATCTCCCACCAAGCTCCAAGGCTCCGAAGCACCGGTACCAATCAGCACCTCCAAGAAGGACCGCGACGAAGACGACGCTGCTGCCAAGGGTTTCCCCCGGTACACGACGAGGCGAGAGGAAGGGTCGCCCCCGACGCCCTCCAGGAAGGTTCGGCGGCACCCACCGGCGTCGCCGCGTCGGTGTTGGACAGGCCGACAGGGGTTTCCTCCGATCCCAACCTTCACCTCGGGTGCTCCAGAGCCTGCGACCAAACCGACCACCATCTTGCGCCACCATGGTCAAGAAGCCTCCACGCCGTCTCACCACGGCACCACGAGGTGAGGTCTGCACAACAAGGGATAGGAGTCGGGACAAGGGGCCGCAGCACCGTCAGCATGCGGGAGGGCACAACCTCCACCGTCAACGATTGAAACTCATCGTTCATCAATCAAACTGTGGGGCAATAAAATTCAGAAATCAATGCATATAGCTACCATCGATCGAAGCAAGGTTCGGTGATGTATTTCAAACGGTAGACGTGTAGAAGAGCGGCAACGGCAGTGTCGTGTCGTCGTCTGGCGGGGAGTACAGAAGCGCCAGCGCCAGCGGCATTGGAGGGGAAGAACAGAAGAACGTCAGTGTGGATCCACGAGGACAAGGAGATGTTCGGCGCCGCCGCTCGCCGAGATCCACGAGTAGAAGACAACAGGCTCGCCATGGCTTCAGGAAGAAGGCAGTTGGAGATTTATAGACGCCTATCCATACAGTGGCAAAAAAGGCGTCGATAGCTAGGGAGTTTCACGCGAATCGCTCGCCTGCAGATTTATCGACGGTCTTCCCCTTCTCTCTCTTCCACCTCATCTACTGTCACCCCTTATAGACAGCTGACTGTACATCGTTGTACATGCCCTAACAACTCATGAAATGCCAAGTCAAGATTAATACTAACAATCTCACCTTTAATTTTGACTTGACTTCGCTGAAGTTGTTACACCTCCAGTCGTGGTCGTCGTCATGGCCGCCGCTACGGCCTCCACCATGCTTGACGCAACCTTCATCCTCTTTCTCGACGACACACACCCGACGTTTCAGCAACATACGTCGTCTTCCTCGTCTCCGGTTGCGGTGACATATGTCATCTACTTCTGCTCCGGCAACACATGTCGGTGACAGCGGCAGCAACACTCATCTCCTAAGGCCGAGACACGGCCTGAATCTCCATCACGCAGCTGCCGGCGAATGCCGTCACCATGGGCACACTACCGGACTCGCGGTCTATGCCTACGGCCAAGGGCCGTCGGCATAGGCCCCTAAGCCGTCGGCATAGGTCTATGCCTACGGCTGCCGTCGGCATAGACCCGTCGGCGTAGATGTCGTCAGCGTACTCTTGTCAGACCGTCGGCATAGGGGCCTATGCCGATGGCCTAGCGTCATCCGTCGGCATAGTATAGCCGTCGGCAGTGTTTTTCGTCTGACGGCAACGGACGGCGCCGTCAAAAGCGCGGATGAATCATGCAATGCCACGTGGCAGATATATGCCGACGGCCTTGCCGTCGGCATACCTCTGCCACGTGGCAACCAGTGGTACTCCTGGTGGCAGGGCTATGCCTACGGCTACATCCACTCCGTGTAGACCCGACGCGTCCGTTTCCCCCCTCCAGGTGCCGGCGGCGGCGCCGTCCGTGAGGGGGGGGGGCACACCCCGGAGACGCGTGCTGGGCGTTTGCAACCGCCTAAACACTTCCAGACTTGTGAGAGGCCGCCTACGCAAGATTTGACGGTATGCTAGCCCCCGGAGGCCGCCGGCCACAGTCGTAGACGCGCGAAGAGCAATCCGCGTAGAGGGAAGTGTACAGATACTTCTCCATCACGTAAAATTATGAAAAATTACCATCGGTCCTATAGCACATGTGCCCACGTCATGTAAAAAACTCATGATTTTA